>OX243844.2:9685180-10935180 GCA_945859575.2 Herminia tarsipennalis | reverse complement strand
ACGTTCATTTGAAACTAAAACAGCTGTGAAATTTGAAACACTGCATTACTATTCACATCTAATTTACGATCTAGAAAATACAACACAAACTATTGGAAAGTACCGTATCGTAAAGTTTTTATGGTAGTGAAAATTTCATGTCAATCGGATAAACGAGTTTTATTAAAACACCTACTTAAACAAATAAAACTTAATATCTTTCACCTAACTTCTCTTTTGGCTTTTAAACAAACTTACTTTAGAATTTATCAATGAATATATAGGTAACTAGCGGACGCCTTGCAGTTTCACCCGCGTAGTACCCGTTCCCGTGGGAGTACAGGGATAAAAAATAGCCTACTTCACACGGGGTTAGTGTAGCTTCACAACGATGAAAGAATTTTTCAAATCCGTCCAGTAGTTTCGGAGCCTATTCAAACAAACAAACAATCAAATCTTTCATCTTTATAATATTAGTATAATAGGCATACTCGATCTACCTACCTACTTAGACGCAGTTCTTCATTTGCGTTTTGATGTGTGGCAAAAAAATTACACTGCTTGAAAAACTGCGAATGTTGCAAAAACTTTGCAAATTCATTCGCAAATGCCGTCATATACTTGTAGGTTGGCGTTTTTGTGTAAATATAGAGAACGGACATGATATTAGGTACATATTCTGTGGTACTTAATGTAAAAAATAACCTTAAAGAGAAACCAGAAAACTTTTCCCTGAGATCAATTAAGCTACCTTCTATTAATTGGCATACGAGTATATAATACAGCCAAGCATAACAACTATATTCATAAAACTATTTACAGCGCCTATATAAATTTAAGTGTACCGAATCGCCAGCTGCTTTCGGTGAATAATACCTTCGCCATACTCATCTATCAACGCCTGCAATCTTCATACTTTATTACCATACTTCCTTTACAAGTAAAATTACTTTGTGACTACTAATAAACCGCTGTTGCTTCCAATCTAGTACATACTTTGTAGAAGTACGTCAGTTGTTCGTGAATGAACGCACGGCAGAACATTTCAAATCCATCCGCCTACGATTTGCGAGTCTCTATTTCCGTGGGAGGTTATTGTTCCGTTTCCATATCAAGTCCATAAGCATAGTAACGTTAACGTGTACGTTAAATCTCGATTAAGGTCGAGCGAATTTTTTGTGACTTGTTTTGAAGGCTTTTTGTTGTTATTGTATTTATGGTGTGTCCTTGTTTCGTATTGAATGGTCTAACTCAGCACTATGGTATTGTGTTTCTTTTGTTTTAGAAGATTGTTGGCTATTATCGTTAGTTTTAATGTGTTTAGTTACCTTAGTCTTTAAAAGGCGGCAATAATTATTCTCTTAAGTTCTCTATTATAAATCACTACAATAAAAAAGATAATCATCAGAATTAAAATATTTGAAAGCAATGGACGAGAGGGACAGTTACCTATACCTACCTTATTTTTCTTTTTTATAGTACAGGGTCCTTATTCACGATCTTTATTCCGTGTCCACGGCAAGCCCGTGCATAACATAATATCAATCTATATGATGTCCCACTGCTAGGCACGGGTCTCCCCAGTAGAACCTACTTATTAGATCCTGGCGATGGCAGTAAGGCTTTAAAGTACGCAGAGGACACTGATGCCCGTCCTCGGTGTGAAATCCCTTAGTCGGCTTGAAGACACCAACGGGAAGAGATGGGGTGGTACTATTCTTAAGCCGGTACCACATGCCGCTCGAATGCTCAATGCTGTGTTCGACGTAATTACAAGTAAATGCTGTAAGGCGACCGGCGGACCTGGGGGTCTAGACAAAGTCACATTCGAAAAGCGATGTCGTTTAATAAGATATATCTATACTAATATTATAAAGCTGAAGGGTTTGTTTGTTTGTTTGAACGCGGTAATCTCAGGAACTACTGATCCGAATTGAAAAATTATTTCACTGTTGGATAGCTCATTTATCGAGGAAGGCTATAGGCTATATAACATTACGCTACGACCAATAGGAGCGGAGCAACAATGAAAAATGTTGCAAAAACGGGGAAAATTGACGCATACGAAGTTGCGCGGGACAGCTAGTTAAAGAATATAGACAAAGACAAAGACAAAGACAAAGACATTTATTGCATAAACTGTGTACATAGATGACAAGAAAAACAATTAGTTCCAACAGTCTGCCCGTACGGGCGTTGCAATTTCTTATTTAAATAGGTAATTCAAAATTGTACAGTACAGAGATTGTTACTTAGTGGCAAAATATTCAGACATGTTATAAAAAGCATTATCAGTTAGCCATTTTTTCAATGTTTTTTTAAATAACATTCCTTCTAGTTTTTTAATCTCTATGGGTAAGTGATTAAATACTCTGATTGCTGTGATGTATGTGCTTTTATAATAAATCATATTCTTTATATTAGGTAAAACTAAATTATATTTGTATTTATTTCTTAAATTACATTTGTGATGACACTTGAGATCAAAATATGATATATTATTTTTGACAAACAGACACAGCTCCAACAAGTAAATGCCCGTAAGTGTAAGGAAACCTTCTTTGGTAAACACAGATCTTAGTGACTCGATATTTCGCATATTGTAGACAGTACGAAGACATCTTTTTTGTAAGATGAAGGTGGATTGTATATCAGTCGAATTACCCCAGTATATAATACCGTAAGTCAGTAAAGGAAACACATAACCATAATAAGCTGACTTAGCAGTGTTTTCAGAGGTCGTTTCAACAAGTATGGATAAAGCATAACTGAAGGTTGATATTTTTTTATTTATCTTCTCTATATGATTCTTCCAATTTAAATGATGATCGATCGTGACACCTAGAAAGTTGATATGATCAACCTCTTCTATGTTAGTGCCTGAATTTAATATATTTAACTTCGGTGGTTTAGTTTTGTAATTTCTAAATTCTATGAGCTTAGTTTTTGTAAGATTTACCTTTAAATTTATAGCTTTTAGCCAGCTTGTCACAGTATTCAATGTATTATTTATTTCAATTACGTATTCATTGTCATTTAAATTATCATTACAAATAAAAATAGTGGCATCATCAGCATACATTACGCATAAATGGTTTATTAATTTTGGAATATTATTTACATAAATTAAGAATAATAACGGTCCCAGAATGCTCCCTTGAGGGACACCTAGCAATACGTTTTCAAATATAGACTGTGAAGAATTCAAAGTTTTGTTACGTTTGTCATATGATTCAATAACTGTAGCTTGTTTTCTATGTTTTAAATAAGAATCTATTAGGTTTCTAGCTACACCTCTAATTCCAATAACATCAAGTTCATTTAAGAGGATGTCAAATTGAACGCAGTCAAAAGCCATTGACATATCAAGAAATACAGCGGTGCATCTCTTTTTTTTATTCATGTTATCCCATATGCTATCGAAAAGCTTGAAAATGGCCGATGAAGTGCTTTTATTTTTCTGAAAGCCGAATTGATAGGGGCTTAGCACTTGGTGACGGTCAAAGAATGTAATCAACCTATTATGTATGACCTTCTCAAAGATTTTGGAAAAACTAGGTAAAAGAGCTATAGGTCGGTAATTGTTCATATCCCGTTTGTTTCCTTTTTTATATAAAGGTTTGATTACGGCTATCTTTAGACAGTCTGGGAATACACCAGTTTCTAGCATAAGATTTATAATATAAACAAGGACATCTGCAGTATATGTTATACTATTCTTAACAATATTTACTGGAATACCATCTACACCATAGCTAGTTTTATTTTTGAGATTATTCGCAATGTTTACAACTTCACGTCTATCGACTGGGAAAAGAAAAATGGAGAACGAGTTTCTTTCTATGGGTAGTTTGTTCTTATACTCGACATTCGGATTATAATTTTGTGTAACATATAATTTATTGAATGAGTTTGCTATATTTGTTGGTGATCTGATTTCTTCGTTATTATGATGAATGTAATCAATAGTAGGTTTTAATGAGTTTGTTGCTTGGGTATGTTGTTTTATTAAAGCCCAGCTAGCTTTGGTTGTATTATCACTATTTTTTATGTATTTTATATTAGATAACTTTTTCGATTCTTTTATAACTTTTTTCATAATATTACAATATTTATTGTATTTTTGTTTAATATTTTTACAGTTATTTTTTTTGGTTTGCAAATATATTTTTCGTTTATTTTTACTTGATGTAACAATACCTTTAGTTTTCCATGTAGTTTTTTTTTTATATGTAATTTTCGTTTTAATTATAGGAAAGCATAAATTAAAAATGAGTGAAAACAGTTCAATGAATTTCATGTAGGCCGCATTGACATCTGATTCTTGATATACCTCTTGAAATGTTATTTGAGCTATGTATTTTAGAAATAAATCCCTATTTTCCTTTATATTCCGTCTATTTACATACCAAAATTCTTCTTTAAAACTCAAACTACAAGGTATTTTGATAACTTGACCAGTATGATCCGAAATACCTAGGTCTAGAATTTCTGTTATACATTTTTTATGGTTTGTGATGATGTTATCGATACAGGTAGCGGATTGTAAAGTTATTCTAGTTGGATTTTGTATAGTTAATTTTAAATTAAATTTATTTAAAATGTCCACGAATTGTTTACTTTTTGTGCTTACAGAAAGTGTATCCACATTGAAGTCTCCTAAGATGAATAGTTTTTTTTGCATATTTCTAGGCCTAATAGTTAGCTTGAATAATAATATCTCGAGTTTGTCAATAAATAATTGGAAATTACCATTTGGAGTTCTATACATACATAAGATATCCCAATTTGTGTCTGGAATGTGTATACCACAACACTCAAAATGTAGTTCTGTTGAGAGTTCAGTTATCCAGTCCAATTTATGGAAACATATAGAATGTTTAACGTATATACATACTCCACCCCTCCGTTTATCCTTTCTAGAGAAATAATTAGCCAACCAATATCCAGGGAGTTGTAATATTTCTGCACATTTGTCTAGAAAAAAGGTTTCGCTTGCACAAAAAATGTCAATATTCCTAGAGTGTAATAAGAGCTCTAGTTCACTTGCTTTAGATTTCATACCTTGAACATTGTGGTGTAATAAAGTGAAATAATTATTAGACTCTAAATTATTAGGTACGAAAAAACTCCGTTTCTGTTTGGGTGGCGACATTTAACATAACCGGAGTTGAATAATGATCAGTTTGGGTAGCGATAGCCGTACAGTTTCTACTAGTCTTTACATTTACATTATTTTTATATTGTTCGTATCTCTGTTTATGGTACAAATGAAGTATGTTTCTTAATAAATATCTAGGAAGAGTATAAATAAATGAGTTAAAAGAAAGTACACCATCAATGCCTATGAAAGTACTATGGGCAAATTGAGAGCATATATGTTGACATAATTCATTTAGTTTTACTTCATTTAAATTTCTGTTTTGATGAATGTTACACACTAAGACATTTGTATGAGTCAGTTTGTTCACATAGTAATATAAGAGAGATTGTACATGAATAGGATTTTTATCGTTACTGCCACACATCAATATTACATAATCGTATTTATCATAGTCACTACATAGATCTAGACAGGATTCTAGTAGTCTATCAGTTGTAGCTCCGGGTTTACTGATACATGTGACAAAATATGACGGGCCTGTAAGACTTTGAAGCATATTTCTTAGGTTTGAGCTGTATCGATCCGTAAAAATTACAATTCTTTTTAATTTTGAGTATGTTGTAGTGTTGGTTTTTTTGAGAATATTAATGGGTAATGCATTCGGAGAACTATCATTGTCTGCTTTTATACTGTAAGTTTTTTCAAGCGAGTCACACGTGGTAGTATTCACTTTTTCTGATACCAAGTTACAAGTCATATACTCTACACTATTTTCATTCTGAGGAGTGTCGCTTTTAGATTCAGATTCCATAAGGTTCTCAATAGAGTCTGTGCTAAACAGTTTCTTACGACTTTTCCTCTTCCTAGTTGTACGAGTAATAGGAGTATTATTTTTGCATAGAGTTTTTTGATGATCAATCTTCGATTGTTGACTTAAAATGGTTTTTTGAAGGGAAAAGTTTTCTGCGTTTAAAATATCAATTTCACTTTGAGATTGTTCTAGCTCCATTTTAGTTTTCAATAGTTCCTCTCTTAGCTCCTCAACTTCATTATTTAATAAGATTTTAGACAGGTCTGGCAAACTTCGCCCAGAAATGGAATGGTTAAGAACAGTAGAGGTATTTATTGTGGTTTCATGGCTGTTCGGGGATTCTGTTTCTTTGTTGTGTTTCCGTCGCTGTGTAATGTTTCTTTCGCCCGAGTCCATTATTCTATGCACTTTTCTTCTTCAAGACAAATAATATGATGTATAATAATTGTAAAACGTATAACGTTTGCGGTAGAGACCATAGACATTTTTTTGCGAACGATTAGTACGGCGTTATCGAATTTGCCACGGAACAAGTGTACCTTGTCAAAACCCCTCTGTAACATTTCTTTCTGTCTTGCATACACACCCGTCACCAGCGCTAGTGCCCTTGCTTGATAAAACGTTACATCAAAAGCGCTATGATCACGTCGCCTGGCTAAAGGGACTTAACACCTTACCCTCCGCATGTGTTTTGTACTTAAACTATACTAAACGATAGGTAGGTAGGTACTCGTAAATAGCCACTGTACAAACAACACATAAAATTCCCTTTATTGCACCGCCAAGACCTCCATAATTAGTTATTTATACGACCTGCACTCGTATAAACGGGAATATGGGATAATTTTAATTTGAACGGTTCCTTTTGTTCTGTTCCATACATAAAAATGTTACAGTGTGGTATGGACACGGCTGATTGGCTGTGGTTTTTTGCCGAAAAAAAGTATAAGACACATAAACTCAAAAAAAGGCATTATTTACTGACATAACTTTTATACTAACATTTAAACTAGCTAACGGCGTAGCCTAACCCACTCCTAACACAAGCCTGTGAGCTTGAGTGCGCCTGTGATCGTGAGGTCGCGGGTTCGAATCCTACCCATTATACTACCGACGTGAACCCACTCCTAACACAAGCCGTTGAGCTTAGCTGGAGCGTTTAACGAGATTGCTAGTAATGTGGGACTCAATCCCACATTGCTAGATTACTTTAAAAAACAAAACTTCGCGTTGCATAGAAAACTTTGTAGTAATAATACATAATAACTTTTTATTTCAGACCATTTGTTAGTAACAAAATGAAACTTAAGAAGTAGTGTTAGCATTATAAAACTTAAAACTTAATGTTAATTACAAAATATGCTGTCCGATGAGACGCTAAGCAACTTCAAAGGTAATTTGAGTGCATGTACCTACTTGCACGCATTGCTTGAGTAGCGGAGAGTCCCATCAGTCAGCCAATACGCACAGGATGCTGTTGGTAATCGATCGCAGCCGTTCAAGCATAGAGGCGCAGCGCTTACGCATTATTGCGGCAAAACTATCAATGTTAGCCTCCGCAAACATGCCCGACGCACTGAAGAACCGTGGCAGCTCCATCAGCCCTGTACGCATTATTGTATTGGACACACAGGTCGCTGTATGTCCGCTGCATATAGTTGATCCACAGACTACAGACTGGCAGTATGCTTTGAAAAGCGTCTTCTTTACCTATTCACAACAGCGTGCAAACCTACGGGCCAACATATTACAACGGACAGCCAACGACCTGCGTTTCATTTCGATGTCCACATTATCATCGGTGATCCAGTGGCCCAAATACTTAAACTTCTCTATTCTATTTATTAAAACACCACACAAGTAAATGTCTGGTTCGACTTCATGACATTACACACCACAGTAATGGTTATTTTTATAAATAACTATAGTTATTGCCCGCGACTTTGGCTGAATGGATGGCGATTATCGCGTTATCTTTCATATATACAAAGGATCCTTCAAGTTACCAGCTTAGGCAGGTTTAGCGGCGGTAGCCTAATGGCTAAGGCATCGGTCTCGCAATCGTGAGGTCGCGGGTTCGAATCCTACCCATTATACCTACTACCGACGTGAACTCACTCCTAACACAAGCCGTTGAACTTAGCTGGAGAACAGGATTGCTAGTAATGTGGGACCACACTCCCACATTGCTAGTTAACTTAAAAAAAAAATACACCCCTACCACTGTAACTTACAGAAATCTGTTGTGTTACTCATATAAACTATCCGTAACTTCAGATATTGACGGGTGGCTAATTCAGTGAATACCAAGCAGATCGTGACAACTGCGAGATTAAGCAACGTTACCACTTCCAGTCAATAGATGGGTGACCGTTTTTAAAATTTGTCACGCCCCTCCGTGCCTCGGAGAGCCCGTTAAGCCGTCGGTCCTGCGGCCAATCTTTCTCCGGTCGTGTCGGATTTCCGTCTCATCGTACTATACCAGTAAGGGAAAAGAGTTAAAACACTTGTCTGACTTGTGTTTGCGCAAACACTTGTGCAATATAATATCTACAGCGTAGTTAGCCAGACTCAGATGAGATTGCTCGCCGTAACCGAAATCGGTTAGAAGACTGATCCTATAATATACCCGTCCGTCTTCCCCTAATTTGTGGTACAGTTTCAGATAATCAACATTGACAAATTTAAGTACCTACATTAAAATCTCTTTATAAACTTAACCAAGTTTTCGATAAACTGCCATCAGTCGACCCGTGACCACGATCGGTGCAATTCAATCGAAACGTCGGGTAAATAAAAGTCCCGAAATATATCTAAAATGTATAAAGATCGCGAAAGTTTAAACACAACAATTTTGTTCATAATATCCAAAGTAACCCGGCGCTGAACAAATATGCGCTAACTGCAAGCTTTCATCATTCAACTTTGAGACCGAAAGTTTCAAAGTTCATCAAAGATGTGCTTCGAGACTGTACAGTGTACATCCTGTCCCTCAGTAGTTGCACCGCAGTCTCTTACAATTTTGCGAGAACTTATCCGTACAAAACGAAAGGATTTTGTGGTTATTCTGACTGTAACTTTACTTAAGTCAGGCAGAAGTGCATTTGCATTATGAATATACAGTACGATCAACGTATCTTGACCGGATTGAAGTTAGGTTTTTATCACTTTCGCGCATGTCATAGAAATGCGACCCTAAAATTACTTACGAAAACGAATAATCGATTAAAAATACTAACAACATTTTAATTCAACAATATAAAAACACTATTTAAATGAGTTCATAAAAGTTTAAAATTAGAACAGTTACAGTAAATATTAAAGAAATTTTGAAAAACAATTTCTTTACGAAAATAATAAAAAAAAAACATGAGTTAGTAGGTAATACTATTTATGACAATGTAATGCGTAATCGCATCTCTATTTCTCTTGGTTTAGTTACCGCCCCCGCCCCCCGCTTCCTGTCACCATTTACTTCCAAAAAATGCATCTGCGCAACCACTTGTCGCCTACTTCAGTCCGACCTAGTTACGTTGATCGTACTGTAGAATTCAAACCATAAGTAGTAGTAAGTAGATGGTAGAGACCAGTGGCGGAGGGTCCTTAGAGCACCATTACTTTTGGCTTCCTTTTGGATTGTAGTTGCTTAGTATTATAGGTACAAAGAACCATGTCCAACAAAGTATATTTTTGTATCGGGTTACGACAGAAAAAAATTATCCTTCGCCTCTGGTAGAGAGTGATTCCTCCCTTGTATAAATCTCTTTATAAGTGATATTTTTATTTTTTTTTAAAGATAACTAGCAATGTGGGGTTGAGTCCCACATTACTAGCAATCTTGTTAACCCCTCCAGCTAAGCTCAAAGGCTTGTGTTAGGAGTGGGTTCACGTCGGTAGTATAATGGGTAGAATTCGAACCCGCGACCTCACGATTGCTAGACCGATGCCTTAGCCATTAGGCTACCGCCGCTTATAGTGTGTATGAGTATATATGTCAGGCGCGGATCAAGGAAGCTCAGCCAAGTATGAGTTGCTGGTGTGACGGGAAGGGGACCTACATTTGATTGACACCAGAACGACATGGGGAGGGGAGGAGGTACATTTGATGGACGCCGAAACATAAGTGTGAGTCGCTCGCGCGACTATAGCATTTAGGGTCCCTATTCACTATGTTTTTTTTCGTTTTCGCGGCAAGCCCGCGCGAATTGGCGCATACGCGGTACGCTCAAAGATGTCCGAGCATACGCGATGCATATAAAAGCACAGCTCCCTATGGATCATTATGACAAGATTTTGACAGTTAGAAACGCGGGCTTGCCGCGAAAACGAAAAAAAAAGATAGTTAATAAGCACCCAGGACTCAAGAGACACATGGTGCTTTATCAATACCTACACAATCATAATAAACTCAATCCAATAACCTCAATTCGATAACAACGGGCGTATATTCTTGACGCCCATACACCACAAGTACTTACAGTTGACCAAAATGGCCACGAGTTATGTACGAGTGAACACATCGATTTTATGCTGCAACCACCCGCCGCTAACTATGCTTGAGTGAGACGTTTATGTATCTGTATCATTTTATTCATATTCTTCACAGACTAACTTTTATTCGCGGTTTTAAGTTCTCTAGCTTCAAGATAACTATATTGAATACTAGCTGACCCGTGCAACTCGTCTGCGTAAATTTTCCCCGTTTTTGCAACATTTTTAATTGCTGCTCCGCTTCTATTGTTTGTAGCGTGATGTTAAATAGCCTACTAGCTTTCGTCCGCGGCTCCGCCCGCGTGGATGTCGGTTATCGCAATAAAAACTATTCTACGTCCTTCCCCGGGACTCAAACTATCTCCATACCTAATTTCATCTAAATCGGTTTAGCTGTTTGAGCGTAACAGACAGACAGATAGAGTTACTTTCACATTTATAATATTAGTATGGATAGCCTTCCAACAGTAAATTTTGGACCAGTAGTTCCTGAGATTATCGCGTTCAAACTAATAAACAAACTCTTCAGCTTTATAATATTAAGTA
Source organism: Herminia tarsipennalis (assembly GCA_945859575.2). Taxonomy (NCBI): domain Eukaryota; kingdom Metazoa; phylum Arthropoda; class Insecta; order Lepidoptera; family Erebidae; genus Herminia; species Herminia tarsipennalis. The sequence continues at coordinate 10,924,249 of OX243844.2, read as the reverse complement.
TAGATTTTATACAACATCAGCCCCATATCTTCGGAAGTCAGCGCCTTCAAACCAACAAACTATGGATGTCGATCGCGTTGCGTAGATGATTGCATAGATTCTGTTGCAATACGGACGAAACGTCGGGATACTTACGTTTTGTAAAACGGCTATAATCACACGTTGGGTGGTATTAGATAACATTTGGTATTGGTAGTCAACTCCTACCTTTATGGCAAGCTTGCACGGCTCATTAGTCAAGCCCACGCGCGCAATGACAATAGAATGAACACTATTGTTTACAGATGTTGTAATACCTATGTTTGACTTAGATTCTAACTGTTAGGAAAAAAATGCCTGATTCAATTGACCTTTGGCTTGCAATATAAAATCGTATGATGTAATTATGATGTCGTTGAAGGAAAACAATGATATATTATCTATTAAAAGATACCACATCTATACAAATGATTGAACAAACGTTACAAATTATTGACAAGTGACCTTAAATAACGGTCGAACTTATGGTATTTTAGGTTGTTTGTTTTCTAAGAAAAAAAAACTTGATGGTGTCAAGGGACACCCGGATGGAACGAAGTTCCTTTATTATTTTTTTATTATTTATTATGTACAAAAAACCTGTATACACTCAACAAAAATAATCGTCGCGGCACCACACTGTTCAATGCGAAATAGAAAAACGAAACGAAAATAATTGGCTTGCTTTCTATCAGAGAGAGAGAGAGAAACACGAGCACGCCGCACGGCTTACAACTATAGCAAAAAGTGTCGTTACAACGTTTGTTCTTAAAGTGTCGTTACAACTTTTAGTCTTATTTTTTTCCATCTAGCCCCCTTTCGCAACGCGCGATAAGGAACATCGTTCCAAAAATCTTTTTTTTCTATAGACACGTCAGTTCCCTGAAGGCAAAGAAAATACATGCTCACATATTAATAACACATATCTTTGAAATAAAATGGTTTTTTTTAAATTGGGTTAAGTATACAAAATTAACATATTCACTCAATTGTTGGTTCAGCTAATATACTTAAACAAATTTCTACATCTAGTTTTTTGACATTAAATAACTCCCTAAAAACTCTCCTCTTCGGTAAAAATCCTAATTACTTAGCATAATAACACCTTTTCTATGCCTAATTACTTCTTTATTGGACGCCTCATTTGAATGTCCCTATTCCACCCTTAAGATTTAACCTAGAAGAAAGAAATACTTAAATAGACATACAATCGAAATACATTACACTCTTCTATCTTCTTCTAAAATTATGCCAGATTTTTTAAAAGTAAATATCTCTTAATTTTGCAAATCGAATGCTAGTGATGAAAGCTGTAATTTTGTAGAGGAAACATTGATTTGTTCATTGAATTAAACCAAGTACCCACTTTAACCCGTTTCTCACAGCTGGCATTATTACCACCCGATACTATCTGTATTCCCTTTCATCGAGATCTACATATATAAATCTTGCATTGCGCAGTTTATGTGTCCTACTTAACCTACTTAGTTGCATCGAACTTTCATTAATAGGTACTTACGGATATTTTCTTGTTTTCATAGACAACGAAAAAGAACAACAGTTACTTTTTAAATGACTTAAAAAAGAAGGTCTTTGTTTGACTCGTATATAAGTAAAAAAAACGTGATTTTTTCAATTAACTACTTATGCGGTTTGAATAAGAGCTTTCGCTATTCGACTGCATATTTTCTAAGGAAGGTTTTGGTGTATAAAACGTTATTCCAGATTATAAAATACCAGAGCTATAAGCTAAAACAAAGAAGTCTGTGAAATTTCCATTAATTGATGATCTGCTTAAAATTTTTCCCTTGATTTTTTTACAACACTTTTTTTCAAGTCGCTTCATTTTTCTTGAAAAACGTTATAATTTTTATTCGCTTTTGCATCCTGTTACTATCCAGTTACTTTACCTGGAAATATGAGAGAGTTTGTGAGGTTGTAGGGGGGTAATCTCTGGATCTACGGAACCTATTTTGAAAATTCTTTTACCAATAGAAATTCACGTTATTTGTGAGTGTCATAGGCTATATAACATCACGCTACGACCAATAGAAGCGGAGCATCAATGAAAAATATTGAAAAAATGGGGGGAAATGACGCAAACGAAGTGTCACCTTGTAATTAAATAAAAGTTTTTTTCAAGCTAATAACACTAGCCTCTCGAGTAATGTAGGAGTTCTAACACTCCATTAATATTGAATGTAAGCATTCGGTTATCGCATCGAACATACCGTACTTTCAAACATTACTAGTAAACTATATAGCTTATCGCGGAGAAAAATGGATTCGGTAGAGACACAAAATACCAAGAGTGTAGAAGCTAACATCCATAAGGACCTAACTGGAGCAACACACACTTCCAATATCTTTAATCGGAATTCGGAAGGCGTCTCAAGATTCCATGTCTGTGAGCGATGCCTAATGCAGCCATTACACATTCAATAAAGATCGAGATCCCGAGACCGAGATCAGGATCTTGATCCAGATTGACTGTGTAACATGTTGGATTGACGGATCGCGACATGCTACAGCCAGCCGAATCAAAATGTAATCTATTGCAATCTGCGACCTTGATCATATTACGATCTAGATTGAGCGTGTAATGGCTGCTTATGTGCGTTGCTCGAACGTGAGTTATATGAAGGTTACTTTCTGCACTCTCAATATTTTGTGGTAAAGTCAAATCTTGTGGTCGAGTCACTTATTCAATAGAGTCGCAGTCATAACAGAACGTGAATAACGACCGCCTGCTGACGTCAATTTACGTTTAACATAACTATACAAGGCAATAAGGCATAAAGGCTTGAAAGAAAGTATATAGTAGGGATGACACCCACTTTTCTAATTTCTTGAAAGTTTTATTTGCAAAGCCAAATAGCTTGTGTTAGGAGTGGGTTCAGAGGTGGATTTGCAGTGTTGGCCGCTCTAGACCCAGACCATGCCAGACTGCTACCATATTTCTGCTTTCTGCGACAGGGCAGGGCCAAAAAATTTCACCTGATACCACCTGTAGTATATGTAGTGGGTACATCGGGCGACCAGGGGAGATGTGCATCCCCCCGTCATCGTTTCCATCATTTCACTCGATATGATAAAAAAATGTTAAAAGAAAAATATAAAATCAGACGTCGATTCAACAAATATAAAAACCCATTGGATCAAATTGAATTTAAAATAATTAGCAAGCGATGTGCAGATAGAGCAAAAGAATGTTATCTTAACTACGTCAGCAGATTAGAAGATAATATTATTAAAAACCCCAAATATTTCTGGTCTTATTTGAAGACCAAAAGAGGTGGAGCGAGTACATATCCCACTTCCTTAACCGACGGCATGTCATCATGTTCAGGTGGAACAAATATATGCCAAATGTTTGCTTCTTACTTTTCGTCAGTATATAGTCATAACAAAACACCAAAAAATGTAGACCTTAATTCTGACTTTCTATTGAATATAGAGAGATATAGTTTGGAGTTCACGTTTCCCGCTATTGAATATGATACTCTTCTGAAAAAGTTAAAGGACGTTGATAGTTCTAAGGGTGCAGGACCGGATAGCATTCCTCCCGTTTTAATTGCTTCTAACGCCGAGTACCTTGTCGTGCCTCTTCTAAAAATTTATAATAGATCCTTGAAAACAGGTATCTTTCCTAATTATTGGAAAATTGCTAAAGTGGTTCCCATTCACAAAAATGACATTGATACAGTGGTAAATAATTATAGACCCATTTCGATTCTTTCAATTTTTGCCAAAATATTCGAGTCGCTAGTGTGCCCTCACATTCAAAAACATTTTAAACTGTATTTAAGTGACAACCAACACGGGTTTGTTAAGTCGAGATCAACTTGCACAAACTTGGTTTCATTCTCTGAATCTGTTATCGAAGCTGTGGACTCTAACAAACAATATGACGTTATCTATACCGACTTCAGCAAGGCCTTTGACCGAGTCTCACATAGAATACTATTGCAGAAGTTGAGCATGTACGGATTCACCGGTTCCTTGTTAAAGTGGTTACAGTCCTATCTTGAAGAGCGTCAATTTTTTGTTGTGGTTAACGGTTTCAGGTCCGAAACTCATTTAATTACTTCAGGTGTCCCACAAGGGTCTCATCTTGGCCCCGTTCTATTCAATATTTTTATAAATGACATACCAACTTGTTTCCAGTTTTCGGACTACTTCATGAACGCAGACGATTTAAAATTTGGACGATCAATTGAGTCAAGTAATGATGCCTTATGCTTGCAAAGTGATCTCGACAGATTAATAGACTGGTGTAATCGTAACAGTATGGATCTAAATATCAAAAAGTGCTTTCAAATAAAATTTTCTCGAAAGGCTCATCTAATAGATTGTGATTATTTTATAAATACAGAAAAAGTTCAATTAGTTGATACAATTAAAGATCTTGGTGTGATTTTTGATAAAAAATTAACATTTTTACCGCAACTAGAACATGCAATCAAAAAATCATCACGAACTCTGGGGTTCATCATTATGGGAAAATCTTTCGTACCGCTAGACCAAAAATTGTATTGTACAATTGCCTCGTCAGAAGCACCCTGGAATACTGCAGTGTCGTATGGAGACCACACTATGCAACACATTTGTTGCGACTGGAAAGGGTTCAAAAGAGATTTATGTGGCACTTAGTCCGAAATTGCAGCCGAGCCATGAAAAAGGCTTCTTACAGGCACAAGCTCACGAAATTTAAAATGACCACTCTGTCTAGTCGTAGCGAATTTACTGACTGTATCTTCATGTACAAGGTCTTAAACGGTATTGTCGACTGTCCGGGGCTCTTGAGCAAAGTGAGCTATCGTGTACCAGCTAGGTATCCACGGCATTGCATAACGCCTCTTTATCCGCCACGTAGAAGAACACAACTGGGTGCTAACTCATCATTACCTAGATTCTGCAGACTGTTGAACGACTGTAGTGATTTAGTTGATATTCACTTTGATTCGCTTGGTCGGTTCCGATCTATCCTGATGAAGTATCTTTCTCAGAAATAATACAAAGTCAAAAATCTTAAATCTTAACTCATTTTTAGTTAATAGTTTAGTTTAGTTTAAGCTGTTTATTTTTTGTAAATGCTGTTTTTACCTATAATTGTTTGTTACACATGGCCTATCTGTAATTTGCACTGTTATTGTTATAAAATGTAATGGTGTTAACAAATGTTGGTAAATCTATGTAAGTAAATAAATAAAAAATATCTGCCAATAAAGTACGTCGCGCGACGGCGGGGGTTGCGCTCACGCCCTCAAATTTGACGGTCTGGACATTTCACTATTGGCCACTACTAAAATCTGGCCCGGTCCTATTATTGGGGGAATCCGCCTCTGAGTGGGTTCACAGCAAAATATAATGGGTAGAATTCGAAATACCACTAGGCTACCGCCGCCGCGCGCCGGCCGGCTTCTAAGTGTTTATTAACCCTCGAAGTCATCAGTGCGAGCATATCGATGTTTGTTACTTTTACGCAAAGACCACTAAACAGACTTTCATGAGGTAGACCTTAATTTCATCTTGTCGTACCTAACTTAATTTAAACAGAACGTGTTAAAAGACTTATTTGACTTGAAACTCAACTACCTTATTCTGTATAATCTTAAGTTCGTAGTCTAGTTCCCTACCTAATAAATACGAACCTTCTTCTTTTTGAAGTCGGTTGAAAATAAATAGAAACCGTGAACTAGAACAACCGAGTACCTACCTACACTTATTTCTGTAGAACTAAAAGTTGAAACACGGGTATAAACCTATTTGAGTTTTACTGAAAAGTTGACACACGTGGCTTTCCACAGAGGTTTAATATAAAGTCCGTTGAATTAAATTAAATAAGAATATATTTAAGCCGTGTGGTACCGGCTTCTGAACAGTACTATCCCATCTCGCCCCGTGGGTGTCGTCAAAGCGACCAAGGGATTTCACACTGGAGGACGGGCAGCAATGATGTTATAAGTAAAAAGGTGTAGATAGGTTACAAGAGTTATAAAATTATATAGGTATACTACGGGTCTTAATCGCTTGAATTGGGTAAGATACCTCGTTTGTTTATTACAGGTTACAAGAGCTCAGCAAGTGGCACATTTAAATTTAGACAATTGATCAAGTTTTCATATCTCATTGTTGCACCGCTGGCGTCAACAGATGAAAGCAGCGAATTACATTTTTCTCTTTTTCGCTCGTGATAATTAAATTATGCTTTCCTACTTTCACTTTTTATAATAGTATTTAAATTTATTATATGGCAATTTATAGGTTATCTATGTGTGCATAACCAACAATAGTACCGTATTGACCCTACACCTTTTTACTTAAACATCATGGGGCAGCAGCGTCCTCTGCGAACTTTAAAGCTTACTGCGATCGCCAATCCGCTCGCCAAGCGTGGCGATTGTGGCTATTATTCCCTGGATCTATAATAAGTAGGTTCTACTGGGAAGACCCGTGCCCAGCAGTGGGACATCATATGGGTTGATATGTAAGAACGAATACCAATTCGGCAGGTATTGGTACACTTCCTGTTTCAACCATTACTCCTAAATGATAATTTATTTTTAGTTACATACATTATTTCATGATTTTAAGTTTCCTTGTATTTATTTTTGAAATCGGTTACATATATTTTTTGTAAAAAAGTTGTTATATTTTGAAAATAGAATGAAAAATGTTCACTAATAAAAATCCTGTTAATAACGTATTTTGAGAGGGAAACTTTACAAAATGACTATTATTACTAGATATTATGATATTAAAGTCGGTACTTATTGCTTGAACGTAGTATCTGATAGGCAGCTAAGCACATAATCAAGGAAATATTGCCCATTATATTGACTCATAGAAGTGATACCACAATAATAATAGTTGCTTTGCAAAATCAATTGGTTACACATAAAAATATAATAGCTAGGTACACAAGGCGGAGTCAATGACCTCTAAACTACTCGAGTTACAGTTAATAATTAATAAAACAACGGTATATAGTACAGCTATTGAACTACGAGCACGCGATGCCCGGAGAAAAAGTAAAAATAAAACACTCAAAACTTTGTTTATTTGTTATTGGTGTAACAAGTTTACCAATAACAAATAAAGTAGGGTTTGCAACTCAGTAACATGTACTTCATACGAGTGATTTGCATGTAGGTAATGGTTGCATGCAAGACTTTGCTGACATAATTTGGTAGTTGACTACAATAAAAGTAAATTATTTTATACTATTCAGGTAATAGTAGATCTTAAAATGCTCTGAAAATATGTGTTCTTTTACAATTTTACATTTTTTTTAATTTAAAAGCATGAAAATGCATACTATAAGTAATGATTTGATGATAGGAACTTATGACGTCATTGGTTGCTATTCCATACACATTTACTACTATAGAGCTTGTCGTTTTGACATTTCATAAAAAGAGACTGATTTGACTTGACAGTCAACATCCCTATTGTAAACAAACAAAAATTGTACCTAATAATTGGCATTTTAAAAAAGTGGTCATAAGTTTTTATTACTAAGTTTTATTTTCATCTTTTGCGAATATAGATTACACTAAATTCTGTCAGACGTATTTACTTAACTTAAATAAAAAACTATTTAATAAATAAATGTGATTGTTAACAAAAAAAATCTGTAAGTATGGTGTATCTACACCGGGGTAGAGTATGGTGTGCTAACTCTCCGTACTCTACTCTAAGTTAGAGTTCACAAAATGTTTAAAAATAACGACTCAGTTTTAGTCAACTGAAGCATTTTTTTTTATTCAAGAGTACAAATTCCCTTCAAAATGCTTACGCACTAAAGTCAAGAGATCAAAGACGGACTGCAGAATGCAACCGCAGACGGTGAAGTCGGTAACTGCAGTTAACGACTTCACCGTCTGCGGTTGACCACACTAGTAGTGTGGTGGACCACACTATGGCCTGCACCTACGGACTAACACCTCTTAATGGTGTATGTTTCATACTGACTTAAATGCTTTCACCTTGATGGCTTATGTTTCTAAATTAAATATTTATAAAGAAACTAGCTTAACACGCATATAGCTATCAAAAATATCAGACATAAACTTCAAACGTTTTATAAGACGTAATGAAACTGGAGTTGCACCGGGAAACTCAGTAAAATATACGGCCCATGTCTAGTACTGTCTTCTCTGCCAGCACACATAAATGTTATATTGCAGTCGTCATGTGCATGCATGCATTGTCGGTCAGCCCGGCGAAAATAGAATTTTTATGAGGGAAGTATCAAACCGTCCGCGTAGCTAGGTATTCATGAACATGCGCTATGAATAAAGATGACAGTCTATGTGATAAAATAACTGTTGAACTCTTCAAGAAACTACCTAATAAAAATCTAATAAAAAGCTATTGATATTTAATGAAATACCTAATGATACTAATGAGCTTAGAAAACTATTGGAAATGTCTACAACGAATTTCGCATTTAAAAAGTCATCGATTTAGTTTTTACTACAGATTATTTTTAAAATAAAACTGTCTTCCTCATTTTTTACCGTCAGAATATTGCATGTTAACACGAATAATATATACTAATCGGAAATAAGTACGCAGGAAATAATACGGTGCACAAATTGCACGCAAACACAAACTAATGTCGCTACGCCAGAGCAGTTCACACGCTCGCATTTTTGTATCACGTGAAATACCTACATGACATGTCATCTCTTCTATTATAAAATTATAAAGTAGCTGTGTCAGTCCATCAATTAGGATCTGAATCCGAAGCTATACTTGGTTTTTCATGTCTGTTTGTTTGTTTGTAGTTGACGTAGGTTTAGCATTACAAATACATTTCAATAACTTTATTGCAGTTTTACAGAAATACCTACTCTAACTTAAATACTGCTAAAAGTTTCATAACAGTATATACATACAGTGTTGTCTCCGTTATTGTTTATTACCTAAGTCTCATTTATGAGAAATCAAGTTGAAAGATAGCTATAACATGTTACAAGTTATTAAACATATTTTAAGACAATGCCGAATCAGCAACCGCGAACGGTAACCATCTAGTGAGCCTCATTGCTAATCACTAATCATTGTCAATTTAGTCACTATACAAAAAAACTAAAACCAAATTCGATCATGTGTACCAAGTCTATAAACCTCAACACTCAACAGTATCGATGGCGCCGGGGGTCATCGAAGCAGGTAATTAGACTCAAGCGATTAAAAGTGCAACAATGGGCGTCTCGTGGCGAGGCGCGAGGTGTCGCGATGCTCATTACATCGAGCGTGAGGACATTAATGAGACTAGATGGTATCGCATCCACTCGTAGCGGCCACATGCTTTCACTTCTTAAGGGCAACCATTGACTATGTAAGAGCGAAGCGCCGAACGTAAACTTGATACGCTCTACTTGGATAATGTGATCGTTAAATTGAGCGACGTGAACAGAAATGATATGCGGGAACGTGGACACATTTGATGCATTATTTGATTTATGAAAAGTAACATTCCTGTCTTAAGTCAAAAATGTTGAATTCAATGTCACTATGTTTAATAGGTGTACCAAAAACTATTTTTGGCATCACCATAAAAGAAAAAAAGTCGTATATTGACCACGTAAATAAAACCGACCAAGTGCGAGTCGGACTCGGGCACGAAGGGTTCCGTACCATTATTTAAAAAAAACGGCAATAAATCATGTATGTTGTATCCCACTTAAATATTTATTTTATTGTAATTTATATTTCAAAGGGAATATATAACTATTAAGTAATGTGAATATTTCAAGCGTCTACCTGTTGCCGTTATCAATATCGAGCAAAAACGAACAAAAATAACTGCTTTTTTGCTATTATGGCGACAAAAGAAATACATCATCTGTGAAATTTTCAACTGTCCAACTATCACTGTTCATAAGATACAAACCTGGTGGCAGAAGGACAGATAGACGGACGGACGGACGGACAGAGTCCTAGTAATAGAGTCCCATTTTACCCTTTGGGTACAGAACCCCTTAAAATGTGGCTTAAAGACAGCCACACATAATACTAATAAATGAAGCTAACTAAATATTTACTTTGTTTTCGGAAAAGGTTTTTATGTTTTTGGTGGGTACCCTAACAATGTCAGTTGTTCTTCCATAAAATAATGATGTCAAAACATCGCTGTGTTTCGGTTGAAGGTCACTGTAGCAAGTATAATTACTGGGCAAATGAGACTTTTAAACTAATGTGTCGAATGAGGTACAGTGACATTCAGGTCTTTACCAAACAAGGATTTGGGTAGCATTGATACTGTTATGAGCTAGCGTCATGCTTACCATCAGGAACATGTCCTGCTCGTCTCCTCATTAGGTAGTGTAAAAAAAAAAATTTATAAGTGAATGTGAGAATCCGTTTATATAAAAATCCATCTAATCCAAGAGCCATAGGTAATTACTATTAAGTAGGTACTACCACAGATAATATAATACTACTACCTACCTAAAGCGAAAATAAGATTTAAATTTGAGTTTTTATCTTTTAATAAAAAGGGTTGTCTGTAAAGTCGGTTTACGGACGATAATTTTACGTAATAACGTCATGACATTGATGACATATCATTGTTGCTTAACAACCAATCAATAACATTAGTTCCAATAGTATTGCATGTCATGTCACCGCAATCGCCATTCGCTGTTGCTTAGCAACCAATCAATAACGTGACTTTTTTTAGACACTTCTTCGTGACTGCAGCCGCTCATCGATTTATAAGACGTTATCATGTCAAAAAATTTGGTAAGCACCGGATTCGCGAAACATGACTTTGGTTAATTGCTCCTTTACTACACAAAAGGGATGAACTAGCAAACAACAACTTTTTTATTGTATTTCAATGTTGAATCATTAGATAGATATATAGAGAGTTAAAACTGGATACGGAAAATGAAAAAATTGCTACTTTTGTAAAACCAGCATTACCAAGTAGATAGACCAGAAACGATACACTCGCCTTTTCCTTATTAACATAGATGGAGTTAGCTTCAACTTCAACAAACTATATGTAGCAATAAAAATAACTTATAATGTAGATGCGTGATAATGATAACTATAAGTACATGGCATGGCATTGAACTAAAGTCTGACGACGGGAAGGTTTTGCGTGCTGTACGTGCTCATGATACCCTGTAGATTACAATGTTAACTACTAATTACTGTTCAATCATAATAAAATGTTAGTGCCTATTTTTACTACTGAGCATTTTACTAGTAACTAGTTCAGGACTAAATGGACTACCACTAAGAAAGCACTATCGGTTTTAGGTTCAAATTAAGCAGCAACAGGTCGCGGTTTCGAAACCTACCCATTCTACTACCGACGTGAACCCACTCCTAACACAAGCCTTTGAGTTTAGCTGGAGGGGTTAACAAGATTGCTAGTAATGTGGGACTCAATCCCACATTGCTAGTTATCTTTAAAAAAAAGAATTTATTTGGAATTTACTGTAAGGACAATAGCTTCGTAAAACAGAATAAACTTTGAGCACAAAAAACCCATCTCGAACCTCCCTTCCTTTTTTTCCAATTTGGACCTTCACAAAGCATTCAATCACAATGCGTATTGGGAAATAAAAACATAATGTAGACTAACGTATCCATCTTGAAGCTACCAAAAATAGATATTCAAGCGAACAAAGAGACGACGAACAAAATTTCATATTTGTCCTACTGCAAGTCAAAAAGGTTTTACGTTCGGCAAGATGTGGCTATCGGAAGTTCCGCCGTTACGCCTCTGTACGCTGTGCCGCAATACGTGAAATACGAGCAGCTAGGTAACTAGGTAAAAGGTGAGTGCTCTCACAATACGCGTCAGTACCAAGCCTCGTATCTACACTTTCCCGGCTTATTTAAACACACCATTACACTTCTTACTATAAATCCAATAGTCGTTAGATATTACTATTGTTCATTCAAACTCACGTTCATGTTAACTAATAAAGAAAGGGACAAATTAAAAAATAGATTTTGGTAAGGCATTTGACACTATTGACCATCGAATGTCAGTTAAACTCGTTAAACTAAATGATCGTTGTCAATTTGTAACATAAATTGTTATTTGTTATTTAATTGGCTATTTTTTGGTATTTTACTATGTATTCTAATTTCATTAATTCGTGACATTATATTGGCATGTTTTTAATTTTATTGTATTGGTATTTTAGCATGTATTTTAATTTATTTTTTATTTTATATAATGTTTGTATGCGAGGATACTGGTAAATGTGCTGTACTTTTCTTACACACTAGCTGACCCGCGCAAAAATAATTAACTAATTTTCCCTGTTTTTGCAACATTTTTCATTGCTGCTCCACTTTACTTTGGTCGTAGCGTGATGTTATATGTGTCCAAAAGTAAAATATTTTTTAATTCGGACCCGTAGTTCCTGAGATTTTCGCGTTCGCACAAACTCTTCAGCTTTATAATATTAGTATAGATCATCACCTTTGCTAAACATATTTGAGCAAATAAATTCATTTCATTTCATTTCAATTTTGTCCGTGATATAAATGAAATCAAATAATAAATGCAATCAAGTTACTGTCCCGTGGTTTATATAGATGCACATTATCAAAATGTTTGACATCATATAATTCATCTTAATTGTGATAAAGACAGGATCCAAAGGGCTAAACACGTACTAGGAGGAACATAATAATCAAACTCTATTATAAAATCATGGACCATCAATGTAATAAATTATAATAATAATGTTATGATCACGTGCGGTTGAAATAAAGGTTAAACTTAAAACACGTTACAACAATGAATGTCGATTACATAAGAGCAGTAGCTGTGGTACATAATTGGTTGCGATCATCGACCACTCATTAAGCGTAAAATTATTCTGAGGCCCTGACACGGCAGGTGCGCGGACTGTAAGGTCTGGTTCTACGTGTTACCATCGATGGGTAAATAGAAAAAAATAATCAGCAACCTGCGTCGGTCAACCGCGGTGTGCTTGCTCTATGGATAAAAACGGCCAAGGTTGAGCTGTGTGCAATATACAAAGTAATCCTACTAATAAAATTTAGATAAATGTTTGTTGCACTTTCTTCTCTCGCTTCATCTTACATATCTTATACACGCATACACACACACACACACACACACACACACACATACACACACACACACACACACACACACACACACACACACACACACACACACACACACACACACACACACACACACACACACACACACACACACACACACACACACACACACACACACACACACACACACACACACACACACACACACACACACACACACACACACACACACACACACACACACACACACACACACACACACACACACACACACACACACACACACACACACACACACACACACACACACACACACACACACACACACACACACACACACACACACACACACACACACACACACACACACACACACACACACACACACACACACACACACACACACACACACACACACACACACACACACACACACACACACACACACACACACACACACACACACACACACACACACACACACACACACACACACACACACACACACACACACACACACACACACACACACACACACACACACACACACACACACACACACACACACACACACACACACACACACACACACACACACACACACACACACACACACACACACACACACACACACACACACACACACACACACACACACACACACACACACACACACACACACACACACACACACACACACACACACACACACACACACACACACACACACACACACACACACACACACACACACACACACACACACACACACACACACACACACACACACACACACACACACACACACACACACACACACACACACACACACACACACACACACACACACACACACACACACACACACACACACACACACACACACACACACACACACACACACACACACACACACACACACACACACACACACACACACACACACACACACACACACACACACACACACACACACACACACACACACACACACACACACACACACACACACACACACACACACACACACACACACACACACACACACACACACACACACACACACACACACACACACACACACACACACACACACACACACACACACACACACACACACACACACACACACACACACACACACACACACACACACACACACACACACACACACACACACACACACACACACACACACACACACACACACACACACACACACACACACACACACACACACACACACACACACACACACACACACACACACACACACACACACACACACACACACACACACACACACACACACACACACACACACACACACACACACACACACACACACACACACACACACACACACACACACACACACACACACACACACACACACACACACACACACACACACACACACACACACACACACACACACACACACACACACACACACACACACACACACACACACACACACACACACACACACACACACACACACACACACACACACACACACACACACACACACACACACACACACACACACACACACACACACACACACACACACACACACACACACACACACACACACACACACACACACACACACACACACACACACACACACACACACACACACACACACACACACACACACACACACACACACACACACACACACACACACACACACACACACACACACACACACACACACACACACACACACACACACACACACACACACACACACACACACACACACACACACACACACACACACACACACACACACACACACACACACACACACACACACACACACACACACACACACACACACACACACACACACACACACACACACACACACACACACACACACACACACACACACACACACACACACACACACACACACACACACACACACACACACACACACACACTATCACATACTTTACACATTTAATATACAATAAGTAATATTATTTACAGGACTAGGCCTAGTCCTGTAAATATTATTTGTATCTTAATTTTAAGCTATGGAAGAGGGAAATGTCCTAACACAGGCATATACTACTCAAAGGGACATTTCAAAACTAACTATGTACCTTTATACTGTGATAATAATATTTATTTATTGTGGATATAACTAAACATTATATTATTATTATTACTATTACTTTCCCACAACATTTTGACGAAAGTTTACAGTAAAGTAATTTATACAGCAGGATGGAACATGGGCAATAAAAATTCAAACTTAAAGTTGGAAGGAATAGGCCCGTTTTAAATAAGTCAACAATAACAGATTGCTCGATTTTCCTTGTTAATCATTTTACCTACATTTTTGAGTTGCGAAAATTAAGGTAATATTTTTTGTATCTACAATTCAGCCCACAGGTATTTAAATGATCAATTTATTAATGACATTGAATGTCGAATTCGTATTTTAAGCAAATTAATTCGAAAAATTGGACTTTTAAATTACACACTCGGACGCCTGTATATTAGGTATAAAAAATGTTTGAATTGCAAAAGCAGAATCCCTTTTTTGAATTTCATGGTAATATACAATATATAATACACAAATTGGAGTACAATTGTACATTAATTAAGGCGTATTATCGGTGTTACTTATTAATTAAGGACAAATTTGTAGCAATCGATTGCTTCAAATTTCCCTTTAATTACTGAGCAATCCCCTGATCTCACGGAACCCTACAACAGCTATTTAAATATTACAGCATAATTGCCGAGGGATGTCTCGAATAAATTACTTACTTTGCAGAAAATCTTGTTCCTAGCCGCGAGTTAGTCTGCAACATAGGGCTAGTGGCTTTAGGCATATCATTATGAGAGTATAATACTTAATAGGCTTATTAAAACAATAATGTACTTTCTAGTCCACTGATACCAAGCTTAGGTAAATGGTTTATTTTATAGTATTTAATCAGACTTTTAACGTTCTCTATAGGTACTTTAAACTAATATTAAAAAGAGGAAAGATTTGTATTTTTGTATGTAACGAATTAACTTAAAAACTGAACCGATTTCAAAAATTCTTTCATCGCTGGGAAGCTACACTACCGCGGGTGACATAGACTACTTTTTATTCTTGTATTCCCACGGGGACAGGAATTACGCGGGTGAAACTGCGAGACGTCCGCTAGTCATGGAAAAAGAAGCCTCCAACGGAAAGAGATGTCCTCTTCCCTTCCACTGGCTTTCGAGTCAGATTCCACCATGAGGATCCAGTGCAAATTGGTGGATTACGATAGTTTCGAATTGAATTTTTATCTCTATAAAACTGATTTCCTAACAAGTTTCCCTGCACTTCATTAGTGGTGATAAAATCCATCACTTTGTGACCGTCTCACGTTAGAGCCATTGCAACTGCGCCACTACAACTAACCACTAAGTAGGTATTTACCTATCCACATTTAATAAAACATATGAAAAGATTAGGTAAACGCCATAATCATAACAAATTGTATGTAGCAAATGTTTTGCCTTATTTTATGAAAAAATAATAAAAAAACAAAAATAAGACATTTGCTGTTTATGAATAAATGTGTACAGTAGGTATATATAATCGTTTTTTATATAACCGTGGGCCGTTCACCAAATAGGACCGTTTTTGCAAAATTGCCCCATTTGGTTCAATCCTCCCCAACGACAATCCCAGCTCCCGACAACGACCACTGTACCATAGATGTATGCTTATTAAAGTGTATGGTGTAAATTGAGAGGCTTGAAAAAGCTACCTTGTGATAAGAGTGCTTTAATCACAGACGAGCGACAACTTGATTAGATGGTCAGTAAAAATATTGGCCGGTTATTAAGTACAACTTGATTAGATGGTCAGTAAAAATATTGGCCGGTTATTAAGTATAGGTACGCAAACAACTTGTTACGTATCCTTCAAGAAGAATTACATTAGTGTTTCCTTATTTCTGACATATTAAGTATAACTTTTAAACGACTGCTAAGTATCTGTTATTTAAAAAAACAGATGGTTATAATTTAGTCTTATTTCTCATTTTCTTCTGCCAACATAATTTCGCAAATAGCGTCAAAAAATGACTATAACTATGCTAGTTATAGCAAACTAGAGCTTGTACATTTTAGATAAGTGCATTTAGCAGACAGCTAAGTGAACTAAATATTAAATCAACAGACGTGACTTTTTTATTATTTTACAACAATAGCTAAATATAATATAATAATATGTTGGGACTACTCACACAACGTCATCTGATTCCAAACTAAGCAGAGCTTGACTATGGCAACCAGACAACTGATAAACATACTTATATATTTCTAAATACATACTTTCCCCATTTTTGCAACATTTTTCCTTGCTGCTCCGCTCCCATTAGTTGTAGCGCGATGTTTTATAGCCTATAGCATTCCTCGATAAATGGGCTATCTAAAAGTAAATTGTTTTTTTTTTCAATTTGGACCCGTAGTTTCTGAGATTATCGCGTTCAAACAAACAAACAAACAAACTCTTCTCTCTCTTCTAATATTATAGTATAGTTATAAATGTTAGGGGTGGACAACCCTTATCACTTAGGGGCATGAATAATAGATAGTAATTTTCCCTTTTTTCTTTTTTCTTCCTTTTTTTTTTTAAACATTTTTCATTGCTGCTCCGCTCCTATTGGTCGTAGCGTGATGTTATAACCTATAGCCTTATATTTTGCCCCTATAAATGGGCTATCCAACAATAAAATATATTTTCAATGCGGCCCAGTAGTTCCTGAGATTATCGCGTTCAAACAAACTCTTAGGGGTATGAAAAATAGATGTTGGCCGATTCTCATAGATACCGGATAAGCACAAAAAATTTCATCAAAATCGGTCAAGCCGTTTCGGAGGAGTATGGCAACGAAAACTGTGACACGAGAATTTTATATATTAGACTAGCTGACCCGCGCAACTTCGTCTGCGTAAATTTTACCCGTTTTTGCAACATTTATCATTGCTGCTCAGCTCCTATATGTCGCAGCGTGATTTTATATAGCCTATATATAGCCTTTCTCAATAAATCGGCTCTATCCAACAGTAAAATATTTTTTCAGTGCAGCCCAGTAGTTCCTGAGATTATCGCGTTCAAACAAACAAACAAACTCTTAGGGATATGAAAAATAGATGTTGTCCGATTCTCAGACCTACCCGTTTTGATGAAATTTTATGTGCATATTGCACATAAAATTTCATCAAAATCGGTCAAGCCGTTTCGGAGGAGTATGGCAACGAAAACTGTGACACGAGAATTTTATATATTAGATTATAAAGCTGAAGAGTTTGTTTGTTTGAACAGGAACAGGAACTACTGGTCCGATGGAAAAATCTTTTACTGTTGGATAGCTCATTTATCGAAACAGGCTATAGGCAATCAATATATAACATCACGCTATGACCAATAGGGCGGAGCAGCTATGAAATCCAAAAACGTGGAAAATTTATACAGACGAAGTTGCGCGGATCAGCTATTATTGATAAATTACACCCAGACACGGAATAAACGATTGTGCTCATCATAAAAAGTTTTATCCTGGGTGGGGATCGAACCCACGACTTCTGGCTTAGCAGTCAGGGTCACTAACCACTAGAGCAACAGGCCACAAACACTGCAATCCAATTATATCTGCAACATCTGGAAAGACATATATAGGTCAGCCAACTTTTTAAATAAAAAAAATAAAATATGGCTGATCCAATTATGTAAACAGTTACCTACTTAAATTTTTACCAATTTACAGGTCGTAAAGTAAAGTAACATTATTATGATGAACCCAGGTGTGCCCCCATAATATAACATAAAATGAGACAAGTAAAATCACATGGGCGTTGCACGAAGTAGGCCAAATACATTTTGGTTTACAAAACACCACTCTGGAGCCTCTGGAGGGCGAGTAAGCTGGTTTAATTTATAATAATTATTCGCACTAAGGGTCCCTTTTAATGATTGCAAATTATTCAGAGCCGTGCACCGCGTAATCGTCAGGTTGTGTGTTATTTTACATCAATTTATAAAATTGTGATAAATTGCAAAAGTAAGAGAAATCATTCCAAGTCTTATATGGGAAGATAACTACCGACCTGTCGTAAAACGTAGATATGCATTTGCCTATACAGGGTGTAATAGAAAGGTGTGGCTATATTTCAGCAGCGGATAGGGTATGTTATCAATATTGTACCCACAATGGTGTCATAGGTGGTTGCATTATTATTTTTGTCCACGCTGAATTACAACATGCTGACAATATTGCCACAACTTTAGTATTGGGAGTCCTGGAGCTTCGAAATACAGGCCAAGGTATAGTTGAACTCCAGATCTCCCGCAAATTACAAACTAAGTAAAAGTATGACAACATACATTTAATTTTATGTAACTTGTGAAATGAATTATTACATAGTTATAGCATGAAAGTCATATGACATAAGAATTATACCTCCCCTAGTACCTACATTCGGTCAATTCGATTATTATGGCATAGGCTTTTTTAAGTCATACTTATTTTTAATAACTTTTTCATTCATAAATAAACGAATGAAAAAATAATAAATATTTTTTAGGGTAGGTACTCCGATTTTGATAAAATTAGGTATGTGCACTAAGTATCATGGGCACATACCAACCCTTGAATATGACCACACCTTTCGGTTACACCTTGTATAATATAACAATAAACACACAATTTATTATACGGGAATTAACGCGCATTGTTTACCTTAAAATTCAATCCGCTTGTGACCACGGCCAGTGCAACCTGGTCGAAACGTCAAGCAATTTTAAGGTAAACAATGCGCGTTAATTCCCGTACAATAAATAGTTATAATCGTGCAACGCGAAAGTTTAAGTGTTAGTAATGAACACATGTTGAAATAACGCTCAACCGCTGGCAGGCGCGGATCCACTGAAAGATGGATCAGACTTGACTGAAAGACCTTTTTTTGGAGAATTTTGACACCGTACCGTGGTGTGTTTGACAGCCAATTCTCCCCCCCGCCCCTCCGGCGGTGTTGAGTCCAATACTCCTCTCCACTGTCATGCAAACAACTCACACTTGACCAGCTGCGTCACATGTTGAACAAAGCTCTGGATCGGCGCCTGACCGCTAGGCATAGTTGTAGTCTTTACAATACAGATTATAAGTAGATAAAGTACACCATAAAACTTATTGCCGATGTGAACATTCATATAATGGGGCGTCTAAACGGGCCATTTTTTTGCCAGCGAACGTCCGGCTACTATCAAATCAATATTGGAGAGTACTGCTATGTTGCCGGCCACAGCATTGCCACCACAAATTGCCTTAAAAAATGGCCCGTTTAGACGCACCTTAAGTATTTAGAACTCGAACACTAGTTAGAGTTGCCCTAGGTTCAATTATGACTAAGCACTCTTTACTCGGCTTCAGAACCCATTATAAGGCTGCCACCAGAGATGTCCTAGTTACCTTACACAGACTGAACCGCTAATAGGATCAAAATTTTCTATATCTATAAATATCAAGCGAGTTTCCGCACTAGGGAAGAAATCCTATTTCGCAGAGGGCTTTAAAAACACAATAAACGGGGACCTACAGAGTACATAGCTACACTTAGAATTTGAACAAAGAGTTTATGGATCAGAAAGTTTTGTTTCGTGTGGAATTCGAACTCACAACCTCTTGAACAGCAATCTTCCTCATCCCCGCTATGTCACTGAGCTATGCACCGTAATGCAAAAACTTAAAAAAACTGAATTAAAAAAAAAGCAGCACTTATTAAATTGCAATTTGCAAGCGGCGGTAGCCTAATGGGTCAGGCATTGGTCTCGCAATCGTGAGGTCGAATCCTACCTATTATCCTACTGACGTGAACCCACTCCTAACACAAGCATAAGAGCTTAACTGGACGGGTTAACAAGATTGCTAGTAATGCGGGACCTAATCCCAAATTGCTAGTTATCTTTAAAAAAAAGTAAACAATCAAAATATAAGGTAAAGTCTGAGTAACAATGTCTCCAATCTTCAGGCAAATCATTCCTGAAAGCCCTGTAATTATTCAAAAATAACCTCATCGCAATAGTTGCCGCCAGGGTAAATTCATGCAAACTTCCAAGCATTCACATAGTTAGCAGTGTCGAAACATAATACAGATAGGACCGCATGTTAAGATTAAAACTACGACATTACGAGCGCAAAACCTACATATTGTTCAAACATTTCTCAATTGGCCGCTGGCGGAGGCGCAAACACCCGATATGGCACTCTCGTGAACGGTAGATTTACATGGAGGTGCTACTAAATACCAAGAGAACAGAAGGTAACCTTTCAATAACGCGCGCTTCGGAACGCCTTTCAAACAAAGTGGCCTGAAGTAGTTGGTATTTATATATATTTTTTGACGTCTTATAAATCGATGACCGGGCGCACGCACGAAAAAGTGACACAGTCACGTTCCGCCTGCTGATACGCTGAAGTATTATGGCCGTCTGGCGCATGCGCCCGGGTCTACTAAAGCTGTCACAGGCATGGTTGCTACATATCAACCCATATGATGGCCCACTGCTGGGCACGGGTCTCCCCAGTAGAACCTACTAGTATGTAGATCCTGGGGGTAATTACCATAATCGCCACGCTTGGCGAGCGGGTTGGCGATCGCAGTAAGGCTTTAAGTACGCAGAGGACGCTGCTGCCCGTCCTCCGGTGTGAAATCCCTTAGTCGCCTTGACGACACCCACGGGTAGAGATGGGGTGGTACTATTCTTAAGCCGGCACCACACGGCATGGTTGCTAAGCAACAGCAAATTGTTTATTACATTGTCAGCAATGTTTTCTTCATTACACGTAAAATTATCGTCCGTAAACCGACTTTACAAACACTGGGTGTATGACTGCCTCTGTGGCGCGGTGGAAGTGTGTCCGACTGCTACGCAAGAGGTCGTGGGTTCGATTCCCACACGGGACACCACTTTGTGTGATCCACAAATTGTTGTCCCGAGTCTGGGTGTGCTTTGTGTCCGTGACTTGTATGTTTGTAAAGTTCCCCGCGACACAGGGCTTGTACCCTAGTGCGGGAGTCGTCTTTAAAAAAAAAAAAAAAAAAAAAAAAAACGATCATTTTATTATACCACCAGGATGGCAAACAAATTTGCGAGTCGCCTGATAGTACTTAAGCGGTTACCCTATGGTCACCTTAAAATATTAGGGGTGTCATGGGCGCATTGCCAACCCTTTAAAAATCTACTTATTCCCCTCTTCAAGAACTCTATACCTACTTACTGTAGTTCTTAGGGAAAACGTTATTCCACAACCAGAGCGTTTCAGAAGTCTTGTGTGCATTTCTCGAGCGAGTAACGTTAACGGTTACTGTTTGCACTCTCGATATTTTGCGCGTGTACCCACAGGCCAACTTACACACCGGTAATATATAAGTAACTAGCTTTCGCCCGCGGCTCCGCCCGCGTGGATGTCGGTTATCGCGATAAAAACTATCCTATGTCCTTCCTCGGGACTCAAACCATCTCCATGCCAAATTTCATCTAAATCGGTTCAGTAGTTTGAGCGTGAAAGCGTAACAGACAGACAGACAGACAGACAGAGTTACTTTCACATTTATAATATTAGTATTAGTATGGATGGTTCTGTAACACAAAGACGCGACTATGTCACTATAAATAAGGTACGATCACGTTAAAAAAGTGTTTAGTTAACGTGAATGGGATTGACAATATTCATAGTAAAACAAATCCATGTTTTGATCTTTATGAGGTAATTGCTAACGTTTATATTATTGTATTGTCCACATTAATTATTGGCGGATGCAGGATTTGATTCTGGGGGGGTGGCACGAGAGATAAATGGTAGTGCCGGATGTAAATTGCTTACGATGGGGGGGGGGGTATTTCGTTCGCCCGACACCGGCCAAGTCTGAGTTGCACGCACGGGGAGTCGACAAGGAAATGCAATACCTACAATGGGCAAAGAAATGCAATACAATACAAGAAATTCGGTAGGTACACAAAATTTCCGTTTGAGGGGGGCACGTGCCCTCGTGCCACCCTCCTGGATCCGCCTATGACTATAATAATAGTGTGTGATCAATGAGGCATCTCCTAAAGCGTTTATTCCTACTAAACAATATGGTTGCTTCTTTTTATTGAAATCTTTTCCAAGAAATAATAGTTACCCAGTTATCTTTTTCCTTGTTTATATTCAAACGGCTCTGCATATTACCTTCGTGAAAACCTATTTATTGGTTTCTTTATCTCGATAATATTTAACTAAGCCTATGTTTTTCGCCATGCTCTTAGTTAGGCGCCTCTATAGCAAAGAAAAGCTCTTTAATTTCGAAATTGGCACAGAAATTTCAGAGGTGAGGAAAAAAAACAATTCATAAACGTAAAAATGTTCTTTATCAACCGACTTCAAAAAGGAGGAGGTTCTTAATTCGATTTTTTTGTTGTATTTCGTGCGTTGCGTGAAATGTTG
The DNA here is from genome assembly GCA_945859575.2 of Herminia tarsipennalis. Classification (NCBI taxonomy): domain Eukaryota; kingdom Metazoa; phylum Arthropoda; class Insecta; order Lepidoptera; family Erebidae; genus Herminia; species Herminia tarsipennalis. The sequence continues at coordinate 10,900,649 of OX243844.2, read as the reverse complement.
CGATCTGAATACAAAACGCAATATTTTGTAAAAAGAAACGAGCAGTTCTATTGTAACTAATATCAATTACAAACCAACACACTCAAAAGTGAGAAATAAAAACTTTTTACAAAAACATAAAACCGACTACAAAAAAAGCAAAAAATAATAAAACATTGAAGTTTGTGCCAAAAACATAAAACTACATTTCCTGGCATCAACTTCAAAATATTTTTTTTTTTTCCAGCGGGTTAGCTAGTAGATAATATAGATACCTAGGTACCTAATTCTTTAAACAACATGTAACAAAAAGATGGTGGTGAAAGGTGAAATTCAAGGTTACATAACTAATTTTGTCAAAATCGAAGTAGGTGCCCTAAAATATTATTTATCATTGTTCATACTTTTAATAACCAATGAAAAAGTTATCCAATAAAAAATATGACTTAAAAAGTTCTATGTTCTATGCCACAATAAAAGAGGAGGTATAACTAATAACTACTTATCCCATATGCCTTTCGCTACTAAAATTTGACGAAAAGAAAACGCTACAACTTAGTAGGTAATAATAATACAATCGGATATGGCACCATGATTGCTGCAATACTGATAACGGATACTATCCGTTGTTGAAATTTGACTACACCTTCTGTTACAGGTTGTAGACACAAGAGCACTATTATTTTGTTATTTGCCTATTTATTGTTTATAGTATCTTAATAGATGACCTCAAGACGCATGAATTTCTTATTTCTAGTGGCAGAATAAGCCAATTCGAGATGGGGTGGTACTATTCTTAAGCCGGCACCACACGGCATGGTTGCTAAGCAACAGCAAATTGTTTATTACATTGTCAGCAATGTTTTCTTCATTACACGTAAAATTATCGTCCGTAAACCGACTTTACAAACACTGGGTGTATGACTGCCTCTGTGGCGCGGTGGAAGTGTGTCCGACTGCTACGCAAGAGGTCGTGGGTTCGATTCCCACACGGGACACCACTTTGTGTGATCCACAAATTGTTGTCCCGAGTCTGGGTGTGCTTTGTGTCCGTGACTTGTATGTTTGTAAAGTTCCCCGCGACACAGGGCTTGTACCCTAGTGCGGGAGTCGTCTTTAAAAAAAAAAAAAAAAAAAAAAAAACGATCATTTTATTATACCACCAGGATGGCAAACAAATTTGCGAGTCGCCTGATAGTACTTAAGCGGTTACCCTATGGTCACCTTAAAATATTAGGGGTGTCATGGGCGCATTGCCAACCCTTTAAAAATCTACTTATTCCCCTCTTCAAGAACTCTATACCTACTTACTGTAGTTCTTAGGGAAAACGTTATTCCACAACCAGAGCGTTTCAGAAGTCTTGTGTGCATTTCTCGAGCGAGTAACGTTAACGGTTACTGTTTGCACTCTCGATATTTTGCGCGTGTACCCACAGGCCAACTTACACACCGGTAATATATAAGTAACTAGCTTTCGCCCGCGGCTCCGCCCGCGTGGATGTCGGTTATCGCGATAAAAACTATCCTATGTCCTTCCTCGGGACTCAAACCATCTCCATGCCAAATTTCATCTAAATCGGTTCAGTAGTTTGAGCGTGAAAGCGTAACAGACAGACAGACAGACAGACAGAGTTACTTTCACATTTATAATATTAGTATTAGTATGGATGGTTCTGTAACACAAAGACGCGACTATGTCACTATAAATAAGGTACGATCACGTTAAAAAAGTGTTTAGTTAACGTGAATGGGATTGACAATATTCATAGTAAAACAAATCCATGTTTTGATCTTTATGAGGTAATTGCTAACGTTTATATTATTGTATTGTCCACATTAATTATTGGCGGATGCAGGATTTGATTCTGGGGGGGTGGCACGAGAGATAAATGGTAGTGCCGGATGTAAATTGCTTACGATGGGGGGGGGGGGTATTTCGTTCGCCCGACACCGGCCAAGTCTGAGTTGCACGCACGGGGAGTCGACAAGGAAATGCAATACCTACAATGGGCAAAGAAATGCAATACAATACAAGAAATTCGGTAGGTACACAAAATTTCCGTTTGAGGGGGGCACGTGCCCTCGTGCCACCCTCCTGGATCCGCCTATGACTATAATAATAGTGTGTGATCAATGAGGCATCTCCTAAAGCGTTTATTCCTACTAAACAATATGGTTGCTTCTTTTTATTGAAATCTTTTCCAAGAAATAATAGTTACCCAGTTATCTTTTTCCTTGTTTATATTCAAACGGCTCTGCATATTACCTTCGTGAAAACCTATTTATTGGTTTCTTTATCTCGATAATATTTAACTAAGCCTATGTTTTTCGCCATGCTCTTAGTTAGGCGCCTCTATAGCAAAGAAAAGCTCTTTAATTTCGAAATTGGCACAGAAATTTCAGAGGTGAGGAAAAAAAACAATTCATAAACGTAAAAATGTTCTTTATCAACCGACTTCAAAAAGGAGGAGGTTCTTAATTCGATTTTTTTGTTGTATTTCGTGCGTTGCGTGAAATGTTGCGATCTGAATACAAAACGCAATATTTTGTAAAAAGAAACGAGCAGTTCTATTGTAACTAATATCAATTACAAACCAACACACTCAAAAGTGAGAAATAAAAACTTTTTACAAAAACATAAAACCGACTACAAAAAAAGCAAAAAATAATAAAACATTGAAGTTTGTGCCAAAAACATAAAACTACATTTCCTGGCATCAACTTCAAAATATTTTTTTTTTTCCAGCGGGTTAGCTAGTAGATAATATAGATACCTAGGTACCTAATTCTTTAAACAACATGTAACAAAAAGATGGTGGTGAAAGGTGAAATTCAAGGTTACATAACTAATTTTGTCAAAATCGAAGTAGGTGCCCTAAAATATTATTTATCATTGTTCATACTTTTAATAACCAATGAAAAAGTTATCCAATAAAAAATATGACTTAAAAAGTTCTATGTTCTATGCCACAATAAAAGAGGAGGTATAACTAATAACTACTTATCCCATATGCCTTTCGCTACTAAAATTTGACGAAAAGAAAACGCTACAACTTAGTAGGTAATAATAATACAATCGGATATGGCACCATGATTGCTGCAATACTGATAACGGATACTATCCGTTGTTGAAATTTGACTACACCTTCTGTTACAGGTTGTAGACACAAGAGCACTATTATTTTGTTATTTGCCTATTTATTGTTTATAGTATCTTAATAGATGACCTCAAGACGCATGAATTTCTTATTTCTAGTGGCAGAATAAGCCAATTTAATCACTACTACAAACTTTACTATAAACAAACACAAAAGCGAATTTATCAGAACTTGAAACTTATATATATAGGTATTTATATATTCTTTGCGTTTCGTCTTGACGGTAGTGACTTGGTGACCATTGGCGATTATGAGAATTTATCCAACATCAATTTTGTTTACTTCTGCAACAGATCCTAATGGTGTGCCATAATCTAAATTGGTATATTTATCAGGAAATGACTTGTGAATTACTCTTAATCAACTCTGTTAGTCTAAAAATGTAGTCTAATAATAATGATTACATAGCGGCACATAATCTCTTCGGCAAAATGGATTAAGTGTAGCCATTTCTATAGAACAGTTATTTGCCCTTTATCTCTGTAAAACGAACGTTTCTTGGACAACTTTTTAGCGAGTTCGAACTTTTACTACCTAGGTACACCCATCTTTTAACAATTTCTTTTTTTTTCGAAATTATTCAAATGTTTTGATATCTCCCTTCGAACCATTTTGAAATAAGTGGCTGTGTTTGTTTTTTGAGCTACTAGACTATTAGATGATAGATTGCTAACCACTATTCTTATGGTGAACTGGCAGATATATCTACCTACTTAGACCGATATCAAAATTCCGATCGCTATCAAAACTTTTTGTCTTCCGCATATCATCAATTAAAATGTTTACACGTGGCTAAATGACGCAAGGCGGATTCTTTGTAACCGGTTTCTACAATAGGTTTGTGGGAGAGTGAAGTTCGGGTAGCGCCACCAATTTACTGTGACCTTTCTTAACTTCGCCTATATTAAGTATCTAGTTATTCATGCGTTTTATTACAGTTCGCGAGGGGTCAACTGTCGGTGGTTATGGTGTGTGTAATGATCTTGTCTTCAAGGCGACATCTCGTTTCGAATACAATAAAATTAATAATGTGAGTTTTTGTGTTCTATTCAAGGATTCTTAACAATCGTCGCTTTGTGAGTCTCAAGAGTGATCGATATGTACTTACTGAGAAGAGCTCGTCAGTTTTGCGAATGCGACGTCGTTTGTTGAATAAAACTAAGAAATTGCTTTTGCGACGTTTGTACTTTGAGTCGAGATAAAATCTTTTAACTACGTTTTATGTGTACATTTCCCTGATTGATGTGGAACTTTGATTCTAAAATATTGTTCTTTGTTCTTGTTTTTTAGTTTCTCGAGTTCTTAGTCATGGAGAGTGCCTTGACCTCCTAGTTTTTGCCTTCATTTGCCGGTGTAATGGCCTTGGGCAAGACTTTGGATATTTCCTCAATTAGCGATACGAGCTACCCTGTTCTTATGTACCTACTAATAATGTACCTACTTGTGAAATATTTGTTTAAGAAGAGTTGAAGACTTTTTATAATTGGTTTATGAATTTCCGAAATGGAACCCTTGAAATTCTAAGTTTAATATAGTTAGAAACATTTTAAACCATGGAGATAATAAAGCAGGTAGTTGAACGTAGAATTTTGCCCATTTTTACAAGTATATACCTAACCTAACGATAATCCCCGTTTAAAAAGTAATAGGTCACATTACCTAATCAGTTTTAGAGCGTTCTCACTGAACGGGCACTCTCTCCTGGGTCCCTGGTCCATATTGACGTTTTTTTTTCCGTTTTCGCGGCAAACCGGTGTGAACTGGCATATACGCAGGCGTAAAATCATGTCCGCCGCGCATGCGCGTTGATGCATTTCTAAGCGCAGCTTTCTATTTAGCATTATGACAAGATTTTGACAGTACGCACGAGTTTGCCGCGAAAACGAAACAAAAGATCGTGAATAAGGCCTGAGGACCCAGCTGTTCTCAGAGAGATGGTACGGAACGTAATTCAGCATGTGTGCCCAGTGTGGTTTGATGAATGTTACATATCTTTGTTTTTTTTGGTTTTAGAGCAGGTTAGCCCTACATGTTTTAATTTATTCCATGTTTTATATATATTATTATTACTAGCTTGTTTTGTCCCACAGCAGGACAAAGGCCTTTCATTATCTCTCCGCTTTTTTCGTTTGTTGCGATATGTAGCCAATCTGGGTCACCACTGCAACAAAGTAATACGCCGTGGAAAAAACTTCTTAATTTACTTCGGCTCATATCACTAAAGAAATTTTAACTATAATCACTGACCTACCAAAATCATGTCGTCATTATTTTCTTTTGTAACTTGTAATCGTAATCATGCCGCTCCCGTTTAATGTCTTCATACAAGATTCAATCTTACCGCATAATAACCAACACCCTATAGATACATAGGTACCTATTATGTGTAAGTAAACTGAGTATTTGTATAGGTAATTGGTATTGCATTGACGAATATAAATCTTATTCATTGTAGGTATTATGTCTTTCTAATATTTATTATTAGGCATCCAATCGGCCGCTTCTTGCGGTTTTTCATTACAGGTTTCATTATAACTCTTTATGTAGATAATTATTGAAGCCATTATTCTGGTAGATTCTTTAAGCTATCCAATTATTATTTAATATTTTAGTATGAGCCCGTTGCTGATGCAATTTAATGGAATGCCTTTTATCGGTGTACTATCCTATGTCCTTCCTCGGGACTCAAACCATCTCCATGCCAAATTTCATCTAAATCGGTTCAGTAGTTTGAGCGTGAAAGCGTAACAGACAGACAGACAGACAGACAGAGTTACTTTCACATTTATAATATTAGTATTAGTATGGATGGTTCTGTAACACAAAGACGCGACTATGTCACTATAAATAAGGTACGATCACGTTAAAAAAGTGTTTAGTTAACGTGAATGGGATTGACAATATTCATAGTAAAACAAATCCATGTTTTGATCTTTATGAGGTAATTGCTAACGTTTATATTATTGTATTGTCCACATTAATTATTGGCGGATGCAGGATTTGATTCTGGGGGGGTGGCACGAGAGATAAATGGTAGTGCCGGATGTAAATTGCTTACGATGGGGGGGGGGGTATTTCGTTCGCCCGACACCGGCCAAGTCTGAGTTGCACGCACGGGGAGTCGACAAGGAAATGCAATACCTACAATGGGCAAAGAAATGCAATACAATACAAGAAATTCGGTAGGTACACAAAATTTCCGTTTGAGGGGGGCACGTGCCCTCGTGCCACCCTCCTGGATCCGCCTATGACTATAATAATAGTGTGTGATCAATGAGGCATCTCCTAAAGCGTTTATTCCTACTAAACAATATGGTTGCTTCTTTTTATTGAAATCTTTTCCAAGAAATAATAGTTACCCAGTTATCTTTTTCCTTGTTTATATTCAAACGGCTCTGCATATTACCTTCGTGAAAACCTATTTATTGGTTTCTTTATCTCGATAATATTTAACTAAGCCTATGTTTTTCGCCATGCTCTTAGTTAGGCGCCTCTATAGCAAAGAAAAGCTCTTTAATTTCGAAATTGGCACAGAAATTTCAGAGGTGAGGAAAAAAAACAATTCATAAACGTAAAAATGTTCTTTATCAACCGACTTCAAAAAGGAGGAGGTTCTTAATTCGATTTTTTTGTTGTATTTCGTGCGTTGCGTGAAATGTTGCGATCTGAATACAAAACGCAATATTTTGTAAAAAGAAACGAGCAGTTCTATTGTAACTAATATCAATTACAAACCAACACACTCAAAAGTGAGAAATAAAAACTTTTTACAAAAACATAAAACCGACTACAAAAAAAGCAAAAAATAATAAAACATTGAAGTTTGTGCCAAAAACATAAAACTACATTTCCTGGCATCAACTTCAAAATATTTTTTTTTTTTCCAGCGGGTTAGCTAGTAGATAATATAGATACCTAGGTACCTAATTCTTTAAACAACATGTAACAAAAAGATGGTGGTGAAAGGTGAAATTCAAGGTTACATAACTAATTTTGTCAAAATCGAAGTAGGTGCCCTAAAATATTATTTATCATTGTTCATACTTTTAATAACCAATGAAAAAGTTATCCAATAAAAAATATGACTTAAAAAGTTCTATGTTCTATGCCACAATAAAAGAGGAGGTATAACTAATAACTACTTATCCCATATGCCTTTCGCTACTAAAATTTGACGAAAAGAAAACGCTACAACTTAGTAGGTAATAATAATACAATCGGATATGGCACCATGATTGCTGCAATACTGATAACGGATACTATCCGTTGTTGAAATTTGACTACACCTTCTGTTACAGGTTGTAGACACAAGAGCACTATTATTTTGTTATTTGCCTATTTATTGTTTATAGTATCTTAATAGATGACCTCAAGACGCATGAATTTCTTATTTCTAGTGGCAGAATAAGCCAATTTAATCACTACTACAAACTTTACTATAAACAAACACAAAAGCGAATTTATCAGAACTTGAAACTTGTCTATTGATTGCCATAAACGCTTTGTACATAATTTACACGGAAAGATTAAACACTTAGCCCAGATTATTTAACATTAATACGGAACACTAAAACCCTCGAAAAACAAAATGTTGTTTATCTTCAAAACTGCTGAACAGATTTTCGAATAAAACAAAGCTAAGAGTCATCGCGAGTTTCTTTTTTAAGCAATTCCCGCATTAGTAAAAAGAACCTGTATCGAGAAGACTAGAAACATAGACTATCACGGAAACAAAGTACATACAACCATTTTTGGACCACATAAAGTAGTGTGTCATTTCGGAATCAAACCCGCTATAAATATTCGTCAAAAAAAATCCGTTTCCAAGGCGGTGCATTAATTTAGATTCAGTCCAGACATCCATGAGCAGTGGTTAATCACTTTGCCTCCGTTTGCTCTCTCTCATACAAAAAAAAGTATGTGTATCTGTGTGTCTACAAAGATATACAGACATACCAAGAAACGTCTACTTTTGCTTCTGGGATTAACAAAAAGGAATTTATCAAAACAAACTTGCCTATAAATCGCCATAAACGCCATGTGATTTACACGCAAACAAAGGAGGAAAGTCGACAATTCGACATTAATTTAGAATTCGCACCAAAATCGTGAACAGAAGCTCAACATTAATAACTTTCGTGCCACTTACAAAGTTTCAAAACTGCTTTCAATATCGGTACTGAACTTTATATCCCATATTGAGAACTGCACGAAACACAGTCAAATACAGTGTAAGTACGTGAACAAGAGTTCGTCGAGTTAATTTATGTGCATAGTAATTAGATTTAGGACGTTTATTTCACTGTTACCGTCACATTTGGCAATGTTAGTCGTGAATTACTTCTTGTTCTTGAGTTTCCTTTATGTCGAAGTGTTGAACTTCTTCTAGGTGAATCGATTACTTACTGACATAGAAATTTGCTGATATGACTTTAAAATTCTTGCAACTTTGTTGATTATGGCGATTTACGAGAAATTTGCCTAGCTCACAGTAAGTACGTTTAGGCGCGAGGCTTTTCTATTTACATAGGTACTCATGTGTCTCATCTACCTACAACAAACAAAAAATCTAAAACTATAGAATTGAATGTCTGACATATGGTCGGCTTGGACTTATTATAAAAAAAATAACTGATAATATATTTTTTTTATTAAAATTTACGGTGAGATGTTTTTTTTTAATGTTTTTAAACAAGAAAATCAAGTTTTATTTGACTGCCTCTGTGGCGCGGTGGGAGTCTGTCCGACTGCTACGCAAGAGGTCGTGGGTTCGATTCCCACACGGGGACACCACTTCGTGTGATCATAATTATATTTGCTTGATAGACCTACTCATTCAGAGAGGTATTTAAACGAAAACCCCAAAAGGTCACACACGTGTCCGTCTTCTGTCAAATGAATAACAAATACAGTTTGTATGTCGGTAGATAACCCTGACCTGCAACCTTGCTAGCGATATAAATATAACATAAGCTTAACATGCTTATTGTAGATACTTAAAAATATATGCTGCTATAGTAATCATACTATGTCATAGTTTCTTGCTATTTTTGAGTTGAGGAGTTGAGGAGCTAGCCGATTTTCCAGCAATTTTTTGCTACAACTCTTTAACTGTAAAGACTTGGTCTTAATAAATCAAAAAAAATCAAAATTCTTTATTCACTTAGGATGCAAAAGAACTCTTGTGATACGTCAGGATTCTACATGTACATGTAATGCCAAGTTCACAAACAATAGGTTAACTTACTTGTCTTAGGATTTTGCACATATCGAATAATTGAAAATAATACGAAAATGATCATGCAGATTTCAGACATTTTCATCACTCCTACGTCGTAGTTAACTACTCGTACCTAAAATTCTTAGGCACCACACCTTATTAATTCTGCAAATATTTAGGTAGGTTCTTAACAAACATATCTTGTCAAGCAGCCTTGACCAACACACCTGGCAGGTTCAAAAGCATCCAATTAAAGAGATACGGAAGACTATAAAATACGTGAGTACATACCTACATAAGGTGCTAGTTTACAGATGATGTGTATCACACAATATTATTTATTGTGAGAAGTAGCAAGCTACTTCAATATTTTTAAGGCAACACGAGTCACGAGTCACGACAGATAGAATTTTATTTTCGCCAAGCAATTCGTCATGTCGCTACCGACGAGCTTTGTCAATATTTGCACAGTCCTAAGTACCTACGTCGCACATAACAGTTTACCAAATAACCAACCTGAGAGGCGCCTCTGGGCCACCATTAAATCGCCCACACAACACCGTGTTTACTATCAATCTTTTTTTTTAGAAAATCTGAACTAAGACATCGTATTAATGATAAATTATCATATTATTTCAATAATTTACTAGAAGGATACATGTCGCACGCAAGTTAATCTGTTAAATATTGATAATTATGAGTCGTAAATCATTATTCGCTTCGACTCGAAGTTATAAATGTGTATTCATTATTGCCTCAATATTTTTTATAGTCGATAGATATGTCTCAAAAACACGTCGTCAAGGATTACTTACAGTTATTAAAGTTTCTATTTCCGAACATAAAAACCATATTTAATGTGCAATAAAATAAATCGCTAGCATGTGGCTTATTCGAAAATTCTCATGCGGTGCATTTGCAATGGGGCAGATTTATGCGACGGAGGCGACGATACCGAATGATATTGGTTCATCGCACTCAATACCGCAACGGCATCAGAATAATGTAAGTACACAAGTACACCTACAAAATAACTTCACAGTTCGTTGATCTATCGCATGTTTTCTGAATAAATACTTACTCAGCCAGACTCGAGATCGATGTTTATCCTAGAACTGGAAACTGAGAAGTTGGCATAACAAATTTATATTTTTGGCATGTGCTGCAATAAGTGACGAAACCTATAGTTTAAGTACTTAACCATACATACGTGCTATTATGTAATATCCGATAACAGCTCGTCATTACCTTACTTAGGTAACATATATTTTTGTAATATTTATAAACCATGCGTTCTGCTTGGTTAGTCTGAAATTCTGGTGTAAAGCATAAAATTATATCACCACAGAAAATTGATATCTACTACTACGTACCTACTACTTTTTTTGGGGGGTACATCATCGTGAGGAACTCTACATCACGATGATACGAGTTTGTTCCCCAAAAAAATGAACAAAATAAGCAAAACCAATGTGTCGTGGAAGCGAATGGAAGATTGAATCCATTCTCGGACAACATAAGAGCGTGCCGCTTCTTCTGTACCTACGCATTATAGAAAAAGTACCAATAGAAAAAGTACCGACTGTCCGGAACGCGTCCGATCCTATTAGAGAAACGGCGGACAGCCAAACTAGTTTTACAGTTACGACGAGACGATTTGATTCTGCAACGACACGCAGTCGAAGGTCACGGGAACTCAGCGGGACCAATTCCAAATTCGTTCTGCAACTTGACGAAAATCTGGACGTGTCACAGACAATGCTACCGAACTACATCGCCATCGTGACGACGCAATAATACGACGCATTTAAACACAAGGACACTGTAAAGAAACATTGTAGAGACTTCCCAAATAAGCATTTAATAGATGCAGAAAATTTGATCATCGAATATGCTAATTTAGCCAAGTTTCCGCCAGGGTTATCCCGTGAGAATCGTAACAGTAGGGAGTCATGTTCATTTTGTTCCGTGTTTCAAACGTTTTCTCAGAGCTTATCGCAGCTAGAGTTCGTACGCCGCATCGGCACATATACATATAAGTACCTACAGAAAAAGCTAATTAGTAGGTATGTTACATTATATAATCGTAAGAATCTACTGTTACCTATATATTCTGTATAGAAGTAGATATCCATTGGGATTCAATTGCTTAGGTATAATCTGGTAGGTAGGTATTATATCCGAATAGAATAGACGCAAATAAATATACATTTTGAGCATTGGAGCAACAATATGTTTTCATTAGTCTTCTCAGCAGATTGAAGAATTACGCACAGTTCGCGCCACCTAAGTTTGCATGTTTGATGTTCGCGCGTAAGCTGCGCACAACTCAAATTTAGGTATCGGAGGGGATGAAGGAGACGGGCGGGGAACAACGTCCCTGCGCGGAACTACATTCATATACAATTTCACAAACGCAAACTTCGGTGGCGCGAACTGTAGGTACGATGAAATTGTGTTTAAGTTAGGTTAGCCAATGCGCTCATAACACTACACTCGATCAGGGCCCCTAAACCCTTAAAAAGAGAGGTGTAATAATAGTTAGGTCCCCAATTCTCTAACAAATTTTCAAGGCCACCTTTTATTTAGGACCTTGATTTAGGGTAGTGTAATAGCCGTTTAAGGTTAGCTGCTGTAATTTAATTAAGTAGTACCTATTTACCTTTTTAATCAAAACATACCTTATTCAATAGATAACTACCTACAGTAGGTACCTAAATCGTTTTTGTTCCACCACATAATCAAAATAACACTTACTTTAAAATACATGTCTTCATGCACTAACAAGCAAAACATTATTTTTAACGCTCTCTGTTTTGCATTCGGGAAACAGTTAGTTCTGTTCTCACGGTATATTGTTCTGAATGTTCTTAAATGAGCTTATTCAATTTTAAATTCACCGGCTTCCTCTGTAGGTACTTACCTACAGTCATGTAATCATGTTTTGATTGGGACGTTTTTTTATTTGCCTAATTAAAGTTTTATATTTTCCGGGCCGACACCGACGTCCTGTGCCTGTTTAATAAATTATGCCAAAATGTTTTGTATTGATGACTCTAGTTTGTAGAGTTTGCTATAAATCTACGTAAGTACCTCCTATTTACATAGATTTAGACTAATTATAAAGCTGAAAAGTTTATTTGTTTGTTTGAACGTGGTAATCTCAGGAACTACTGATCCAAATGGAAAAAAAAATATCATTCACTGTCGGATAGCCCATTTATCGAGGATGGCTATAGGCTATATAACATCGCGCTACGACCAATAGGAGCGAAGCAGCAATAAGAAATGTTGCAAAAACGGGGAAATATTACGGAGACGACGTTGCGCGGGACAGATAGTTTATTATAAGTAGGTAGCAAAGACCTTTATTTCTTGTTGTTGATAAAATTTACACATTTACTATTTCCATTCAACAACACGATACCGTAAACTCACCTCCGTCCGATAGAACACGTTTATCGTTCAAACACTTCCGTTTATCCACACAACAACACTTTTGACACAGATTCGTTAATTAGTGCATTCGATTACGCATTCACAAGTCAATTAACTGACACATTGACGTGTAGTTAGCAACACAATGCATTAGGTGATTAGACAATATAATAATTAGCCACACGAGGTACCTACACAACAATTCACGCATACATCCAAGGCGCACTAAACACATAAAAATTTAAAAAAAAACACTCGCGTTGTTAATAATTATGTACCCAGTTATTTTTATACAAATAACTGCGGCAAATTATGTCGTTCGATTTTGTTCAAGAGCGCGCGAAAAGTGCGACGGAGGCAAGGCGGCCTGCGCGCGCGATGCGCGTGCTTTGCCCGCATGTGCCGACAGCTGACTGAATCGCAATTCAAAACAACGCTTCAAGCCTCCAATTTTTCGCTAACGACCTTTATTACACGCGTTATCTACACAAAGCTGTGATAGATCATCCCTAACAACAACAGCATCTAATACTGATTGATCGCGATAGGACAAATGATAGATCCTTTTATTAGATAGGATCAAGTGCCCAATTTGTTCAATGATATTACAAGGCTGATGCAGCAAATAAAAGGTTATGATTTATCTTTAGTAAATAACTTATCGTCAACATATTTAGTTGTCTCGCTTGTCAAAAAACATCAGATACCTATCTGCTACCAGTAGAAATATAAAAAACTAGCTATCGCCCACGGCTTCACCCGTGTAGATGATCTTTTCCCCGTTAGGGTTGATTTTCACTTTCGATCAAAACACTGAAACACGTGTTTCTTTTTTAAGACAAATACGAAATTTCACAGATCTTACTTTAAAATTGAGGGAGTTCCATACAAACTTGCAACCCCTATTTTATCCTCTTTGGGGTTGATTTTCCAAACACGCTGAAACGTGTTTCTTTATTTTAAACGAAAAAGCAAAAATTTCACCGATCTAACTTCAAAAATTATGGAGTTTCATACAAACTTGCAAACCCTATTTTACCCCCTGAGGGGACGAATTTCTAATAAAACCTTTCTTAGTGGATGCATATATATATATACATATAACATACCTATAAGGCATTAACTGCCAAAATTTTAGGTTTGTAACCCTAGCGGTTTAGGCTCTGCGTTGATGAATCAGTCAACCTGTCAGTCAGTCAGGACAAGTGATTATATATGTGGAATGTGTATGGAATGTCCTAAAACAACTAAATCATTGCTTGTTAAAATATATTACTTACTATCAAATCCATTACAAAACTCGATCTAGGCCTGTAAAACGCTAATGACATTGAATTTGCGATCTAGAATCGCTTCCTGTGTTTTGAATGCGACGAATGAAGTGGCCTGTGTACGCGCCTCGATTGCGTTCCTACGTACCTATGTAGGTAGGTAATGTATAATAAATTGTACAGATTCGCCTCTCTCGCTGCAACTAGATGTGATTTATGTACAACTGTGTCGAATTAACAATTACCGCCTTTATGGTAACGTTAACCGAACACGACCGTTATTGTGTTCCTACGTGGGATTTTAACAAAGAGTTGTGGATCTATTATATTGTAGTCTATGGTTTATTACGATCAATAATTTTAGGGTAAATTGATTTAAAACAACTATATTGGCGTCAGGTGTTTATTGCTATGAATATTGTTACAAATTGTTTGATATATTGGAAGAGCTTGTGATATTATAAGTCTCTTAACATTGATATGTTTTATGCAAGTGACATTAGAGACATGAGTATTAAACAACGAAGTTCTGAACAACATTCATAAGTCCAATTTTGCGATTTTTGAGCATTGTTATTTAAAACTACGACGACAATTGCCTTAAATCTTAACATACTGACTGCCTCTGTGGCGCGGTGGGAGTGTATCCGACTGCTACGCAAGAGGTTGTGGATTCGATCCCCACCCAGGATAAAACTTTGTGAGATTAGCACGATGGTTTATTCTGTGTCTGGGTGTTATTTATCTATAATATGTATGTATTTAGAAATATATAAGTATGTTTATCAGGTTGGTTTCCATAGTACAAGCTCTGCTTAGTTTGGGATCAGATAGCGTTGTGTGAGTTGTCCCAAGATATTATTATATATTATTATACAACGGACAAAATTGACAACTCCGGGTCAGGGGCAGAGCGGTTAAAGCCGAAGGGATGTTACACTTATTTTCGCTGGTTCTAGTTCAGATCGAACAAATTGTTTCTTTACACATATAATATATATATAATAATATATCGAAGCTCTGCAGTAGCCTTTTAATATAACAAACTCTATCATCTTGAGGAAATAAGTCATTATTAATGAGTTTTCAACTATTACTCCTATATTTCCTTCAAAGGTTTCAAGTACCTAGTAATTCAACTTTCACCTAATTGTATAAGTACCAACATATCTATTACTTGTAGAACTTTCACTAACTAATCAACATTATAAAGTGTGTAGGAGAGAAGCAAGATATTAAATTACCTACGCCCTTTATCTATACAAACACGTTATATTGTCGCAGTGAAATTGTAAAATCGGTTCATAATCCACTTTTTAGAAGAGTGACCCATGAGTCCTTGGCAGCTTCTTCTAATGAATTTTACACTTAAATTGCCGCCCAACAACAACAAAATTTTATTATATCTACCTATTAGTTTTAAATTTTTAAACAATAATTGATTTGAGTTTTACGACATAAAGATATATTTATTTGAATTTAAGTGGTAGGTACTGTGAGTCAGCTGTGATGTGTTCTTTGCTCTTCTTCAGACACGAGCATAAATTGGAACTGTCCTGTCAAAAAAATAAAGCAACTTTACTGGAAAATCATAAGAATAATAAAAAATATTAAGCACAAATGGTTTAATTATGATAGAAAGTAAAGTAAAGTTCAAAAAATTACAATAAAAATATTTAAAATTCGGTCATTGCACACAGCACATTGGTGCCCGTGATTGTACCTTAAAAAAACATATATCTATAAAAAGATGATAATAATAATTTGACTGCCTCTGTGGCGCGGTGGGAGTATGTCCGACTGCTACGCAAGAGGTGGGTCGTGGGTTCGATTCCCACACGGGACACCACTTTGTGTGATCCACAAATTCTTGTTCCGAGCCTGGGAGTGCTTTGTGTCTGTGACTTTTTGTATGTTTGTAAAGTTCCCCGCGGCACAGGGCTCGTACCCTGGTGCGGGAGTCGTGTTTAAAAAAAAAAAATTGCCACAAAATGTACAGAGTTATACAACAATTTCTACAAATTATGCATAAAATAATTGTGCAATACATAGCTTGGTAGAAGTAAAACATATAAGGATACAACTCGGATCTCTTTAATAAAATGTATCAATCTCATCCTAACGGTGCGCAGTGTGGTGAATGAATGAATACTTTTCACGTTCATAATATAGATACTGCAAAACGACAGACACTTCACGACTGCTTACAGCATCATCTTTTATGTACGACATTTTATATCCGATTAAAATTCTAACCAATTTGAAACGAGACTCTTCTACAATAGACTTTAGAATCAATTGAAAATTGGTCACAAGAGATAAGGAGATAAGGATAGGAATATAAGCAAATAACGGGCTTTGTCACTTAACTGCAACGTAAACTTGCCATTGACCCGTAAGTCCTTTCGCGCATAACTTATGGTACCTAAGTACTAGTTTCTAGGTTCCGTTGAGTTGACATACTATATCGTTATGTATTTGAGTGCTTAAATAACTTTAATATCTCATTGAAAAGTTTGTTCACAATCGATTACTTCACTTAGACCCAGTGACCGATCCAGACATGTTTTGAGCCCAAAATTTATGTTTGGGGGGTTTTAACCCTTGTTTGTTTTTTAATACATACTAAGTAGGTGGACTGGGATACTACGAATATATCTATAATATTCAAATCAACACACTGCAGAATATAATAATAATAATATCTTGGGACAACTCACACAACGCTATCTGGTCCCAAACTAAGCAGAGCTTGTACTATGGCAACCCAGACAACTGATAAACATACTTATATATTTCTAAATACATACATATTATAGATAGATAACAACCAGACACAGAATAAACCATCGTGCTCATCACACAAAGTTTTATTCTGAGTGGGGATCGAACCCACGACCTCTTGCGTAGCAGTCGGATAAACTCCCACCGCGCCACAGAGGCAGGTAGGTCCACAGGCCGTCTTGGTCAGCAGTGTCAGATATTCTTCCGTGAAATAGTGATGTTAATGCATCACTGTGTTTCGGTTGAAGGGCATTGTAGCAAGTGTAATTACTGTGCAAATGAGATTTATACATTAATGTCTCAAATGGGGAGCAAAGTGCGGTGACATTCAGGTCTTTGCCAAAGTGGGTGGCATTGATACTGTTATGGGCTAGCTTGACGCATACCGTCAAGCGGACGAATTGCTCGTCTCTTCATTACGTTGTATAAAAAAAAAATATGAATACAAAAAAAAACGACGTGGTAGCTTAATTCGTAAACCTGATGGAATTCCTATGTTATGGTTTAAGGTTCGTAACTTCGTACATCAATATGATGGGATTCCTATGTTAATAGTTTCAGACTGAAATATTTCTTTATAATTAAAAAAAATGCGTAATGAGTAAAATCCCAAAAAGCAAAAAATATCAATGTTAAGAAACATGTCACTTGCGATATATTTATGGGAAAGTAGAGTGCCACTACTATCTGTAATTACATTGACAAATAACATGGAAAAATATATGGTCGACATTACTGTTGTGATTTAAATAATCATGTTGTATTTTTTAACATTGTATTAATCAATTTCGAATTTCCGGTTCTAATTTGAAATATTGTATTAATTTAAAACCGGAAATGAATTTAAAACCGTTGGTATTTAAAACCGTACTTGTATTGACTTACTGTTTGAAAAATGTTATGTCATAACGGTTATAACAATTGTGTAGTCAGTCGTTGTTGAGCTGTCGAAGTGTGAACATCAGAATTAATAAAGAGTTTGAAAGCATCGAAGTGAGTTTATTCTTTACAAAAGTGTTGTGTTTGTGATGTGGCATCCTGAATTACTACATTACTTCCCAAGTTCCCAACTTGAAAGAGATATATAAAAATGCTAAACCTAGAACACTGAATGAATGAGGGGTTATTAGGTGGTATGAAGTAAACCGGGTCAGACAGTTTAATAATTAAATTAAATAACAGTATTCTAAAGTCTAGTCACTCGTTATACAAGGTACTTAATTATCTTGAATTTGTTTAACATTGTCGACAATTATTCATAAAATAAATGTATAAATCAGTCTCCACCAAAATACATGATTTATGGAACGATTAAAAAATTGTATGTTTAAATAAAATAACTTACACATAATTTGATAATTTACATTCTAATGAATATAAAAGTTAATAATTATAAATACAATAATAATAAATTTATACATTTTGTACATAGGCCTAAATATTCTCTCATTTAAAATTACTGTCCCATTATTTACAGATAGTCTATGTATAGCTAGACAAAGTAAAAATAAATCAACCTATCAACGTCACTTAGTCATTATTCATAATATCCAGCAAGAATGCATAATGCTTAAATAATTACATTGACCGTAAAATAACATAGGTACCTTTACATAAATATTTTGAGTCCATCCTCCAAGTGTCTGACCTGTAAGTACGCTAACCGATAAGCATGGTTCGGATCATAGGCAAAGCTTTGCCTATATAAAAATAACCTATATATAATAATATACAAAATTTGATACACATTTAGTGTATCAAATTTTCATGTCTTATAATAATAAGATGCCAATGATGGCGGTCAAAATGTAGGAACTATTTTTACTTAGTAACATCACAAGTTACACGGACTATCAAAATTAGCGAAACTAATCTATGTAGTCCCAAAAGTTTTAGGATTGTGTAGGGATAGGTCCTCTAAACAACGTCTAATAAACTCCTCTCGATAAGGTACACACGTCACTGGGAGGGGGGGAGGGGGTTAGGTAAATGACCTTCTTTTTAGTTTCTCGATTGTAACTCGTAAACGATGCGTCTTATCGTCAATATGTCAAAAAACCGGGCAAGTGCATGTCGGGCCACGCATACGTGCAAATTTGTAGATCTCGCAGTTTTTAAAACAAACGGCATCTTTTTTTACGTAAACTTAAAAGTTAAAATTTTTCATAGCTTCAAGGGACTGTAGATCCGAGTATATGGTTTTAATTTCATTTAAGGAAAAAACAGAACCTTTATAGGATCACTTTGTTGTCCGTCTGTCCATCCTTCCATCAGTCTGTTTGTCTGTCAAGACCCTGTCTCGGGTCTCCATCAGTCTGTCTATCTGTAAAGACACTGTCTCGGGTCTCCATCAGTCTGTCTGTCTGTCAAGACACTGTCTCGGGTCTCCATCAGTCCGTCTGTCTGTCAAGACCCTGTCTCGGGTCCCATCAGTCCGTCTGTCTGTCAAGACCCTGTCTCGGGTCCCATCAGTCCGTCTGTCTGTCAAGACCCTGTCTCGGGTCCCATCAGTCCGTCTGTCTGTCAAGACCCTGTCTCGGGTCCCATCAGTCCGTCTGTCTGTCAAGACCCTGTCTCGGGTCCCATCAGTCCGTCTGTCTGTCAAGACCCTGTCTCGGGTCCCATCAGTCCGTCTGTCTGTCAAGACCCTGTCTCGGGTCCCATCAGTCCGTCTGTCTGTCAAGACCCTGTCTCGGGTCTCCATCAGTCCGTCTGTCTGTCAAGACCCTGTCTCGGGACGTTATTAATAGTTATTACAATTTTATCAAATTAGAGCGTTACTATATCAACCTATTGCACTCTAAAAAGATTGTCGTAGTCGGGTATAAGATTTGGTGAAATTTTTGCTAAGTTTGTTCATTTGTAATGGAGAAATACAAAAAATACCAAACTAGTTTAAAAAAAATGTCAGTTACATTTTTAGGGAGTCACATCGCTATTAATATTATACATGTGAAATTTTGTGAGGATGTGTGGATGTATAGATGTTAATGGATTTATGTTTGTTACTCTTCCACGCAAAAACTACTGAATGGATTTTAATGAAACTTTACAATTTTATGTACTTAGCTTATGCATTTGCATAACATATCTATACTAATATTATAAATGCAAAAGTTTGGATGTATATTTCTTTATTTTAACAATAACAATAAAACAATTGTGTTTGACATTAAATTCTCAATAAGTACTCTAATCGCTACTTAATTGCTAAAGTGGGTATAACTAATGATATTTTTTATTATTTATTTACATTGTATTTGAATCAAAATAGAGATTATTCAATTAAACAAGTAAGACATGTCATCACAAATGAGATGTTATAAAATTAAACAAGCTTATTGACTTGTTTAATTTTATAACATCTCATAAATTTATATAAATAAAAACTACTAATAAAAAAATATATGTATACATAGGGAAAAAAAATAATGGATTCACTAATAATGACAATTTCTATTTCGATTATAATAAAACCACATACTTATCTATAAATTCTTTTACGGAAACGGTTCCCTTTAAGTTTCCTATTATTTGCATCTTGTACATATCTTTCTTAAATTCATGGGGCAATTTGTTATAGGTAAAGGATTAATTGTTGATATTTAACGCAGTGTATAACTATATTATTGGTTATAAGTTTATTTTTTAAATTGTTTGATCTCGTCCTCATTTTACCTTATTTCAAAATTCTTCATATTCCTTGCCAAATGATGTAATACTGCTTAAATATATAGGCTAGGTACTGTTAATATTTTCAATTTTTTTAAATACTCTCGACCGGACTCTCTTTGTGGAATACCTTTAATGGTTCGTATAGATAGAGTTTTTTTGTAGTATGAATGCTCTGTCACATTTATACCTATAGCTATTACTCCAGAGTTTTATACTATAGCTAAGCCTAGACTCGACCAGAGATGATAGACAGTTTTTAAATCAACAACAACATCATCTCTCAAACTTCTGAGAGCATAACAGGCGGATGATATGCAGCCATCTATAGCACCTGACTCATTATTCCAGTTAAGCATGGCATCAATGCGAACACCTAAAAATCTAACAGAATCAACCATTTCAATTGCTTCTTCCCCCAAACCTATATCTAATTGATCATTACGTCGAGCTGTTGATTTAAATAAAATAATGTTAGTCTTTTTTGTATTAATAATTAGGTTATTTGACACAAACCATGTTGAAAGCTGCGTTTATTTTTATGCTCAAATTTTTTATGCGTTTAGAACTAATGATTGCGTTGGTATCGCCAGCAAAAACACTAGGCTTATATCAGAATCAAAATGTTTAACACAATTAGACTTTGAACTTTGAATCAAGTAAAAATTAAAAAAGAATAGGGCCCAAAATAAAACCTTGAGGTACGCCCTTGCTTACAAGAACCATCTGCGATCGGTGAATTTTTTGACTGTTATTGTCGACAAATGTCTTCAATTAAATACTACAAGCAATTAAATGGATGGATGGATGTTTATTATTCAATTACGCCTGAACGATTAAACGGATCCGGGTGAAATTTGGCAGAAAGGTAGATAATGGTCTGGAATAGCATATACGCTTTTTAATCCCGGAAAAATGTTCCCGTGGGATAAATTTGTTATATATAAGTGCTACTCAATATTAAAGTAACTGAATCGATAACTGTGAAGTATTGAGTCTGCTCGTCACTTGTGGTCTTCATCATCAGTTCCACTTCACCAATCGGTGCTTTTTACGAGTAAATGCACTAATCTCTGTGAAATATACCTTAATGACTGTAGGTGTGCCTTTAATATTTTAAGAGTTCCCTCGATTTCTCCAGGATCCCATCATCACATCGTGATCTGATAACATGGAAGTAGGTATACATTTCTAAACACAGAAAGAATTTTTCAAATCGGTCCAACTGTCTTTGCGTAATCGGTGAACAAACATACAAAAAAAAACATACAGTAATTGAAAACCTCCTCCTTTTTGAAGTCGGTTGAAAATAAAACAATATAAATACCCGCATACTTTAATGATGGTTGATAGCACATTTATGTGCACTTTATCATAAAACAAACCGGACGATATTAACCTGATTTAAAATATATTATTTAAAATCATCGTAATTCTATACACGACACCAAACAGCTCACTTATATGAGCTTTTGTAATAATCTATACCTACTTACTCGTATATTATAAAGCTGAAGAATTAGTTTGTTTGTTTGTTTGTTTGAACGCGTCGATATCAGGAACTACTGGTTCGAATTGAAAAAAAAATTGGATATGTGTTGGATAGTCCATTTATCGAAGAAGGTTATCGGCTATATAACATCACGCTATGATCAATAGGAGCGGAACAGCAATGAAAAATGTTGCAAAAACGGGGAAAAAATATTCCTTTTCAGAGCTTCCGTTGCGCGTGCTGCGTAAACGGTTAAAGTTACATAACAACAATGTATGACGGATTTGTTTCTCTTAAAATTTTCTAAAAAAAAAGTCCGCGACCGCAAATGCCTATCTTTTTAGGTTGACCCACTAATACCTTTTTTAAGGGTAATCAAATTTGTTCTAATATAATGCATTCATTTGCGAAAATGTTCTAATAAACATGGTATCAACCCTTATCCAAATAAATACGTTAATAATCACAAATATTTAATTTTGAACAAAACTGCCTTTACTTCATTTGATTTCAATGAATATTGGCATGAATATTTTATACATATAAAAATCAGGCGTCAAAAAATAAGTACTTTAAAAAAAAATACCTTCACGATCAAATTAAAGGCTATTTGGTGTCTGGGAGAATCTTTGGCCCATACAATCTGTCTGGCTGAGCAAATATGTATTCCATATAATTCTCTAATGATGATAAAAATCAAGCATCAGAAAATAAGATAAGTTGTTACCTTTAATTGACCACTTTAAAGTGTCTGGCGGAAGTTATGGCCGGCTGTTAAGTTATGGCCAGTATATGAAATAATATTTTTTATAGTATTTTACACCATATGTTTGAAAATCAACTGTCAGAATAACTTAGTCCGATTTTTTCTAACCTTTCTCACCTGCTACCTGACAATCTGCCGTCTCTACAACTTAGCTGGTATGCTAGCATTAAGTATACATTGAGTAAACACTACCCAAAAAGCCACATTTTATCTTGGAACATTACTATCGTGCACCAAACCCAAATCCCTAGACGCTGATTTCCTTTCCAAAATATGTCCTTTAATGATGTAGTCGTATTGAAATATTTGTCGCTTACGTGCGTAGGTAATGGAAAAACATTTTGATGAGTTTAAGTCCAGTTTATTAGATTAACAATAAGAATCAAATCGCTGAAGATCATCCTGCAATAATTTTGCATCGTTGAAATTATTAACTTTACTGAAAATTTAGAATGTGTGAAGTTGAAACCAATATCATTCACAAAAATAACAAATAAAAGTGGACCTAGAAGGGATCCTTGAGGAACTCCAGAAGGATTGTCAACCCAAGATGAGAAATATCCATTTAACACCACTGAATGAGACCTGTTTCGAAAATAGGAAAAGAACCACCGATACAATTTCCCGTGAACTCCAAGGCCTAGAAGCTTCGACAATAATATCTGATGCTCTGGATCAATAATAGCTTTACTATAATCTGTATAGATCACATCGACCTGATTACCATTGTCCATTTGGATGGTAAGATATTCGTTCATATTACCTATCTTTTAGGAAGCCATGCTTCCATTATGTTCCGGAATAAAAACTGATTTTGTAAGTTATACACTTGATTAAAAACTCATTTGACCCTTTTTTGAGGATAAGGCTAAAAAAAAGCGGATTTCCATAATTATTTTTATCATTTAGGCATGATTGCTTCATTTAGTGATCGCTGAAAAATTAGAGCGATCGGGACACATCATTCATTAGCACAAGATACCAAAAAGTAAGCTGATAGTGTGTCAGGACCAGCAGACTTAGAGATATCAAGTTCCTTCAACAACTTTCGTACTTTCAATCTCAACTGTAGAAATGTCACAGGCTTGTCCACCACTTGATGATTAGAGTTAGTAGAGGCATCTTCAAATAACTATACTACAATAACCATACTACCCAACTAACAAACTATATTAACCAATGCCAGTACCAGTGTCGCTGCACCGATCATCGTACGTCATTAGCGAGGGATAAGTGCCGTCTCCTTGTTTGTTCCATACATGCGACCAAAACTACTTCGTGTTGCGAGTAATAGGGTCTTTAACTTACCTTATATAGTTTTTAAAATAAATATACTCCAGGTTTTTAACTCTTTCACGTAGTAATTTAAAAGTTTGCTTATCTGACCTGTTATTCTACATTTTATATATTTTTAAATACATACATTTTTCTTTGAAACATTTTATAAGAGCAGAGTATAGTTAGAGTAGAGGATAATTTGAATTTTTGTTGAGACGTGTGGGGATATATTTACTTCTTAGTTGATATATAATCTTGTATAATCTATCCACAGCATCATCAATTGGGTCAGTATCAAGTGCAGTCGACCAGTTGATATCAGTGAGCTCGTTTCTGATACTGTCATAATCACCGCGCTGGTAGCAAAATATTTGGTAGGGACAGATTTTGAGTACATCGAGATTGAGAATTAACTTTTGTGATATGGGTCCTCTTTGACTAGTGTGTCTAAACAAGTTGAAACTGAAACGAGGTCATTACATAGGCCTAAATCAAGTATCCCACCAAGATATTATTTTGTGAATTAAATTGGGCAAGTCCACATTCACTCTATATTTCAATGAAGTTAAACATGATGTTATGTTATAAATGTTGATAAACTTTCGCGATTTGGACACTCATCACACATCTATCTACACTGAAGCCGTTCCCCCTTCATAGAGCTACCTAGGCAGATGCACGAGGTGATGTGGTGTGCCTATGTTTTCCACTACGTTCGATTAGGTAGAATACCTAATCGAACGCTTTGGAGAAATCAACAAAGCATACCTATGTATGTCAGCTTATCCTGATCGCTCAGGGGCATTTAGTTTTGTGCCACATCTTTCTGTTTGAGCAGTGACTTTAAAGAGAGAGCGCAGTGGCTTCTAAGATTACCTACACTGTGCCCGTGAACACTGTGTCCTTTTCGCCACGCACTGCCTATTAAGACAGCGCTGTGGTTGCAGCTCGCTTAATGGCTTCTTTGTTCGTTTTTAGCTCTGCTTATGCAGTGACACTTAAAGCTGGTCTGCGGCCCTAGTTTGTTCAATGGTTCGAATGTTTCCGCTGCGCTCGCCAGCGCGGGCATTGACTTTTAAATTTACCCTGCACCTCTTTGTTTGCGCAATGACTTTTAAAGCCCCAACCCCGAGACCCTAACAGTCCACCATTGCGCAGTAACTTTTAAGATAGCGCTGCGGCCCCCAGCTTGCTCAATAGTTCAAAAGTTTGCGCTGCGCTTGCCAGTGCGCGCAATGACTTTTGGGTTCGGTTAAGCCCCGTTTGCGCAGTGACTCAAAATGTCGCTTCGGCCACCAACTTACGTTGACGATTTTAAATACACACTGCGCTTCTCTCCGCTTGCAGTGACTTAAGATCTCGTTGCGGCATCCAACTCATTCGGTTGCTTTTAAGTCCACGCTGTGCTCGTCAACTCATTCAGTGAATTCCTTTCCATACCTTCATGCTACGCCCAACTGCTTGCAAAGTGACTATTAATTTCACGCTGCGGTCAACAGCTTTTCAATATTGTATAAAGTTCACGCTGCGCGAGCTGGCTAGCGCAGTCCTTTTAAATTCACATTGCATCTTTTTGCTTGTGGAGGGGCTTTTAAGATTGACTAAGGCCACAAAGTTTTGCATTTACTTTTAAATTTACAATAAACTCGTTGTGAAGTTAATTAATTAACAATTAATAATTGCATTATTGAAAGATAGAAAAATTTGAAGTCCAGAGTCCTGACTGCTACATACTCGTAGTTTATAGTAACATCCAGACCCGCAAATTAAATCCTTCTATCCTTCCTGCACGCGAGTTGGGCTCTTGCTTGCGTTTACTAGAACTATCATGGCTTTTGTTATTACGGCTAGATGGCGCAAGCGAGCGCCCAACTCGCGGGGGTATGGCCAGGGGTACCGTGGGTCTGAAAGGGCGTGCAGGAAGGTTAAAAGAATTTGAGGCTAACCCTCAAATTCTTTTAACTTTCCTGCATGCGAACCACCTATCAAGACTATGTATTTAAAGACACAGTCCCGATGGGTGGTTCGATTCCGGCGCTGGGATGGCATACGGATGTCTCGGGTTCAATTCTCTGGACTTCAATTTTTTTCTATCTCGTGCTGTGACTTTTGTGATCAAGCATCTAAATACCTTGGCACGCTAACTAAAAATGGGCACCCAAGGCAAAAAAATCTAGTAGGTACCCAAGGGTCAAAAGCTGGGTACGCCCATGAACATGTTACTTTATGTAGAATAGTAATATTAAGTAAATCCATATTACAATAAAAACGTGAATTATCTTTAAATTTGAAGACCATGAACATCTAATGAAAAGGTACTCGCTTTAATAAGTTATATCCATGCGAACTACAGGCATATATTCACTTTTTCCAATTCACTTTTCCACACAGCGATTGCTTTATTAAAAGATTTACTACTTTCCATTATTTAAATATTATGAGCAACCTTTTAGGGCGTGGGTCGCCGCTATACTGTAGGTAGCAATGGCGGAGGGTCCTTAGAACAGCATTTTCTTCTTTCCTTTGAATTGTAGTTACTTATTATTATAGGTACAAAGAATCATGTCCATCTATATGGCTGACGCCGCCCTAATGGTGGGGCCGCAGGTGTGCGCTCGTAGCCTTCCGCGACGGCGGCATTCTGTTGTGTGCCCCAGGACGCCGCAGGAGCAGGAGTGCCAGGCATCTCGCCGCGCAGGGCACTGCCGCTGAATTGCCCGCCGATGCCGTAACAGATTCCGGTGGCCCGTTCGTGTAGGTGGCGCCCACACTTACCTCCAGCTTTTGTCACACTACCTATCTCCCCGGGTGCTGGACTGTGCATTAGGCATTTTTTACGGCCTTAAAAAAAGGGTATGCGGGGAAGGTTGCGCCAGAGTCGGCGGGCGTTAGGAAGGGTTAGGCCGCTCCCGTTGCTCGCCACACGGGGTACTGTAGGGTGGTCGGGGCGGCGCATTGACGTATAGACCTGGACCGCGCCCTTTCAATTAAAAAGTAAATGTAGACTGCAAAGCGTAAAAGAGAGAAAAAAAACTCGTACGGCCCTGTCTCTGACAGGTATTGTCCACAAAGTAGCATTGTATCTTACTAGAGAATGGTAATTTTTATGAGGTTATGGTTTTAGGTATATCATAATTCTATAGTTAATTTGTACTTAAAATAAAATCCATACTAGAAGTTTCTAATTGTGTATCCACCACTATATATTTATATGTTTAATAAAAATATCACAGAAACACACTAACTAATAAAATAAAAACGCGCCCATTACTAATAGAAAGAGCAGCAAAATTCTTAGGTTATTTAACCAATCATTAAGGAAAATATTGAATTTCGATAAAATATTGAAATACATTAATGAATGAATATGCCTCACGGAATATACCTATCCGACCAAGTGGTCAGTACCCCTAATACCAGTTGTTACAAATATCATGCATGCTGTGGCTTTAGAACAAACATTTCAGAAAAAACGAAAAAATAATGATGAAAGATTTAAAAAAAACGGAGCAAGAGCAAGTCGAGTCATGCTTAGTGTAGGGCTCCGCAGCCGTTATCGTAAAAAAAAATCTGATTTTAATAATTACACAAGCAGAAGTGCGTATGTTCATGGCACTTACGCCCTTTTGTTGAGAAACACAGTTTTCTCGGAAATAACTAAATTTTTTTCAGCTTCTGTTACATGCATGGAGTGCCCCCCCCCACCTAAAAATAGTTATTTTTATTATTTAGCTGTCAAACTAAGTAGCGGCAAATACAAGACACCTTTTCACCAAATTTAATTAATATTAATTTGGTAGTCTTTGAGTAAAATGCCAGTTGCATACAGACGGACGGACAGACAGACAGAGACAGACAACCGGACATGACAAAACTATAAGGGCCCCCCTATGTTTTTTCCAATTTGGCTGCGGAACCCTAAAAACGGAACTTACAGAGACAATCAAGTGGTTAGTACCCCTACCAATAATAAAAACCGTAATACCAGTAGGCCTATTCTCTTTCTTTATATTATAAGCACAAAAAGTTCGAACTCATGGACGATTTTCTAGAACAAGTGGATTAAAAGATGTTCGAGGTTCTGTATATTACCACCACAAAAACGAAATTTCGATCAAAAATGATCGAAATTTCGTTTTTACTGAATTATAGTAGGCCTCCAGTTGTTACAAATATCGTACATGATGTGGGCATACAAACACTTCAGAAAGTATGAAAATCTTTGAACTTCGTGGCGGTACATATTTTATTACTAAGTAACTAGCTGTTTTATTGATTTTTTGATTTTATTTTATAATTTTAGTAATACATAGATTGTGTTTAAAAAGGATATTACCAGTAATTGGCCTTCGCTAATTACAAGTTTTCATGTATACATTACTGTGTTTTCTAAATGTTGGCAGCCGACAGCTTACAAGTGAATTTAAAAAAAAAAAACAGAAACCTGAATCCAAAAAATGGGGGAATAAGTTGCCTGCAACGTCATGTAATACTTTTAAAAAAGTAAATCATTGACACTGGTACATTTTTCGGGATAAAAGTAGCCTATGTGCTATTCCAGACAATCTAATCCAGGTAATGTTTCTCTATATCTAAATTTCATCTATGTCCGTTCGGCAGTTTTGATGTGATTGAATAACAATGATCCATCCATATATCGAAACTTTCGCATTTATAATATTAGTACAGATTTACTAAAAATCTCAATTCCACATAATAAGCGTCTGTGCGATTGCATTCTTATAAATAATTATATATTTGTAATGATTATATCAGTCTTAAGCCCATACTAATACACCAACCACTTTTAAAGCTTGCAGATATTATAAACAAAACTTTTCTTACTATGGAATCATTAATGTATTAAATTAACATAATGTCGTAAACCTAAAGAAATTAAAATAGACGTATCCCTTTTTAAATGTCTTTAATAAGGTAAATTGTGCAAATAACTTTAACATAAACATATACATAAGTACATAAATCTTATTTACTTTAATAGAATTCAACATAAATGCGTCCACCTTTTAATTAAAAATAAAACAATATCCATAATATAAATACCCGCAAACTTTAATGATGGTTAATAGTACATTTATGTGCACTTTATCATAAAGCAAACCGGACGATATTAACCTGATTTAAAATATATTATTTACAATCATCGTAATACTATACACGACACCAAACTGATATGACTACAGTACTCCCAAATTAATAATGCACATGCAGATCTTCGCTAATTGTCGTATTCCCGGAAACACTCGAATCATGGAATCGTAAGAGCCCTAAACAAGGCATTTGCATTTTGCACCTTGTTTAAAAGAGATAGGAGTCAATATCATGTGTGCACAATCGAAAACAAATCGGGCGTTCGGCAGCTGTCGCCGGTCAGCGAAATGTCTGTCAGTCGTCTTTATATATTGGTAGTGACTGCACGTGTTCTCTATTTGTGGAAATATATAGAGCTGCTATTACACACCCTTCTTGGTAAATATAATTTCAACATTAATTAGCTTATTCAGATTTAAATAGTATATTTTGAAAAAAGGAAAATAAATAACATATTTCACGTTTTTTTAATATTAAAAAAATAAAATACCTACATTAAATACATATTAAGTACTAGAAAAACATTTAAAAAATGAGATTTATTTAAATTAAATAAATAGATAAACATGCATAAAAAATATATACCTAACTCTGCCCATGCCATTTTCTTTCAGACGAATTCTTCCAAAATGGATAAATTTAAACGTGGAAAACCGCTTAATTCACAAGCACGGCAAATGGTATTTAATGTGTACCTTTATTTCTTAAATGAAGCCAATGTTTTCAACAGAGACCATGATGGTTATTTTAAAAAAATTCAAGACCGTGTTACAAAAGCTACAGGAATTTCGCGACGAACTTTGAGTAATATCTTAAACGAAAAAAAACATAATCAATCAAAGAAATTTTCTACACCGAAAAAAGGAAGACCTAAAAGTAGATTTCGGCTGGTACTTGATGATTTCGACTACTGTGTTATTCGTAATATGATATACAATTTTCAATTGACGCTGAAAGAACTCCCAACTGTAAATAATTTAAGAATAAAGTTGATCGAAGCTATTAATTTCAAAGGCTGTGCCGAGACTTTAAGGTTGATCTTGAAAGACATGGGGTTTAGGTTTCTGAAAACTGATAATAACAGACAATTACTTATGGAAAAACATGATATACGCCTAAAAAGGATCAAATATCTCAGAGAAATACAACAGCTGAGGAGTTCTGGTAGAAACATAGTATTTATGGACGAGTCGTATGTGCACACATCACATACTAAGGGTAAAACTTGGCAAGATAGCAACAAAAAAGGTATCAAACAACCCATTTCCAAAGGAGAGCGAATAATTATTGTACACGCAGGCAATGAAAAAGGCTTCGTCCCAGGGGCTCTAATGTTACATAAATGTGTCGACTCAGAAGGTGACTATCATAAAGAAATAAACGCGGAACGTTATCAAACTTGGCTACGCAATCAATTGATTCCCAACTTGCCTCCTAATAGTGTGTTGGTAATAGACAACGCCCCATATCATAATAAGCTGTCTGTGAAACCACCAAACTCAAACACATCTAAACCACAAATGACAGCTTGGTTACAACAACACAACATTCCGCATGACCCAAAGAAACTGAAACCCGATTTGTATAAAATTATACAAAGATACAAAGAAAATTACACAGAATTTGCCATTGACCGTATAATGGAGGAACATGGGCATAAAATTATACGATTGCCACCATATCATCCCGATTTTAACCCTATTGAAAATATTTGGTCCCAAATAAAGCAACACGTGGCCAAGAGAAATATTGCAATGACTGTGACGTCAGTTAAAGATGCTATATTAGAAAAAATCAATAAAATAGGACCAGAAGAATGGAAAAAAGTTTCTGATCATGCGGTTCAATGCGAAGATGAATATAGAAAATTTGAGCCAAGAATCGATAGTTATTCCGATAAACTGATTATTTACACAGGTGATAGCAGTGAGGAAAGTGTAAATGAACAAGAGCATAATGAAACTTCTGATGAATCTGCGATGTCGGGAATAGAGGTCTTCCTCGATTCTGATTAATTTTTTTATAATTGTATTATTTTTCTGGAATGATTAGTGCTGTAAACAAATTTGAACTGAGATTTTGATTATATTTTATGTAAACCTCTATTTGAAAACGTTTTTTTCTCCTTCTAATAAAACCTTATGTTATTTAAACCTTTTCCTCCATAATTACACCAACTTCGGTAAGACACTTGAAAACTAATCACTCCAACAATGATTGTAGCGTTTTCGCTATTTACTTACATGGAATTATCGAATCAAATTTCGTTACAGGTAAATCAAATCTGTTTTAGCACAAAACACATAATATATAAAATTAGGCATAGAGAAATTGCTCTTAACCACTCTATATAAATATCGTCTTTCGACGCTCGGGTAATACGACCGTTGCCGAACAATGACGAAGATTTCCGAAGATTTCTATGCGCATTATTACTTTTGGAGTACTGTACATTTACATCAAAATTTCAAATTAAATGAGCTTCTGTAATAAATAATAAACCTCCCTAATATCAACACATTATGGCGTTATATAAACTGTCTAACTCCTTCTCTATTACCCCATAGAATAGAGAGCGAGAAAGAAACACTAGATAGTAAGGAGTCAGTTGGTTTTCTTACTTTTAATACATTTTACCCTTATTCGTAATACGTAAACAAAATATTACAGTTGGATCAACGTATCTTGACCGGATTGAAGTTAGTTTCTTATCACTTTCGCGCATGTCATAGAGATGCTACCCTAAAATTACTTACGAAAACGATTAATTATGTTTAATCGATTAAAAATACTAACAACATTTTAATTCAACAATATAAAAATACTATATTTACGAGTTCTTAAAAGTTTAAATTTGGAACAGTTACAGTAAATCCTAAAGAAAGTTTAAAAAACAATTTCTTTACGAAAAAATTACAAAAAAACATGAGTTAGTAATACTAATTATGTATAACAATGTAATGCGTAATCGCACCTTTAATTCTCTTGGTTTAGTTACCGCCCCCGTCACCCGCTTCCTGTTACCATTAACTGATAAAAAATGCATCTGCGCAACCACTTTTCGCCAACTTCAATCCGGTCAAGTTACGTTGATCCTACTGTATTTAGCGAATGTTTTGTTTTCTTCTATTCTACATATATTGAAAATGGAATGAATAATAAAGACAAAACATTGGCTAATTAAAATGTATTATGAATAAAGTACTAAGAGTTTATAAATTTATAATATAAAATAGTTATAATATATGTTTGTTTACAGTTTATACAGCAAGGAGTAAATTATTAATAAAATGCAACTCAAATGCACCTACTGCTATGCATTAACTATACTTACTGCAATTATATATTCAACAATAATCATAATAAATCATTAATATAGTAAATTACTCAACATTTATACAGAGGAGATAATACTTTATTTATTAGGCACTGTTTATTTATAAGGATATTTTTTCCTTGAATAATAATTATATTCATACATTGCTCTAACAGAATACTAACCTAAATATTACATAGTGTAATCACAAATTAGATAGATACAGATGGCCAGCTTCATACAATGAGCGAAAATAGGCTCACGCACTCATAGACGCTCACATACACAAATTGTCAACAGAGACCATAGACACAGAACTGGACAACGCCTTCCCTTTTTAAAAATACAAGCCTGTATTTACTTCATACCTACCTTACCCAAGGCGTGGGAGAGGCAAAACACTCGTACGTCTAGTAGTTGTCTCTTTCTAGTAATTTGATTGATCAACCTCAAAGGCTTATGTCTATGTCATGTCACTTTGACATTAAAGAAAAAGACAGGTATTGACCGCACATACGTGTTCTTTATCTAGAGAGTGGTCAATTTTATCCTCATAATACATAAGACTGGGCTGCGTCATAACCTCTTATGGCGCCTTTCAGTCTCATGACCCGGCTACATGCTCAATCTTATTTGCACAAATTATTGTTGTCACAAGCAAACATGTGCATTAAGACGGCAAATGGCACAATTAAGCATGTACCTGTGTAAAACCGATATAATATTAATCCGCTAACATTTGCACATTCGGTTTGTTCAAATAAGATTGCGCGTGTGATGCATGCAAGTCGCTATCGTGTGGACGCCATACAGTTTTTGCGCAATTTTTTGCACACAATGTTTGCCCATGCCATTAATATTTTTGCCCGGACCCGCCAGGTTCGCCACTGGCGCTGGCATCTTCTATCGTGTAGACGCCTTGCAGTTTTTGCGTCGTTGCTTGTAGCCCGACCCTATTTCTATGACTGAGACTGCGCACGTTAGGCTTCGTAGTATAAGTTTATGTGTGCGTGGATTTTTTGTTGAGCTGTAAGCCAACCTTCTGTATCTAAATATTCTGTGTTGTAAGCGTGCATATAACATACATGGGGTATAAACAACTCTATATAACACTAAACATAAGATAACAATATTTTTAACCAGAGATTATTGCGTTAAATAGATAAGGCAAGTTTGTGTGTAACTCCTCGAAATTTAAACATAGTTGAGCCGACTTGAGCCTTGAGCCAATGTATGAAAGTCCAAAATGTGTTTTGGGTAAAGAAACTTTAATGCAAATGTATATGATATGGTCTATTTTCAATTACAATTGTTTTTGATTTAATTTATTTATTTCTAAGAAAATAACATATCAATTAATTAAAAAAGAAAAAGGAAGATCTTAATTTATTTCTAAAGGGTCTTTCAACAAAGACGGGTCGATGTTAAAATTGAATAAAACTAGATGTGTGTGAGATATTAACGAAATTTATTTTTTATTTGAAAGGCCCGTTTATGCCATTATGCATGAAATATGACATCGTTCAAATGTCCGCCGCGGCTTCGCATGGTGGCACAAATCCGAGAGGTCCAATTTTTAATGACTCTGCTGCATAGATCCGGCTGAATCTGAGCGATGGCCTGCGTTATGTTGGATGCATTGCTATCTGGTGAACCTCATGTGGGTTGTGGTCATCCCATATACGGCAATTTTGCTTATTAACAAAACCATTCATCCAAAAATGTGCCTCGTCGCTAAAGATTATTTTTTGGCCAAAATCGGGGTCCTCTTCCAAGCGTTCCGACGCCCATTCAGCGAACACACGGCGTTGTCTATGGTCATTTACTTTGAGCTCCTGGGTCAGTTGGATCTTGTATGGATGCAGACCCAAGTCCCGACGCAAAATTCTCCAAGTTGAAGTCTGCGAAAGGCCGAGTTCTTGTGCACGGCGAGAAATCGACTGCTTCGGAGTCTCCTGAACACTCTCACGTACAGCGGCGATGTTCTCGGCCGATCTGGCGTTCCTTTGACGTAAAGGTGTTGGTTGGTTGTTTACCGAACCGGTCGTCTCGAATTTAGTCACCAATCGTTGGAGAGTAGACTTTGAAGGGCCACCGCGTCTGCCGTAAAATGGGCGCAATGCGCGCAACGTTTTCACTAACGAACATTCATTTTGATAATAAAGTTTTATCATTTGCACATGCTGCTCAACCGTGTAACTTGCCATGGTGATTTGGCATCAGTGACTGAATAAGAAAAAACAGATTTGACAGATGCCGCCAAATCAAAATGGCCGCCACAGATTATTAATATCGACCCGCTCTATTTGAAAGACCCTTTATTACGGTAAAAGCTACCTTACTGCTATGTAATTATAGTTGAAATTTGGTTGTATGCATTAAGGTTTTTGTTGTCTTATTGGTTCTAATTTTAACTACACGCAACATAACTTATTCATGATTTAATATGAGTTTTCAATTGATCACAGTTTATAGGAATTTGATTCTTAAGAACTTGCATTATTTATTTATCTCAATACCTTTTATAATCCATGACTCATAAGTCATAATACCAATCAATAATCAATAACAATAATAAATGTTAATCACAATTTAATTTATAGTCATCCCGGTAATACCATATTTGATAGGATCCAATCCGACATTTATTAAACCGTTAAATTTTTGAGCACTATCGTCATCATACACACCATTGCAATCGCCATTAGTATAAACCTCATTGGTATTCCGACTCACTGCTTCGTTAATAGACACCAACAAATGTTCAAAAAAGTTCGGAAAGTTGTCATAACTTGGATATACATTGATATCTATAACTGCATGGTTGCCAGTAACATTGTCTATGACAACATCAAACCCAGCTAAAAGTAGACTGATCTTTTTTCTCAGTATTCTTATTATAGTTTTAATCTTGTCCTCGTTTAATGTCATTGTAATGTCGGCCTTATCATGCGGGTCAAGAATGGACAATGTGGACTGACTATCGGCTTTGCATACCTCTCCAGTGCTGTAGTAAATTGGTTCCAAATCCTCTGATGCGTAGAAGTTTTTGAGACTCGGTCGTTCACTTATATGATACCTGGAAATAGTCGAAAATAAAAATGAATAAAACAGTTTTTCAGGATATTGTACACATATTTCTTTGTCACATGGGCGTACCCCTTTTTTTATGTTAAAAATACGACTCTTGCAGTAGGGTACAAGCCTGTCGCGGGGGACTTTACAAACATACAAGTCACGGACACAAATTACACCTAGACTTGCAACAACAATATGTGGATCACAAAAAGTGGTGTCCCGTGTGGGAATCGAACCCACGACCTCTTGCGTAGCAGTCGTGCTGCGCCACTGAGGCGCTCGGTGAGAGGGGTGTATTTCGGGGGGCTTTAGGTGATACAATTAACTAAACATCCATCATAATGTGACCTTGTAGCAATTTCGGAGGGTTCAACCCCCCAAATCACCCTGGTTACGACATACCTTGCCAAATTTCATAAAGATCCGTGCAGTCATTGAGTTGTACTAATATAATTAAAAACCTCACTCTAGCATTTATAATATTAAGTGTAGATTAAGGTAGTTAACGAGTTGGATTTACTAAGAAGGTTTTGTTGGCGGCAATACAACTACATAGTTTTAATTACATATCGTAGCTAATGATTGTTGTAAACTCACTTTTAAAAATATTTCCACTCGTTACGAGATGTTAGATACCGCCAAAAATATAAATACATAACAACATTTAATTATATGTTTTATCATTGTTTTTCATTAAATTTTAAAAATAGAATAGAAGACAAAACATTCACTAATTAAAACGAAATGTCTGTTTGTAATATCTAAATAACAGTTTTTTACTGAATGCATATGAAAGTGTACGTTAAGCGAACGCTCGGCCGAGCTACATGGTAGGCGGAGTGGAGGGTGTTAGGTTTTATTTTCGTTACGGAATTTCTTGATTCGGTCGCCGCGCTCAAAGCCCGCGATAAAAGCTATGCAATAGCTTAAATAAAAGAAGTAGTAAAGTAAGTAGTAAGTATTATCACTTCAATGTCGATTTTCCACTTTAATCTTATCTCTTTCATCTCCAGCATATAACGCATTCACAAGGATAAGGAACTTTCATCTATTGAAATATGTACATGCTTTTGGACATCTTAATAAAGCCACCCAAAACTCATTAGAAAGTGCTTTTTTTTTTTAAATTTTATTATAGGGCTCCATAGCCAAAATGACAAAAACGGAACCCTTATAGTTTCGTCATGTCCGTCTGTCTGTCTGTCTGTCCGTCCGTATGTCACAGGCATTTTACTCAAAGACTACACAATAAATATTGTTAAAATTTGATGAAAAGGTGTCTCGTAGTAGCCGTTACTTAGTTTCATAGCTATATAATAAAAATAAATATGTTTAGGGGGTGGCATTCATGTCACAGAAGGTGATTTATTTTTTTAGGCAGCTTGGACGTGTGGCACTTTGCTCCGAAAGTTGCATAACTTGCTCCACCTCCCCCCTTATCTTTTAAACCGTGTGACCAAAAAATAAATGACAGGTAGCGCTTATTAAATACTTTAAATTATTTTCGACATGATCGGAGTAACCGTCATTGAGTTATTACCGAAAAACTGTTTTTCTCAACAAAAGGGCAAAAGTGCCATGAAAATGCTGCTGTTGCAATTATTAAAATCTGGTTTATTTTTGTATGTAGTGCATTTATGTGTAATAACGGCTGAACGGAACCCTACGCTAAGCATGGTCCGACATGCCCAATTTTTAGAAGAGTAAAGTAGAAATAAGTACAAATACATACCTATTAGATATATTTCGGGACTTAATCGCGTGAATTATTTAAAGGTACGAACCTTTTATTTACTCGACATTTCGATCGAATTGCACCGATTGTGAAC
Source organism: Herminia tarsipennalis (assembly GCA_945859575.2). Taxonomy (NCBI): domain Eukaryota; kingdom Metazoa; phylum Arthropoda; class Insecta; order Lepidoptera; family Erebidae; genus Herminia; species Herminia tarsipennalis. Next base: position 10,863,256 of record OX243844.2, on the reverse strand, counting down.
AATTGTGACAATCAATAAAAGGTTCGTAACTTTAAATAATTCACGCGATTAAGTCCCGAAATACATCTAATATGTATAAAGATTAAAAACAATAAATACATACCTGTCTCCTATTAAGAAAACCTTGTGTAATACTGCATTATGATTGACGAAAGTTTGTACAACACAAGGTGGTTTGCAAACATGTAGGCCCTTTTCATTAAATATCACGATCATATCGTGTGCCGATTTGGACCCGTGAGCGATGGTTGGCTTGCAAATAACTGGAAACTTGACACCTCTTTGTCTCATAATCTCAATATTCATTTCAATTTTATTTGTGGTAAACTCCGCGAATGATGGCGTGAATATACCTTGCTTATGAAATGAAGATTCGTCTTGGAGTATTGTGTAGTAACAGTACCTGAAATCGAAGAAAAGTTAGACATGTGTTAAATCAATTCTATACTTTTATAAACCAGGGAATATATCGTACCTAATCGTAATCTATATATGTAGTTATATAAAATTCTTCGTCTTGACAGACTGATGGATCAACGCATAGCCTAAGCCGATCATCGAAGAGACAAAAATACTTAAACATTAAATACTTAATATAGTATTGTAACCTTTGTACATCTATGGCGTTTGTGTGCCTGCTTGTATTTCATAAACTGTCTTGTCATTGCATTTTTACTTACCGTACAATAAACGTTGTTGAACTACATACTTGAGCTTATAATTACTTTTTAACAGTAGGCATCCGATAAGAAGGAATTTTCGGAAAATCAACCCCTTGATGAACCCCAAGATACATTATCTGCGAGTGACATGGGTTGTATTATATTTTAATTATCAAAAATTTGTCTGTAAAACTCATTATTTGGCGTATGTTATTTGTTACAAAATTTTGGTTACTATGGAGATCTCTTTGACACTTTATTTAACGTGCGCTGCCTTTTAGTTATTTGTTACAAAATTTAGGTTACTATGGATATCCCTTTAAAACTTTATTTGACGTGGCTACCATTTTGTTATTGGTTGAAAAAAATATGTTACTAAGGAGATCCCTTTCTTGCCAACAGACTTTGGGAAAGTGTAAGTTGTACCATTTATTATTAAAATATATATATTACGGGTCTTAATCGCGTGAATAATTTAAGGTAAAATACCTTGTTTATTGCCCGACGTTTCGACCGTATTGCAACGGCCGTGGTCACGGGTAGACTGACCACGGCCGTTGCAATACGGTCACAATATTTTAATAATGTGTACAAATCTCGATAGTTTATCAACATTTGTACCATTTAAATGCAAAAACGGGATAGTTTTATCGCGATAACAAGGCGGAGCCGCGGGTAAAAGCTAGTAATACTGATACTATAAATGTATATACAATAACAATGGTTATCGTATGTGTATTTTGATATCAGAGTATGGCCAAATATCATAAAATGTAGCTAAACACTGGGGAGGAAAATGAGAAAAAAATGCTGTTTTATCTATATGAGCCGACATAATTCTAGTGTTTACTCTTTTTGTTAATAACAAAACATCACACATTTAAGCACATAATAATGAGATTACCACCAATCTCAGATAAGAAGTAACTACAATTTAATTTGTCATTAGTACCTGCACTAACTAACAGATACATAGAAAATCTTGTGCAAATGTTTTCAAGGTTGTGAAATTAGCATAAATCGAATCTAATCTTTCTAAAATTTAAATATCTAATAATTAATTCAAGACGATATAATCCCCAATGTCGGATTCTTAGAAAAAGATTTATTGAGGACAATAAATCTAAGGAAAAAAAAAAGTGTCATTTGTTTGATTTCGTCATTTCTACCTCAGAAAACCCGAGCGAATGTCCGCTGATGAAATCAAACTTAGTTGTCGGTGATTCACCTGGGATTTGTCATCAAACCTATGATATGTTTAGCAGTAACAGTGGCAATAACATGTTGTTGTTTTGAGGAACCCCCATAGTCATGGTATGGGTGTGTTTGTTCGGTTGCCCTTCGTCTTTGCAGGACAATGGCGCAACAGATCGATTCATTCTCATGATTTTTTTTTTACATAGGAGTAGTAAATATACGGACAGTAGTGGCCTTGTAACAGCCTCGACTCGCAATCCGTAGGTCGTGGTAAAACCCAAGCAGACGTGATTTGTGTCAATACCACTGCGTAAAATCAGTGAAGGAAAACATTCGTGAGAATTTGGCATAGAAAAAAAATCGAACTCATATGACAGTTATGACATGCACCAACTCATAACATATCTTAGAGAGGAGGTCGTCCTAGCAGTGAAAATGAATAAGACAGTCCATCTATACTAATATTATAAAGCTAAAGAGTTTATTTGTTTGTTCGTTTGTTTGAACGTGATAATCTCAGGAAGTAATGGTTCGAATTGAAAAAATATTTTACTGTTGGATAGCCCATTTATCGAGAAAGGCTTTAGGCTATATAACATCACGCTACGACCAATAGGAGCGGACAATGAAAAATGTCGCGAAAACGGGGAAAAGTTACGCAGACGAAGTTGCGAGGGTCAGCTAGTTCATTATATTTAACTACCTCAAAAATAATATCCTAGGGTTGGTATAATTGAATTCTACAATTACGTTTTACATATCTCATTGGAATTCTAGGACAATGATTCCGAGTATCCATCCTAGGGTAGATTTTAGGATGGGTAAATTTCATGCCTAGAATTAGACTGATTTGGGTATGTAGCGCCGGCCCTAACCCCAGATCAAGGTAGAGTGAAATTGTTTTTGAGCATTCTATCGTCGTATATACATGACGCCTCTCAAAAGGAGTCATCATATTTTGTTTTCTGCTAGATAGTTTCTCGCATTTGGCTTTTTGTTGGCCCTTGTCATCTAGCGCCTAGAGGCTCTCCCTAGGCTAAGGGTATGTTTTACATAAATAAGTCGCAGAGCGCCGGCAAAAATAGCAGTAAAAAATTAGTAGACAATCATACATACCTATTTAAAAGAATCCTGACATTATCCAATGGATCAATCACTGTTATGTTTGGATGGTTCGACAAGTACTGCTCCACTCTGCTAATGATTGTTGAGGCCTGATAACAATAGAGTAACAATTAGCATACCAGTTAATTCAAGAGGTATAATGAAACAGCCACTTTTTTTCGACATGTGTACACATATTTTGAAGTTGTTTGCGATTTTGTTTCTGAAATATAAACATAAATAGTCTATGTTCTAACAGCCATCATAATGTTGAAAAGAAACATATAAATGCTAATGCATTCATTGAGAAGAATTAGCTATCTGACTATGACTTACTCATATCTGTTAATAGCATACCAGTGGTGGAGTGTCTTAGAACACCATTACTTTCGGTTTCCCTATGGATTGCCGTTACAGTATAGGTACAGAGAACCATGGCAAGATATATTTATGTATCGGGTTACCTCAGAAAAAAATTAACCCTCGCCTCTGTAGCATACAAAATATATAACTTATATCATGTTTTCAAAAATATTGATTGCTCCAAATTACCTTAAAGAGTACCTACTCTTTAAGGTAATATGGAGCAATCAATATTTTAGAACATGATAAGATGCCAGTATAGTTATATTGTCACCTGACAATATAACTATACTGGCATCTTATTAAGCAATCAAGTGTCCCATGGTGGAAACCCATCTTCAATTAATTATTAAGGAGGGCACTCACAATTTCCCACTTAATTTGTGAATCATTGTGATTTGTTGTAGAGTTGAGGTAATCCCTCCTTAATAATCGATTCAAGTACATATTTGGTTATAAACTTTAAATTACTGATTCACAAATGTATGACTAGGTGGGAATAAGTACTAAAATTATACAATAATAAATTTATGCAAAGTAAAATAATTTCCATTGTTGTCTCCTTTAAGGTTAAGATAATCGCAGGTAACATTGGTTTTTTTGTTCAATTATTTGATCAACCAAATCCATTGCAATTAGACGTCATCAAGAGACAAAGAGAGTATTGAGTAAAGTTGTAAACCAGATAAAGAACATTGAAGTCATTTTTATAGGCATTTCTTGCCAATTACTTTACAAATACTATAATTGCATTTTTAAAAGATAGAAATATTTGAAATCCAGACCCAAAATTACTTCAATATTCGGCCTGCGACATCATAATTTGTTATTTTAACAAATTGCTCTCTGTAACGAAGCAATAACAAAAGCCGTGATAGTCCTTTAACTACCGGCTAGATGGCGCATGCGAGGGCCCAACTTGCGAGCATCAAATGATAGAAAAAGTTGAGGTCTAGTAACATAGTACAGATAGGTGGTTCTTTTGCGGCCTCGGTTTGGCTACGGAAGTCTCGGGTTCGATTCCTGGGTCTGGACTTCAAATGTTTCTATCTTACAAAAATGCAATTATTGTATTTGTAACAGTTAAGAAAAGTCTGTTGCGAATGCATCCTAATAAATCAAAGTTTCGGATTTACAATATTTATAAATCTGAAATCTCAATCGACTACTACTTCAAACTGCGGAAGTATTTTGATAGAACTTTACACTATTGTAGTTCATACATCAGAAGAGCACATATTAAAATACAATTGTATGTGTGTATTTGTGACATGTGTATATATTTTTTTTTTATTTAATTTACGGCAATTTAGCCTATTAAAAGGCTAATTTCTCGCAGGGTGAAGTATTTATTGTAATAACACTGTAACTGCATGTATTTCGAGTGTTCTTTTACATGTTAAAAGCGTTTCTGTAAATAAATAATAGGTCACTAAGGTCTGCCGCCATTTTTACAACTTCATTAAATATAATTGAAGTGTCTGTTTGTAATGTCAAAATAACAGTTTTATTTACTAAATGTATATGAAAGTACATATTAGGTAAAAATAACAAAAAAACACGTTTGTTACGGTTAATCTTAGAAACAACTGGATTCTGACAGGACTTTCACTGTGAGATAGCTGATGATGTAAGGAGTAAATTAGGCCACTACTATCATCACCCTAACGTCTATAAAGAGTGTTAAGCACTTCAACTTAACGCGGAAGATATCGCGGGCACAGCTAGTTGGCCAAAAAAAATAATCACATAATGTGGGTGAAGCCAGCAAATAAATATTATACAAACATAAAAAATCATCGACCCTGCGAATCCATTAAAATCGTACGACGAGTCGACGAGAGTACTGTACGAAAATGCATCAAAATCAGTCTCTATTTTATAAATTCACTCATATCTCGAAAACGGTGCGTCCAAACAAATGAATTCGTGAAATGAATTTTTTTTTGCCTCCTCTTCCAACCCATACCATACCAACACCACCTATTTTTTTCTTTTTTTTAAATCGCAATTATATGATAAAAATCAAACATAATGTGGGTGAAGCCAGTAACTAAATATTATACAAACAAAAATGTTATTTTTTTTGTTACCTGTTCTTTCTACTAATACATTAATAAAAAGACTTATGGCAAAGGCCTTCTATAAATTTTATTTAGTCCTGACCTTAATTTGATGAATCATACCTAATTCTTATATGAGCAGAATTTAAATTAAAGAAGCTCTTCATAATTATTCCAATATCGTGTAAATTTCGTATATATAGTACTTCCATATTACATCTTACTATAACAAAGGGCCAAGATTAATGTTTTACATGCTATAATACACTTTTGAATATTATCAAAAAGATCTTATTTGAATTTTGTTAAATGTATGGCTGTTGTTCTGCTCATGGTCATGTTACAATTTATTTTTATTAAATGAACATATTTGTAGAGATTAGCACTTAGTCTTCAGCGGCGGTAGCCTAATGGTTGAGGCATCGGACTCGCAATAGAGAGGTCGCGGGTTCGAATCCTACTCATTATACTACCGACGTGAACCCACTCCGAATACAAGTAATTTAGCTTAGCTGGAAGGGTTAACAAGATTGCTAGTAATGTGTGACCCACATTGCTAATTATCTTTTTTATAAAAAAATATATTTATACGTATTAGTAAGTATTGTTCCCAGTAGCTTAATTTAATTCTGTTGAATTTTTAAATTGGGCTATTCTTATTTATAAACTACCTCACAATAAAGTTTCATCAAAAACTGTTAGGTAGTTTTTGCATGAATCTATACTAATATTATAAAGCTGAAGAGTTTGTTCGTTTGTTTAAACGCGGTAATCTCAGGAACTACTGGTCCGATTTAAAAAATTGTTTCACTGTTGGATAGCCCATTTATCGAGGAAGGCTATAGGCTATATAACATCACGCTACGACCAATAGGATCGGAGCAGCAGTGAGAAATGTTGAAAAAAACGGGGAAAATTTACGCGGACGAAGTTGCGCGGGACAGCTGACTGTGAGTGTGAGTGACTAATATACATCCATCATTCCATCCTCACATGTGTTTAGTAATATAGATTATGTTAAAATAATAACAATGTCAACAAAAATAATAGAAATAGATATGATAAAAGGAACTATGTATATAGTATACTTATTTTGAAAGATGATGTCATAGGAAATATAAAGTGTTTAACACATTGTGTGAGTCATATAGAGGAAATGAGATAATTTAAAATCAAAGGTATATGTTTCTACATACGATTACGTATATATTTTCTGAACAATTACCTGTAAGATATATTTGCTAAGGCGCCATTCATGGGAGGGGGGGGAGGGGGTTTGACCATGTCTTATTTTTTCGTACAAGGGGGTGGAATGGTCTTGACAGGTGGATGGGTCTTGACAGTTCTTACGTAAGATAACAAAAATGCGCAAAGTTAAAATAATATCTACTTTGAAAAAGCGCGTCAAATGCGCAGATCCGCGCGAGTACGGAGATGTGTAACAAAAAACTTTAAAATAACCAAAGTCGAATATATATTACAAAAAACGTTCCTAAATTGTTTCTTTAAAAATTTTAAATAAATAAGTATATATAGTATACTCATTTTTCGTTTAGATTCTTACCTAATAAATAGTTATCGGAAATTCGGGTGCAATTATACCTACTGACGGACGTACCTACCTACGGATATGCCTTTTTAAATAAAAGGCTCGATTGCCTGCCACATTGCATTGCCTCATCGATTATGATGGATTTTCATCCTGACACCTGTAGGACTGTAACTAGGCGCAGGACCAATTGATCGATTCTGCGCCTATTCCCTTTTTCGATCATGTCGGTTTTGATAGTTTTTTTATTTGATTGATTTGTTTAGATTTTTTTTTTCTTTTATTATAACTTGAAATTATTGTATAAATGTTTTATAATATGTTTTAATTTTAATAATTGTTTCTTATTATGTAAAATTTTCCACACAAATGTAAATTTGTGAAATAAATTAATAACAATGTCAACAAAAATTGTCCTATGATGAATTTTCGTACTGTAGGACCGTGACTAGGCGCAGTACTCTCTCTGCCAACATATACCACACCAAACACCACTTATGGGCAAAAATCACTGTATCCCATAAATTGTCTAGCTTTGAAGCAAGTATTTTTTGATTTGTAATTTCCTGTTTTTAATTAATTCGCTCATCTCTCTCTCGGAAACAGAATGTATGTCTAAAAAAATAATGATGACATTTTTGCCCCCCTCTACCACCCTATACCACACCTAACACCCCCTATACCAATACGTCAATCCTGCGCCTAGTCGTATAGTAGTAGTTCCTTTTTCATATCAACTTTATTGATATGAAAAATACGATAAGATACTGCTAGTAAATTATCAAACATACTTTCTGTAGAAAAAGATAGAAAGAAAAAAAAACAATAACTGCTTTTTTTTTTTTAAATTGATTTTATATTGATTTTAATTAATTTTATTAAAAAATCCAGGGCCAGAATCTCAATCATGTAATATAGATTTTCGATAAATCATATTACTGAAAACATGATTTCTGGAATGGCACCTTAATTTCCCAGTATTCTTTTGATAGGTTGATTCAAGAGTCCAAGTTGCTCTAGCTACTTTAGGTACAATTGTACCCGAATTTCCGATTACTAGTAATAAATATTAAACAGGGGCGAGCAGGTTGGCCGATTCTTATTTTTTCTTACATAGGGCAGGGAGAGGTCAATATCTGGCCGTAATCGTCTACATAATACATGAATAGTGCCTAATATGGTAAAGCTGAACAGTTTGCTTGTTTTAACATGCTGATCTCTGAAAATAGTGATCCAGCTAAGATAGCTCTAGTTCTAGCTTGAATAGGTAAAGTTATTTCATAGAGCATATACTATTTATATCAACCTGATTACCTCGAACAAGCCTACTACTACCATTGGCAATCTGTAATTTTATTAAATTAATAAATATAATAATCTAATGAGCAATTCTTGTAATATATGTATAATCTCAATCTTAGCAACGGCTCCAATGATTTCATGAAATTTAGTATGCAGGTTTCTTGGGCAATTAGATTTCATTTTTAGAAAAAGTTGTATGAAAAAAATACCAAGCAAAGCTTAGTCAGGTACTATTTTTTTTTTATGAATTAATTAATAATAAGAAGTGTATCTAGTTCCTAAATATGCATTTATAAAACTTCATTTTTAAAGTAATATTTTTAAAATAACAAAGATTTTACCTTAAAATCTCCCTGATCAGCAGCAGCAATTATATCAGTTAACTTGTGAAGAAACACGTCTATTCGTCCTTGTCCTTCCAAAGGTTTCTCCAAATCCAACTATAAAATTGTAAAATTTTCAATCATTTTTTACAGTTTGTTATTACAGATTTATAAAATACAGTAATCATGTTCATTAAAAAAATTAAATAAAGTCTTTATCTATAAATCCATATTACAATAAAAACGTATATTATCTATAAATTTCAAGACCTTAAACATCCTTCAAACATCTAATAAATACTCACTTTAATAAGATTATATCCATGCGAACTACTGGCATTTATTAACTCTTTCCAATTCACTTTTTGGCTTTTTTTATCAGACACCCACACACCGATTGTTTTATTAAAAGATTTACAACTTTCCATGTTTTATTTAATAGGAATACAACAAGAATTTAAGTTGTTTATTTTGTTGTTGTGTTAAGTACACGACGGCGTCAACTTGATTTAGGTACTAACTAATAATTTTCTGGTCATTGCATGAATAACAATTTAATTAATAACCTTGGATAAATCATATTATGAAGCATATTCAATATTTACTTGTAAGTTGCAACAAACAAGAAATGCACAAAACATTCTACCAAGGATGCGGCGCGGCACGGCTGTTGTCAATTGAACTCAATTGTCAAATTGAATTGAGATTGAGATTGGGTGGGATGCAGTATTGCCAACTAATATTTTGCAAAATTAGTAGATTGATTGTAAAAAAAATGGTAGAAGTAGAAAATGGATCGTTAAGGTGTGCCGTGTGTTCATACCATTGAAGTATAGACCAGGACCGTGCCATCCCTTTCAATTAAAAAGTTAAAATTAATTTAAATACGTTTCACTCGGACCATAGTTCTATCATAAGACCCTGGAAATCATCAAGGACCAAAGCACTAATCAAGACAAATCAAACAAGCCCAAATGCGGTAGCGGTAGCCTAATGTCTAAGGCATCGGTCTCGCAATCGTGAGGTCGCGGGTTCGAATCCTATCCACTATGCTACCGACGTGAATCCACTTCTTACACAAGCCATTAAGCTTAGCTGGAGGGGTTAACTGGATTGCTATTAATGTGGGACCACAATCCCCCTTAATATCTTTAAAAAAAATACAATTCGGTTTTTTTTTTGTTTAGTTTCGGAGCTCTTATGGTCATCTTCCGACTCCATCATCAGGCCAGCTCCATTGTAAGTATGTACCATATTATTGCATTGTCACCAAAGTTATGCCAGAATACCAAATTTGAGTTCAATCGAACGTCAAGAAGTGATATTAATTTAGCTTCTAAGATTAGACCCGAAAAAACAAACGTTGCAAGTATTTTTTTATTCATACTAAAATTATTTCTATAATTAGCTCCTAACATTCTGCACCTATATATTACCTATACATCACTTCAAAGGTAGACTGGCAAATAATGCTAAAACCCTGTGGCATTAAGTCCGTCTTTTGCATTGTAATTGCAGGAATATTTAAATAAATAATATACCATTATACAACATTTGACTAATATAAAAAGTTAGCCAAGCTTGTTGTTCATTGAATGTAAAAAATATTTTCTGTTCGTCATACTATTGAGATCAATTTAATAATTAATGAGCCTGTACTATTGAGGTGTTTTAGGATAATTAGGAACAAAACAACTTAAAAATAAAAAAGCCGAAAAAATATGACTGACCATTTTGAACATTCCATTTTTTGTTGAACTAAGTCACCTGATCAGTTATAATCTTCTTTTACGTGGTTTATTTCAAATTAAAAAATAATTTATTTAAAAATAACCGCTTGTCTACACGTCTGTACCAAAATGTAAATAATAATCATACTAATTTAAGAATGAAGGCACATGTACCGGGTGGCCGCTTTTTCTTTGCATTTCAATTTAGCCGGTTAATCTCTATATAGTCACTGAAAACTCTGAAAAGTAATACTATTCATTTAACCGTTAAATCATTGTTAAGGACTTAATTTTAAGTTTGAAATAACTTAATCGTTTGAAACAGAATATTCGTTATAAATCATAAATGGGTTAAAGTAGGTTTATGAAGTTCTGTGGGATTATGAGAATAAATGAAAGGTTTATACAAAACATATCATTGGGTTTCTAAGTCTTCTAGTTTAGAAACTAGAAGCTAATTTCCTTTTGAAAAATGGGTCTCATAACTAGTAAATGGTGTAACTATAAAGAAAAGAAATAAGTCATATTAATAGGGCACAAATTACCACCTATTCATGTAAAAAAAAAATATAACATTGCATTATGTAGTTTGCGAGATCTAGCCAACAGCAAAACGTTACTCCAGCTAAAACTCAAAAAACATGAAACCATACAATGCACAAATTTAGCTTATGCATGCCCATTTCGCATTATTTAAAAGCTACATAACCTATTTTATATCCAGAGAGGTTCATTGCGAAAAAAAAACAATTTTTCTTGACTATCTTAAAAATGACTGGATGTACAAATAAAAAAAATGCGCACATTTCAACGGCATGTTGCACTGAAAATGTGTGTCATTCATATCCTGAAATTTTAATTCTGCTGGTGTAACGCACACGATTTCTAGGTGTTCAAGTTTGAAAACTACAAGCTAAAAATGTGTCTCATAGCTAGTAAACGGTGAAATTATAAAAAATCACGTCTATATTCATTTAAAGCACAAATTAGCCCCTTCATGTTCAAAAATATTTATTATTCTACTAAATAGTTTCCGAGATCCAGTCATTAAAAAAACGTTATCCCAGCAGAAACTTAATGTTAAATGGGATAAAATCTTTAGAATAATGGTTTTATTCAACAAAATACAAGTGAAAAAACATAAAATAAAATTAAAGAATGACACTTACGAATTAATAACATTTTTTTTTAAAACCAAAGAAACTACTATGCTTTTCAAATGAGAAGATAATCGCGATCGCGACAACTTTACTCTGTACTTGTCAAAATTGTACCGCTAGCAACAAAAACTCCCAAGTCGGGTAAAGTACGTATGTGTATTTGGACCACTGCCCCGGACTGGATAATATAATGGATCGGACGTTAGATTTATTTTCTTTCAACTATGTACCTAACATTTTTCTTTATTATAATAATAATATTAGACTATAATATTTAATAAACACCAAACAGAAATAAGTAAATAGGCAAAATATAAGAATATTCTACACTTTTATGGTCTTTCAGTTAGACGTGATTCTATAATAATAAACAGTAAAATATAGTGCTTATATATAGTTCAATTAAAGTAGGTAGGTACTTCTGTGTAATAATAAGGACACCTTTTTACGAATCATTTTATTGCTTACCTTACGTCATTTAATGAAGTTGCAGTAGTGATGCGAATCAAAATGTCATCATGACAGTTATCAACTCATTTGAAACGCATATTACTAGTAATTACTACTGAAACGCACACTTATATTATATAAAAATCATGAACACATGGCACAAATTTAGGTTTACATGCACATTTAGCACAAAATAAAAGTTAGCTTTCTTAGCTATTTCATAACAGGTAAGTCAACGAAAAATAAACTCTAATTTTCGGGAATAATAAAAACAGCTGGTTGCACAAATTTGAAAAGTTGCACACCATTCAACGTTAAGTATCACTAAAAATCTGTATCATTGAAATCTTGAAAGGAGACAACATTCTGTTGGGGTAACTACATTGGCCCTACTATACACGGCGAACAGATTTTAACTGGCAATGAAGATTGGAATTGGCAATATTAATGTAAATGTCAATATGTCATGTTAAATTGAAGTAAAGAAAAACTGAGAAAAACATCCAAAAATGTATTGTAAGAACACGTGTTGAATGTTATTTTATTGATATAAGATTACTATTGCATAGTAACTTCATATTTAAATATAAAAGAAGTATTCTGTGACATAAGCTACACATTATATTAAATTAATAGATATTTTATGTAAAAATGTCTGACGATAGTGTTGTAAATATTAAGCATCGCATGCTGGAATTATTTTCCGAACTAGACGAGGCTGAAATGAACTCAATTGAGCAATGGATTAGCAGTCTTTCTTACAGAAAAGGTAAAATATTTTGTATGTTATCTACTTAACTGTATTATTATTGTACAAAATTGTAAGAAACTTGAATTTTTCTTTTTTTTAACAGATTTGGAGCGCAAGAAGTCTCTTCAACACTCTGAGAAAATATTAATAAAAATAGGGAATTCTATCAAGAAAATTGTGCCTTTTGAAGCAGAAATGCCAACAGAAATTATTACGCCTCCTACTGTTGGGGACCAAGCAGACTGCAACAAAACAAACACTTGCCATGTAGACGAGTTTCTTTTTGACGAATCTGAAGTTGAAAAGTTGGTAAAAAGTGGAAAATTAAAAAGGCATTATTGCATAGACTGCAACTCACGTAATGTCCAAGTAATTATTATTTATATCCATTTTCAATTCTTTTATTACTCAATCTCTAAGTGTGATAAATTGCAAATCAGTAAAGATGAATTTTAAGTTGTAATAGTAATTAAACAACAAAGTTGGTCAAAATACGTAGGTGGGTACTTAACTTTTAATTCTTTTATGCAGGACCTGATATACATCTCACATTCAATGTCCAGAGAACGACTTCAGTACATTTTCAAAGTATTACTTCCAAGTGATTTAGAGGAGAAACAAATACTGGATGTTGGTTCTAGACTAGGAGCAGTTCTTTATGGGGTAAGAGGAATATTTCACTAGTTCTGTTTATGATCAAAATCAAAAGCTTTTATCCCTACTAATATATAAATGTGAATGTAAGTTTGTTTGTTACTCTTTCACGCGAAAACTACTCAACCAATCAGCATGAAACTTTGTACACATATTCTTGGAGGTATTAAAAAAAGGTAAAAAAGGGGAAAATTTACGCAGACAAAGTTGCACGGGACAGCTAGTAATATATAAAATAGCAGGCCTAGGATTTTAGTTTAGCCTTAAGCACAATCATGCTGGACTATCCATAATTTTGCTTTGATACTTTTAAAAGAAGGAGGGTGCTAAAGCCCCACAGTCCCCTGGTAAGGATGCAGTTGTGCTATGATACTACCTATAATAAAGCTGGAATGAATGTGAAATGTTTATAATAATAATAAGAATTCATTTATCTACATTGCAAAGCAATAACACAGTATATATTATAGACATAGTATGTATGTATGGATGAATGTTTGTTATTTAATCACACCACAAATGGATGTGGCGAAATTTGGAACAGAGATAGATTATAGTCTGGAATAGCACATAGGCTACATTTTGTCAGAATTTTCACGCGAACAAAGGAGTTAGCAGCAGCTAGTGTTTAATAACAATGAAGTTCAGCAACCATTCATTATACAGAGGAAAGATTTGTATGTTATGAATAAATTTAAAAACTATGGGACCAATTTAAAAAAAATCTTTCACCATTAGAAAGCTACATTATTGGTGATTAACATAGGCTACTGTCAAAAAATTAGAGATCCCTACAAGAGAAAATTGCAATCACTTGAAGGTATAAAAAATCACAATATGACACCCATGCAAAGCGGGGGCAGGCAGCTAGTCATGAATACTTTTGTCAATGGTTGCTAAGCAAACTTTGTTATTAATTATTTTGCATCCATTTTGGTTTTAATGTTGTAATACTTTTTTTTACAATGCATTCTTTGAACATTTATACTTCTGTGTTTAAACTCAATTATTGAGATTGGTCCCAAACTGTTATGTTAAGTTAAACCAAGATAATTGTGGCCACAGTAACAAATTACATTATTATACATATACATAATATCTATTTACCATTTTTTTTGCAGGCCTATCACTTCTCAAATGCTGGAACAATTATTGGGATAGAGATGAACAAAGAGTGCTGTGATGTCCAACAAAGGATAATTGAACAATATTCTATGGAGAGCAACAGAATTAGAGTAGTCCATTCAGATGTATTGGAAAGAAGTGATCTTCTGGCAAACTCGGATATCATAATAATTAATGTGTTAGACTTCTTTGTGGACAATGAAAAACATAAAGAGATGTGGCACTTTTTCAAGAAACATATTAAAAAAGGAACCTATTTAGTTTGTAATAGAAGCATGACAGATACATTAGATAGTCTAGAAATGTTTGAAGAACTTATGGATTGGTTGAGAATTTGTAAACCAAATCAATTAGAGAATGAAATATTTTTTGATATGGAAGACTGTAATGAATTATTCTTGTATACAGTTAATTAATTAAAAATCAGAAATAAATATTCTGGTTTTATTTTTCACAAACTTTGCCTTTTCATGATAAGATTTTATTCCCATACTGTGTTTGGGTTTGAATGGGAGTATAGGAAAGTAAAATTGGGCTTGGAAGATTGCCTCTAGCCATAATCCAAAACAAAAAAAAAAATGATAGCTGCAATATAATTAAATATAGAATGTTGTATTACATAGGTAGGTACCGACTTGCTTCCTAATAATAAAATAAAACTGAATAATTTGTGGGAGGTAGATGTATTGAAGATGTTTGTGAAGTTAATTATAGAAGTGGAGCAAAAAAAAATAGTGTTGCTTTTTTAGAACGACATATGAATAAAGTTATATCCTGATAAATCTTATTATTTTACAACCAGCTAAGTGCGAGTCGGACAAAGATTTCCGTACCATTATCTATAATAACGGCAATAAAATCATGTCTGTTGTATGTCAGCCCCCTTAACCTTTTGATCACCAGGGACGTGTATGGACGTCAAATGAAAACGTGCTGACGACGCCACCGACGGTATGACACGTTAGAAAACCCTACATTCTTTACATAACGTGGCGTGGGGAACACGGATTTTTGTTATTGATGTGGCGGGTAAAAGGTTAAATATTCTGTTTTTTAGTATTTGTTGTTATAGCGGCAACAGGAATACATCTGTGAAAATTTTAAACTGTCTAACCATTACGGTTCATGAGATACAGCCTGGTGACAGGCGGACGGACAGCGGAGTCTTAGTAATAGGGTCCCGTTTTACCCCTTAGGTACGGAACCCCAAAAAGAAAGATTTTTAAACTGACTTCGTAAACGATCGTTTGTTCTTTTCATTCTGGGTGCCCAACTTCAGGTTATTTACTCAATTTTAGGTTAAACATTCTAGGATAATAATTTTGTGCAAAAGAATTGCCATCGTAGCAGTCGAAATTAAAAACACAAGTTGAACTCTTCTTTTTTTTAAATATTACAATTATTTTCAATTTTATAATACTCAAAACAAACAGAATTATCTGTTAATAAAAATGTGAATGTATGATTGGCCAAAAAATAATATTGAAAACTGGGTAAATTTACTGTCTCATCTGGCAGCACCAACCATTCAACTCAATACCAAGATGGCGTCTAAAGAAATTAAAAATATACGTCGAAGAAGTTGACAAATTACTGTCTATCTTTTGCCTGAAGAATATATTTTGTGCAATATTTATCACGCGTTACTTACGCTTTATTAATAAATATTAATGTTTATATTGTGTACAAGTTATTACAATGTGGCACGAAGCGAGGAAGCAAGAGCGGATGATCCGTGGAATGATTGTTGACTATCGGCGAAGGGCGGAGCGCCGCAAGGATTTCTATGAAAAAATTGTGAGTTGTATTTTAATTTTATCTACTAATGGATTATGCTAGAATAGAACTATAATGCTGCACGATGTATTCAATAGTAGTTATATCAAATTAATTATTCCTATTATGTCTTTGTAGAAAGCAGAGCCGACGCAATTTTTGCAGCTACACGGCCGACCATGCAAAGTTCATTTGGACCCGGCTATTGCCGCAGCAGGGGAAGGACCGGCCATTATGTGAGTGCATCAGTGCTTCAGATACGATATTTCTTGTGACTATTTATTTGCTAATTAAAATCCTGCTTTGCATTTTTAAAACTGATAGAAAATTATTGATTTCTTTTCCTTTTTTTGAGTTGATGGCACTCTAGCTATTTTTCACTTATTTTCTGTCATAATTATCACAAACTTCCACTGCACATTTAATTTTAAGAGTTCTACACATTTTCCATGTATATTTACAAGTTCAATGTGGAGCTTGGATATAAATACAACTGTGTTTTTTTAGGATGCCATGGCAAGGTGACACAAACAATATGATAGACCGATTTGATGTCCGAGCCCACTTGGACTACATCCCAGAAGTGAGAAACCCAGATGTACCACCAGAAGAGCTTAGTCCAGAAGAAAGACAATGTAACTATGAAAGATACAGGATATTAGCTCAAAATGTCTTTCTGGGTATAAGTGAGTATAGTTTTGTTCAATTAATGATATCTAAAGAGAAAGTAAAGAAAGATTGTTAAATAGTATTAGACCTTGTTGATAAATAAATAAATACAGCAAATTAACAATTACTGCAAGTAGAATTGTTAAAAAATTTAAATCATGAAATTAAATATTTTTTTCATTTTGTTTTTAGGCGAGGACAAGTTCCTGCAACAGTTGGCAATAGAAGAACAATTTGGAGTCACTATTGAAGAGAAAGAGACTCAAAAAGAAAAACTTCACGAAAAGAAAGGGACCGGTGCTGCTATAGGATACAATTATAACGATCCAGGAGCACAACCCTCTAGTTCTAACGGTAGATTCAGCTTTACTATACAATCTGCTGTGATGTTTGACGGTTACCTTACTCGGTCACAGGGTAGTAAACACTAGGGTCTTTTGTGGGTTTTCTTATGGCATGAGTGTTAAATTACAGGCCCTGAGACTAAAAAGGTGGAGCAAAAGAAAGAAAAAGAAGAACCAAAAGATTCCGACGATGATTCTGATCTGGATATTATTGATGTGGATTTGAGCATAGACGTGAACAAAATGGAAGCTTCACAGGTCAGTTATAGGCATTTTTAACCCATTAACAGCCTAGTTGGATTTACCTGACATATATTTTTATAATTATTAGCCATATTATTCCTACTAATTTGAAATATAGATTGTGTTTTGTTTTCTGTCCAATAAATATGATGAGCTGTAATGAATGGATTCTTATTGTTGTTATTACATAAATACTTTTTGTTTATAAACAATAGTTTGGAATCTTATTGTTTTCAAACTGTATGAAATATTCAAAGGTTAGACTCACTACTGTCTCAGTTGTTTCCTATTTACTTACTACTACTTGGGAGTTCTTTGATCATACACATTATAATATTGATGATTATTCTTGCAGTCACTGTATGACTGCAAATAATAAATTAGTCCTACTTTTCCAAGTTACACATTTTATTGATTTAATTATATTTTTGTTACAACATTATTAAAATGTGTAATTATCTCTTTTATAACATTTTGCAGCGTAACTGATTTTAATAAAAAAAGTATGAGTGAATAAATATAATGCTTTTTTTATTTATATGTAATATCTTGACCAAACACAGTGTTTGGTCATAATGTCTCTGTGTTAGGGCTCACAAAGACCTTTATTTTTCAATGTCACAAACATACAGCTAATAATTAAATAGTAAAAAAAAAGAAAAACATTATGGCTATGGGGTCCCAAATATAGTGTAGGTGATTTGTGTTACGACGCGGTGGCGGTATTGTCCCTGAGCCATTATATTTTTTCATACTTATGTTTTTAACAACATGTTTGACTATACTTTGAGTGAACAACAAGAGTACTACTGTTTTTTTATCACTCTCTGAAATTGCACACACAAACTTACAACATCAGGTAGTCCACTTAGAATATTTATAATGGAAAGTTATTGAATCCAGTTATACAAAAATATTGAATAAGTTTACTACATATTTCTTTAATGAAATAACTTTTATCTTTTTCATTGTAATATTTGTTTGGGTTTTTTTTACTGAAATTATTTTCTGTAAGCACAGGCTCATGAATTGAATGCAGTGGGGCCCCAGTTTGGGATGGCAGGCTGTGATCTGTTCTCCTTTCTCACTGGAGATGCTGATGACGCAGAACATCAGAAACAATTATTGAGAGAGGAAAAAGAAAAAGCTATGTTTTCTGGAAGGAAAAGTAGGAGAGAAAGACGCGCACATCGGTTAGTAGAATAAAGTCTAGCTATTGATAATTTATGAGCTTTTCCAACTGTAACAACATGCTGGATGTTAGATGTGGAAAGTCATAAAGTAAGATCCACTAGTCCATAAGAAACGAAAACTGAAATACCTGAGGCAGGCTAATATTCAGAATAAAAGTTCTTTGCCCTTCCACCAGCTTCAAGCTGGTGCACCAAATTTTATCAAAATCAGCTTTTGGTTTGAAGGAATATAGTTAGTTAGTTTTACCTGGGCGAACAAGAAAACCGCACTTAGCCTCCCAATTGGGCCATTGTGCGTTGAAGGAATATATTTCTATGTTGAAACTCCGCTGCTGATGGCATATGCATGGCTATGTGACGCTCCGCTATTTACTTCTTTACTATTGCAAACAATTTCATATTATATTTTATAATATCGACTAAATAATACCACTCAACAGTAGTATAGAATACCATTTTATTCACAAACAATAAAAAAAAAATCTTTTCTCATTTTCAGAGATAAAAAGTTAGCGACACGAGTAGTAAGTCCGCCGAGTTACGCCGCACCATCTTCATTACCAATTCGATCGCCAAGTCGATCACCTAGTAGGAGTCCTTCACCAGAAACTGGCGAAAAAATTGAATTCATCACATCCTTTGGTGGTGAAGAAGAAGAGGCCAAGCCACGTGAGTCTAGAATATTTTTCTAACTTGCTATGGGTGACAATGGTATATGTCATTAGCACAGAATATAACATCAGCATATAATTTGTATACAGTAGTCAAGATTCCAATACACAATGAGCAGCGATTGTTGGACCAATTACTATACGCCGTGCTTTGTCAATTGGGTAGTGGATTACAACAGAAATAAATTATTTTGTAAAAATTAGGCAATAGTACATTTCTTCATTTGACTTAACAGCCAACAGCCTTATTCCATACGAACGATTTACGATCGTGCTCACGTCTCGTGCCTTTTATTATATATAAATTTATTTTATTGCAGCACCAGGAAAACCTTTATATGCTGATAAAGTGAAACAAAATTTGAAGTTACTGTATGCTGACGTTGCTCGCAAACCACGTGGCCGGTAAGTTACCTACCTTACTTCATTCATTTTTCAGGCGATTACTTATATTACAACATGTAGTTGAATCTCATGCTACTGTTATATTCAAGGAGGATAGACTAGACAGAACCGCTTCTGAGTAATCTTAAAGTTAGGATTTGTTTAAGAAGCGAGTGAGAAGTGAAGCGGCGGTAGCCTAATGGCTAAGGCATCGATCTCGCAATCGTGAGGTCGCGGGATCGAATCCTACCCATTATGCTATTGACGTAAACCCACTCCTAACACAAGCCTTTGAGCTTGGCTGGAGGGGTTAACAGGATTGCTAGTAATGTGGAACTCAATCCCACATTACTAGTTATCATTTCTAAATAAAAAATAAAAAATTGAGGGTAAGATATAGAAATTGTATAAAAGATACTTTTACTTTTAGGTCATCGCCATCACACGACAGACGACCTCGCCCACAAATTGGCCCTCGCGGTCCGAATTCAAGGTCAAGATCCCTTTCGCGTTCACGATCAAGGTCACGGTCACGATCGAGGTCTAGGTCACGGTCGTGGAGGAAATCAAGGTCTTCAAGATCGCGCTCAGTCTCATCTAGATCCCGCTCCAGATCCTACAGCCCCGCTTACAGAAGAACTAGGTCGAGGTCACGTAACCGTAGAAACAGATATTCTCGAAGCCCTGCAAAGTTTGTATTTTATATATTTTTTAAATTAAAATCTTATCAGGGACTTAAAGTATTACTTAAAAAAACATAATTTTTAAGACTAGGGTCTACAGAAAATACCTTCCACACATTCAGGAATTTTCAAAATCCACATACGCTTTTATTAATTTAACAATTGGGTATTTGACTACTATCAAAATAAAATATTTTATATTAACCATGTAAAAATATATCAATAACTGTTCTGAAAAAATATGTCTATCTATAATTTAACGTGTCTATTAATTTTTAACCATAAAGAGAAACACTAAAAGTAAATGATTTGACCATAGAAAACGTGACGTCACATGCTAGTATTTCATACAAATTTGTAAGGAGCGAATCGTTTTTGACATTTCTTAAAAAGAGGCTGATTTGGCTTCAGTCAAATACCCTATTCATGTTATAAAGAAATGTTGGCACTTATAAACTGTTATAACACTATAAAGGAGACATTGCGGCACACTATAGGACATTGTTCTCAATCTTCAACTATTAAACAATTTGCCTACTAGGGATATATATTTGACATAAGCTCCATACAAAGCATGTTAAAATTCAATATCTAGTAGCCAAATCAATCAATAGATAGATTATTTAGAACGGCCTTATTCAATTACATGACAACACACACTTAATATCTGTAAAATATTATTCCTGTCACTATTTTAATTTAAGTCCCTGATTTCCTATTTAAGAAACAATTTACGTTAATGGGTTGAAACTAATGTAGTTTGTATTTTCCAGTTATGCTAGTGCCTATGCAAAGCGTAATAACTCCAGGTCGATGTCTTTCGAAAGGTAAGCTTGTTTTAATATTTATTGTATTATTTAAAAGGCTGAGGTAAGTTTTGATTATGTCTAAATGTACCACAAGATTTATAAAATAAAAAATGTGTGGCACTCGGGGACTGCCGCGGTAAAGCTATTGCATAGTATTTTTATCAACTTAAGCAATTAGAAAAATATATATATATATTTTTAAGTGTTTTTTTTTAATTATAAAAAAACAAGGTTTGAATTTTTTTTTTCTTTAAAAAAAATGTTTTTTTTTAAATTTAAAGAAAGAAATTTAAAAAAAATATTTTTTTTCAATTAAAAAAAATAAAAATTAAAAGTTCTGCTATTCATTGATAGATGGCAAAAGTAAAAAGTATCACCGCGGTGCCCGTCGGAGTGGGGAGCGTGAGGTTTTTTCGTTACGGAATTTCTGGATTCGGTCCCCGCGCTCAAGGCCCGCGATAGAAGCTATGCAATAGCTTAAAAATATAAAGTGTTTTCTAGTGGTAATTTTTACTTTTTTTTATGTTAACAGTAGTGACAAACATCGTGATAAGCCTTCAGTGCCGAGGTACTACGGGAGACGTAAGGAGGATCAATCTTCGAGCGAACTCTCTTTAGATTCAGATTCCAGTGATTCGGCTGAGGACCCGAAACACAAGTGAGTGTGCTTGACTTTATAAGTTACTGAAACTATGATTTGATTATTTCAGGATTGTGGAAGTATTTTGGTATGTGGGGTATTTTTATTACAATGTAACTCTTGATGTGTTTCTGTTAATCTATATTTCTATATTAATATTATAAAGAGGAAAGATTTGATAGTTTTTTTGCATGGAATAGGCTCCGAAACTACTGGACCGATTTTTAAAATTCTTTCACCATTAGAAAGTGACATTATTGGGGAGTAACATAGGCTATTATATTTTATAGTATATAGTAACGTAGTATTTTTTTAAATTACAAGAATGTAACTCAAGATATATGACACCCGTGCGAAGCCGGGACGGGCATCTAGTATGTAAATAAACCTATCGATATATATATTTATCTCATAGACGATGGAAAAGATCAAACGTTAATTTAGTCGACATCTAACTTCGACCATAATGACGTTTATGTTATTTTTGATTTGGCAAAAACTAATTTGTGACCAAAATATATTTTTTTTCTTTCCATCGCCAGCGTTAAGATATATAAAAATTAACACTTATAGTAACAAGTTTACAATGATTTTGAATATTATTTATAAATGAACGATTATAACGAATTTTTGTTTTGAGAAAATACACCCCACTATTTATGGAACGTAAAGAATTTTTGAATAAAAGTCTTTACTACCTTTCGGATACTACTTCGCCAGCATAATATGACGATGGCGGATACAATAAAGGCCATCCTTATCAAGAACGAACACAAAATATTAATATTTTCAATTGTTTGACAATTTCAGAACGGCGGTGGGCAATAAATCCAATACAAACCAGAATCAGTTACGATTGTCTGGATCCAGCTCCAAAGTCAGTAAGAATCATTTGCTTTTAAAAATTTGTTCTGCTTTCATTTTAGCACCTTACTACATTATTGGCCAGTAGTTTTTACTGCAGATTATTTCGCTTTTGGGCCCACACACTTGTTATTACTTGTTGGATTTATCATGGCGGTCTTTAGTCAAAAAGTCCGCATTTTCTGACGAAAAAATAATTTATAATATCTAGGCTTCGATTACTAGCTAAAATTTTAAGACGTTTAAATGATACTCCTGATTTTTTTGCAAAATAAACTTCTCTTGAAAGAAATAGGTCTTAATAATAATAGACTATACCTCTTTTAAATGGGGTGCTAAAGGACTTACTATTGTCTCATTACTCTGATTGTATAAAGTTCCATTAAATCATACATCATACATCACACACACGTCAACAATATCTCACATTGTAATAGTATTCTATTCATGTCAACAAATTCCTACAGTTAAATTATACTTTAAAAAATCATCTGCATTTGATTTAAATCACATTGTCTTTCTCTTTTCTGAGATAAAAAAAAGCTGTTGCAATACTATACATATACATAGTACCTCTACATATATACTTACATATAAAGCACGTTGACCCGTTACTGTGTTAAAGAAAACCTGCGTTTATAGTCTTACTATTAATATTGTCTAAGAGACGCTGAACAGTGTGTCAATATTTTATTTTAAGGCTAAATACCTTTGTTTATTGTCCGACGTTTCGACCGTATAGCAACGGCCGTGGTCACGGGTAGACTGATTCAGCTCAGCGTCGCGCCAGTGTGCAGATGTCCTTAGTGTTGTGTGTCGAAGTACCGACGGTTCCGTAATAGTGAGTGATAAAAATCAAGCGAGGGTAATTTCCGAAACCCGCGCTACTCGAAGGCGCCGCTGAGCTGAATCAGTCTACCCGTGACCACGGCCGTTGCAATACGGTCGAAACGTCGGGCAATAAACAAAGGTATTTAGCCTTAAAATAAAATATTTACGCCATTAAGACCCGTAGCTTATAAAATTCTATAATGTGTACAAATCGCGGAAGTTTACAAACATATAGTGTGTCAATGTTAAAAAGTATAAGTCGAAACTAAATTTCGGTTATCAAATCAAAAGGTGAAGGTTTCAATGAACACTTTTCGATTGGCAAGCTATCATAGACGTGTTTATAAATCAATAAAACTAGATTAAAAATATGTCTCATCTGATTATCAGATAGGTGAAAGTCAATATTCAGCGTCTCTCCTACTAATACATTTTATTCATACTGATAATCCTACTAACACATTGTTCTTATACAAAAATAATATATTAATACTCACATTTCGGATCTATTGAATCGGGGGACAATACCGATACGAAACCGTGTTACCCGATACAAAGGAAGAATGCACGAAATGTTCTTACAAATCGTGATTTCCAGTCGGGTGTAACCGCGACTGCTACATTTAACTCGGAATTGCACGATATGACTTCGTTATACCTACCTGTCTCTAAGGAAAAGGGTATAAGGCACCTGTCCGACCCACGGCGAGATAAGAGTAGCGAGTAGCGATTTTGTCGCTCAAGACACGTACACACTTATGTAGATTCCATGTAAACAAAAGAGATACAGATATTAATAATTGATCGCTGCCGTTCACTCTGCCGGCGAGTACTCGCTCTATACTGTATCTCTTTTGTTTACACGGACGGGATCTACAAAATACATTTGTTGTACGTTTCTTGAGCGATAAATCGCTACTCGCTTTTCGCTCATGATCGTTCGTGGGACAGGTACCTTACTCCAAATATTTAACTATACAGGGGGCATAAAAAACTTTTAGCGAACTTAAAATTTAGATAATAATTTTGTTGTTTATTTTAACTTGAATGGATTATATACCAGGATGCATTAGTGTGTTCTGTAGGTAAAATCACGTATTATCTTCCATGAATTTTAAGAACGCTGAACGTTTTTGCGCCCCTTGTAAAGGGTCTTTGGAGTTATAAACTTTTCACTAGAGGCAAAATATTATGGAAGCCTAGCTAAACTAAACTTAGATATAACGGAGAACTATTCCAAACCCGTTAATGATCTATTTGAATGTTTATTAGAATCAATTGTCTTGGTGTACCTATTAAGTTATATGTAATATAATATAGGCTCATGGAGTTTTTAAAGAAGACTTATTACAGAACGAGACTTGAGCGATGACCTGATTATTGGTAGATTAAAAAAAGCAACACATTTATTCTAAATACAAGTTTAATTAATATTGCAGAATTTATTTATTATTTGTTTTATCTATGTTCTATTTTTGCTTTATTTACATATTTACGTTTATTGAACATTACGTTTAATTATGATATATTATGAGAAATTCAATCCTCAATTTCTTGGAACTGTTCTCAGTGAAGAGTTGGTTCTGCTATTGATTGCTATCAAATTAACATGTACATTTTTCCAGGGAACTTCGCGTGAATCGACGTCACACGTCTCGCTGAAAGAAAAACTCAAGAGGAAAATGCAGGCACAATTATCAAGGCAGCGTGAGTTTTATATTACGTTAGGAAAACCAATACAAAGAATGATGAGAATTTTGAATGATTAATTCATTTATACTAAACTATTTAGTATAATTTGCCCATATCCCCATTGCCATTGTCTCAAACCACCATATGTCAAAACGAACGAATGGTACATTTATGTAAATAAAATATAACATGACATAAGTAACAATGTATTTTGCATGTTGCCAAGCAATAATATACATATGTCTGGCTCAGTATTCAATAAGAATTCATCTGTTTCGTACCTACATTTTAATCAAATAAAGATTTATGCTATTCTATATGTTACGTGCTATTTATATAGATGACTAGCTGTGATGTTATGTAGCCTATAGCCTTCCTCCAATATTGAAATAATTTTTCTATTTGGATCTGGATCAGTAGTTCTTGAGATTACAGCGTTCAAACAAACTCTTCAGCTTTATAATATAAGTATAGATATATATTTCTAACATTTAGCAATTTACAGTAGGATCAAAGTAATTTGACCGGATTGAAGTTGGCGAAAAGTGGTTGCGCAGATGCATTTTTTAATAGTAAATGGTGACAGGAAGCGGGTGGCTGGGGCGGTAACTAAACCAAAGGAATTCCACATTACATTACATTATTATAATTAGTGTTACAAATTAATGTTTTTTGTGATTTTTTGAAAAGAAATTGTTTTTCAAATTTTCTTTAGTATTTACTGTAACTGTTCTAAATTTTATTCATATATGTATATAATATTTTTATATTGTTGAATTAAAATTTTGTTAGTATTTTTAATCGATTAAATAAAATTAATCGTCTTCTAAATCATTTTAGGGTCGCATCTCTATGACATAGTCGAAAATGATAAGAACCTTACTTCAATCCGGTCGAGTTACGTTGATCCAACTGTGTAGTACAAGTTAAATAGTCTGTTATATATAATGTAAGTGTTGTGTTCCTCTCGTCCAGTGCGCGCAGACAAGCGCGCCGAGGCGGAGCGGCTGGAGCGCGAGAGCCGGCGCCAGGCGCGACGCGACGAGGAGATGCGGGAGCTGGCCATCAAGCTGAGGCGCAAGTCGGTATCGCTCACACACGGGGAACTGCACCTTATTGTTAACCTATTGCATAACTTTTATCGCGGGATTTGAGCGCGGCGACCGATTCCAGAAATTCCGTAACGAAAATAAAACCTAACACCCCCCACTCCGCCTGCCATGTAGCTCGGCCGAGCGTTCGCTTAACGTATATGTATATGGTACGACTGTACGAAGCTCGCACGGATCGAGAGCTGCTCCGAAATGTAATGAAAAGAAAAAAACTTTGCATAAGTTGATGAAAATGCTATGCAATAGCTTTATTTACCGCGGCAGTCCCCGAGTGCCACACATTTTTTTTGTTTTTATTTATTTATTAAAACTTTATGCACAAAATTGTACAGAGGCGGAGTCTACCCTTAGAAAAAAAGTATGTAGGTGCAGTAAACCTGTTGATTGATATTACATACAATCAGACAAATCAAATTTAAAAAAATTAAGTAAAACAAATCCCAATTCAACATACTTACATAAATACACAGTACGTATGTAAGTAGTATGTAGGGAACATAAATACTTACATAGAGGAGTGCTTTTTACATATATAGGAAGTTAAAAGTTAGTAAAATGGCGGCAAACTAACATGTCGCTATTTTTACAGCTCCGCGTTTAACGTGTTAAATTACCGACTTAGGTCCAAGCGACCAGGTCATTAAAACGCTATCTTAGGTGGCACGAATTGTAAGCTGTTTAACACAATAATTTGCTCATAACTTATAGGTATACGTCTGAACATAGTTATGTATATTAAATTTAAATAAAATAGCTTTTATTGTTTAAAAAATATTAAATTCTGAATATGAATATGAATAATCGTAAAAAATATTCAATTCATATTCAGTTTTTTTTTTGCCAGTTTTATAAATTTAAAAATAAATTATATCCAAATTAGATTCTAAATGACAATAAAATGGATGTTTCCAAACATTACTACGTTAATAATTCCTACAATATTCAATTCATATTCAGTTTTTTTTTTTGCCAGTTTTATAAATTTAAAAATAAACTATATCCAAATTAGATTCTAAATGACAATAAAATGGATGTTTCCAAATAATACTACGTTAATAATTCCTACATAATAGTTATACAGTATTTATTACGTGAATTAATATGTGTCATAATATTCATAATTTACCTCAGAGAATAGAAATATTTGCATTATATTTTTACATCATAATCAGCAGATTATTCCATAATCGTAAATTATTCGAACACGTACAGCCACCTGAGTCTTTGTTAAATAAATTAATGACTTAAAAACACACTTAAGATAGTAAAGTTGGTTTTTATGATAGCAATATATATTGAGAGTTGTTCAGTATATGTTTTTGTTATAGGCAGCGTGAAATGCGACACCAACAGAATAGAAGATCGAGCGATGACGACTCGGATAGAAGTTGTAGCCGTTCGTCTTCGAGGTATTAAAATTTTATTGTTGAATAATTTTAGCTACCGCCAAACTTAATTGCCAAAACGGTTGGATGTCATGAAATATAATATGTTTTAATATTGACTATGAATAGATTTTATAGTTTGTAGGTGTTGTGATAATATGTACTATGCTACCTGCTTCAGTGCCAATAAATTGAAATAGTTTTTGTATTAAAAGTAAATATTATTATAGTATTGGTTTCGGAAGGCCTAAAACATTGAAGAACTTGTAGCTGGTAGCGATAGTGACATATTTATGAGATGACTTGATTGTCAAATTTTCCCTTGATAGTTCTAAACATTATTTCTTGAAAATACAGCTAGTATTGTGGACATATTATACAGTTTATTGTGGCCACACTAAGCAGTATTTTTTTTGGCTGATGCTTTAAATTAACAACATTTTGTTTGCAGGGATTCGCCAACACAAGAAAAGAAACGCGAAGAGAAAAGCAGATCTCGGAGCCCATCACCACAAGAGAAAAGGATACCTGTATGGGAAACCAACCGAGAGCCTTCAACATCACAAAGGCCACCAAGACCAGCTGAATATATGGAAATGTCTCCCTACCCAGACCCAAGAAGACGTTACCAAGACAACGAAGGCAATGAAGACAGACGCAACGATGAAGAAAGGCCTCAAAACTATCAAAATAGATATGATAAGTGTACAAACCGTGAACAGAATAACCGCTACGAGAATTACAATAGGTATGAAAGTTCCAGTTATGATAATAGGTGGAAAGAGGACAGCTATAATGTAAGCAGAAGAAGGCCTTATGGCTATAGGGGAGGCTACAAAGGCCATGGGTTTAGGCATTCAGAACACATGAACAGCCCATCACAAGATTACGAAAGAGATGAAGACTCATTCTCTAAAAATAAAGTAAAACTTGTAGACTACTAGATAGTATTTAAAGTCTATTAATGCCAAAATAGATGGTGTAGCTATTTAAATGTTATGTATTTGTATGTAGTATGTTTTATATAGTTATTATGTTTATGTTAAACATATCTTAGAACATAAGTTCAGTGAATGTTGAACTTTAGTTCATACAACTTTGTATTTATTTATCTAGTATGGTGAACATCATTTTATTGATGAATTTTTTAAAATTATTTGTGTGTTATTCATCGTCACTGTTTTCCCCAACTTTAACCCAGTTTTAATGTACTTTGTTCAATCAGAAGTTTTAATCTAATTCTAAAATGTCATTTATATGTTGTGTAGCAGCTCTTTTTTATTGTAAAATAAAGATACATAAATGTAATAAAAGAGATGTATTGCAGAACTTGGTATTTTTTCAGCCTGTTTTATGTTTGTTTATAAATCCTTGTCTTGTTGAGGATACTTGAAAAATGTAACGATTTCTCGAACACACGATTATTTGTTCCCTTTGGTGGGAATCAGTAGGTCTACTCTCTTTCTCTAAAACAAAATTTAAGTTTAGCACAAAAAGTGCGAACATAGACTATTTTCGGGAATAAGAAGAATGAGAGGGCCATAGAAGAAGCAGATTGTTGGTAAATCGTAGATCTCTACTGTGAGAGGAGTTCTTATTACATATAGAGAAAGTTGTAAAATGGCGGCAAACTAACATGTCGCTATTTTTACAGCTCTGCGTTTAACGTGTTAAATTACCGAAGAAATATATTCAACAAGTGCAAATGCAGTGTTTTGTAAAATAAAATAAGACGTGAATAAGTGGAATTAATTGATATTTACTGGTTGAGTATATTACCACCTCATTTTTGATCGAAACATTGTTTTAATTGAATGAGAGTAGGCCTCCAGATCTGTAAGTGCTCGCTCAGAGTGAAGGTGTGAGAGTAAAGTGCCTAATGGCTGTGAGTAGTTCATTATGGAATATTGAAGTACTAGGAGTATGATCTGAATGCCTTAAGGGCGATTTTGAGCTGTTATTTACAGCTGAACACTTATTCAACTTCTCTCAAATATAAGATCGTCATCCTACTTTTAGTTTTCTATGGAGTATACCTAGTCTAGCCATAAATATGTGTTACGAAGAAAAAACATTTTTTTTTATTGCAAATAATATTTATTACTTTTACAGTGTGTTAGTTTAATACATAAATAAAAAACAATTCAAAATATAAAAAGCTTATTCGGAGTGGTCTCCATTGGCTGCAACACAGTCCTTTAAACGTTGAGGCCAGTTATCAATAGAAGCACGCACTCTTTCCATGGGATTGTTTTAGGGACTCCAAATTATCATGGCGTTTAGAGCAAGCCATACTCTCTAAAACTGACCATAAATCATAATCCAGCGGATTAATATCGGGACTAGACGACGGCCAGTCTTCAGCTCTGATGAAGTCCGAAACGTTCACTTCCAACCAAGACTGCGTGGACCGAGCTTTATGACCCGGCGCTGAGTCTTGTTGGAAGGACCATACTTGGTTATTGAACATGGTGTTGTTAAGGGGTTTAACTACCTTCTCAAGAATGGTATCTTGATACACTTGTGCCGATGTTTTGATACCTTTTTCACAAAAATATGGCTCAGTCACTCCTTCATAGCTAACACCCCACCAAACCATCACTGAAGTCGGATAATGCCCACGTTGCACTCTGTCGACTAATTGGGAAGCTTCCTTAGAGCTTTGAGCATAAATACGGTCATTTTGTTTGTTAAAATGTTGCTCAACTGTAAAGATTTTCTCATCCGTAAACAAAATTTTTCTGTGACCTCCCTTTGCGTACCGCTTCAGTAGTTGCTTCGATTTTACCACCCTATTCTTTTTTAAATTATCAGTTAAAAAATGACCAGTGCGTCTCTTATAGGCTGCAAGTCCTAAGTCATCTTTTAAAATGCGTGACATGGTTCTGGGTGCTATCTTCATCTCCCGAGATAAAATCTTTTGCTTTCGGACAGGATTTCTTCGAATTCTTTCCCTTACTGCTTTGACCACCATTTTCGTACGAACACTACGTGGACGGCCAGATCTTTTTCTGTCACAAACAGAGAAGGTCTATTAATAGCCCGGTACACAAACATTTGACTAATACCAAGCGTATGGAGAGTTTTAAAAATTACATTCGGCTCCATACCAACTTTGTGTAATGCAATCACAGCGATTCGGTGTTCTTTATCACCCCACTCCATTTTACGAGTAATATAGCAAAATATTGTACAATGTATTGGCGCCAAAATTAGAAAATACAATGAACAATCGTATAAAAATGACAGATTCCAAATTCAAATGTAATATCTTTCTTATTTTTAATTGTAACAGTATTTATGGCCAGACTAGGTATACATATTCCAAAACACTTCCCTACACCTAGTGGCGGATTTGCAGTTTTGGCTGCCCTAGGCCCAAGGCCATGTATTAAAGAAGAAAGAAAGAAAAGACTATTTTTTTATTTGTCAGTGCACAGAAAAAAAAAGAAGATCTTATAACATAGGTACACTTAGTGATTCGGCGCCAGACAAATAGGACCTACGTCAGCTATTGTTGCCAGTCCGGAAACTGCAACGATGATATTCGGAGGAAGTAGGTACCAACCGCCCGATTTCACCCGATACTGGCAGTGTGAAAACTTACTCTCAATGCAGTCCGGACCGCGATAATATGCGCGAAATCTTAGATGCTTTTGAGTTATTTTTTGTTATCATTAGTAAATGTTTTGTCACGATTTATATCGCCCCTAATATCTGGCCGCCCTAGGCCCCGGTCTACTGGGCCTTAGGGGAAATCCGACACCACTGCCTGCGTCCGCCTTTTAATCTATTTTAATTTAAAGAGGGCTAACAGGCTCAGCCGTTGCCGTTTATCGTTTTATTCGACACAATAATTAGACACTTATCTTCAAATACATGTGTTATTTAGTTGAAGAGTTCTTTTCCATTATCCTTGAGTAATTTCCATTCTCTACTTCAAAGAACTTTACTTACCCACGTTTTAAACATATATAAAAACAGGTCGTGTTGCTAAAAAAAAACATGTAAATTTGGTCTCAATAAAATATGTGTAATGTTTAATTGTTCTTACAAATATATGGCTTCTATTTACAATTCCAAAAATATAGGTATGTAGGTAATCTACATACGTAAAATAAGTTAATTTTAATAAAATATAATCTGATATGAAAATATTGTTACAGTTCATCTTAAACGTATGATTATGATTTATAATATTTAAAATATAAATTTTCCAACGCAATACTGTTATTGCACTCTGATCAATGTAACATTCTATATTAAAATCTAAGTTTGATTGATCGATTCCCATTGCTGTAAAGCTGAAAACAGTCTGCTATTTATTTCTCGTAGAATGTTTTTTTTTAATAGATAACAAGATAGTCCTTCACTAATAAAAATGAGCACATTTTCATAACACTAAAATAGCAAACAAGTAGGTATACCGCATGATATTTTGCGAACGCTGCACAATAACATTCTTTAGATGCATCTTTCCAGATCGTCCTCAAGTACAACAAAGCTGTCTTTAATTCGATTCAACCTCTTCATTCAATAGGTACTCCGTATGAGACTCCTCCCTTTAATGGTTTCCGTAGCTTTATATGAGAGAATACAGTCAAGTCACTACACAACAGCGAACATATAATACATAATATAATTTGGCTAATTTACTTCTTTTTGAGCTATTTTTCAGCTAATTTCTGCCTGTCATATTTTATTGCACACTTTATCTCTACCTACTTATAAAGATCTCTCATCATCTTTACACACGTTATTTAAATGCTAGCGGCGGATCCAGGATTTTTGGTTTGAGAGGGAGTTGGTGCCTTACCCCGCTGAGAGTCGATTTTATCAATATAAACACTTGTACCAACAAACAGCGAGAAAGCGAGCAGCTATCAAACATTTTATCGCTTAAACGTAGGTACAGACGTACGTAGATCCCATGTATCTAAACAAAAGAGATACACATATTAATGGTTGATCGCTGATCGTTTACACTGCCGGCGAGTACTCGCTCTATACTGTATCTCTTTTAATTACACAGACCGGATCTACAATAGTATATATACGTACAACTTACGTTTATTGAGCGATAAAATAGTTGATAGTTGCTACTCGCTGGCGGTCGGACAACTGCCTAAAAACCTACACTAGAGGTGTCAGCAATTTCATTGCTCAAGAAACGTACAGCAGATGTATATTTATTGCAGATCCCATCCATGTAAACAAAAGAGATGCAGTATAGAGCGAGTACTTGCCGGCAGTGGAACCGGTCAGCGATCAACTATTAATATCTGTACCTCTTTTGTTTACACGGGATCTACATAAGTATGTACGTTTCTTGAGCGATAAAATCGCTACTCGCTTTCTCTTCGTTGGTGGGACAGGCCCCTTAGGGACTGCGCCGTGGATCTGCCACTATAGGTACGCTGATTTGTGAAATTGATAACAGGTCAGAAATCCGCTAATTTCCAGCCTTACTTTCCTCTTGACACTAACCATGAGTTTAACCAATAGACCACTGCCTAATTCCAACCAGTCTTAATCACTGAGCGTATCAACATCGATGTCTTCATTATCATCTATGGTGGAAGAATCGGGATCACGTCCAGGGATACCTGTTGCACCCGCGATACCACCTCTGCCTTCCTTCGTATGTCGCCATTTCATGCGACGGTTTTGAAACCATACTTTGACCTGTGGACAAATTGGTATTTTTATTATTAACTAAAACTAATAAGTGGCACTGTAGGTACAATGGAAAATAAGTCATGGTTTTCCTGAAAGGACAGCATAGTTTGTTATTCACGCCTACGTTCATCTGGCTAGCATGGACCATAAACGGTTAAAGTCACAGAACATTGATACCTACTAGAGGTTTAACCTTTTGACCGCCAGGGACGATAGCTTTTGGTGCCGCCTTAAACGTAGTGGCACCCGGAGCGCGGACCCCGTATTGCCTCCAAGATCCGGCATTCATGGTTTTCCGAAAGAACTACGATCATGACGCCCTGTACACCGCTCCGTAAGGGCCAGCCTGTCACAGGTTTACCTACCGCCGCGCCATCGCAATCTCGGTTCGAGAACAACCACCAGAGATGCACCACTGCTTCATGTTTCGGCGTCTATCTACTCATGCGTATTGCGTATGCTCATACCGACATTTGTTTAACCTACCTGCGACGAGGAGTATGGCCGGATTTGGTGGTGTGAAGGCCCTGGGGCAACAACGGAGCGGTTGCCCCTAATTATTCTCTAAATTTTAAAAACGAGTGTTCTCCAGTGCAAATCGAGACCATCAAAACAGTACAGTGTTAGTGTAATTTCAACACTCTAATTTTGATTAACAAAAAAAAATATTTTTTTCTCTATTGTGGGGGCCACTCTCTCGTGAAGGCCCCAGGGCAGTAGCCCCGCCTGGTCTCCCCTTTATCCAGCCCTGACAGTTATCTACAGTCCTACGTTATTATGGTGCACAGCATGTGTGTAGGTACCCAGGATCATTGCCTCCTATCACATGAGTGTACTTGGTATCTACTTTTTTGCAATTTCGCTACACCCCATTATACTTTCGCTGCGCCCCATTTATAATTCATAATTTTGCTTTTTTGAGCATCTCTCTGACTGTAGGTAGATTTGTCTATATATATCGTATCGTTCAGTAACGAATACTAATTAACTAAATTAGTGTTTTATGTATTCACACCAAGCTGCAGGCAGTGGCGTCACCATGTCTGATTGCGCTGTAGGAGGTAAGTATTCCTACGGCGCGGGCGACAGATTGCACCGTTAACAGATGAAGGGATAAGAGTTAATGATACGCTGTGATACAAGGATGATAATATAAGTAGGTAGATATACCTACTTGTTGTATGTATGGGCAAAAGAATAACTATAGGTATAGGTAGATACTACACGGCATTTCTTCCTTAAATTACCTACTATTTTGGGTATTATTATTATCCTCTCTAATGTGACCAAAAAAATGATCCATAATTCGGTGTTAGGTAGGTACCTACACGTCTTTGCGTATTTTTTACCACATTTAGGTAATAAGTACATTTTCTAGTGGCTTGGGTGAATTTTGTTGTCACTTTGTTTTAATTTGTCACATTGATTAAGAGCATGATTTGATTTTTGTAAGTAAAGATTCTGCGTGACGAATAAAGGCCAATTCTTTCGTTTTTTAGCAGAATTAATATTTTATATTTAATAATTCGTTACCTACCCGTACTTTGGTCAATATTTACTTTGGTGTAAGTAGATGCTCCTACTAACTATTAGACGATTTTATTATAACTCATGTTCCAATTACAATTTGAAAAGAGTGGCCGCGAGTTTTTTCTCCGGCTTTTGTTTGTGAACTTGGCATTACATCATTGTTTTTTACACTTTCGCGATGTTTGCACATATTAGAATATTACCGGGAACTTTTATTTACCCGGTCGACCCGTGACCACGATCGTTCCAATTCGATCGAAACGTCGGGTAAATAAAAGGTTCGTATCTTTAAATATTTCATGCGATTAAGTCCCGATAATATTCTAATATTGGCATTACATGTACATGTAGGACGTATCACAAGTGTTATTTTGCATCCTAACTGAGTAAAGAATTAAAAAAAAAAACCACCTGAGCATCAGTGAGTCCTAACGTCGCAGCCAGTTGCCGCCGGTCTGGCTTCGTAATATACTTTTGTATTTGAAACCGCCTCTCCAGACCTTTCCGCTGAAGGTTGCTGAACACTGCCCGGGACCACGACCGTTTCCTCTTGCCGCTTGATGTGACGTCACATCGTGGCGCTGACGACTGCTGAGGTGGTGATGATGAAGGGATTGGAAGACGATATACTGCAACAAAATCATTTATTAAATTATCCCTTGGAGTAACTACGTAGGCAGTTTGTTGTTGGGGAAAATTATACCCAAGTATAGGCATGTGAAGCGATGCAAGTATATTTTTAGGTAGGTTTATGTGACATTTTTATTAAAATTTTAGGCAAAAAGATTACCTATGCTTGAATTACTTAATCACATTATCAAGTGATTAAATCAAATTAATAAAATTGGCTTAGTTTATTCGAAACGAGTGGATATTTAGTACGGATGTATGGAATTACGTTCAAAACTATGACAAAAACAAATTAGTTCACCCTCACTTCACGTGGTAGGTACTTAAGTACTTAATGTTTTTTAAGCTTCGGAACGGAACCTTTATAGTTTCGTCATGTCCGTTCGTATGTCACAGGCATTTTATTCATAAACTGCACAATGAGTATTAATCGCTAGATAACCGTAGTTTGATAGTTAAATAATACAAATAAATGTTTTTGAGGGGAGCACTCCATACATGTAGGTACTTAATAGAAGATGTTTCTTTTTTCAGCAAACATCAACATATGGTATTATATATTCGACAGGTCTTTTCAAAACAATTCCAAGTTTTCTAAAATTTTTTTTTAGAATGTTTTTAAAAATAATCGCTCCGACAGTTGCATAAATTGTGTTAAACCGTGTGACCAAAAAGTATGAAAAAAAATCACTAAGGTAACGCTTAATAAATATTTTCGACTTGATTGGATCTAAGTACCGTCTTTGAGATATTGCCGAAAAACGCGCTTCTCAACAAGTACCTACCTACGTGCGTAAGTGCCATGATCATACACTCTTCTACTGGTGTAATTTTTCTTTGTAATAATTTATTTTTGTAATAATGGACGCGGAGCCCTACACTGAGCATGATTGGCACGAGGGACGGAGGGAGTGCAGCCTTCGCTTGCTGCAACAAAGTGTATGGCACCATGTGGTGACCAGCAAGCCGTGGCTGCAAAGGCGATCATAGTTGCGCTTTGTTATCTATTAAGGACGAAGAGGCTGCACTTCCCGCAGCATCGGAGAAGGTGCGCTTCATAAGATCTGGGCGATAAAGTTTGACCCATGCAAACTTGACAGTACATCATTATCTTCATCAATTATTAGTGTCATTTGACTTTACAATCTATTCTAGTCTATCGATAGATAGATAGTTAAACTCACGGACGCAACCCAAAAGAGTGAGTTACGATACAAAAATTACCAATGCAGACATAGCACCGATGAAAACCATATTGTTTGTATCAGGTACACGCATCTTTAAAGGTTTGATGAGAAACAAACAATATTTTGAATTACAATCGATCAGAGCCACCTACATTGTGCCACACGTACCTACAAAGCACGAACTCTTACCGCAAAGGTTCACAAAAACTTTGTGTAACGCCATCTGTCGGCTCATCAAGTAAATACGAGGCTACCATATTTGTAGGGCTTTCCTCCTCTTTTCCTATTAAGGAGCTAAAACGAAGTGTTATGTCCGTCTTTATTCTCCACGTCCTAGCCCCTGTTTTAGGGTTCCGTTGGATGAATGGCAAAAAAAGGCTGTAAAAGGAAAACTATCACAGCTGAGAAGTAACACAATTTTCATATAAATTACATTGAAAATTGTTATTAAGTAGGTATAACGTAGTAAGTATGCAACAAAAACAACAGAAGACCCACTTCTTAACATTGCCTCATTCTTCAGATGGGGACTACGGAACCCTACATTGTACGTGGCCGGACATGCACTTGCCCGGTTTTGATTTATCTATGTGAATTTCGTCACGGTTGGTAAAACAGTACCTACAACATTAGTCGTTCTAATTTAGCATTGATTAGTATCTGCTTTTAAATAAAATTTGAAGTCAAACATCAAGTTCAAACATTTTTTTTTTAAGTTTGAAATCCTGAAAAGAGTTCCTACCAGAAACTGTGCATTGGTAAGTACCCTCATACATCATCTGTCGGCTTTATACATTGGATTGCCCAATAATGCCTTAATTCGTTATTTATTAACTACTAGCTGCCTGCCTCGGCTTTGCACGGGATTTTCAAGCAATCCCATTGACGAAGAGGACAAAATCCCAGCAAATGTAAGTAGGTGCCGAGGTACTGAATATTCAGTAACAATTGTTTGTCTGATTTAATTAAAACTTACATAACCACATAATACGTACTTAGCATTTATTACTTTGAAATGCTCGGTTTTTTAGACTATTATTAAAAGTTGTTAAAACTACTGAAAAACTTGAAAACCTATTCTATATAGTATTCCTTTGTGCTTTTGAGTCGACGATATATAAAGTATCATATATGCAGGTAAATTAAATCCAATGAAATAAATTTATTTGTACGGTTAAAGATATTTATTCTCATAAAGAATTTTACAAAATTCACTTTACATGAGAACACAATTTACATATAAAAATATTACACCCGGAAAGCATACAAAAATGGTGGTAGAAGTACACAAAAATACCCACAGAAATGAGTGCAGATGGAACAAAAACAACATGATCAGCGATATCAAGGAACTGGATGTGGCAATCAACAATTTCAATCTGTTCATTTGTTAGTTTACATCATAATAATATAAATATTTGTGAAACATAGGTTGTTATAAAATTAATACAAACAGAGGTTGTTTAAATTAAACCATTTTTTTTTTCAGGTACCTCGGGCCTCATTCGGAAGAAAAATTACAGGAAGCTATTAATAGAGCTGCTCAAAATTTACATTTATTAACAAATAACAGTAAGTACTATAAACAACAGTAAACAAATATTTTATAATGTGTGCAGCATGTCTTATTAATTTATAAACGCTGTTACCTTTAAAGACAAATACGAAAACTGATTTTGTACGTTAATTAAAAAAAAAGTTTTTATATCTAACTTTCATTTCATTGAATTGGTTGACCTCCGCAATACACTTAGGATATGACTCCATCACTTGGCTTCATTCCTCACATAAGATGTAAAATGTTCTGGAAACGATTTGCCGCCTGTGGCGTTTTGGGCCAGGAACCCTTGCAGGCGTCTCCAAAATGCCAAAGTATCATCACAATCTGATCTATGGTTTCAGAACACATAGGGGACAAACATAGGTAACATTATTACATTTTTGATAAATTAATTTTCTCTAACTAATCCTTCCTATAAGTACCTAGTTATACTTATTAGGTAAGTATCCCTTCTTTTCTCATAAATTTTTGTTCTAAGTATTATACTAAGATAGAGAGTTTTTTTGTGTTATTTTTTACCTAATATGTTACTAATGGTCACTGGCGATTTGGCGCATGTAGCGGGTAGGCCTGGACAAAAAAAAAATCACTGATGATAACCGAGTGTTTCGTGTGTACATGCGCAGCAGGGATAGTTAGTTGTACCGGAATCCTCGGTGCGCGAGTACCACTGGAACTTAAACGTTTATTTTATTTCGCATCATTAGGAACACGTGCTTTTAGGTACATACTTCACTTTAACTACTTAATGAAATTGTTAGTATTTGAAAAATATTCTACACGGGATACAATGATTAATTAAGTATGATTAATTTTAGATAGGTACACTTAAATGTTTTAGATAGGTAGTTATTAATTAGTTACATTGGAAACACTATTTGTAATTGTCAAGATAAGATATAGGTGGGTAGGTATACCAATGACAGAAATGTATTATTGAATGTATGCAAAATAAAAAAGAAATGCCATTTTATTTCATTACATGGTCGTGGTTGTACTCTGTCATACTGTGAAAGTAGATTTGGTCTTATTACTTCAATAGCTGACCCGCGCAACTTCGTATACGTCAATTTTCCCCGTTTTTGCAACATTTTCCATTGCTGCTCCGCTCCTATTGGTCGTAGCGTGATGTTATAGCCTATCCTTCCTCGATAAATAAGCTACCCAACAGAAAAAAAAATACCAAGTTCGGACCAGTAGTTCCTGAGATTACGGCGTTCAAACAAACGATCAAACAAACACTTTAGCTTAATAATATTAGTATAGATTATTAAATCCGTGCAAATCCGGGGCGGGCAGCGAGTAAACAATAAACCTTGGAAAACTGTATTGTACCTAAAATAAAATCGGGAGGTATTGTGTTTTATCTGAGTTGTGAGATGCAGTGGATATTATTTAATCTGTGGATCTGGAGTATTATAACATCTGGAAAGTTTAACTGTAAGAATGGATTAAAAAAAAGTAATTTCTGTCTGCCTCTCAGTTTAAAGAATGTTTGTTTGGCACGTATCGTATACCTAACCTACTTACTATTTTGCAAACATGGAACGAATTCTCTAATTAATACAATAATTGCATTTTTGAAAGATAGAAAATTTGAAGTCCAGACCCAGGGATCGAACCCAAGACTTCCAACCGAAACGTAGACGTAGCCCAACCGGGCCGGAATCGAACCATCTAACCGGGACTATGTTCCTAAACATCAAATTCTTCTATCTTCTCTGCACGTTAGGCCCTCATTTGCACCGATAGTGTGAGAACTAGTACGGCCTTCGTTACGGCACAGATAATATAATACTAAGTATACCAGTAGTTACGAAGAGCATTTGATCAAATTATGATGTCGTTGGTCGAATATTATAGTATTTTATAGGCATTTCTTGCCAATTACTTTATTAATACAATAATTGCATTTTTTAAAGATTTCTTATGTTAAAATTCCATGTACCTGTCTATCTCTTCTCTTTCTCTGTTTAAGAAATAGAGAAGATCTCTCTTTTTAAGAGAAAGAGAAGAGACAGATAGGTACATGGAATTATTAGGGTACAAGCCCTGTCGCGGGGGACTTTACAAACATACAAGTCACGGACACAAAGTACGCCCAGACTTGGAACAACAATTTGTGGATTACACAAAGTGGTGTCCCGTGTGGGAATCGAACCCAGGACCTCTTTCGTAGCAGTCGGACACACTCCCACCGCCCCACAGAGGCATTCCAATCCTATCTATCTAAATTGCAATTAATTAGGGAATAGTACCTACTTAATAGTTCGATGAGACAGAAACCCGATTTGAATAATTTCAGATTCGAATTTCCATCTCATCGAACTGTTAGATTGAGAGAATAAATAAAGAATGCACTTGTATTTAGCGATTTTAGGTACCTACCAAAAGCGAAGTGTTAATTTTTTTCTGAGGTAACCCGATACAAAAATATATCTTGCTGGACATGGTTCTTTGTACCTATAATACTAAGTAACTACAATCCAAAGGGAAACAGAAAGTAATGGTGTTCAAAGGACCCTTCGCCACTGGTATAGTCAGCTACACACATACAACAGGGTGTTCTGCGACCAGCGAATGTTTCTGGCCAAAAAAAAGCACAGTGAAGCGTGACCAGGGTCACTAGTTCTAAATAAAAATAAACAATTTTTCTGCACCTAAAAAGAGTGTTGTATCTACTTATTAATTACTAGTTTACCCGCGTAACTTCGTCTGCGTCAATTTTATCCGTTTTTGCAACATTTTTTATTGCTCCGCTTCTATTCGTTATAGCTTTCCTCGATAAATAGACTATTCATCAGTAAAATATTACCTATTTCAATTCGAACTACTGGTTCGAATGATGAATGAATGGTTCTTGAGATTATCGCCTTAAACCAAACAAATAAACAAACTGTTCAGTTTTATAATATTATTATACCTATATTGGACTATTTTTTATATCTACATTAGATCAATATTTTTTCAAGTTGGTAGAGTTCACTTTATCATAACAAAAGACATAAACGGGTTCTTCTGTACGTACTCGGTATCGTTCCCGCGTCTTAGATTAGCAAGATTGTTTTTTTTTGACATGATGATACTTAACTCACGAAAAAAAAAATATTTAAGTAGGTACTATCAGGGTTAGGTCCCAGATTTTGGTATGACTATAGAGTCCTTCCGTAAATAATAAAATCCTTAAATATATAATAAAACACGCTTTTCAATTATGACGTGCTTAGATTAAATTATCCGAGTATTTATTGATTAAGGTAATATAGCCAAGCTGTCTGAAATAATTTTAACTTTGAACAAAATTTTACATGAAAGAAAAAACTTTTTATGCAGGCAAGGGCACATTTTTTTAAATGCCTATTATAAGCAAACACCTAAATATTTATGTATATATCAAACTATAAACTTAATTAAAATATTTTTTGTATAAAACGCACCAGTAGTAGGCCTTAATGCTGGATGTAGATGTGTGTATGGTAGCGGTAAGGGCAACTGCAAGAGTGGAGGTTCATCCCTGCAGCAGCGGTACAACGCAGCCACGCACCCCGCACACGGAGGCTCCTGACTCCTCGGCACCTCCGCCACAGACGCATGCGAGTGCGAAAAGGACGAATCATTATTTCCAAGAATACTGTCCACACTAAACTTCAATTTACTGGCAGAATTAATTTCACCATTTAAAGAAGTCATTGTCACAAAATTTCACAAACAAACCATCAGGAAGACCTTCTGTTATGAAAGCAACTGAAAAACTGACAAGCGTCGCGACTTGTTATCGGCGCGGGCGCAGGCTGTGGGCGTGGTGTGTTTAATGGAGCGGTCCCATTGGTTGATGATTGCTGGGCGTTGCGCGCGTATTATGGAGTGAGCCAGCATTGACTGATCGTGATGGTACAACCGCACTTGTTTACAATAAACTTCTGGTTAATGTGTTTTATATGGCTTCGCAATTTAGATTAAATTTTATTGGTTACAGCTTACGTATTTTAAAAATTGCTTGAAGTATACCTACGACGATTAACGAGGAATGAAATACGGACTTTAATTGTGAATAAATAGCATTTAAATCAGAATATTATGTTTGCATGGTAAATATTATGTACCTAATAGGTAGGCACAAGAGAAAGTGTACCTACCTAATCACAATGTTATAATAGGTAAGTACAGTCACCTACTTGTTGATTGTTTGTTTGTGTAGGTAGGTATAATTTTAAAACGGCATCTTTATCCAAATCTTATAAAATCACCATCAAAGTTAATTCAAATAATAATAGACATTGCCTACATTTTAAGCCACCATAACTGAAAAACAAGAGAAACTCCGACACTGACGCTCCGTCTGAGTCAGCATTTTATTCCTGACTCTAGCGGAGCCTGGCCTGGTTTTCCTAGATAATTTAAGATGTCTACCAAAGTATCAGTTGATTTGCCCCACACAACAAACACATTGGATAAGTTTTCGACGCGGTCCTCGTAAATGTTAGTTAGGTAGGTACCTTCGTAATTAAAAGCTTCTCAAGCTTTCAGGAATTTACCTAGTGCTATTCAAAACTGTATTACAATCGGTCCAGAACTTTCAGAGATTAAAGCGTTTAAATAAACATAGGTACCCTTCACCTTTGTAAAATTGAATAATACATTTCTAAAAGTACTTAACACCTAAAGATTTTAAGCAACTTGGCGTTAATCTCCACCTACTTCCCAACATACCTACTGTTTAGAAAACTGTCCCAGCTTTTACTTATTTTTCAGTTATACACATTCCATGCATATGCAACTATTGCTGATGGAACTCTGGAACAATATATTTGTAAAAAATCCGACTGAAAAGACATTCCATTAGTTTTTTGCCATTCATATTTCAGTGCTTCTATTTACTTAATTACGAACTTGGCATTAGGTAAATGTAGAGCCATAATGTGTCACATTCATAAAACGTGCCTTTTGTAAATGAAATCTTTTTACTTTGAACGAAGTGATTACTCCGGATTTAGGGGGATATAACGAATCCTGCTAGCCTGGCCAGGCCTCGGGGGGCCTGTTCCAAGGGGCGTCAAATACACGGTCCGTTTTGATTTTAGCATGATTGTGCCAATTAATCGCAATTTTAAAAAGTCACATGACTATGTATAGCCGTTCTTTCAATCTTTATATTATTTTTTAGGGCATCACGTCTTAACCAAAAATATATTTGTTAGCACATGTAATATAAAGGTACGGTTTTTTTAAAAACTGATGCTAGTTTACCCACTTATAGATATCTATAAAACTCTAAGACCTTGTAGAATCGGTAACCACCAGTCCAC
This sequence comes from Herminia tarsipennalis, assembly GCA_945859575.2. Taxonomy (NCBI): domain Eukaryota; kingdom Metazoa; phylum Arthropoda; class Insecta; order Lepidoptera; family Erebidae; genus Herminia; species Herminia tarsipennalis. The sequence continues at coordinate 10,819,634 of OX243844.2, read as the reverse complement.
CACCGTTCAGAAAAGGGATTAGGTAGGAATCTATCGATTTCCATCTATCTATCTGTCATTTGAGTGCCTATAGTTAGAAAAGCATCATTTAATTTAAACTAAACAGTTTCCTGGGGTAAGCTTTTGAATTACTATTTTAAAAAAGATCAAACCAATCTAAATAAATTGTACATTTCAATCGAATATACATAAGCAAGTGGGTTACCGCTTGCCAGTACACAAAACAGATCCCAGAATAAAACTGAATCGAACCGCACTTGATTATAGCGTTACCTAAACATAATACAAAATGAATCGATATAAGAACAACTGTTAGCTCTAAAACTCTCAAATCGATTACGGTTCAGTTTATTTTGCTTGTCAGAGAACACCTGTGCTACATCCGCGGCAACAGATATAGATCCCATCATTACGGAGCATCGGCATGCGTGTGCGCAAATGTTTACTCGATAAGTATCAATGATCTGTGGCCAACCAAATTATTATGCATGTAAGTAGCTATACTTACATACTAATAATAGACGCCAGATGTGGGTTTGTTAACTTTATTTTTTACATTTTCCCACCAACAATTTACCAACTTTGATTATTTTGTTGATTTAACCGGCAGGGTCCATAATCACGTTCTTTTATTCCGAAAACGGCAAGCCCGTGCGAACTGGCGCATGCGCGTTCATGGACTTCTTAACGCAGTTCAGGGGGCTTAGACAAATGCCACACGCTTCTTTTTTGGCACACGCTACTGTTGTTTTTGGTCCACCAATCCAGCAGCAGTCACGTGACGTATTGTCAACTATATGTCAAATGCATACATTTTCCCGCGTTAGCGTGTGCGGAAAAAGTATCGAGTGGTATTTGTCTAAGCCTCCAGGTATGATAAGATTTTGACAGTTGGCACGGGCATGCCGCGAAAACGGAAAAAACGAACGTCAATAAGGACCCAGTGATACGCGTGGTACCTACCTATACCTACCTACATACTATATGGGTAGGTACCTACGTAAAACTAAAGTCTTAAAATTCCATACTCTTGTTAAGATTATCTACAGTTTATGGTATGTTGTTTCATAATCAGGGGCACGACAGTGCCCACGCCACGACGAGACAACGAAGGCGCAGGGCACTTCCTACCTTTTCTCGAAGCGTTTTATCGTATTTTTGTAACCCTATAGATTTGGTTTACCAGCCAAGCCACACCTTTTGACTATGGTGTAGGGTTGTTGTACAACTTAAGACTAGGATTCATAGTTCGCTATAAGTTATGATGAGAATTAGAGAGTATTCTACACGCATTAACGAGTGTAGAGTTAGGAGCTTGGCTTTTGATAAGATCAGATTTTTTTTTAGAGTAGTAGTAATATGTACCTACTCGTCTTGGCGTCAATTTAGATGAAAATGTTTTTGGTGAGATTCAATTTTTCCTATTCATTTACATTGTTGGAAGCGGGTACCTACTCATTGTATCTTCAAAGACTTCCCCCACATGAATTGATAATATAACAATTTACATTGTACATTCTGCAACAAAATCAACAAAATTTTTAAAACTATAATTTAATAAGAAGGTTATTTGAAACTGTTATTTTATTATTCCAAGCAAATAATATTCATGCTAAGTTCAGGCATCATAAAATTTTACAGTGAACATAAAAGGGTAGTTGCATTAGCAGTAATATTTTCACGGTCCATATCGGTTAAGCATAAATCAATAAAAGGCAGTTTAGAGTCGAATTAGGAATGATTTATGATACGCTCGCCGTTCCGGGATGGGACTGATCTGAGCCGAGCCGATATCAATAAGGCAAAAGGTGCTATAAAGTAGTAGTAGTGATTCCTAGCTCCTTATTACGAATTTTACTTGATTTCAGTGGCGGATTCAGTGTTGTCGTTTGGGGAGGGCTCGGATTGTCGTTTGGGGGAGCTTAAACCAGATGGGGACGTTGTTGCACCTCTTAAACCAATTGAATGGGCGAATGGTGAAAGATTGGGGAGGCACTGCTTGATTTACCCTCGAATTATTTTTTTTTAAAACGACTTCCGCTGTAGGGTACAAGCCCTGTGTCGCGGGGACATTACAAACATACAAGACACGGACACAAGTACACCCAGACTCGGAACAACAATTTGTGGTTCACACAAAGTGGTGTCCCGTGTGGTAATCGAACCCACAACCTCATGCGTAGCAGTCGGATACACTCCCACCGCGCCACAGAGGCAGTCAAATTATTCTGTAGTAGTCGATTTTTCAGCTATTTTGTTTGTTTGTGTATCTTGAACTGCAGAAAGATTTGCTCTTCTCAAGTTTATACATGGTACCTACTTATCATACAGAGCCGGGCAAAGAGTGACAGGTGATTTACAGATATTATTTTCACCATTCCTGTAGTATTTTTACCGTTGCACTCATTAACTAGTTTTTAATTGGAGTAACTGATGATTTTGATGATTTTTAGTGATAACGCGATCACTGAAGAGATCAGGAAAGAAAATAAACTATGCCACATGGAGGGAAGGTACACAAAATATTGTATATTTATTTCAATTTACTGTAAGAAGACTTCGTTTTGATTTTAAAAGTAATTCGAACTGCGTTTAATGATTTTGTAAATAATTCTGTGTCTGAACCGGAAATCTTAAAGGTATCTAGTAATAGCTAAAGGTATACAGTAAAATGTAAACCATACTTAACGCGGTTGTCATTTTGTGCTGGCAAACAACTACAATGGGATCAGAAGATTTGCATGAGAATGGATCGCCTAGGTACGCGTGTGAATTCTACTGTTAAAATCTAAAATCATTGCTATTGCGATTTATTTCTCATCTCACTGTACATTTTACTGTTTCCGATAATTTGTTTACTATAAGGTCGGGAAAAAGTATTTTCGTATCTATACTAATATTATAAAGAAAAGTTTGTTTGTTTGTTTAAACGCGATAATCTCAGGAACTACTGGTCCGATTTAAAAAAACCTTTTTTTGTTGGATAGCCCATTTATCGAGGAAGGCTATAGACTATATAACATCACGCTACGACTAATAAGAGCGGAGTAGCGACGAGAAATGTTGCAAAAACGGGGAAAATTTACGCATACGAAGTTGCGCGGGACAGCTAGTTTTTCATACAAAGAAAATAAATGGTAGTTATAATTATTTATTTATTTATAATATGTATGTGCCGTTTTGATCGATGACTCGTTGGCATCTTGTAGGTAGTGCCATAATTCCATTGATGTAATAATTTTGAGACTTTTGATAAAAAAAAACTGGCAGGTAGTCTTCACAGTGTTCTTTCGAGGTTAACTTTATGCTTCCTAAAGAGTTCTGAAGTGACCGAATCAGGTGGAAATCTGATGAAGCATGATCCGGGCTATACGAGGGTGATCAACACATTCCAGCCAAGCTCTCTTTATCCGTGACAGAGCGAGCCTTATCCTTCACACTAAAATTTCCAAACTTGAAACGCTTGAACCACATTTATTTATTTATTTATTTAAAACTTTATGCACAAAGTTGTACAAAGGTGGACTTAATGCTAAAAGCATTCTCTGCCAGTCTACCTTAGGGTGATGTAGAAATGGAATGTGGGAAAGGTGCAGTAACCTAATTGTAAAATAAGAACTTCCTTATTATTCTTACATAATACACAAATAAAACAATATAACTATACAATACTATACATACTTACAAAAATACATACACACATATACACACATTTGTACTACTCGTATTGATACTGCATTAGGTCGGTAAACTGCACAAATTGTATTCGCGGCGTTCGTCGCATTTTTACATTATACTTTGTCATATACGTTCATTTTACTTGTTTGAAAAACATTGTAAAATGGCGGGAACTGGGTGGTATTAAAACCAGCCAGTTACATTCAGTACAACCAAAGAGGTTTGATTACTAACAATACGTTCAAAATTCTATCCCTATCTATTAAAACTTACAAAATATGATGAAACAAACATTCATACTTAGGATGTTGTTTATTTTGCTGCGAATTATTTTTATTTGGTTTTTCAAGCCCCATAGGTGAGTAAAGAACATTATTTATGCAAGCCACTAAAACAAAAAAAAAACTATTCTATTTTTAGGTTTTTGGCAATAAAGCGGCGGTAGCATCTAACTCGCAATCGTGAGGTGGAGGGTTCGAATCCTACCCATTATACTACCGACGTGAAGCCATTGAGCTTAGCTGGAGGGGTTAACAGGATTGCTAGTAAAGTGGGACCCACAATCCCACATTGCTGGTAATCTTTAAAAAAAATGACTACCCATAAAATCTACAGTAGGTAGTACCTACTTAGTCTGATTTAGTCCCAAAAATGTTGACGACACGAAATTTTCTTTTACTGTTTAATCAGAATAAATGAGAGAGTTCTCAATCGGATTGCAAAGAATAAATACAACCGAAGAAATTATAATCAGTAGTACACATTTTACATTTGCACGAAACCATGACCATTTTGGAGGGGGGGGGGGGGGGAGGATCCATAATTAAATTCTAAATATCGCACTCCCAATGTAAGTTCAGGGGGCTTAGACAAATGCCACACACTTCTTTATCCGCACACGCTACTGTTGGTTTTTGTTTACAAATTCAGCAACAGTCGCGTGACGTTTTATCAACCTTATGTCAAATGCATACATTTTTTCGCGTTAGCGTGTGTGGAAAGAAAAGCGTGTGTCATTTGTCTAAGCCCCCTGGATGACTTAAAAATGAAGAGTGTTTGAATCTAATCGGAATTACTGCAACGGGTGTTTTGAACGACTTCCTTATTTGATCGCCATTCTAATCCAAATCGCTTTCCGGAAATCACATCTTAGGGGAGATTTATTAAGTCTGCTCATGTTTGTTTAATAATAAAATCACCGTAAACGTCTATAGCCGTCTACCGAATTACGTCGAGGTACAATTAGGCCATCGGAATCGAAATAAGTGAGTCAACAAACAGAGTATCCTTCGGAACTCGGGAGCGATGCCCGTTCATTGTATCCTTTATTTTTAGATTGATTGTTATTCAATTTTGTATGTGATTATTTTACAACCATTTAGTTGAAATAATAAACTTATCTACTTACGCGTAAAGTTTAAAAGACTTTGTTATACTTTATTGTTTATTTCCTAGTTATTACACACGTTTTGTTGGCTCTATATACGTTCTTATAGAGCCAACAAAACGTATGTCTTCAATTGATAACATTGCGGACATCGATACGTAAAAAAGGTTTATAATAATAATATAGCCTTTATTCAGATCAACATATTATTATTCTATTACATAGAAGGTTAGGTTAGTTAAGTCTAATATATAAATTAGTTCTTCCTGACTTTTTTTAGATCTGTTTGCCAATCGGCAAAGACCTCCTCCAACCTTTTCAATTCGTGTCTTTCTTTGGGAACTCTATTCCACATCACGCCCGCCATTTGCCTGATGTCATCGTCCCTATTTTTCTGTGGTCTACCTCTTTTCCTTTAATAAAGGTTTATGCAGTATATATTGTACAGCTGACCCGTGCAACATCGTCTGCGTAAATTTTCCCCGTTTTTGCAACATTTTTCATTGCTGCTCCGTTCCTATTAGTCGTAGACTGATGTTATTTAACCTATAGCCTTTCTCGATAAATGGACTCCAACAGTAAAATATTTTTTCAATTCGGGCCATAAACAAGCATTTCAGCTTTATAGTATTAGTATAAATTTTGTTTATGAGGGGTAATAATAAGTCTCATTGTTACCCTCAGATAAATTAAGATAAAAGATTAAAAAGATAATTATATTTCAGTACCAAGTAAATTATAAACTAAAATGTGTGGGAATCGAACCCACGACCAAGACACACTCTCACCGCGCCACAGAGGCAGTCAGGGTGTTGGAATGTTTTACGTACTAATTAAATTATAAACCTTAACAAATAATATCGAGTCATACGATGCGCTATTGCGAATGCTGACATATTTGACTCGTGTAACCTGTTGTACGGTGATTGACCCGTACAATAAGAATGAAAGAATCTATTTTTATTCAAACCCAAAAGCCTCAAATTTTATTTATCAAATACCTTTCTTAAATCATCCCTCATAATATCAATTGACAAAGCTTATAACTTTAATACATAATAAACATGAATAACATCAGTATTTCAGTTAAAAATCCAAGATTCGATATCAAAAGTATCGATATGAGATAATTATTTATACAAATGGCTTTCATATTGGGTGTCTGTGTCGCAATAAATATTAAATATCTACAGTTAAAATATCCTCTTACAGTTTACGAGAGCGTGCGACGACATGTTTACGTATGGGATGGGTCATATATTTCAGTTTTTTCTTTCGACCTTATAACGCTTATATTATAGGGACTATTCTTGCACGCGAGCTTTCACTCTGGACAGTACGCTGTAAGTTCTGATTGCTTGTTAAATATTAATGGAACATTAATGTGCATATATTTGCATTTGTCCTAAGTATTATACAGGTGCAGTCGGCCACAGAAGTCACTTACCTATAAATTTGACTACCTCTGTGGCGCGGTGGGAGTGTGTCCGACTGCTACTCAAGAGGTCGTTGGTTCGATTCCCACACGGGATACCACTTTGTGTGATCCACAAATTGTTGTTCCAAGTCTGGGAGTACTTAGTGTCCGTGACTTGTATGTTTGTAAAGTCCCCTGCGACACAGGGCTTGTACCCGAATGCGGGAGTCGTCTTTTAAAGAAAAAAATAATGGTATATTTAATCTTTTCTCGGAAATAAATCTCCTGTCACTAGACTGTTAGTGTTATTGCTAAGATGGACTGCTACTGTTTCAATGCTATTCATTATACAGAATGTTTTTTAATATACTAATAAGCTCCCGCTCGTGGGTTCTTTACATAATCATTTGTATCAGTTTTGGAAAATATTTAAAAAAATAACCCATAATCACCCACTACTTGTTTTTAGAGTTATGGCCTTAATCACCTACAGACTATTTTACTGAAGTAAAATCATTGTTTATTGTGAGTTTCAGGCCCTCAACCTGACGAAGAAACATCGATTTTACTCCAGCTTCTCTAAGATGTGTGGTAAATGGTTGTGTGACAAAAGTGGGTGGTAGGTGGTGAGGTTAATTTGTATTTTTTTTTTATATTACGAAGTTATTTGGTTTTATGTAAAGAAGACCAGAGCGTGAGGTTTATGTAGGTATATTAAAAATCACCCTGTATTGTGCACCTGTAACATCATTAACGTGTTATTTGTTTTGTTATCATTCTTTTATACACACATTATTTCTTTTGATTTTTAGAACGCAATAGATAAAATAGTTCATAGAGATTCATTTTTAAATTGAAGTACCTAACAGAAACTTCAAGAATATTGTTGCACAGATTAACTCTACTAAAGTCTGACTATGACAATTGTCGTTGACCATATTAATATATATATTTTTAAAGACGATACCCGCAGTACGGTACAAGCCCTGTGTCGCGGGGGACTTTACAAACATACAAGTCACGGATACAAAGTACACCCAGACTCGGAACAACAATTTGTGGATCACACAAAGTGGTGTCCCGGGTGCGAAACTCACGACCTCTTGCGTAGCAGTCGGATACACTCCCACCGCGCCACAGAGGCAGTCAATCTAGTTAGGAAGTAAAAGTCAATTACACAAACCAGTGAGGTAGTAAATTTCCAATTTCCCCAATTTCCTTCATAAATTGCAAAAAGGTACACAGGTATACAGTATTGTACGTCAATTGTACCACTACAGCCTATTTAAAGCCAATTGTAAGTACAGGTTTAGTCAAACGTACCATATAAAGCCCCCCTTTCCCCCCCCCCGAAAAATTATCCAGGGTACGCTCATGACGTACGATGGACGTACGTCCATTAGGTATGTTATCTACGAAACATAAACCTAAATAAAATTAACACAATAAGCATGTTTCCTAGGTAAACAAAAAAATCCAAAAGACTAATTAGTAAATAAACCTGACATTTGAACTGCCAACAGTTAAGTCCCGATTTAATTATGTGATGAATTCTTTTTTTTATAATTGATCATATCATCAAAAGACGAGAAAAAATAGTGACGTCATAGACCACTATTTGTATGAGATCTCCATTTAAAATCTGCGTTTTGACATTTCTTAAAGAGTTGTTGTTTTGACTAGTTGGAAACTAGCCAATTTAGAATCTTTAAGTACCTATACCAGAAATATCTTTGGAAAAATTAACTACGAAGACTTTCAATCCTTAGTAGCAAAAGTTTTACTAGCATGTACCATTTCCCACTCTCATTGAGTAAACTTATTTTATGAGCAGTCATATTTTCGAAAATCAATTTATGAGTAGTAAAACCTTCCGTAGTACCCTTAAAGGCTTAGCTCCGTACGACAATAAATTTAATAGTGAAATACCAATAGCATTGTTTGAAAACGTATAAATTCGAGTTAAGCCAGTATCTGTGTTTGATGTTGTGTAGGCTTTATTATTCGTCAGCCTACGGTTATCCAATTAGGTTTTCAGTGTGTCATAATAATCCTGTATTGATAACTTGAGAGACGTTGCGTAACGTAGGTAGTTAGGTAGGTATTAGTTTATACATAGATATTGTTAAAAATCATCTTAAACATTTTATCGTCAGTGCTACAACGTATATTTACGTATTCAACCAGCTTAAACTAGGCACTTGACTAATATACTGTACAATAATTGCATTTTTTAAAGACATTTATATCCGCATGACAAAACGGGGCCGGAATCGAACCATTGAAAAATTGGAAGTCTAGTAACATAGTCTAGAGCGGTAGTTCGATTCCGGCCCCGGTTTGGCATACGAAAGTCTCGAGTTCGATTTCTGGGTCTGGACTTCAAATTTTTCTATCTTTCAAGAATGCAATAATTGTATTAATAAAGTGATTGGCAAGAAATGCCTATAAAAATACTATAATATACTGTAGTGCCAAGTTCAACACCGGCTCCACACGTTGGCCTCAACGTCGGTCCTAACGCCATCCACTCTCCAACGAGTGGATCTAGAATAACGCTCGTCCGAACGTTGGCGCCAATGGTATTTTCTTGATCCACACGTTGGACGAGTGGCCTAGGGACCAACGTTGGACCAACGTATGGAGCCGGTGTAAGCTAGTTGAATGACCGTGAATAGACCGTGTAGAGATCAGCAGTGTCAAAAGAGTTGTTATTTTGAAACTAAAAAGTAGAGTGGTTAACTCAATACTTCAAGGCGCTATCATCATAATTCAACATTGCAATTGGTGCGATTACAATTGCGACTAGGTCGATATAAATTCAAATACCTATTTACATATAAGATGAAGCGCGATCTAAATCGAATCTTAGATCTCAACTATATGATCCTTCATCCACTCCTAAGACGAGGTCAAAGTACTGATCTGGAAAAAAATTGGTGAACTCTTGCAGTTTACCATACTGGAAAAGATCTGGTGAATAGTGGCGGAGGGTCCTTAGAACACTATTATTTTCGGTTTCCTGTTAGATTGTACTTAGTATTATAGGTACAAAGAACTATGTCCAACAAGATATATTTTTGTATCGGGTTACCTCAGAAAAAATGTAACCCTTCGCCTCTGCTTGTGAACCAGGTTCGGATCCATGGATGGTGGGGGCATCAGGGGGCAATTGCCTCCCCCCAGACTCGAGTGAATCACCTTTATTTGGGGATTTTGACACTAGATGGTTGTGTTTTGACAGGCAATGCCCCCCCATCCCTCGGCGGTGGCGGCTGGTGTACCGGTATGGAATTAAATGCACCCCCTTCCGGTCATGCAAACAACTCATATTTGGATGGTTGAATCAAATGTTGTAACCCCTAAACGAAGTGCTGGATCGACTATAGTTCTACAGATTACAACCGATGAGTTTCCGCCACTTCTGTCAACGCAAGCGCAATTAAAATAATAATCTCCTATAAATCCTAACTCACCTATGACATGCGCATTGTTACAAAGCCGGAGAGACATTTAAACAGTTGATAAATCGTGGTTGGGTCGCCCACGACCTTTCGAACACATATTAATATTTAATTGTAGGCGCGATATCATCACGGCGCACATAACTAACTGTTAATAAAGTGTATTGTTGACTTGAATTATCCTCATAAGTCTGCCGAACAAGACTGAGATCGCGGGGGGCTATTATCAAAAATGTCGGCGATACAAAAACTGTGACAATGTGACTATTTACAAAAAAAAATATCTACTAGTAAATATAGTTCGCAATTTTTGACATTAATGTGATAACACACACACACACACATACACACATAAATAAAATTATTATAGTACATAGTATAGTGCGTCACTGTACCTCAGTATTGAAATTTTGAAATCCTATGGATGGGGCACTGAACCTCCTTATTACAGGCTACCTTAGGCAGCCTACCTAGGAGGACAGTTCCGTACCCTTCTAAATGTACCTAGTATTATAAAATTCTGTAATTGTGTAGGTACTATGAAATGGAAAAAAAATATTATTATTCTCTTTATTAAAATACAATACATATAGATTACATCTTCTATCTTCTATACATATAATAAAACTGTAAATTTCACGTGTCTGTACATGGCCGAACTTAGTGAAAAAAAATATTAGGAAATGTTCGAAAAGAGTATTGAAACACTTTGCTGCATTCCGGGAGTTTACGATCACATGAGAAGTAACAACATTTTCGTATAAATTCTTTTAACAATTATTAGGTAATAAGTAGGTATAACGTTGAAAGAATGAAACAAAAACAACAGAAAACCCACTTCTTAAGCCGCACACCAAACTAACTATCTAAAAGAATAGAACAGATCGATTTTTATTTGGTACGTATTTAGTCAACAGGGCTGTTACCAACATACTTACACAGAAATTATTTCGTTACCTAAACTACCTTAATTTAAACCCGACTTTCACGCGAACGAAGTCGCGGGCAAGCTACCGGTGGTTACGGCCCCAGAGAAAGGAACCTCCTCACAATGCGAGCCGTGTCCAGAAGTACTGCCTTCTGCATCAAGCGCTTGATCCAACCGTCTAACGCGAGCCTCTCAATGTGTTGGTCGAGGCTCTTGGCAATCATACCATTAACGGAGACGACTATCGGTACAATGATCGCCGAATCAACATCCCACATGTCGACAATCTCGTGCGCCAGATCCAGTATTTTATTTGTTTATCCTTTTCGGCTTTCACAAGATTTTCGTCATGTGGAATGGTGATGTTGACGATCATCGCACGACACGCTCAGATCGGTCTATCAGCACAATATCAGGCTTGTTAGCGACAACAGTTCTGTCTGTGGTGATAGAGTGATCCCAGTACAACGTGATACGACTATTCTCGAGAACTATTATTATTAATACGTGATAATGTTTGCACCAATAAACTTTTACTAGAAATCCTGTAAGGGGTGATTATTTAGGTAGCCATGGGTGGATCCAAGATTTCCTTCTGGGGGAGACACGAGCCAGACATAGGCCAAATGTGAGCCGCACGCAACACGACGGGTATATGTGCCCAGAGTAAATTCGTTCTAGGAGGGGGGGGGGCCCCTATGTATCTATGTTTATTCATTGGCATGCTCTGTAGTCTCAATGGCTTAACAGAATTAATCATGAAAGGTTGTGTCGACATGTTTATTTTTTGTATTTACATTACTTTCTTTACAGACATACAATAAACCAAGTAACTAGGCAGGTACTTCTACAATTCTACTACTTAACAAACAAACATCTACAACATCACTTTTATTAATTTATGATAATTTATAGACAGTTAAAATATGTAATTTTAACGATTTCTAACATGTAATACGAATACCGTGACAACTTGTTCTACACACGTGGTAATATTAAAATGCTTAAATTTTTATGTCTCTCGCATTTTTGACATTTTGGCTTGTAGCTGTTGATTAAGAAGCAATAAAACTTTGTTGTTGTTTATTCATTTAACATTAGCTGCATGTTACTTAGAATAAATTAACGTAGCCAGAAATAAAAGAGAACATCTGGACAACTTAATTCATTGCTTATTCTATTTTATTTGAGACAATCATGTTTTAGCATTCGAATAAATATTGATTAGCTGTGCAATAAATATTGTTTAGTGATTTAACTAAAACAATAAGACCGAGACGTAAACATCATTAGCATATTGCATCCTGATACAAGAATAGGGTCCCTTCGGGTCGTCAGGTATGTCGCCCGAGGAAATGCTTTATATCGACGCACGGACTCGCGCCCAATAAACGCAATAAATAATACCAGATCGTGTGAGACTCGCCACGGATCCTATAACAACCGCCTTAAATATCTGTTCTTACATGCTATAAAACAACCTGACAAAACATTATGCATTTTAATTGTATTTGGTTCAGTATTCAATGTTTTGTTTTATTGGTTTTTATTTTGTTTGTTGTTATTTTTTTATTTATTGTTTGTGGTTATAATTTTGTTTTAATGGGATAGTATATTTTATCATATTATCAGATATTATTAAATGAAAACATTGAGTAGATTAATTAAACGTGTACCCACACGTTTAATTAATCTACTCATTGTTAGCTTAGCTTACTTAAAGGGCTATAATATACATACCTATACATAAAAGATTTTTGATTAATTATATTAGCTATTACTTTCATAGACACCCACATAGTAGGTGCCTACATATAAACTCTTAGTCATATACATAAAAACAAATTACTATTAATAAAGATTGAAAAAAATATATATCAACTCCTAGTATCCCAATTTAACTACTTATGTATTTTAAATTCCTACCTAAAATTTTGAGAAATGATCTCATATTAAAAACTATTGACATCACAGCGTGAATTTTAAATTAAAATTTAAATATTAAGCATGTCTTAGACGGTCACAAATAATGCGATTGCGAACAGACTTTAATTCAAAATGGCATTTTTCTGTTACAAGTTCGAATGAGTTAACGGTCGAACCCTAAAAATATATAAAAACCGATAACCGTTCATCACTTTTATTAGTTCCGATAAATAACACGAATAACTTTCCGATGTGATCGATTCTAATGTGTTGTTGTATTTATTGTAATTAGGAGCAGGCGAGGGCCTCCGCCGCGCAGCGACGACGCGCGCCGCGCGCTCTGCCGTGCCGCTCGTGTGGCGCGCCCATCAAATATATAAACTGTTTATTAAGAACTAATAATATTTGCATAATCGCATTTTAATACAATATTCTATATGAAATTCAATATTAATCGCCCATTAATAATGAAAATTAGCTCAATATACACGTTTTAAATGATTTTTTATAATAATAAATGCACAAAATCATTAACTCCAATCAATAAAATATTATTAATAGACATTGAGAATAGATATCGCATTAACCAAGTGGGAAAAGGAAATTGTATTTTTATTGCTATGCTAAGCATACCATAGGATAGAGATTTCAAATTTCAACATCCATCTTGATTTTTTTTTGTTATTTTTAATTTTATACTTTGCTATTAGTTTTATAGTTATTAATTTTATTGAGGCCTTCGATTTCTATTAACTAATTTTGTTGATCGTTCATCGAGTCTGTTGTTCACTAAAATCAGGGACATTTAGTTAACGATGGGATATTTTAAAATTACCGCACTCTAATTATGAATCAATAATTACTTGGATTATTATAAACAGTTATCTTTATAAGTAGGTAATAGGAATATTATGACCTGATCACAGTTCGATAGAAAATTATATGGGTAGAACGATGATAGATTGAGTCGCAATACCTAGTTCATTATGTAGAACAAACACATGCTCTACCTTATGAACTAGGCATTAAATCATTCAGGTATTTTAATCTTAGTATTATTTCAGGGATTCGGGTAGAGTTCTTACTGAAATAAGAATGACCAGGTGTTGAAGGCAAATAGACCTAATGAACTTGACTGAGCAAAGAGTTAAAACTGTTTGCATGAAGTCCGATAATGTCAAGTTATCAAAAATTCATAATGGTAAGTTTTCTGGGAACTATTCAGATTGGGCTACCTTTAAAGATTTATTCACTTCGTAAGTTCAGAATAATAGTAGTTTAGATGATGTCCAAAAAATGCATTATTCAAAGGGTAATTCGTTCACGTGCTTGATGTATAATATGTTGTGAAATCCAAATTTGGGTTCTTCGAACAAAATTTCCACTATATTACAGCGTCAGGTTTACAAAACCAAGGGAAATCAGCAAGTACAACGAACTATCTTTTGCTTGCAGCTCGCATAGGCACGGAAACCTTTAATCATCGAGACTCGTCTTCTAATGCATGTCATGTACATGTCGATTTTTTTTCCTGGTCTTCTGGTACTCAATAACTAGAAGAAGCTGTCTTTGGAGCCTGGCTAGCAGTTTACTCAGTAAGGAAGCCCACGCGATATATCAAGACCATGTTCACATCGTTTTACAAGGTAAAGCAGTCGCTTTAACATCAAGGAGTCATAAATAAAAGTCTTTCGTTCCAAGTTGTGACATGTGCCGGTGTCTTCAGAGAACCGGTCAACAGGTGTTCATGGAATATTTTCATTGGCCTCAAATATTTTGACTCAGAGCTTCCACACTACATCGATATGACGATAGGTCACTTTGCGACGGTACTTCGAAGCTTCAAAACTTTATTCCCTAATCTATAAATAAGATTTAAATACTAAGTAGGAATAAAAATATATTACTTGGCTGTTAAATTCTATTTTACTATCCTAATACCATTCGATTTGATCGCAATCCACGGAATCGGCATTTACCCGCGTAAATTCAGATCGTGCACAGTTCAAAAAAGGTACACAAGGAGTTACAAAGACTTTGCTGGTGTAAATCACAATAAAAGTCTGGCGAGACGCCTGGGAGGCCGGCGGAGGCCGCGGACGACGAATTATGATTGCCCCGGGATGATCGTAAAGCACTGAAGTAGCGGTCTTGTACGGTGCACTCAATTTTGTACTGTGTATTTAATTAATTAGCGCTTAAACCTTTCCTTCATTGGCGGTTGACAGAAATATGAAGGTGTTACTGAGTTTATTCATAGTGTCACTTTAAAATCTGGTCATATTTTAAGCTGATATTGACATTGTCAAACTTTGTCATGTTTAAACTAATTGATCTGAGGTTTAAACTGATTGACGTCATACCTTTTCTTTTAAATCAAAGCAGGGTTTGATTGATTTATTGACAATTGGTGATAACTACTTTCTAGAAGTTTTACCTGCTTTAACTATTAACCATACAGAAACATCAAATACTTGAAATAAATAAAAATCCATTGTGCAATCCATGTATGTAGAGCGCGTTACTTCGGAATGGTTATTACGTATTTGACTCTTTTATTGTTGTGTTCAGGACTAGAGTTGTAAAAAAAAGTGTTAGTAGTAGTAGAGTTGTAAATGCTTGAAAGGTAACATTTAAAAGTCATTTTATTTCATTACATGGTTATACTGTAAAGGAAAGACTTACTCTCATTTTTTATCATTAGTAGATACAGCCATGCAAAACATTGACGAGCAGCTAGCATTGAATAAATACAAAGAGGCTGTAATCTCTATCATACCTCGTTATGTAGTATTTATTTTTATGGTTTTATATAAGACATACCAATATATCTACACCAGAAAGATTATTTTAAACTTTATTTGCCTCCTGCTGGCAAAAGCAGGTAGAGTAATATTTACCATCTGCACTGGTGTTACAAAGATTAACAGTGCGAGGGAGCCTCTATTAACAGTATGCAAACTAAATTGTCAATTAGAGCTGTATGACAGTATCATAATTCGTATAGGAATTCAATAAATTGTTTATAGGAGTTATTGAGGTATGTTCCTGCATCCTCTTTGTAGTTTACGGAGAGTAACCTACCACGTAAAATAAGCCAGTAATGTTTAAATAAGGAACATGATCGATAGGTCTCGGATGTTTAATTTTAAATTGCAAATGACCAGTTTCTTTAAAAATATAATATGTAGGCACTAAACCTACTGATGGTCAAAACCAATAAAAACTTAATATGCCAATGAAGAAGAACACCGTCTATGTAACAACATCCATACATTTTGTTTTACATCAACACAAAGCCAACTAAAGTTAAGTTAATGCATATGTTTATAGATTTTATTACAGATTGACATCTCAGAAAATCGTTTATTTAAAACGACCACTATAACAAATAGAACATCACCAAAAACGGCATCTAAACGATGAGCACTTCCTCAATTTATGGTCGTAGGCGTTTACACGAGTTGTAGAACATTTTGGTCTGTAACTGCGTGAATTTGATGGTGACCCTACTCGGTAAAGAGGGGGACGTGAGGTGTCCGGCGCGGGCGCAGCGTGCGATAAAGCAAGGCGCCGCGGGGTCCCCGGACCTCCAGCATGGCGGAACTGCCGTACGGATAACGTGGATATTACTGAGTTACTGACCTCCACTGCTAATGAGGTGTAATAAAAATAGTCCTATTAGTTTGCCTAGTTATTAAAACTAGATATGTAAGATGTGAACTGCCTACTGTACTGATGTGAAGTAATACTACAGTTAAACATTTTCAGGTTTCAATAGTAGGTACGTACTTATTCAAGGACATTTTATATAGTTATTCGTTTTACAATTAGCTACCTTAATTTGTCAAATGCGTGTCAGTAAAGTTACCAATAGATCTAAGAAAAGCTGAAGATATGAAGAGTTAGTTGTGAAAAAAACTCAGTTACGTTGTTATGATATCTTGAGAAATAAGTAAAACTAATTTAGAACATGTGAAAACTCAAGAATTAATTCCAAACTTAATTCTATAGGACGTTAAGCCATGAAATTCAAAGTAGGTACTTAAAGACAGACAGAAACGCTTATGAATGTCGACAAGTGTTATGTCTGTGGATGGTTAAGTAGGTAGGTAAATGAAAATCTGAAACCTATATTAATGAAATCAGATCGCATTTTGTTATCTACCTATACCTGTAGCATTAATTGATTTGGTGAGATTATGAGAGTAACCTAAGATTGTACACATATATACCTACCTGACCATGCAAGCGATGCGTTCATGATATAATTTACGAGTTTCAAATTCAGATCAAGGTTATTTTCCCATGTACGTATTATATCTACTTGGATATAGTAAGCAAGCATTGTGATTATCCACATGACAGATGATATACATATTTCGACTATTTTACGACCAGATCGGGAACATACGATGAAACAATATCATAAACCTGAAACATCGTTACTCCTAAAATATTCCGAGGCTTATCCACAGCATTTTAGCCTCAACTCTCGCGCCCACCGCACCGTGTAAATAATAATTAATTTTATTGTAAATGCTTATATTTTATTGCAGGATTTGTCAACAGAGTGCGCGATGTATTTTGTTGCCAGAGATATTTATTGTTAGTTTCTTAATGTAATGCCTAAGTGGGCATACGGACATACATGAGTGTTGCAACTATGAGTTTCTGTGCAGGCCGTATGAACATCGTGCCATTTTGAATGGTAATTTGTTGGGCCCGCGTTCATAATAATATTTCACTGTACGATTGGCGTATTATATGACGTTCAACTAGTACCTATTTGCATATCTATAAAAAGGTTATAGTAGTTTAAAATCTTGTTTTTGTATAAATTATTTAATTAGCGAGTGTTTAAACTGGCATCAAATCAAATGTCCAATTATAATTTTATTTTATAACTAGCTGTGCCCGCGACTTCGTTCGCGTGAAAGTCGGGTTTAAATTAAGGTAGTTTAGGTAACGAAATAACTTCCGTGTAAATATGTTGGAAACAGTCCTGTTGACTAAATACTTACTAAATAAAAATCGATCTGTTCTATTCTTTTAGATAGTTAGTTTGGTGTGCGGCTTAAGAAGTGGGTTTTCTGTTGTTTTTGTTTCATTCTTTCAACGTTATACCTACTTATTACCTAATAATCTTTAATAGAATTTGTACGAAAATGTTGTTACTTTTCATGTGATCGTAAACTTGTAAAGCCTAAGTACTTAACTGTGATAGTTTTCCTTATAATTTTAGTATTTATACTACTACCCTGAATTTTTTCACATACCCAACATCAACCATTTAGCTGGCAGGGGGACACTTGACTCTAACAAAAATGTTCGCTATAAAGCCTAATATTATACACAAAGGAATCCTTAAATCTAAAAATAGTCTTCACAAACCCTAAACGCTTTTTAAAAGACCTACGTATTGATACCACACACGATGGGGTAGGTAGGTGAGAAAAAAATCACATCCCCACTTTACATATAAGAGAGGTACCCTTAAAAAAATAATGATTTTCAAGATTTTGTTCTTTCACTTTATCGGCGTTAGTAATTTATTCATGCAAAAGTTGCAACCTTCTAGCACTAACAGTCTCTGAGCTAAGCTGCGGACGGACGGACATAAGGGAACTATAAGGGTTCTGTTTTGCCATTTTGGCTAAAAATGGGGTGTATTTCATATAGTGCTGTAACACTTTAGTAAGCAAATACAGAGCGTGTCATGTGTGTCATGCCCGCGAAAATGTCAGATATCCCTAAAGGTACGGTTGACAAACAACGACCCCCCTCCTCCCGTCACCCGAACTACTCACACTTGACCGATGTTGAGCCATTCATTATCGTTGAATTGATGAACACGTAATCTCCAACCATAACCCCAAAACATGATCCTCGATGCACCTGTGTGATGCGTGGTCAAACAAACGGACAGACAGACAAACATTTCTAAAAATCATAGCAATGTGTTTCTTTTTAAAACTTCTTTTACTAAGTATAGAACGTTATTGAATACAACGCCATCTACTTTCAAGAATGTTGCCACTCAGCATCTCAAGCCCCTATACCCTAATAAATGTTTTCACAAATAAGGAATTATTTGATCACGGTGAACAATTTGATTTCATAGATGGCGCTACATGTTTTTTTTTACGTGTGTAATGTCTTTTTTTAGACGAACACATAATTTCTGGAAAATGTCGAATACTTTTTAATTATAATGTAATATTGTTTTTCATTTCTACTACGATTAATTAATTACTCTCAGCAGTGCATGCAATACCTATAATTAACTAACCTACGTGCATAATTTACTTGATTTTTAATATAAAAAAATAATAACCAAAGTAAATAAGTTATTTACGGTCGAAAAAATAACTAAAACATTGAGAAAAATATTAAAAAAGGATAAAGACAATTTAAAAAAATACAAAAAGAACATAATCAGACATCGGATTCGAGCCCGGGACTTCGTCGTCAAAGTCCGCTAGCATAGCTTCGAGGCTATACTGTTCGCTACTTGCCACGTCAAAATAACTGTTCTTATGAAACTTAACAATGTTGTGTTTAGCTCCTTTTAGTTTTAGCGTGAAGTTGTGTATTCCATGGGTTACAATTATAGATAATGTCTAATTCTGGAAAATTTTGTGATAAACCATTATGGTGCGACAAAAAATACGTTGCTACTCGTTCCCCATAGACGTTAGCGTAATGATTCATAGTATAAATAATGTCCTATAGTATTTACTATAAAACTGTAAATTTTCATAAAGATCCGTCTAGTAGTTACTGATTTATAACGAAAAATAGCTACAGACATTATCCCTTACTGCTTAGCTCCTATGGGAAATAGCGTGATAATTTATAGCCTAAATATTAATCTGCATCTATAAGATTGCACGTGCAAAATTTCAACCGAATCTGTACGGTAGTTTTTGCGTGATGCGTGTTCAAACAAACAGACAGACAGACAGACAGACAGACATTTCTAAAAATGCAGCAAAGTGTTTAAATACTCTTTTCGAACATTTCCTAATATTTTTTTTCACTAAGTTCGGCCATGTACAGACACGTGAAATTTACAGTTTTATTATATGTATAGATGTCTGCTATGAATGTATAAGGTGGGATCTCTTTGATCCTGTTCTTTTCACATAAGTTTGCTTTGAATTTTACATAGATACAAGTTACAACATAATATAAACTATATAACTATATATAACTAAATATAACTTCGCAATTTTAAATGTAGATACAAGTGTTCCATTACAAACTGTAGTTAGGGTATTTGAGGTAGAAGTTTTCTGTCAGGATATAATGGCATACTATGCTCATTTCATTACAGATATGTCTCAGAGATTAATAGGTTTCTGCTATTAACTTACAGGCTATTTCTAAATGCCTTGACAAAGCAAAAAATAAGTGAAAGGTAAACGGTTAAATCTACTGTAAAGGGGCGGGCGTCTAAACGGGCCATTTTTTACGGCAATTTGTAGCGGCAATGCTGTGGCGGCAATGCTGTGGCCGGCAACATGGCAGTACTCTCCAATATTGATTTGATGGTTGCCGGACCATCGCTGAGCGATCGATTTTCCGCAATGTTGCCCGGCCAAGTTTGTTGTAGTTTCAGTCACACACACATACCAAACAATAGATTTGACAGCTGATTACCTAGTATTTTTTGCTTTGACAAGTCTTTCAAAATCCGTTCATAAGTCCTACAGACAAACAATCACTGTTCAAATACTTGGGACTGAAACATAACTGAACAACAGTTATGTCTAAGTTCCGTTTATTCTTCTATAAGAAACTGGCGAAATATCCATGCTATTTACACTTTATGGGTGGTCACGTCTCCCAAATAAGGGTGAACACAAGACATCATCACTATTTCCTTGTATAGATATCTAATTCGTATTCAGTTTCCATTTACAAAGGAATTTGTCAGTCGTATCGTTCTTAGATTTCATTGCGGTTATACGACGGCTATTCAATCTTGTTATCCATTTGTTACGATTGGATCGCACGAGACGTTACAAATGTAGGTAGGATCCTACGTACCTACTAGAACTAAACTTCTGTTTTAGATATATTTCGGGACTTAATCGCGTGAATTATTTAAAGGTACGAACCTTTTATTTACCCGACGTTTCGATCGAATTGCACCGATCGTTGTCACGGGTCGACTGATGGCAGCTCGGTCACTTAGGTAGGTACTCTATAGCGCAATAATACTGAAAATTACAAATAATAATACAATGTCAAAAGTAGTATGCTTTATAATTTAATAAGGTAAAAAGTTTGCTCTTAAATTCTTGGTAACATATTATATAGTTTAGGTGCCAGTGCGTATCTAATCTAATGCCTTAAAACGAGCAATTCTGCTATATATTTATACCCCATATATGGATCTCGGAAACGGCTCCAACTCATAAAATTTAGTTTGCAGGAGGTTTCGGGGGCGATGTCATTTTTAGGGAAGGGATTTATTTAATTAAATTAAATGTTATTGTTTTTGAATTAATTGTAGTAGTAGTTCACTGAGATTCATGAATGCCTTCGACTGCATGATTTAAGATAAGCTTTCGCGACACATTATAAAAAGACCCGATGTATATATAATTTTGCATGATTTAAGGTTATCTTGTTTCAATATTTTTTAATCAGGCGTTTTTTTTTATTTTTTAATATCTCTTATTACCTAAGTATCTATTTGTGTCACCAAAAGAGTGAGTGTTATTCAAAGGAGGGCAGTAATTTGTTACCTATCTACGAGTACCTACAACTTCAACAGTTTGGACAAATTTCAGTTTCGTCATGTCTTACGGCCGGTTTCAATAACCTACCTATCGATGCATTTGGCTACTAGAGATAGAATTTTGACATATTTTGTATGGTGCTTATGTCAAATATATACCTCTAATAGCCAAATCCATTGATAGTTAGATTATTTAGACCGGCCGTTAGACAGCCATCTGTCAATATTATTGTCATTTCAAGACAGGTTAGTTTTCTTTCAGTCTCATGGCGCAATTACGAAATCGTTGCTCTAGTGGGTGGTGACCAAAATTTGTTAGGGAGTTATCATTAGAACCATAGTTCAAATTAATAGAAAACATTCTCAAATCATTAATGAATCCACGTATTTGATCTATTTCTCAGTACAACCAACGTCTCAATATTTGGTTCACTCACTAGAACCATTGTTTTAATGGGAAGAAAACATAAGGGGGAGGCGTTGAGCAATTTTTGCAATTTCGGCGCGATTATTTCCGAAAATATTCACTTAATCAAAAAGCTTCTTAAAAACCTTAAAATGTATTTAATAGACCTGTCGAATTATTTGCCACACGTAGATGTTTGCTAAAGCTTCTGTTACAAGACATCTATACTATAATATTTCATAAATAAACAATGCGCAGACCATAGACTTAGAATATACCGAACTATGGTTATTTTTTTGGAATATGGATATTTGGAATATCTGAACTATGGTTCGATCGGCTACGCCAGAGGTCCTGAAATCTTCAGAAATCTTTGTGTGATGAGCACGATTGTTTTTTAACTGTATAAACTCGGTGTAAATTATGCCATAATAATGTACGTATTTAGAAATATACTAGCAAAAAGCGGTGCTTTAGGAGGGCTCGAGAAGTTTTCTACCAAGTAATAATTTTTAAGACAGCTGTAAAGAGAATTTAAATTTTTAGCCCCATTTTTTTAAAATGTGTATAAAATAATATTTCTTTAATTGATAACACATGTAGACATAAACTTACATTGAAAGTGTGATAGTTTCTAAGTAAATGGCGCCCAAAAGTGTATACCTACGTTGTGGGATAGTGTTCGGGCTCGCTTCGCTCACCCTGATTAAGTACCATACACTGTGATACCCGTTTGTATCATTGTAATTAGGATTTTTCAATATATTAAGTTTCAAGTAGATAAAACTAGCTTAGGTAGACATATTAGCAATATCCTCAGACATACAAAATCTATGTTTAATAGCAAACTCAGATAGCTTAGTGTTTACAGCGCTTAGTACTAAATTTAAACAAGTCTATTAATTTTAGTTATCAGTAATCACGATTTTAAACTAGACAAGTTATCTTTTAAGCATCTAGTAACTGGTAATCTGCATAATCGGGTATTATGATGTAGTTGGACTGGGTGCTTGTCGTTAGTGTTTATTTATTGCAGGTTACTAGGTAATTTAATGGAGTTTCGGAGATGTCTGTTATTGAAAATGGCCACCGATTTGAATTATATTGATATCCTAGGTATCATCAAAAGTGATGTAGGTACATACTGGAACTATTGATGATATCTTATGAGAGATCTAAAATTACAGAATATAGACCAAAGATGCATGCAGTTCGCTTTATTAGGTAGGCACTATAGCGTTTATGGAACTTGTTCGCTCGTACTCGTTCCTGAACTCGGGATCTTTGTCTTGGAATAAAACTCAAATTGTTCCCCAAAGGTAATATAGCGTTTGTTTCACGCAATAGAACACGCACGAGATATAATAATAGAATTATAACTTGATTTTGGAGTGCTAACATTTAAAATACACAATCCACCAACAACCTTTCTGGTCAGCAGCCAAGCTCCAAGTCACAGAGAAAGTAATCACTACGTTTTACTCCAAGTCCCTTACTGTTTTTTCATGACTTCTCTATTTTGAATAAATAAAAGAAAAGTCTGGAATAGCTTGAACGAACCAAAAAGGTCTAAACAACCACAGAGTACATGTAGATATACCAAGTTCATGATGTACTTGAACCCGACAATAGACGCACCTACCTACTTATTTATGTTTCATAGAGTTCACATTTTTTTTGACGCGATAACGTCCAAAAAGTCGATGACCAGGTGCACGCACGAAAAACGTTCGTACGATCGTTGGTACGTTTCACGTCACGTTATTGATTGGTTGCTAAGCAACAGCGAATGGCGATTGCAGGTATGTACATGCGATAAATTTGGAACTAAAGTTATTGATTGGTTTAACAATGTTTTCTTATGACGTTATCGCGTAAAATTGTCGTCCGTAACCCGAATTCAGACAATCCTTTTAAAGAACCAAGGTACTCGTATAAGGATTTTACGAATTGTTCTTCGGCACGACCACAACTCCATGTGTTGACATGGAGTTGTGGTCGTGCCGAAGAACAATTGGTAAAATAACTTAACTTAAACTTAAAAAGTCAACTTCGCGCTTCTAGGGATCGTGGGCTTTCCATAAATCAATTGGAACTTAAAATTTCGGTGATTTGATACAACGTTATTTTTGGTATAGTGCAAACTTGAAAGTAGTTTGCTCTGAATCAGTAACGCAATCTTTTGTGGTAGTTTTTAAAGCATGATATATTTTTTAATTAATTAATTATTGATAAACTTTCGCGATTTGTACACATTATTAAAATATATATATTACGGGTCTTAATCGCGTGAATAATTTAAGGTAAAATACCTTGTTTATTGCCCGACGTTTCGACCGTATTGCAACGGCCGTGGACACGGTCAGTCTTCCCGTGACCACGGCCGTTGCAATACGGTCGAAACGTCGGGCAATAAACAAGGTATTTTACCTTAAATTATTCACGCGATTAAGACCCGTAATATATATATTTTAATAATTAATTATTAATTTATCAATCATTCTAACAGTCCAAATCCTGGTCACAATGAATGTGAAATGTGATTTTCTTATTTTCCAGTAATAACCATGGATTACGTACTACGGGACGCAAGGGGCACGATAGCGCGAAGAACATAAGACAACTTGAATGGCTTATAACTCTGCAAATTCTCAATATTTTCATTATCTTTTTTTATGTAATTTCTTGAAGCAAAAGTCTTGTTGGGGTATCTGAGCTTTGCACTATACCAAAAGCAACCTTATATATTGTTAGGTACTGAAACTGGTTAGTTTAAAAGGCACTAATGAAGCCTAACAAAACTATTGGAATCATCACGTTGTTTTCGTTACTACAACCATCTTAAACGTCATTTTCATCTGGCATCGAATCGATCACAGCTGTCATCAAACAGGCTAATGTTAACCTATAATCTCTACAATAGCTCATCAAAATAAAATTGCAAATGTAACTTAGAACCTCATAAAGTTAATCAGACAATGAACATTAAACACAAATAAAAGGTGCCGCGAGCAATCAAATTACCTAAGTATTTGCATCACTGATTGGTGACGAATTCCTTAGGGATAGTAGTGGGCGATTCACACCATGAAAGATGTCGTTAAATGAAGCATTCGTGTAACAGCCATCGCCTTGAAGAACTCCCCGCTCTAAGAAACATAGGGTCTGATTTGAAAGGTTTTTGTTTTAGGTCTAAAATTTTGACTAGATAGCGATTAAAAACAGTGGTAGCCTAGTGGTTCAGGCTGAATGACTAGGCTACCACTGTTTACTCCACCACCGCACTACTTTTAGACAGTATCAATTTTGTAAGCGGTTTTGGACTTGATATATTTGAGCGTCAATGTTTTGAACCGACAGATAACGCGAAAATAACTGACGAGTTTATTATCGCTATTTGTTATTGTTTAATTCAGCCAGCCAATTTGAAAACGAAAGACAGTGAGTTAAAACGCTACTCGTTGTATTCGACATGAACCCACTGCAATTTCTTTAAAGATAAAATTAACTTTGCAGAAAGATCAAATCAGTGTTGTATACGAATAAAATAAAAATTATTGCTAAGTAGGTAGCTTAGCAATGCGCGGTGGGTTCGATTCCCACACGGGACACCACTTTGTGTGATCCACAAATTGTTGTTTCGAGTCTGGGTGTACTTTGTGTCCGTGACTTATATGTTTGTAAAGTCCCCCGCGACACAGGGCTTGGTTCCTACTGCGCGAGTCGTCTTTAAAAAAAAAACATTCTACTTTAAGAAATAAGGAAATGATGTGTTATTGTGATATGTGTTTATTCATATTGCAATAGGAGCTCGGTTTATACGATTGAAAATTTATTCTGGAAATAGTACCTAATTAGATAGGATTAAAGAACAAGAAAGTACCTAAACTTAACTAAGTACTTAAAATATTTTTTATGAAGAAAACAAAAATTAAGAAATCTAGACACACGGGAGTGTGTTGGCCAAATTCCGTGGATTATATTATACGAACCATTTCAGATTTTTATAGGGCGATGGGACATAGAATGAAAGAAGAACTTATAATGAACAGCGAAGTGCGTATAATTCTGAGGCAGTATAATATATAAAAGCTGCATATAAGTCATAATTATTTTTTGTAAATATGTACTAAGTGTAAAATTCATAAACATTATATAGTTGTAAACACATAAGTTTATCCAGGCAGACTCGTCTATCACGATCGTAATGATGGAAGACATATAGTCTTCGAGCAAGACGGGTTTTAATTAAAGGATAAATATTCCTATTTGCAATATTTCATTAACTCTCTTAGTCTGCATGCGCTTTATATGCAAAACTTACAATAAACAATAAGTTGTTGGCAAAACTGAACTGTCTCTAAGTTTACAATACCAAAGATAAATCCAATGAACAACAGATCGTAAGATCATTTTTAAGTAGCTCTATTAGCCTTTTAAAAATGGTCTAACGACGGTCTTATAGTACCTAAGTAGGCGAGTCTCCTCGATACAGGCTAGCCTAGTGAGAAGACCAGCCTAACCTAAACAGTATCTACATTTAATGTAGAGATCACAATCATTCTTAATCTATTGTTGCATTAAATATATTTTTTCATTTTTTTTATCATTTATTTGTGACCTAGGAATTCACACAAAAAAATCGAGAAAAAGACTTCGAAACATCTAAAAGAAAATTGTGATAAGTACTTATAAAAAATTAAAGTACTTATAGTACTTATAGAAAATTGTATCTCACTCATCCTTTAAAGCGCATTGCTTCAAGTGGCTCATTTTGAAGCGTTCATTGGATTTTGGGAGCTCTCAGCCTACCTAAAATGTAATTTTATGTTAATATATTTCACACTTCTTATAATGTAAACCTGACATAAATACAACTTACAGGTTAATCATCCTAACTGTGTAATAATTGTGATTATTCTATTCAAATGTTATCATTGTAACTAAAGTCAGTCGTGGTCAGGGATATTTAATATATGTATATACAGGGATATTTTTTTTACTGTCAAATGTTTAAAAAATAACTGAAAACGTAAATATATATAAATAGTAATTAACACCAGGCTTGGGCAGAATA
Source organism: Herminia tarsipennalis (assembly GCA_945859575.2). NCBI lineage: Eukaryota > Metazoa > Arthropoda > Insecta > Lepidoptera > Erebidae > Herminia > Herminia tarsipennalis. Next base: position 10,792,599 of record OX243844.2, on the reverse strand, counting down.
TCAGCGGTCGGCATGTTTTGTGCTGCTGACTATATGCTGAGTCCAGGACCTTTTTGTCTTTTATTTTTATTTATTGTTTGTGTAATATGGCAAATGTAATTGTACTTATGTAAAGGACAAATAAATGCTTATTATTATTATTATTATTATTATTATTATAGTATCTTATAATAACATTTGCCCATATATGTACTACGCTAGGCTCTGCATAGAATATCTTGCCGATGCAATGATAAATGATGGTAAATGCGAGCATCGTGCAGGGATTCTTCTGCTGCTGAAGACCGACCGACGAACATGGTCTTCAGCAGCGGAACAATCAGCCTCACGGAATAGGTAAAGATGTCAGCCTCAAGCGAACGTAAGTCGATGATGTTGTTATGGCAGACGGAGTTATATCAAATGCAGGAAAGGGACTTTAAAAGACCAGGGAGTACATAGCGATGTCGTTAATGGAAAAGTAGGTACAAAATGTATGCACCTATTTGAAATATGTCACGTAGTTGATGCATAGATATTGCTGCACTATTGATAGTATCTTCGCTATTCTGTTCCATTCGATTGATCTCTGTTTGCTAGATAGCAAACAATGAGGTCATATATAAAACGAAATAAAATGGCGTATTAATTTTTTTAAGAATATGATGTATGCGGTTACAAGAGAAAGAAGCCAAAAAATAAAAAAATGTCTGTGGTCTCCACCACAAACGCTCTTGAAGGCCTTTTTGTAGGCGAATTCGCCTAGGCGAAACTATAAGGGTTCCGTTTTAGCTAGTTTGACTACGTAACCCTAAAAATCTATTGCTTTTACAAATTTACAAAATGTGCTGTCCAGTACAAATGTTGGCCATCGTCAGCGCCACTGGGCTACCAATGGCCAATGCGTTGATCTGGAGGCATCTAGTGCTGTGCCTGGTAAATTAAGAAGATATAGAAAGTCAAAGATAGAGCAAAGATAAAGGCTGTTGGTCATCGAGATAATGTTACTAAAGTCAAACGATCTATCTATTATGTACATTATTTTACTTGATAAATTGTATACAGGTCAATTTCTTCATTTGCCATAACAGGCATTTTTAAAAAAACGGACGGACGATAATTTATCGTGATAACGTCATGCGAAAACTACTATGCTTATGATTTTTTTTTATTTTCAATTGTATATCATGTCGCTGCAATAGCCAAAACATTGATGACATTATAATAAACAACCATGCCTGTGACAGCCTTAGTGACCGCCCGACGCGCGACGGTCACAATACTTCAACCTATCAGCGGAATGTAGCAACCCGCCAAAAACGTGATTGCTTAGCAATCAATCAATAACGTGACCGTTGCTACGTGACACTTTTTAGTGTATGCACCCCGTGTCATCGATTTATAAGACGTTATCACGTCAAAATGTTAAATACCTATCGCTATGATAAAATAAATAAAGTGCTATTTTATTAGCAGCTGGTTATCGCTTCATTTACTGCTTCCAATTCCGGTCGATGCGCTGTCAATACCTGTATCACGCAGACAAAACACAAGGTGCAGTTGCATTCCTTATATTTCATTTTACAACACTTTGCCGAATGTCTCCCATAACGTTTGTGATCGATTGTAAAGTCTTGCAATGAGTTATTTTACGATGTGATTCCGAGTCGAATTCAATTTAGTTTAGAGGGTCCTCAATCGTAAACCTTTGACCTAAACACACTCCATTATGTGTCCGCAATTCGAGTCATATTAACACGAATAAAACGAGACATTAAAATAAAATGTTAAGTTATTCAATCGATTATCGTTTTAGTAAACATTATAGCGAATTGTTTTATTTTTCAATAAAATAAGAATTATACACGACAGTTATATTCGCAGTCGAATAATGCTACACATTGGCATACCTACCTAATTGGGAATACATACATATACCTACCGAAATTTTATTTCTATGTTCTACAAGTCTTCTAAATTACTTCACCAAAGGCTACTAAATATAACTATATATGCATGATACATATATAGTTATATTTGCCTTTGCAAAAAATAAAAATATTATGTAATTTGTATATTAACTAAACGTGGTGACTTTTAATAGGGTATGGGAGCTCTTCTGGTAATTTAAATAAGAGTCATTTTATAATAAAAAAATAAAATAAAAAAGAATTAAACGACTTCTTATTTCCTTTTTAGGGTTCCGTACCTCATAAGAACTCTTACAGGATCACTCTGTAGTTTGTCCATCGGTCCGTCCGTTTGTCTGTCAAGACCCTTTATCTCGGGAACGCTGAAGGTCATCCCTTGAACCTGTGAAAAAATCAAACGTCCAAGTTAACGTGAAAATAAAAAGATACGGCCGTTTTTTATTTTAAAAACTATGAGACTTAATTACAGAACTATGTATTTATTTACTACCTACCTACAAATTTGTACTAACCCTCGGTGGGCGAGTCTGAAGAGTCGCAAATGTCCGGTTTTTAGGATTCCGTATTATTTTCAAATCTTTGCGTGAGTACCTACCTAAGTACCTACGGACGGACCTGTAGATAGAGTCAAGAGGCGAATAATTATTCAGTGCCCTTTCGTTTGCGTCTATTTTAACTCATTATGTCCACTATAATATGTCCCACTCATTATGTTGACAACAAGGATCTGACGATAGAACGAGTAGACGAGGGTTAGCGCCTTGGCATTTTAATGCTCGGCGCTTACCAAAGGTATTGTTAAAAAATTAAAGCATCTATTTGTCGTGACATCGTAGCTAATAAACGCGTGAACCGATTTGAATTTTTATAATTGAAGTCTAACTTCTTACGGTGATTTGAAGAAATTTTTCGTCAAAATCTGTTTAGGCATTTTATTTAAAATCAACTGTTGTGTCATGTGTTGAAGGTTTTTTTGAGTAGGTACATATTATGCTTGTAGATATCTGGTGTGTGTGATAATCGTTTTAAAAACAATAATAACTTACGGTTTAACTATTACAAAGATAGAAAGATATATATACCTACGTAAGTAGTATCTCAAGTAAATATTATATTGTTAAGTGTATGAGTTTTCAGCCCTAAGCAATAGTTTAGTTCGAAAGGCAAGACGCCGTCGTATATTTTTTTCTGAGTTGCCAGATCATGTTAAAAATGTTGACGCAAGCGATTCGTATTCATTTTACCAGAAAGTGGAATATGTACTTCAAGTAGCAGCCCGCGCCAGTTTCGTACGGCTTGTCTGCACTTTTCATAATAACCATCTGGAAGAAATTATCTAGCTGGTGGTAAATTCGCCACAAAATCCGTTGCGTGGTTTAGGAGGAATTGGTGAATATATAGACTATAGCTAGTTTGTTTTGCACTATGTATATAAGGATAAAAAGGATATGCCATTTTGATTTGTTATATTATTCTGTTTTAGTCTTATTTGTATGATTAAAATAAATGACAATAAGTTTACTGCAATTACACACTTCATTTCTACATCGCCCTAAGGTAGACTGGCAAAGAATGCTTCCAAGTTCGTTTCTGTACAATTCTATAGATAAAGTTTTAATCAAATAATAAATATATAATACCTCAAGCAATCTTTACTACCTACCTACACACCAATATGATCTGCTCAACACTTAATTAAATTAAAAAAATACGAATTAACATTAGATCAATGTAATTTTAGAACAGCGATCGTTATTTAGTTGAGGTTTTTTATTACAAAGCAATAAAAAATATAGAGTTGGTACAGTAGCGGCGGTTTGAGATAATTATCTGTGATACAAGAGGAGCCTGTGTTTACACGTCATCATTGAGAAGACATGTGGTGTGTATAGCCCTTATCTTTAAGCTTCTGGTTAAGTGTCGGTTGCACCACTAGTCGTTAAACAGAGATTTATTTTTGGTCGGTCAAAAAGTTTAAAACTATATTATATTAATATAATTTTAAGCTTAATACTTTAATCATTTTGAAAAGATTAATCACAAGTATAAAATCATGGCAAAAAAGAAGGATAAAATCATGAAAAAAATATAGAAACATTATTCCTTACCATAATGGAATACGGTAATAAACTTAGGTACTTATCTATATAATAAAAGCTGAGTTGACTGAGCTTCGCTCTGTATTTAAAGGGTTGAGAAACAATGCAACCTGTAATAATTACGAAATGGCGTTTGTAATCGAAAATCGGACTTTTAGATATCTATTTTACATTTTTAAAACCGTAATTTTCCAGAATAACTAAATACCGAAGATTTGTAGAAAATGGAAAATTAAAATATGACATGAAAATTAAAACAGAAAAAGTTAACTAAGTAGTTTCGTCGTGATTATATATAAACGAAATTGACCATTATTTTTTTTGTGCCAATTTGTTGCATTTGAATGATTTAGGTAAGATTAATTCCTTCCTTTTTTTAATAATTCAGTGTTGACATACCTAATTATAATAAATTATGTCTGTTTTTTTCTTCGTAATATTTGAACGACATGTTTGTAGCTGTCTAGACAAATGATGTTCAGTTTAGCATTTAAAATAACCTTTATGAGTATGAAAAAGTTGTTCTGTATAACAACAGTTTTATAACCGGTAGATAAATAAGATTTTTTATTTTTATAAGCCACGTTAGAGCTATTTCGCATCGTGTTAACTGTGTGTGTGGGCACCCGCCTGTAAACACTAGAACACGAGCGATGACAGACCGAACACAGACCCCTCATTACCAGCTCTTACAAACAAAACCCAACACTTGCAACATGCTAAAATATCATAAAAATCTCACAAGCTTCGCTCAAGTTTGAACTGTAAGCAATTGACGTTAAGTACCTTTTTAATTGACTGGAAGAAGCAGCGAATCTTCTCTTGAAAGGAATGTACAATAGAATCTTTAAAGCGAAGATGCAGCTATTATTAGGTGTTAGCGTGATTATTTGACAGTTTGAAAACGTTTACAGATTGTAGGTATATTGCCGGGCAATCTGGCTTCCTGCTTTTAATGTAAACAGTGTTTTGTAGTTCTTCGATTTTTAACGAAAAATAATAAAATCTTCATGGATTTTATGTGCTGATTCTTATTAAGATGCGATGGATTTGGTAAATAAAACTAAAAATATAGGTAAGATTGTATACGCCCTGATATAGGTATACTGATTACATCTTGGGAATTAAATAAAACATTCAAATACTACTAGGTATACTACGAGGAGAATGGCTAAAGTTTCTGGATGCTCCTCGCCCTTTAAATTGCCACTAACAAGTTAAATATACTTACCACTGTAGGCGTTAGTCATTTGACAATTTTTTTTTTCGGAAGGAGTTGGAGCCAATTTTCTCGCAGCAATGGAGCTCATTTCATGTGATTTTTGAGTTTTGATTGTTTGGGCTATAAAAGTTTAAAGCCTAAGAATGTTTTAATCTTATAAATACAATAGGGTGAGTGTAATGGTTCACAAGCAGTAGTTTTTAGTCGGTTAGCTGAATTCAGATATGTTTGTAAATGGTACTTCATTTAGTGAAGTGGAGCTAATGATGAAGAACACAGATTCCCACCGGAACTACTCAATAATAAATATTTCGGGTTGCGATTCAATTACTTTATTATTTTTCGTAACAATACACCTACCTGATACTTCGTCTCCATTACATCACGTAATGGATCTGATAGTCAATAATCAGATGAAATTTTCAAAAATTAACGGCTCTGCATCAGCAAAAGTAACATTTTGTTAAAGGAGATGCTGAGGAAAAGAAAGCAGGAGATGCAGAGCAATTGGCATAAGACTATTGTAACTTAGATAAAGACAAACCAACCTATTAAAAAAGTGAGATATAAAAGCATTAAACAACAGTCAGAAACATTAAAATATGTATTGATTTGATAAAAAAACCGGTTGCTATCGCTACACGATGTTCATCATCTTATGGAAATGGGTGTTAACGTTTCATTGTAGGTAAGTTACTAATAACAAGAATATTTTCTGCCCTAGTCGCGACCATTAGGTAGGTACTTATAGAACGTTTTAACGTTAAAGTGTATTGTTAATCTGAACTCGTTCATCAACTTTTGTAGCTGACTGTATCTACCTCTACTATTACTGTAGTAGCATGAAGATTTAAATATTAGACGTTTCTTAATACCAAACACTATGCTTTATTTTCAATATGTCTGTTTATTTCTTTGTTCGAGCTACAAAGCTTCGTTATTGTAGTTGTTTCTTAATGATTAATGGTTCAAGCTGAATGGACTTGTGTAAAATTAACAAAAAATATATGTAGGACAGCTCAGTTTTACGCCATTTTTACAACAAAATAGACTTACTTATAAAGAAACCTCGGTCTACTTATAGCAACTTGAGTTGTGAATGCACATATGACATTTATAAAATAAAACTAGCACATTACACAGTCTTTACGTCTACTCTTCCCGTCGTTCACTCCATTTCGCATAGCCCTCACACACTTGCAATAAAGCCGAAAATAATTGTTCTGGTGGCATATCCAACATATTTAAACTTCTTCTCAGTCTATCTTCCCTCTTCCTTCTACCATAAGACGATGCGAAGTGCGTCTGCGGCCTCTTCTTAATCCCCGCACTGACAAAGAACGTTGTTGGCTGAGTTGGAGTTGTCATCGTGGTATTATTTTGTTTGTCTCTCACTGCTTGCACTATTAAGCATAACAGATAACCACCAAAGGCTAAAAACGCAAGCGTTGTCACTGACATCGAAAATATTTTACTAAGTTTGCTGTCCTCTTTCTTGTACATTACTTCTTCGTAGTCCCCTCGTTTTACAGGAGGCAGTGCTTGTATAGCCATGGCTTGAGCTCCAAATCTTTGAAGATATGATGGTGTCGTTGCTGTAATATTTTTGTCTACTGCATTCACGAGTTCTTGCAATGAAGTCTTCATCCTAAGAAGCTTTTCCAGAGGCAACTCGTTAAGAAATTCTACTTCATTTGATATAATATCTGCTGTTGTAGCTCCAAGTATGACAAAAAATAGAAACATTTTGCTAAGATGTCTCTCTTGAGAGGTAAGATGTTGAAATAAAGTGGAGCTGACATTCACGTTCATGATCATTATGGTCTGCTAAGCGCGACAATCGGGTAGATGTGTAATAAATGGGACACAGTACTTTTCATCTAAACACATTCACATCTAATCGTTTAAATTACTTTACAACTATGTAGGTAAAGGTAAAGCAAATAAGAATTGTAGATGCTAACCAAGTTGATGACCTAAATAATATATTAACATCTTGAAAGATTCTGAGGAATACGGAAAACAAACACTAACTATAAGATAGCTGCTTGTTTGTTTCCCAGACTGGGTTTAGGCAACATTCTTGGGTAATTTACGAATTCAAATAAATCTATTGTGTAGGCACATAAACGTACTATGATAGGTACAAGTATATTTTGAGCCTCTTTATGTATTTACACCAAGGGTGGAATTTCAAGACCAATTTCGACCTTCTCGGTACATAGTTGGTTTTTTTTACGTTTTACCTACCATCTTGGATTTAGACAAACGGACCTTGGATTTACAACAACGGACCCCGGATCCAGATAAATCGGAGTTAAGATACCCGACGCCTTCAAGATTCACAACCGACCACCTTAAAAAGATAGGTACAGTAATTTAAAATTTTTGCAAATATTATGCACCAAAACCGTTATATTTTTTGCTTACTCGATGAAAGCAGCCTACCACCACCTACTATATTAGATACCATTTCCGTGTCCATTGTCTCTTCCAAGGCAAAGTGCTTCAGGATATACAGTACGATGTTATACTGTCTACAGATTCAATAGGGTACTAGCTTTCCCCTAAGGCTACGCCCGCGTTATTTTTGAATGTTATAGCCCTTGTGCTATGATGTATATCATTCATTCAACTATTGATATTTAAACTGCATTGCTGTAATTTCCATCTAGTAAGTTCAAAGAGCTACATACATGAATCCATTTTAACTATAATTTTCAAATTTATTATCAATATTATTACAGGATTTAATTTTATACACAACAGGTAACGCCATCTATGAGAGCTTTTGAACAAACCTCGATTTTATTTAGTAAGAAATATGATATTAAATTACTTAAAAACTTTTAACAATAAAGCTAACATACTTGGTCATCATGCTGTACATAGTCAGTGATGTAATTATATGAAAATGTTATGCTCTAGTACGACAATTGCGCCTGCGCGCCCATTATAGTACGAACCGAAGCATGGAGCGTCCTCTCGTCACACGATCTCATTGTAGTTCACGTCGCGACTTCAAGATGGCGCCATATGTGTTGTGTGTCTTACTCATTGCTTCCCCAGTGGTATACAGCAGTGAGCAGTACAGGAATGAAGGGATCATGGATCGAATAAGTAGCGGGATGAAATTTGCAACAGATTTTCTTGGTAAGATATTGTTTTCTTTGTACTTTATTATGTCCACGGTATATAGCAGTTCAGAAAGTAAGGAAAAAAATGCTAATGAAGATTACCTCTTACCTAGTTAATTTTTTATTTCTGAATACTCTTAATATGGCAAAATGCACCTTTTACAAACGATAACGCATTGGTTAGGCCTGGTTAGACCAGCAAACTACTATGCGCCAAAATCTCGCAAATTCTTGTATGGTAGGTATTCTGTATGTATGGTCTCGGATGTATTCTGTGAAATCACATCAATATTCACCATCAGAGTGAGACTATTTTGTTTTTTTCTTAGGAAATTAAATATTTTAAAAAAATGTTGAGAAGTTCAGAAAGCAAAACTATCTAAATGTATACAAAATTAAATTTAAATCAATAGAACCGTTTTCTAAACGGTTGGGACACACTACGTGTACTACCTACACACAGAAATTGTATGTTTTTTTTATTGTAATAAAATCTTTTGCAACATGAGCCAAAGGAAATAATTTTCTGGGAGTCGGTCGGATTATAAACGACTTCGGGTACTTATACTCGTAGGTAGCCGGATACAGTTAGGTACTTATAATACCTAATTATACTATTATGGACTTTACGTACTTGAACTTTTCTTATGAATCGTTGGACGTTCACGTATATTCCTAGGTAAATAGTATGTACCTTAAAGTAGCCTTTCTCATTCCAGGTTCTGAATCAATAGCCCTAAAAGTAGCAGAGTTCGTAGTAAAAGCCTTCAAAACAGCTAATAATCCCCAAACACCTACAAGAAAATGGCCGCAATCGGACCTTAGCAGTGAAGAGACATCATTTGGAGAAAGTGAAACTTACACACAAGATAAAAGGCCAGACTATGACGTTCATGAAACCCAAAGCCCTTTGACGCCTATCCGACATTTAGTTCGATTGTTTGGATTACAACCGAATCAAATAAGCGCTGTTGCTGTAAACGCCTTAGTTTTTGTGGCACAGTTGGTAAGTTAAACTACTGGTAATATTCATAGAAACATTCTTGTTCAACGACTAAAGATGCAATGTTCCAACAATTATGATAAACACGCCGTCTCGCTCGACTGTGACAAATGCGTTTAATACAGTGGCTGCGGCTTACTTGAAATATCTACTAACTTAACACAGCAACAAACGTATAAATAATAATCAACGATTACTGCTACAGCAAATGTGATTAACTACGCAATAGATAAAAACGGCATATAAATAAATAGGTAGGTACAAGTAGGTACCTAATTAGAATTAATGACTTATCTATCAATGTATAAATTTCACTTTTCGTTGCTTTTTGTCTTTTATTTATTTTGTCAGGACCAAATACATAACTTTCTTTTAACTATTTAATTTGTCTAGTCTAACAGTTCTTGTTTTGATTTCCAGATTTCAACATTCTTGGCAGGACCAAATCGTTCTTCAAAACCATATCGATCAGATGATCCTACATCATGGATCTTGACCAAAAACTCAAGGAGACTTCAGGACCTCCTCACAGTAGCCAAAAATGCTTCATTACCAGACACGATTGATGAATTAATTAAAGAACAAGGGACTGAAGAAGAAACGAGTTGCATTCGTCTCTTAGTTTGTAAGATCACGCCTTTTATCTCTCGAATGCAGAAAACTGTATTTGGTAATGAGGAGAATAATAAAGACGAAAGATTTTCGAACGAGCTTCGTGGATCAGCGGTGATGTACCGCCATCTACCGACGGCTGAAGAAATCAATGCTCGCAACGACATCTGTGAGCAACAACACAAAGATTGTAATCTAAATGAATGAGATCGTAATTTCAAATGTTGTGTTAATTACAATATTTGTATAAATTTGATGCTCTAGTTTGCTATATTATAATTTAAAACGCGTTACATATACCTATACTTTCATATATATAAATAAAAGGTTAGGTAGGCTGCGTAGTTAAGTAGATACTTAACTTTTTTATTATTAAATTAGAAGGTTTGAATACATAATGGTCTTAGAGTGGGTCAAAATTAAAATATCCATTCATAATCATCTTTACTAATGTTATAAATATGAAGAGTTTGTTTGAACGAACTACTAAGAAACTAGTGGAACAAATGAATAGTTGACCACAGTAAAAATACTTAAATTCATCTAAGATAGCAAGTTATGACGTCATAATGTCTTTTTCCACACAAATCTAAGGAGTGTATAGTTTTGAGGTTCATACCCTATCTTGAAACTTGGAGATTTTTAAGTTTCAATTGCAATAACTTAAGTAGATACATTAACAAAGGTGGAGCTACGGGGACAGCGTAAGCAAGCAGTGCAATTAGTTACATAAAAACGTTACAAAACAAAATTAAATAGACTTAAAAATATGAAGCTAAAAATACATTTAATTTCAATCTCACTTTTTAAGTCCAAACATAATAAAACTTCTAAATTTTCAGTCTCTACTAATTTTATTTGTTAAAACTGCTAACATAGACATGTATCCTACCAAACTTTCGAGCAAATATTGCATAAGCTCATGTCATCGACCTACGTAAATCTACATACTCAGTTAACATGTGCTATTTTTTATATTTATTACATAAAGTGTCTGCAGAAACAGACTGCGCGGCGTTGGTGCCGCTTTTGAGCGAGTTTTTGAGCCTAGCCTCTGTGACGTAGCACATTACATATCAATATTACGTGAAAAGTGAATACTCACATTCGAACACCTGATAAAAGTACCTGGGATGAATCGATCATTTTATACCTGTACGGCGCACTAGGTGTTTAAAATCTAAAACATTCCGATTGACACAATTTTTCCCGAGATTTGGGGGTAACAAACAACTGAACAAACAAACAAACTCTTCAGCTATATTATATTGGTATAGATTTCAAAAAGTTGTAATGTTTCATACATTTAAACATTTTTTAAGCATTGGAAGCATGTAAGGTTGTTTTTTTAAAGCAGTTATATTAAATAATGATGTATTTAGATTTAGAAGACTTTGAAGAATATAACATACTTACAACAAAATTTATTTTGTAACATTACACCTACAAACGAAAAAGTTATTCGCAAATCTTAACTTACAAAAAAGTTAACATTGACTGCCTCTGTGGTGCGGTGGGAGTGTATCCGACTGCTACGCAAGAAGTCGTGGGTTCGATCCCCACCAGGATAAAACTCTTGCGTAGCAGTCGGATACACTCCCACCGCGCCACAGAGGCAGTCAAATTACTATTAATAGTTTTAAAGTAATGCGGGAACAGATGAACATACATACTCATCTTGGCTTTACCGTAGTCGGGTAAAAAATACTAGGTATACGTTGTACTTATCTGATATTGTTTAACTGACCTGCCGGTCATTCACGTATTTAAAGCAGTGCAGTTGCAGTTCAGTTGCAGTTAAGTTTCGATTAATACGGCCATTTTTGTATTCTTGTAAAATACGTAGGTACTCTCTTTATTATTATACGTGAATTGACCGGCTGTAGTCCTTCAGGTTAAAATGAAAATTTAATAGACCTAAATATCTGATCAAAGAAATTCAACCGATGAAAACAAATCATTAAAATTTTAATATCGGCTGCGCTTCCATTATTTACAAAACACAACATAGACTTCAGATAAATAAATTAATTTCGTATAACAGTATCTTCTGTCTTACCTTTCCAAGAATACCACCAGGATATTAAATTACCCATGTAACGTTATATACAACCACATTAACTAACAATCACATATTACAAAACGTTTACAACTCTTTATTATCTAAGAGAAAGTTTTCAAAGCTCATCACAACTGTTAAATACTTGATTATACATCATTCATGCTTATTCTCCAACATTAAATGTCGTCACACCTAGAACAAATAAAACTTGTTATTGCTGAACACTGATCAAAGAGAAATATCTTGTTGTGAGGGAAATTGAAGAACCAATATTTTCCTACGACAAATTCATCATAGCCGTTGCGGATCCAGCAGATTTTTTTGTTTTAACATATAAAACAATGACACAAAGCATACAGGACCCTCATCCCCGGGTCCTTATGACATAAAAGAACGTGACTTTTATCCCGTTTTCGGGGCAAGCCTGTGTTATCTTATTATCTTATTGGGATTTATAGCAAGTTATAGCAGAATTTATGAAACTTTTAGAGTAGAACAGCTACGGCTAAATGTAGAACTGCTATGTCAGGATATAATAAAGCAGTCTCAAGTGTAATATAACCTACTGTAAGGCTGTGGGTGTAGCTAAGTATTGCTTAAGGGGATTAAATAATTTGTATCAATGAAGGACAAGTAATATATTAAACATAATCCAGTTTAAATAAACATTTAGCACACCATAGAGCTAAGGTAAACTCAGTAATACAACTAATTGAAATTTTACTATTATATCTTCTGCAGAGCAGTTTCATAAGTATTATACACAATATATACAAGACAATCTTAATGGCTAATGCACTATCTTGCCATCTGTCAATACACATAACATTATATTACATCTACAATAATAACAATAAATAGACTCAACAATTAGACAAATCGTACCTTTTCCAGCTGACAACAAATGTAGAGGAATGAGAGCAAAGACAGTCTGCCACTGCCTTTTATACTCATTGGGTATCAAACATTATTTTATATGTATGTGGGTAGGTACATTCAAACATTTTAATTTAAACTAGATGACTCAATAATTTATAATTGCTAAACCAATATTCAGTGATGTACAAATAATGCACATCACCTGTTATTTATACAATGTAAACACAACATTAAAGAAGAAGGTACATAACGCAAACTCAAATATCTTTATTTCGTAAAATCAGGTTAATGATTATTTGAAAACGTCAAATTAATACATACTAAAAATTTTATAAAATTATGATTGTTTGAAAAAAAAAACAAAATGAGGTTAGGTGGCAGTTCCAAGTGTAAAGCTCATGAGAAGAAGCTGCCAAGAAACTCATGTGCCACTCTTTTAAAATCATCAAGTTTTTCTTTACAAAAATAAATTTTACTGAATGAACCAGTGTGTTTAGTGAGTGTAATCGTTTATAAATTAAGGATAACTAAATAATAATACTATTAGTAACTCTAAAATGAGTATATATAAACGTATTCAGCAAACACAATACTTCACTTCTTACAAAGTAAATATGTATATATACATATAATCTTAAAGTACATTTTAATAGCCTGTGAGAGAAAGCAGTTCAATCCCAAGCGTTTTTGTCTTCCATATAATCAATTATTGAGTAGTAACTTTTCATACACATTTTTTTCTTAATGGTACAAATATAGTGGAATAACAAATAAGTACAATACATGATTGTTGTTATTAGTACCTACTTCTTACTCATGTAATACACTTGAACAGATGCTAAGCTAACAATGATGTTAGCTTAAAAAGTGTTACATATTAAATACAACATATAAACAACTGTAGGTAATGCGCTTATTACACTACACTAAATCAGGGTCCCTAAATGATTAAAAAGAGCGGTGTAATAAGAGTTAGAGCCCTAATTCTCTAACAAATTGTCAAGGCCACCTCGATTTAGGGCCCTGATTCAGGATAGTGTAATAGCCGTATAAGTACTTCTTTATTAGAACTATACTTAGAATATCAGCATCTCATTACGCTTAAACTTTTAAGCTACACATATTAGAGATTGACACTTCAATTCTCTGATCTCAATCAGAGAATTGAAGTAAGAAGCATACAACAACGATATTTTGTTGTATGTAAATTGATTATTATTATATACATAGTCATAAATCTATAACCTGCGTGAACTGGCGCATATGCGGTGCGCTCAAAGATGACCGCCGTACCTACATGCGCGTTGATGCATTTTAAGCGCAGCTTTCTATTTATCATTAAGACAAGATTTTGACAGTTCGCACAACGACAGTTGACGCGAAAACAGAAAAAAAATAATGTGATATAGACCCTGATTCCAATGTCAGGGAATAGGAAAACTTCACAACACTATTACAACGTTCTTCAAGACGCTAAAAGATAAGATTAATAACAAACTTTTTATATAATTACCTACTTAGACATTATCTAATTAATTAGGTAGCCTGTAATATTTTACTAGCCAGTTAATATAGTTATCTAATTGTATTTATAATTGAAGTAGTGCTCGTACGGTCACAAAGTTATTGGAACGTAGTTTCTTATCGCACGTTTTTATTTGCAGGCTGAGAGGCTAGACGGAAAAAGTGTTATATTTTGACATGTATCAAAATCTATTATTTATGAATAAATGAAGCTATAATAAGAAGGTTGTGTTATATGGGTTGTTTGTATTTTTGTAAAAGGTTGTAATGTTTTTATCTTTGTCAAACTGGCTGTGTGTAATATAAATCTTAATTTAAAATACCACAATGTTTAACATGATATGTTCTTTCAAAATATTAGTTAATACAAACACAAAAAAAGATATACTTGGCAAAAGGAACTACTTTCCAACCGGGTGTCCATAAGACACCGCTCTCTTTTTTTTTTTTAAGTTTAATTGCATTATTATTAAAACATACATTCTGTAAATCATACTACCAAGAACGTGAACCTTCTCCTAATCATGGAATAATGCTTAGCTGGATAGCTTAACTAGATTGCTAGTAATGTGCGACCCACATTACAAGTAGGTACTGATCTAAATATTTTTAAAACCGGAAAAGAACATGTCGGACCATGCTCAGTGTAGGGTTCCGGAGCCGTTGCTGATTTGAATAATTGTACCAGCAGAAGAGCGTATGTTCATGGCACTTACGCCCTTTTATTGAGGAACGCAGTTTTTCGGTAATAGGTAACTAATAACGGTAAATCCGATCATGTCCGAAATAATTTTAGTTTACAGTATTTGTTATGCGCTACCTTTGAGATTTTTCCATAGTTTTAGGTCATACGGTTCAAAAGATAAGGGGGACACAATTTATGCACTTTGAGCGATTATTTCCAAAAATATTTACTTAATCAATGAAGTTTATTACAAATTAAATGATTTAAGGCTAAATACCTTTGTTTTATTGCCCGACGTTTCGATCGTATTGCAACGGCTGTTGTCACGGGTAGACTAGTTCAGCTCAGCAGCAGCTCAATAAAATATTTACGCGATTAAGACCCGTAGCTTATAAAATTCTATAATGTGCACAAATCGCGAAAATTTACGAACATATAAACCTTAAAATGTTTTTAAAAGACCTGTCGAATGATATGCCAAACATTGATGCTCAAAAACATTTTTTCAGCTTCTGTTACATGTATGGAGTGCCAACTGTAAAAAAATATATATTTATTATTTAGCTATCAAACTAAGTAGCGGTTACTACAAAACGTCTTTTCACCAAACAAAAAAACGAATTTATTAAATATTTATTGTGAAGTCTTTGAGTAAAATGCCTGTGATATACGGACGGACAGACAGACAGGCGGACATGACGAAACTATAAGGATTCCGTTTATGGCATTTTGGCTACGGAACCCTAAAAACAAGAGTAACAGATAGATTAGAAATGACTTGTCGACACTGAACTATGCGTCTCATTCATTTTCTCAGTCACGTCTTGTTGTTATCGCATCCAAACATTACAATAGCAGTCTTTGCACAACAAATAATACCTAACTAAATACATTGGAAATTCCTTCGTGAATACAAGGACTTAAATAAACAACAAAGCTTGGAGAAAGCTGTTGCGATGACAGCATTGTTTTCTCGATAATGGTGAACTGTTAAATGTAGCACAGAGATTTAGAACCATTAGCTGAATGCTAAATGAACTAACCTCATTAAAGAATGCAATAGGTAGGCTAGAGAAATTTTCAATAAAAGAAGAAGAACTTGAACAAACACTACTTGTTAAACTAAACTCCTTGATTTGTATCTTGTCTTTATAACGTTGAATTTACAGTATTTAAATGAAAAGCCATTGAGCCCGATATGCGAAATGTGAAAAAACTTTAATAAGTAGGTAAATTCTTTTTTTTTTTTTTAAAGACGACTCGCGCACTAGGGTACAAGCCCTGTTTCGCGGGGGACTTTACAAACATACAAGTCACGGACACAAAGTACACACCCAGACTCGAGACAACAATTTGTGGATCACACAAAGTGGTGTCCCGTGTGGGAATGGAACCCACGACCTGTTGCGTAGCAGTCGGACACACTCCCACCGCGTATCGTAACTGTACCGTAACCGTAAACAAATGATAAAAACAGCTATATTTATTTTAGATGACTGACTACATCTTTAAACTGAGAGTAATGAAATTATAAACTAGCAAAAAGCGTTGCTTTAGGAGGGCTCGCGAAGTTTTCTACCAAGTAATAACTTTTTTAAATGTGTGTAAAATATTAATAGATAACACATCTAGACATAAACTTAAATTTCTGTATCAAAGCCCAAACCTGAAAGTGTGATAGTTTCTCAGTAAATAGTACCACAAAAGTGCATACGTTGTGGGATAGTGTAAGCGATCGCTTCGCTCGCCCTGACGAAGCAAAATTAGTTTTTTGGATAAGAGACTGATCTGTATATTTTAACTAATGTAAGTAATTAATTAACACGATGAGAAAGAAACCGCTGTGCAAAATTTCAGCTGTCTAGGTCCAAGGATGAGCTAGCTGGACGTTGAGGAGTGACTGAATGAGTCAGGACTTTCATTTTATACGCATTTGTACATTGAATGATACTACTCTGTTTTATTATCTTACTAGAGATAAAATGATTTTAGGCACTAATTGTTACTGGCACTTTTTGCTTTGCATAAATCAGCAATATACATGTCACTTGTCTTGTAAACAGTATCTTGCAGACAACACACATAAATATACCTGTGCAATCTGCAAATGAGTAACATGACATCTTTGGCGTCAGTAAGTAGGTACCTACGTCACAACAGGCACCGATCTTAAGGAGAAAGTGAACGCGGGGCATTGACCTCAGCCCAATTCTTCCCTCAGAAAACCTACCAATACGAAATGTAACAAGACATATGTTGAATATTGTCTTTAAATGCTTTAAATCATTTTTTATCCGTAATTGGCTAGCGTGTAAGCCTGTCTGAGTGTAAGTAATGCTCAAGTCATTGCCTCTTTACATCTTGTGTAGGAATTGTGAAAAGATTAGGAAAAATCATAGACCTGACCTAACTAATATTACGAGTATAAATGCGAAAGTGTCTTTTCACGAAAAATTACAAATGAAAATATGGTATCCTTGGTAAAGGCATAGAATTGTTTTTTTTAATGGACATCTACGCGGTCGCGAGCGAAAGCTTGATATATAAAATGATGTAATTTGTGAATCAGTTTAATCACATTCTGTAATTAAATACAAAAGTAGATACAAATGGTAAGTAGATCAAAGGAGAGGAAATCAGAAGAGAAATTAATATGAAAATTAATAAGGATGCAAATTTATATGAATACGTTTATAAACATGAAGTCGATTCAAATAAATAGTGACTTTTTTATTAAATATATAACGGAAGATAATTTTACGTGATAATGACATCTTTTTAACCCTGTCTGTGACACCATTTTTTTTTAGATATATTCTACATAGACAAGGACAGAGCATCTCTATTCTATTTGTCACAGTAGCTCGTACCTACTACATGGTGTAGTGTTAATATATATCAACCCATATGATGGCCCACTGCTGGGCACGGGTCTCCCCAGTAGAACCTACTGGTATGTAGATTCTGAGGGTAATTGCCATAATCGCCACGCTTGGCGAGCGGGTTGGCGATCGCAGTAAGGCTTTAAGTACGCAGAGGACGCTGCTGCCCGTCCTCCGGAGTGAAATCCCTTAGTCGCCTTGACGACACCCACGGGAAGAGATGGGGTGGTGCTATTCTTAAGCCGGCACCACACGGCCTGTGTTAATAATAGCTTCTTAAACACCTGCATGACGCAACAAAACACGTGTTTCTAGTTTCGAAGCATTTACTATTCTGGTCTGCACCTAACTTATTCATATTTTTGTTAATTTGTATTGCCGTTTATGTATTTCACGGTTTGTGCAAAATTGTTGTTATTATTATTAGAAACGTTCTATTGTTAGTAAAGAGAAACATCACTTGGAAGTCTTCAGGGTTATATTTATAACTAGCTGTGCCCCGCGGTTTATTAGCCTATGTGTTAATCCAGGGTGTCAGCTAACACCAAACCAAATTTTATTAAAATCGCTTCAGCCGTTTAGATGTGAAGAAGTAACAAACATACACACACACATACTCACAAACTTTCGCCTTTGTAATATTAGTGTGATTATATTTCCAACGCCTGACTTTGATCATTTTTACATGACGTTCTTCTGCAAATTCTGAACATAAATAATGTTGGTCAGCCTTCGTTCTGTCCTCTGCTCCCTTCTCCTATAGCCAGCGCAGATCCAGGATTATGTTCTGGTGGAGGGGGCAATTTGACCCAACAGCGGCCAAGTGTGAGTTCGCGCGACGGAAAGGCGATGTGTGTGTGGGTCATTCGACGTCAACGCGGACCAAATGTATGGCGAAGACTTGAAATGAAATTTCATGATTCAAGGGTAGGGGGACCCCTGTTACCCCCCCCCCCATCCCGCTTTGGATCCGCGCCTGCCTAAACAATAGTTCTTTTAAAGAATATAAACGTTTGTGTGGAAGTAAAATGGTAAATCCCTGAGTGGAAATACAATAAATCAATTTGTAGACACGATAACAACTTAGACTCGGAACTGTAATGTACCTACTAGTTGTACTATCCAAAAAAATCCACTACTTTCTTGTTTTGTAGTAAACACGTATGTTCTAATATCATTCACCTACCACCGCACAAGTTTAAAACATGCTTTTCTAACGACGAGCACTTGTCTTAACCGTAGAACTTATAAAACAATAACTTGTAACTAATTAGGTGTATTTTAAAAGTTTCCATGTCTCCGTCTGCATCGTTGCCGCACAAATCGAATTACTAGGTACCTATGTCCTTTCGTAAATTACAAGTTATTGCCTAAGTCATTTCAATAATCAATAATAAAAGTAGTTTAATTATTGAAATTACTTAGGCAATAACTTGTAATTTACGAAAGGACATAGGTAACTAAGAATTCGATTTGTGCTGCAACGATGCAGGCCCCGGACATGGAAACTGTTAAAATACACCTAATTAAATAATATAACTAGGTAGGTACCTAGGTCAAGGTACCATGATATAGGATATAGCTCAGGGAAGTGCATAATATAATACATGTAATACAGTAAACCTCAATTGAAAAATGCATACTTACTTATAACAGTGTTTAATGGACTAAGAATATTATTAACCGTATCAACGCCAATCACGCTAGCTCATGTACGGTTATTAACGCCAGCATACCGACTCTTCGGACAGACAGCCGTAACTATGCACTAATTGCACATTTTATAACTATAAAACCGTAAAGTTTGACTGCCTCAGTAGTGCAATGCAATTCTATAAGTTACTTAGAGTGTGTATGACTGCTACGCTCTTGGGTGTGGGTTTTATTCCCAGCCGTAGGTTGCCTAAAGGTGGCGGTTCGCGACAGAGACAGTAGACCGCGACCGAAGACGAGACACCGAGACTATTACTTGACTATATGATTTCGTATGAGAGTCAGTTTGCAGTCGAGACCGAGACAGAAGACTGCGAGACGGTCGCTGCCCCGGACAAGTAAAGTCTCGCGTGTAGTAATAGTATGAATAGTAGCTTCACATACATGTCAAAATTAAATGTAAGTCTTGTTAACAGCGTACTAGTAGATACTATATAGGTCAGGGCCCTGTATTAAAATTTGTTAGGAGTTGCTAACATGCATGTTCATGGTCCTAATAGACTAGGGGCCCCATATCATTGACACTGTTGATGCGGCGGTAGCCTTTGCGGTAGCCCTTGGTTCTTATTCTTGATTTTCATTCTATTCTTATGGACATCACTTTGTGTGATCCACAAATTGATTTTCTGGGTGTATCTAATATGTATCCGTGATTTGTATATTTGTAAATTTGACACAGGGCTTTTATCCAAGTATGGAGTGTTTTTTTAACTTATTCTATATTTGTTTTTTAATCTAATATATAAAAATCTCGTGTCACAGGGTTTGTGGTCGAACTCCTCCAAAACGGGTCAACCGATTTTGATGATATTATTTTGGTATTTATAAATGTTAAGTATCATAATTTTTTTGTTATCGTAATTTTAGTATTTTTGTATGAATTGCAAAAACGGGGAAAATATATCAATATTGATTTTATATTCGTAGCGATTTATACTTTCAATACAAAAGACTTCAACGCTATCAGTAATTTTTTATTTTCAAAAAAGGCAATTATATTTTCATAGTGCACAGTGGTATAAATGGCCACCAAGTCTTCTCACTCCATTTTATTGTAGCTAGAGAAAAGACAACACCTACCATACAAATAAAGTAAAAAGCTGCCAGCATTTCAAATACAAAGTTTCTTAAAGTTTTGCTATTTTTTCCTTGTCTTCTCTTCACCATCTTATATAAACAAATATTAAAAATGTCAACAACATTATTCTCTTTCACTTTATTATAATCACTATATGCAGTCACCTCACGAGTAGCCAAGCCACCTGGACAATTACAATGCACAACCGACATTCTCAACACAACAAAGTAGCATTAAACACTCTCAAAATTCACACAGGACTTCAAACAAACAGAATTATGCGTATGGCAACTGGCAGCGAATGTCAATATTTAAATTAGTCGTTTCATAATAAAATGATTGCATCACAATTAGATAATATCTAGAAGATCGATGACCGGACGCAGTGAGCGGTTTTACATAACCAGTATTTAGGTAGTTTACTACTTACATGAAAGAAAGTTTGGTGGTAAAAAGACCTTGTCTTTGTATTCGAGTCTATTGACGTGTGTATCGCTATTGTCATAGTTTCGCTGCGCTAGAAAAATGTAAACATATTGTGCGCATTGTGTATGTCGAGACTCTACTCAGCTCTCGAGGAAAAACTGAGAGCAGGTACCTTATTACAAGAAATCGCGCTATGCGTATATCATTGTAATAAATGATGAACTTCAAATGTCTTTAATCAAATCATTGTTTCTTTACTTTTTGTTGTAGTAGGTATATTACTCTTAATTATACCTACGTGCAAAAATAAGAGATTTTACGATATGATGATCAAGCAAGTAATATTAAACTGAATATCTCGAGTGCCTCTGTGGCGCGGTGGGAGTGTATCCTGCTATGCAAGAGGGTTCGATTCCCGCACGGGTCACCACTTGTATGTTTGTCTGACTTCCGCATTAGGGTACAAGCCCTGTATCTTACACAGGGCTTGTACCCTACTGCGGAAGTCGCCTTAAAAACACATAAAACGCCCATATTTGGACTTATTATGTATGTAGGTACCAAAAAAAACGTCACAGATATTTAAGAATGACAAGCTGAGTGATCACTGATTCAGCTACAACCATAAACTTCTTGAAGTAGAAAACCCATAGTAAGTACGTGCAGTATTTATCAATTTCGTTTAAAACTCAATATTAAAGTGAGTGCTTATTAATGCGGGTTACAACCATTATGTGCTTAGCAGGTCCATGCCGGTGTATTATCAACTTAGACAGTACTGCGCTACATATTCTGTCTGAATAGGTACGTTTCGCGATAACTCTTTCCGTGACTACCAATCGTTTTGTTTGTTATTAGGTAGGTATATTAGCTTTAATCCATACTAATATTATAAACTAGCTGTGCCCGCGACTTCGTTCGCGTGGAAGTTGGGTTTATATTAAGGTAGTTTATGTTACAATTTAACTTCTGTGTAAAGCATATTGGAAACATGCTCCACAATGCTCTGTGGCATCTATGGATATTAGGGCCTAGCTCTAATCAGGGCCCGACCTATGGCAAGGCAAGCCAAGCAAATGCCCAGTGCAGCAAAATGAAGGGCGACAAAGTTTATGGCGCCAGACGGTTAGAAGACAAATTATAATAGTATTTTACCAAAATGATTTGCATCACATCAAATATTACTATTATCGGTTTCGGGTTAAATGAAGCCCGAAACCGCCCAAGTACTCGCGCGAAATAGGGCTAGTGTGAGATAAGTTTTTAAAAAAATATCCTGGTTTTAAAACATTGCATTCCCGCGGTACTGTGATGCGTGTTCAAACAAACAGACAACATTCAAACGTTTCTAAAAGATAAAGTGAATTAGTATATCTTTTAGAAACGTTTAGTTTAAATACTAAACTACTGTCGTAGCCGAGGATAGAACAAAGTGTGCAATTAGAGAGCAGTTTAGATGTCCAGCAGTGGACTGCGATAGGCTGATGATGATGATGATGAACCTGTCGTTAATTAAGATCATCATAAATTCATATCCGTAAATAATATACATATATATAATACATAATCGTAAGAATTTCAGATTTATTTTTTAAATCAATTTACCTGATTCTGTTTAATTTGTATTTAAACGCCATCTATTTTCAAAACTGGATAAGTTTATTTTAATACTTGATGACTTTAAATTAAATTATACTTAAACTATCATGCATATTAAACGTAGGTAAGCAAATATTTAATCTAAACGCGATTAAGACCCGTAATATACATATATATGTATATATTCATAATAGTTGTGCCCGCGACTTCGTTCGCGTGAAAGTCGGGTTTAAATTAAGGTAGTTTAGGTAACGAAATAACTTCTGTGTAAATTGAAAACAGTCCTGTTGACTAAATACTTACTAAATAAAAAATTATCTGTTCTATTCTTTTAGATAGTTAGTTTGGTGTGCAGCTTAAGAAGTGGGTTTTTCTGTTGTTTTTGTTTCATTCTTTCAACGTTATACCTACTTATTACCTAATAATTTTTAATAGAATTTGTACGAAAATGTTGTTACTTCTTATGTGATCGTAAACTTGTAAAGCCTAAGTACTTAACTGTGATAGTTTTCCTTATAATTTTAGTATTTATACTACTACCCTGAATTTTTTCACATACCCAACATCAACCATTTAGCTGGCAGGGGGACACTTGACTCTAACAAAAATGTTCACTATAAAGCCTAATATTATACACAAAGGAATCCTTAAATCTAAAAATAGTCTTCACAAACCCTCAACGCTTTTTAAAAGACCTATCTAATGATACCACACACCATGGGGTAGGTAGGTGAGAAAAAAATCACATCCCCACTTTACATATAAGAGAGGTACTCTTAAAAAAATAATGATTTTCAAGATTTTGTTCTTTCACTTTATCGGCGTTAGTAATTTATTCATCCAAAAGTTGCAACCTTAGCACTAACAGACTCTGAGCTAAGCTGCGGACGGACGGCCATAAGGGAACTATAAGGGTTCTGTTTTGTAATTTTGGCTAAAAATGGGGTGTATTTCATATAGTGTTACAACGCAATACTAATAATAAAACTGCTGTAACACTTTAGCAAGCAAACACAGAGCGTGTCATGTGTGTCATGCCCGCGAAAATGTCAGATATCCCTAAAGGTACGGTTGACAAACAACGAACCCCCTCCTCCCGTCACCCGAACTACTCACACTTGAACGATGTTGAGCCATTCATTATCGTTGAATTGATGAACACGTAATCTCCAACCATAACTCCAAAACATGATCCTCGATGCACCTGTGTGATGCGTGGTCAAACAAACGGACAGACAGACAAACATTTCTAAAAATCATAGCAATGTGTTTCTTTTTAAAACTTTTTACTAAGTATAGAACATTATTGAATACAACAGTGTTTTGTTGTTCACAATTTGATTTCAAAGTTGTTTTGTTGTTCACAATTTGATTTCATAGATGGCGCTACATGTACTTTTTTTACGTGTGTAATGTCTTTCTTTTTAGACGAACACATCATTTCTGGAAAATGTCGAATACTTTTTAACTATAATGTAATATTGTTTTTCATTTCTACTACGATTAATTCATTACTCTCAGCAGTGCATGCAATGCCTATAATTAATTGCATAATTTACTTGATTTTTAATATAAAAAGTAATAACCAAAGTAAATAAGTTACCTACGGTCGAAAAAATAACTAAAACATTCAGAAAAATATTAAAAAAGGATAAAGACCATTTAAATAAATACAAAAAGAACGTATTCAGACATCAGATTCGAGTCTGGGACTTCGTCGTCAAAGTCCGCTAGCATAGCTTCGAGGCTATACTGTTAGCTACTTAACACGTCAAAATAACTGTTCTTATGAAACTTAAAAATGTTGTGTTTAGCTCCTTTTAGTTTTAGCGTGAAGTTATGCATTCCACGGGTTACAATTATAGATAATGTCTAATTGTGGAAATTTTTGTGATAAACCATTATGGTGCGACAAAAAATACGTTGCTACTCGTTCCCCATAGACGTTAGCGTAATGATTCATAGTGTGAATAATGTCTTATAGTATTTACTATAAAACTGCAAATTTTCATAAAGATCCGTCAAGTAGTTACTGTTTTAGAACGAAAAATAGCTACAGACATTATCCCTTACTGCTTAGCTCCTATGGGAAAAAGCGTGATAATTTATAGCCTAAATGTTAATCTGCATCTATTAGATTGCACGTGCAAAATTTCAACCGAATCTGTACGGTAGTTTTTGCGTGATGCGTGTTCAAACAAACAGACAGACAGACAGACAGACAGACAGACAGACAGACAGACAGACAGACAGACAGACAGACATTTCTAAAAATGCAGCAAAGTGTTTAAACACTCTTTTCGAACATTTCCTAATATTTTTTTTCACTAAGTTCGGCCATGTACAGACACGTGAAATTTACAGTTTTATTATATGTATAGATGTGAAAGTAACTCTGTCTGTCTGTCTGTCTGTCTGTTACGCTTTCACGCTCAAACAGCTAAACCGATTTAGATGAAATTTTGTATGGAGATAGTTTGAGTCCCGAGGAAGGACATAGGATAGTTTTTATCGCGATAACCGACATCCACGCGGGCGAAGCCGCGGGCGAAAGCTAGTAATATTATAAATTTAAAGAGAGTTTGTTTTTTGAACGCGATAATCTCAGGAACTACTGGTTTGAATTGAAAAATTATTTTAGTGTTGGATAGCCCATTAATCTCACGTACAATGGTCCCCTAAAGGACTGAGTGCGTAAACCAAAACCCCTAAAATAGAACATAAAGAGCCCATTCATCTATGAAGACTATAGGCTATATAGCATCACGCTATTACCAATAGGAGCGGAGCATCAATGAAAAATGTTGGAAAAACGGGAAAATTGACGCAGACGAAGTTGCGCGGGTCATCTAAAACCTCGTATCACGGTGTTTGTGGTCGAACTCCTCCAAAATGGGTCGACGGATTTTTTTTGTATATTTGGTAGGTATAATAATAATTCGTAAAGTATTTTTTTAAATATCTTTTTTAGAATTTTTCGTATGAATTGTAAAAATAGAGGAAAATTGATGCAGACGACGCTAGTGCTTAATACAGTGCGAATTATAAAGGTCATGACGATCAAATACTTTCAAATATTATAACGGCAATAGCCTAATGGCTAAGTTATCGGACTCGCAACTGTGAGGTCGCGCATTCGAATCCTACCCAATATACTACCGACGTGAACCCACTCCTGACTCAAGCCTGAGCTTAGCTGGAGGGGTCAACAAGATTGCTAGTAATGTGGGACTAAATCAGACATTGCTAGTTACATCTTTATTTTAAAAAAAATACGTCCACAATTTGACTCTTTAATCATAATGTAACACTAGAGTAAATTTTCCCCGTTTTTGCAACATTTGTCATTGTTGCTCCCTTCTATTGGCCTATAGCCTTTCTCGATAAATGGGCTATCTAAATATAAAATATTTTTTCTATTCGGATCAGTAGTTCCTGAGATTACCGGGTTCAAACAAACAAACTCTTTAGCTTTATAGTAATAAAAGATTACTGTCTTTAATAGATACGTTACGTTGTCTACGTTCTAAGTAAGCATTCTCTCCGCAAAATGATCATCTGCTAATGTATTCAAGTAGCCGACTTTACAAATGTTACGGTGAGATTCTCTTCGCGTATTGCCGCATGTTTTCCTGTTTTCCGATCATGTAGAAAGTGTTGAGTAAAATTAACGTGAATCAATAATTACATTTGTTTGTTATCTAGACACAGACTCGTGTGTCTGGGTCTACAGTAAATTTATGCCTGTATGTGTCCTAGGTGCTTATTTGTTAGGTATTATAGGTACCTACCCACTCAATCGTATAAAATTAAATAAGGTTGTATTAAAGTCGAGATGGCCAGAAACGATTTTACTACTGAGATGACGTTTGACAGAAAAGTTTGGAAGAAACTAAACATAGCGCCGTCGTAGCTAAATTTCTTACGTAAAAAGCTAGGTACTAAAACCTAATTTAGTGTCACAAGTTAACGATTTTTTTAAAACTATGATATTATGAGGAGACGAGCAGGTTGTCGTGCGGTTGATAGTAAGCATCACGCTAGCCCATAACGGTATGTCACTCCCAAATCCTTGTTTGGCAAAGATCTGAATGTCACCATACCGCGCTCCTCATTTGAGAAATTAGTTCATGGGTAAGTCTTATTTGTCCAGTAATTAGACCTAGTTTTATTTAGCACTAGCTGTCCCGCGCAACTTCGTCTGCGTAAATTTTCCCCGTTTTTGGAACATTTCTGATTGCTGCTCCGCTCCTGTTATTCGTAGCGCGATGTTATATAGCCTATAGCCTTCCTCGATAAATGGGCTATCCAACAAAAAAATATTTTTTCAAATCGGATCAGTAGTTCTAGAGATTAGCGCGTTTAAACAAACAAACAAACAAACTCTTTTGCTTTATAATATTAGTATAGATAATAAACAAACAGAAATTCTTGTTTTGCGCGAGATTATATTCTAGTAGCTATTTTTATCAAAATTCTTAATCTCATAAACAGGTACATAATCGATTAATTTATGTAAATAACAAATTAGTTCGTCGCGTTTCCGATGCATTAAGGTTGTCAAACACGTTATGATGCAGCTATCGAGGTCAATCATTTCTCACTAGTAGTAAGTTCTTCAAACATATTTTATGGTTTGTCAAAGCCAGTCGGGAGAGAAAGTGAGGCGACTGAGGCCGGGGCCGGCGTCAGTAAAAAGCGCCCAAATTATGTTTAAAACAAAAAGTATCAAACTACTCGGACATTCACCTGACAAGAATGAAACTGTTCAAGTAATTGTTTCAAATTTTACTTAAACGCCTTTAGGTAACTAAACTAAATTATAAATAAAACCTAGGTTTTTTTATGTATTATGGTTAGGTAGGTATTATAAGTAGATAAAACCTTTTTTGTCTAGCACAAGTAATTTCATAGAACATATTCAGTAAACTAATTAAATGTTCTAATTTATTATCAGTTTTTTTAAATAATTAATATAAATATTTCAGAAGAAAATAAATATTTTTCTATTACGAACTAGGTTATTTTGAGAAAACAAATTTAAATGACGCATTGTTTAATTAAATGTTAGAAAACCGGAAATAGCCGGAATTACTCGTTCTTAGAGCAGGGCTATAGACTGTATATGTAGGCAAGCTATCTTACTTTACACGTACTGGGACAACTCCCCCAACTTGATCTGATCCCAAACTAAGCAGATCTTGTCCTATGGCCACCAGACAACTGAAAAACATTCTCTTGTCAATATTTCTAAATACATACATGTTTTAGATAAACTAGCTGTCCCGCACTTCGTCTGCTCCGCTTCTATTGATCGTAGCGTGATTTTATATAGCCTCCTCGATAAATGGACTATCCAATAGTGAAAGAATTTTTCAATTCAGATCAGTAGTCCCTGAGATTACCGCGTTCAAACAAACAAACTCTTCACCTTTATAATACATATTAGTATAGATTACACCCAGACATAGACTAAACCATCATGCTCATCACATAAAGCTTTATCCTGGGTCGAATCCACGACCTTCGGCTTAGCAGTCAGGGTCAATAACCACTAGACCAACGACTGAATAAACCCTTACCAATATCATGTTATTAAATCAGATATGTAGTAGGACAGGTATACCTACCTACTAACGTTAATAACGCTGTTGCATGATTTCGTAGAAATGTCCCTATAAAATGCAAATTTCACAAACTAGGTAATTTACAGATACCAACTTAAATAATTAATAATGGGTATGAATATTCCCAGGTATTATATATTTAGAAGAGGTACTTGTGGTGATTACGCTTTTGTTTGTTTGTTTGTGTATCCTTCTTTCCTCTTTTGCGCAGCTGTGAAAGATACAATTATACATTAAGGGACCTAAGTAACTGACTACAGTCCTACAGAGGCTAATTTATTTTCATCACGAATACCATTAATAACCTACAAACGTTTTGAAGTAGGTAATTGGGAAACTTCCATCGTTCTCGTGGTATTGGAATGTCCCTAATAGGTACCTTTAGTTAAACATTTACCTTTGAAGGTAAAATCTTCGATTATGGCGAACAGGTCACCGTGTCAGTGCTCACTTTCTCACGAAGTTTAAAACTTATTGCAATTTAATTTGTTCGAATGAAAGAGCAATTTCATATCAAACTCTTACATCTTTCGTGGTACTTGGAAGACCTTTGATTTATTAAGAGAAATTAATTATACATATGAATTTAAAGGTTTTAGAAAAACACTGACCATATTGTGTACCTATATTCTGTATAATTAGGTACTTCTACTGTATCTACCACAAAAAAAAATTGTGCCTCCACGGCAAGTTTTTTATGTTACTGACCACTTTATAAAAAATGTTTTTAAACTTTCGCGATGTTTTCACATATTAGAATGTTTTCGGGACCTTAATAGCGTGAAATATTTAAAGGAACCGAACCTTTTATTAATCAAAACAAACCCGACGTTTCGATCGAATTGCACCGATCGTGGTCACGGGTCGACTGACCACGATCGGTGCAATTCGATCGAAACGTCGCGTAAATAAAAGGTTCGTTCACGCGATTAAGTCCCTATAACATTCTAATAAGTTTATAAAAAGGCTTGGTATGAAATATATTTTTGATCTTTATAGTGTAGTAGTTTCTGAACCCCTGGAAAGCAATACTTCATCCGCGACAAAACATCCGGCGAATTATCCCATGCCTCCAATTAGTTTAATACCGTATCAATAATTTATTGACTATAATTATCGGGGTGTTCTACGGTTAAGCCATAAGTTTGATTGTATAATTATATTATATATGTACCGGAGTTATTTTAACTTAATAGTTTTTCTAGGAAAGGAAAGTTTTTTTTAACATGCAATGAGAAAACCGTTTATAACATCGTGAACTAAGGTCAAAACTAAGTCAAATATTAATTTCAAGTTATAATAACCTTATAACCAATTTCTAAATGTAGGTATGTCGTGTGTTACCTACTTTTAAAACTGTGCCAAGTCAAAAGAATAACACTTATCTAATATTGATATTCGGTGTTTAATTTTCGATAGTCATATTAGCTTCAAATGCTCCACTTGAAATGCAAATAAGATTTTATTTTACTACTAGCAGCCCCGCGCAACTTCGTCTGCATAAATTTTCCCGTTTTTGCAACATTTTTCATTACTGTTTTGCTCCTATTGGTCGTAGCGTGATGTTATATAGCCTAGGGCTTATGTGTTATCCAACAGTAAAATATTTTTTTAATTCGAACCAGTACTTCTTGAAATTATCGCGTTAAAACAAACAAACAAACTCTTCAGCTTTATAACATTAGTATAGATTAGGTAGATATATTGATAGCCTAAATACACTTCTGGACTTAGCTCGAGCCACATTTTTTTAAGTCTTTAATATTCTTTAACTTTACTCTCTAAATAAAAAAAAGCCAATGTAGGTAGGTACCGACTGGGCATCATTTTAGTTATAATTATATCATTGTTCATTGATCGTTTTGTCAATGCTTAAAATTTAAAAACAAAAAATATGAACTAAGATTTGTGTAAAACAATGCTTTAATTTGAGTGTTGCTTATACGAAGTTTTGTCGCTACTTTTCACATTTAAATGATAATGACAGAGAATTACCTTTGAAGCTTCAAGCAACTCTACTTGATAACGATTATGGGTGGACAAAAACGAATCAAAATGTCACATATAGTTTACATATGAATTATAATACTTTCTTTCCTGTAAGTAGGCAAGTAAAAGGAACTTCGAAAGGAATCGTTAATCACAGTAATTAAATATTTATGCTGTTTTCACATTCATGAGTATACACTTATTAACATAGTGCGTTCAGTTAAAGTAAGTATACCAAAAACGTCTGTATATTTAATAAACATAAATATAATGAACTCTGAACATTGTATGAACTTGCATATCTTTTTGTCCTAAATAGAAATAGGAAAAGGCCGGAGCCTTTTCCTATTTCTATTTAGGGTAAATAATCCTAATTCTAAAGGGGTCTGCTCTCCTATTCGTTCGAAAGTGATCTACTCTGGGTCGTCAATGGATAGAAATAGGAAAAGGCCGGAGCCTTTTCCTATTTCTATTTAGGGTAAATAATCCTAATTCTAAAGGGGTCTGCTCTCCTATTCGTTCGAAAGTGATCTACTCTGGGTCGTCAATGGATCTGTGTTGGATTTCTCCAGGTCCTACTTTCTTTCAGGCTTAAACTTGCATTCAATTCAATTTATTTCACTACCTCAATAAAAACATATAAACCATATATGTATAAATCCAATTACACGACGTGTAACAAAAAGGTGTGGTCACATTCCAGGGTTATTATGTGCATATACCTAATTTTATCCAAATCTGAGCATACTATAATTTTATGAATTATTTTTAAATTAGTTTATTTATCAATGAAAAAGTTATCAATTTTTAAAAAAATTACGTAGTAAGTTTTTTGCCATAATAATACAATCGAATTTTTCACAATAAAAGGTGCCTACAGTAGTTTTGCGAAACTTGGCAAAAAGAAAACGTCATAACTATGCCATGACGATACAGTCAGGTGTCAGTGTAATACACATATACTGTCCGCTGATAAATTTGACCACACTTTTCTGTAACACGTGGTATATAGCTTCTCAATAAATATACGCTTCTGGGAAAATGTAAGAAACTTTTGTCCTACACGAAACATATATTAAATAGTATGCCAAAACAACAACTATCATGCATGCGTATTGGTGTATAACCTACACATGACAATTGGGTAGTTGACTACAATAAAAGTAAATTATTTTGTTCTAATCAGGTAATATTAGATCTTAAAATACTCTGAAACAAGTGTTCTTTTAGAATTTACCCGGTTTTTTTAACGCAAAAGCATGAAAACGAACACTAAAAGTAACAATAGGAAATTATGACGTCACAGGTTGTTATTCCATACACATTTCTATAGCGCTTGTCGTTTTGATATTTCATAAAAGAGACTGATTTGACTTGACAGTCAATATCCCTATTATGTAGCACGTGCAAGGAGCTGTCATTCGTCTGCCGGCTACAGGCATGTATTTTCGCTTTAACGTAGGTACATAGGCTCATCATGAAATCTCTGCATACTGGTACAAATATAGGATAAGCATCCTCGCAATAATCACATGAACATCTACAACATTGTTTTGAGCAAACATAATGTGGAATCCGGTGTGACTGGATCTGGAAGATGAACAATCTTCTGTAACCGGGTTTGTAAAGAAAGCCTCAAATTTGCTTAAAGTGGTTTTAAGGCAGGTATTATACCTGTAATTTTGTGTTCTGTATTTTTAGAGAGTAACCTCTTGATAAGAGAGGCGAGAAATAATAATATTTAAACAATAATAATAACAGTTTATGAATTAATAATGACAATGCAATTCGTAGCGAGCGGACAGAACGAAAGGCTAGCTTGTCGACTTGCCGTAGGCTGTATCTACCTACTATTTTTCTAAAATGACTACTCTGCATGTTGACTGACCTGCGGGTCTACTAGATCCACAAGTCAGTCACAGCCCTGACTGCTAAGCCAAAGATCGTGGTTTCGATTTCTACCCAGGATAAAACTTTAAGTAATAAGCACGATTGTTTACTCTGTGTACATACACTAGCGTCATATCGCAGTTTTTTACACTTTGAGTTATGTTAGTGTAATTTTGGTAGGGATATCTTAATTTTTTTGACAATAAAATATAGTCTATGTTACTCCGCGATAATGTAGCTTTCAAATGGTGATAGAGTTTTAAGTTTATTCGTTACATACAAAAATAGAAATCTTTCCTCTTTATAATATTAGTGTAGATGTGTACCAGTATCTAGTTGCCTCTGCTAACTCGCGTCTCTGCTCTGATATTTATTTATCTATGACCCTTTCATCATTTCATATCCCTGTTGATAAATAGAGGTGTTAAGCTGCGCTACTATTTCGCTTGTTTCACGGTAGTACGAGTTATGTAGTTATTGACATCGTGATGACCAAAATCTATCAGATAAAAGGTAAAACAAAGGCCAAAAACTATAAGTGAAACTAACAAATAAATCTCATGTGAGAAAACAGTGACGTTGAACATTTACAGGCTACAGAACACACGAAGTAGTGATGCCACTTTATAATTAGGGACGGTCCACAATCGTAATAGTAACCCATTGTTGTTTTGTACAAATGATCCGTTCTGCTTCACATCGGGAGCGGTCTTCACTTTCTATGACTGTGACATTGCGCCTTGCTATTTATATCAAGCCTATGCTTACTTATATTGTTAGTAACATATGGAGTGAAAACACAGAATATCACCTCTACGTACGCCTATAGGTAAATAGATGTAAATTGCATTGTTTTATTTTTTAAGAGAAGGCTTACGGAGCAATTTATTTACCTTGATAACAGTGGATATACCTATAATATTCAGATTGATAATAACAAGCCTTAACATTGCTTAAATACCTACTTAACCTACCTTTAAGAATTAAGTCTAGGGATTACTTTTGGCGATTAGCTTGAAAGGTTGGGAACCGTAGATATTTACTAGATAACATCACGTCTACGCATTCTCTTCAGAGAGATTTTCCCAGGTTTTATATAATTGTAGCAATGTGTATAATCCAGGACTCTCAGGAAGATGTACTTATCGAAACCGATCCCCATTCAAGATGTCCACCAGTTTATATGATCCACAAGTTTGCTAGCTGTAGTCAGGGCCAGATCTAGAGGGGGCAAACCAGGGCACCAGCCCCGAACGCCACGTTTAACGGGCGATAAATGGCATGCTAAAGGGAGCCCTTAATCAGGTGAAATGAATGTACCCCCCTCATCGTAAGGTGCAGGTTCTCCGAAGGTGAAGGACGCTATCATCAAGTTTTTGTCCCACCTCGATTGTAGATCCGGCACTGGCTGTAGTATAGCTAGTTATTATGTTCCTTAACATAGGGACTTCTCCCACCTACTGGTAAAAAGGTTTTAGAGTCAGAGGCAATTACATAGCTATGAGAACGCTTACCATCGCAATGATGTAAGTGTTTTTACCGCTTCATTTACTGATGTACTGATAACAAACTCTACATTACGCATGTTTTTGATAGCTTGACGAACCGATATAAGCTACGGAAACGGTTTACCGTCAGGCGAACCGTACGATTGTTTGTCATAAACAAGCCATTGAGTAAAAATAAACCGTGGTGACGCGAGGTGCCTAACCCACGCAACGGTCGGAATGCGTATCCTTCTAGGTCACGTTGCCTTGATAATAGGCAGTAAGAACGAAAGCTAACATTTCGCTGATGTCCCACTGCCCTACTAACTCCTTTGTTTACTTAAGGACTTATATTTGTTTATGTACAACATTATTCTATTTGGATTAGTGCACTTACACGTTCGTATTAGAAATCAAATAAAGTAGGTTTGAACGCAAATCTATCAAATAAACACTACAGTTTTTGCGCATAGCCAATTAATACGAAATTACATGGTATCCGAAGAAGAAGCGAGTTCATATTGATGGACAGTCTTAGATATTAAACCTTTTTAAAAATAAATTAACTAGGTACCTACTTGGTCCATTCTCTTTGAATGCATTTGTATTGAGAACTAATAAAAAATTTAGCCTTCAATTTAAATATCTAAACACGTTTGAAAACCAAAACATTTCTTATAGATCGTGAGTTTGCAAAATATTGTTTTTGCCAACAGGTGCAAGTGAAAATGAAAGTGTGGTAAAAGCGCAATAGAAAAGACTTCAACGAGATTTGGTCGAAATTGCTCTATTATATTCGACTTGTTTGACTTTGAATTGTGCGATTTTCATATTTGCCTTCGTATAGTCTACTTATTCGATAGTATATTTTCTTATTCGATATGTCTATCTCTTCAGTCGTTCACTCTTGGTGAGAGAGTGGTCGTGGTTTTATGATGATGCATATGTTGAGCATACCTATCTAATGCAGTACTCGCGGTGTGCCTCCATTTGTTGCGGTCTTCAGCATTACGGGAACTTTGGACTATTGGGCATTGTGTCACATTCGATTCACCTTATTCTAGTAATTACTAGCTGTCCCGCGCAACTTTGTCTGCGTAAATTTTTCCCGTTTTTGCAACATTTCTCATTGCTGATCCACTTCTATTGGTCGTAGCGTGTTGTTATATAGCCTATAACCTTCCTCGAAAAATGGGGTATCCAACAGTGAAAGATTTTTTTTAATTCGGATCAGTAGTTCCTGAGATTACCACGTTCAAACAAACAAACTCTTCAGCTATGTAATATTAGTATAGATTCAACAGTAGGTACCTATCTAATCTAAATGAAGTCCATGAAGTCAAAACGTTTCACCTCGATTTACTTTGGAGGTCCTGGTATCTCTTACTAACACATGGAAAGTACTTTAAAAAATTGTAGATTGAACATTTTACTGAAAGAAGACTTCATTTTGATTTTAAAAATAATTAGAACTGCATTCAATGATTTTTAAATAATCGCCTGACTGGATCAATGGCATATAGGTATTTTAACAGCAAATAATCTTTTATTAAGTTTTTAGAAATAAAGAATAGGTAAGTTTAATAAAAAAAATCTTCTTTCTTTTGATATAAGTATATGCAAGGTTATTTTTTGTATAGTGCAAAGCTCAGACACCCTAACAAGATTTACACACCTTAAAAAAATGAAAACATTGAAACTTGCAGAGTTATAAGCTATTCAAGTTGCCTTGTGTTCTTCGCGCTATCGTGCCTCCGTCCTTTAGTAAGTAATCCATGTATATAATTGAAAAATAAGCGATGATTACATTTCACATCACATTGTGAATATGATTTGGACTTTTAGAATGATAAATGAATTAATTAACGACTGATTAATTAATTTATTGAAAAATATAACATGGTCCAAAAACTACCCCACTGAATTGCGTTACTAATTCTGAGAAAACTACTTTCAGGTTTGCACTATACCAAGAATAACGTTGTAATTTCTGTGCCGTGATAAACACTCACTGTTATCATTAAAAGGCAATATACGTACCTACTTATTTATTATTATAAATATCTACACATAATTAAATAGATTCCTCACGCGCCAATAAGCCAATCGACCGCAGTTTCTTTCTCGAACAGTTAGGTACGGCTTAATAAATTCAGTAGTCAGATTTGCAGTTCCATTAACGTGCTATGGTATGCGAATCAA
Organism: Herminia tarsipennalis; assembly: GCA_945859575.2. NCBI lineage: Eukaryota > Metazoa > Arthropoda > Insecta > Lepidoptera > Erebidae > Herminia > Herminia tarsipennalis. Next base: position 10,756,573 of record OX243844.2, on the reverse strand, counting down.
AATTGTTTCTATGCACGCCACGTCCAACTTCCAACTGCAAAATATAATCCTACTTATATTATAAATCCGAAAGTTTGTGAGGATGATTGAATGGATGTTTGTTGCTCTTTCATGAGAGAAACTTTTTTTATAAAACTTTACAATAATAAGTATTAGTTTATACATCAAAATAGCACAACTATACTAATATTATAAAGAGGTAAAGTTTGTGAGGTTGTAGATCTACTGAACCGATTTTGAAAATTATTTTACCAATAGAAAGCCACGTTATTTGTGAGGCTATAAAACATGACCAACAGGAGTGGAGCATCAATGAAAAATGTTGCAAAAACGGGGGAAAATGACGCAAGCGATGTTGCGCGGGTCAACTAGTCCAATTTGACTGCCTCTGTGGCGCGGTGGGAGTGTATCCGACTGCTACGCAAGAGGTCGTGGGTTCGATCCCCACCCAGGATAGAACTTTGTGTGATGAGCACGATGGTTTATTCTGTGTCTGGGTGTTATTTATCTATAATATGTATGTATTTAGAAATATATAAGTATGTTTATCAGTTGTCTAGTTTCTATACTACAAGCTCTGCCTAGTTTGGGATCAGATAGCGTTGTGTGAGTTGTCCCTAGATATTATTATTAATTATATAAATATCATGCCGTGTGGTGCCGGCTTAAGAATAGTACCACCCCATCTCTACCCGTGGGTGTCGTCAAGGCGACTAAGGGATTTCACACCGGAGGACGGGCAGCAGCGTCCTTTGCGTACTTAAAGCCTTACTGCGATCGCCAACCCGCTCGCCAAGCGTGGCGATTATGGCAATTACCCCCAGGATCTACATACAGTAGGTTCTACTGGGGAGACCCGTGCCCAGCAGTGGGCCATCTTATGGGTTGATATGTATATAAATATCTTTGTCCTGACTGACGGACTAATAGATCAACGCACAGGCCACAGCCTAAACCGCTAATAAAGCCGTGAAATTTTGAGGTCGTATTCCTTATGTAATGCAGGCATTCGACAATAGAGGATTTTTGAAAAGTCCATCCATTAAATAAAAAGGGGGTCAAAGTTTGTATGAAACTTCGTCAATTTTATAGTTAGATCTGTGAAATTTTGTATTTGGCTTTTATGAAAAACGTGTTTCAGCGTTTTTGGAAAATCAGTCCGTAAGGGGGTAAAATACGGCTGGCAAGTTTGTATAAACTCCGTCAGTTTGAAGTTAGATCTGTAAAAAATGTGGCTTTGTGATTGTAAGTTAAGAAACACGTGTTTAAGCGTTTTGATTGAAAGCGAAAATTAACCCTTAACGGGGTAAAGTCATCCAAGCAGCCGAAGCCGCGGGCAGAACATCTAGAACTATCCAAATTAATCACAACGCTGACGCCGATAAAGCCTCGGGGAAAATCTAGTAAATATTAATGTCACAAAACTATCTTAACTCCCATCATAACATTTTATACTTACAAACTATTTTCTGCTAAAATTATAGACCCATCATTGTTGTCTTAACTAGAAAGATCGTTAAGACATTATCCGGTTAGCAAAGGTATGTCTCGTCGACCCCATACCTTTGTGATGAGTTGAATCAAGTCGAATCAGTTGGTTCTACCGGGTCCGCCCTCTGCGGTTGATAGAAAAACCACTATGGGGATGGCAATGATGGCGTCCTAGTTCCCAAGTTCCGTTTACTATGAATACGTACTAAAAGTGTTTCTTGATCGTCTATAACTTTAAATGTTTCCCACAGACGTCAGCTCTCTATCGAATTTGACTTCATAATTTTATTTACAATTTCCATTTTATTTGAACTATCAAATAAAATGAAAATTGCAAATAAAACATTATGACGTCATTGTCACTTAGTGTAAATAGGAGACTACATAAGGAAGGAAGGTCCTAACAGACAGAAAATTAGTTTAAACCAAATAAGGCCTAGTTAGGAGGTAGGTAGGTACTATATCTATTATATTTTTAGTCTACTAGTAGGTACTAGGTATGAATCTTATTTTTCCATCCAACTGCAAATAAAACGTAATGATTCAACAGAAAATTAATGTGTCTATGGGATATAATTTTAGTTAATGCCCATCACTACCACCACTTTTAGTAACTACATATCCATTGCTTACTAACGGTCGGTCTCAATAATCTAACTATCGATGGATTTGGCTACTAGAAGTAGAATTTTGACATATTTTGTATTGAGCTTACGTCAAATAAATAGCTCTAGTAGCCAAATCCATCGTTAGATAGATTATTAAGACCGGCGTTAGTAGCAAATGGAATCAACTTATTTTAATTCAACCTGATATGTAAAGTTGAACTAGATAGAATCCTTGTTTATCTACCAATGACCCATTTGTAGATCCAAGTCCCATTAATATAAGCAAGCATAACTAGACAGATATTGATATCAAACATTCAAACGATTAAAATTAACCTGATTGATACAAACATCAAGTTATTGCGCGATGGTTATCGACACGGCTCCTTAATTTGGTTCAGTGGAGAAGAGAAGTAGGTAGGCGAGTCGAGCTCGCATTCCAACTTTACTGTTACCCACGAGTGGTCGTAGCTACATGCTAATTGACAAATATTACCTGACACGCAGCTTTGCCTACACTAGGTCGAACTTGTCAGAATCTGTACCACCAGCCAATGAGAAATATCGTCTACATAAATATTATTATGCACACAAAAACATCTGAAAGTGTTTCGAATTAATTAACATTTTGACGTCGAAAAACGCGGCAACACATCCCTGTTGGTATCTAAGTAGGCTGGGATTAGAGACCAACTGGTGTACCTACTCATACCTATTTACTAAAATAGAGCGTGCTAGTACTTAACAAATAGGTATACTTACTTAGGTACCTATTTAATATTTTAATTCGCAAATTATCAATCCTATCCAATGGTTAGGTATCTTTTCTACTATGACTACTAATCTTCTTTTTTCTTTTGTTACAAGGTAAATCTTATAAAATACCTTTTGCCCGACCTCGCCCATAAGACTTTTCCCGTGTTTATCAATTCATGTGGAATTGTGAAAAGATAACATGTGGGATTGTGGTCCCATATTAATAGCAATCCTGTTCCAACTAAGCTCAATAATAGGATTCGAACATGAGATCTCACGATTGCGAGACCGATTCCTTAGCCATTAGGCTACGGCCGCTTCTAATTTAATATTGAAATATTACAAGTTAGTTATCTAGGAGCATGTGCCTACATGCGACGATACAGTGAGAATTAATGCACACTATAAACTCGTCATGTCAAAAAAAGAAAACTTTGACATAAGTGTGGACCGAAATTGGTTCCTATTAAATAACGGCTGGCTAGTTTTCATATTATACAAATTGTGGCAAGCATACGTATCATATTTAACCCTCTACTAACTCCGAGGTCACTTTCTATGCATCGAGAAAGTTATTCCACGTTTAGCTCGTGGGATTATATTTTGTTAGTATTTTTTTCATTGAAAATTTGTTTCTGAGGCTTGATTCGTTCATGGTCTATAGAGTAAGATATTATAACATTATTTGTTGCACTGCTATTACCTTGATACTTACTGATTAAAGTGTCCGTGGCAGCTCTTTGTTGTTCGAGATGATCATTGCTTAATTTCAACACTTTTACATTCACATAATATCAAATTTTATAATGAACTCTATCCAAATCTGAAGACCAGATTAAAGATAAGGTTCATCGATTTTTGAGTTTGGTTTCTAATAGTTTTTACGGACTGGTGCAGACTAGGTACCTATTTATCTATAACTATCTATAGCGCGGCGATTATAGCAATAACCCCAAGGCTATCGTTATTCAATTCCAAGGTTATTGCCATAATCATTGCATTATAAATAATAAAGGTTCTACTGGGGAGACGCGTGCCCAGCAGTGGGATATCCTACGGTTTGATAACTGATTACAAACGCCAATAAGTATGAGACCCCATATTAAAAAAAATAAGTCATCAAAGCAACAAACATCTTTGATGACACGAAATAATAGACAATAATGCCTACAGTTACCACAGAATTTAAATAAAAATGATTTAACATCGTTGATTGTTTTTTGCACTTAGGAAGTTCGACATTTGTAGTGAAGCGATGTATATTGACGTCAGTATTAATCTAGGTATATCTACGAGTACCTTTAATTTGCACTCAGCTCTGCCGACTTTCCATGGCAGCCAACAGCCAACCTCAGCGTCAATTTCCGGAACATAAACTTTTCTTTATTGCGAGAAAGAAGGACCAAATCAAACAAATACGCTTGTATGTATGTCAAATATTCAAAGATAGATAACTTTTTTTAGGTACCCACTTATGGTTGGTCTCAATAATCTATCTATCGATGGATTTAGCTACTAGAGGTCGAATTTTGACATGTTTTGTATGGACCATATGTAGCTCCAGTAGTCAAATCCATCGATAGATAGATTATTAAGACCGGCCGTTAGATACATACATCAACATTCCTTCAAGGTCACTCTACACCTGTCATCATACTCCCCAATCAAGAGAATCGGGCACATCTATATCTATACTAATATTTTATACTAGCTGTCCCGGCGAACTTACTACCGCACTGTTATTTTTTTTTTCGTTATTTTCTTATTATTTTTTACGTAATAACCTTCTACAGAGTATTAGAAAACTCGTTCATAAGTACCTAGTCATTAGTTCTGGTTATATGAAGAGTTGCTACGTTGAACGCGATAATTTCAGGAACTAGAGGTTGAATTGAAAAAAATTTTTATTGTTGGATAGCCCATTTATCAAAAAAGGCTAAAGCTAATATAACATCACGCTACGACCAATAGGAGCAGAGCGTCAATGAAAAATGTTGCAGAAACGGGAAAAAAGACGCAAACGTAGTTGCACGGGTCAGCTAGTACTACTTTAGATATATAGGGTGATGCAAAATAATGTCATAGTTTGAATGGTCTACCATTTTGTAATTAATGAAAAAATAAGTTCTGCTTTTATGAAATGTTTATTTGAAGATGTAAAATTGTTATACAATACAGTCAATAGAACGGAGGAAACCCTCTAGATAACTCAGAAAACGATGGAGACTTTAAGACATCCATTTCAAGGCCGAATGATCTCCCGTTTTGGAGATTTGAACTGGCCGTTCAGGAATGGCCGCAGACTCCTACCTTTGGAGATGAAATCTCGTTCGTCTCGTTAAATCACTTACTACAATAAATTACAAACCTTGTATGCGTTTTTGAAAGGTAATATTGATGAAATTAAGAAATGGATATTTGTAAGCAACAATTGAAATGCCGTAAAACGAGCAGAAATTATCGACTCAGGAGATTGTGATTGGAGCGATATATTTTTTCCGACTTATTGTCATGAATTTTACATTTTCAAATAAACATTTTAAGAAAACAGAACTTATTTTTTTTATTATTTACAAAATGATAGCCAATTTAAACGATACATTAATTTTGCGCCGCCCTATATTTACCAATCAGTACCTATCTATAATTACATCCTGTTTCAAGAAGTGTCTATAGGCATGCTAGAATAGAATGCGGTCTTGATAAGTGGGATTTCCCGAATAAGAAAGTGAAATGCAATCAAATGAGTCATGGCGCAGGTCAATGACTGCTTCTCGAGTCCTCTGCATATTACGATTAATTGCGACCCCTGAGTAACTCTTCAAGGAACTTAGCGAAAGTGAATACTTTTTCCTTGTATTCAGACTTTCGTATAAAATTTTATAATATGTTTACAAGATGACTGTTTAATGTAAGTATTATAACAAAACTAATTAACCTGAATAAGTTCATAACAAACTGTCGACCTCTTTACAGATTGCAAGGAGTTAGCGAAAGTAAATTCTTTTTTACTCGTATTCAACTTTCATTTTTAATTTGTTTTACTCATTAAAAAATAATAGTAACATTATTTGAATACGGTAACTGTATCTAGAGTAAGGTATATATATCATTGTCTTAATTAACTTGTGCATAAATCAGTTGAATATCTGTAGGTACTAATGTTATAAAGCTGAAGAGTGTGTTTGAACGCGATAATCTCAGGAACTACTGTTCCGAATTGAAAAAATATTTTACTGTTGGATATATATAAAATTACGCTACGACCAATAGGAGCTGAGCAGCAATGAAAAATCGGCGGCGCAGGTCGGCTAGTACTTTATAAGCAGCTATATAAGTTGCAGTATAAATATAGCAATTGGGTAGTTGACTACAATAAAAGTAAATTATTTTATACTAATTAGGTAATAGTAGATCTTAAAATGCTCTGAAAATAACTGTTCTTTACCATTTAACATGTTTTTGAATTTAAAAGCATGAAAACGAATACTAAAAGTAATAATTTGACAATAGGAACATATGACGTCACAGGTTTGTTATTCCATACACATTTCTATAGAGCTTGTCGTTTTGACATTTCATAAAAAGAAACTGATTTGACTTGACAGTCAACATCCCCATTGCTAATTGTTTTTTAGACGATGATGGTTCAGGAGGTGTAATTAAAACGCATTATGAGCATATTTCATAATTTATTTTTCAAAGTATAAATAGACATTCCACCTGTGCCCCACTATTCTACTACCGGACGAAGCAGCACACTCAAAGATTCAGTCCAACGCACATTAACGGATGCTACAAAAAGCGTGATGGATATAAAACCAGAACTTGCGTTACAAGCTATATGTACTAGGCTTAGAATCTAATTACAAAATCATAATTGAGAAACGATTATTATTCCACAAATAGTTACTCACGATTAGAACGCCTTTTAAGTAGAGATGAAAATCACCAATTTGTACCTGAAACCATAATAATCTATACTAATATTATAAAGCTGAAGAGTCTGTTTGTTTGAACGCGATTATCTCAGAAACTACTGGTCCAAATTAAAAATGTATTTTATTGTTGGATAGATCATTTATCGAGGAAGGCTATAGGCTATATAACATCACGCTACGACCAATAGGAGCGGAACAGCTATAAAAATGATGCAAAAACGGGAAAAAATTACGCAGATGAAGTTGGTCGGGCCAGCTAGTTATTAATATAAGTATGAATTTTTAATCAGGCTTAATGTGTTTTTTCATATAATTTTAATTTCATTTAAAATAATTTTAAACTAGCTGCAAACTTCCTCGGCGTGCAATGAAACAAATGGAAGTTTAAAGTAGCCTTAGTAACTCCTTATAACAAAAACAATTGTTATGGAAATTAACCGAAAAAAACAAACAGACAAACATGCTCGCTATAAGTTCAGTCTAAACATACCTATATACAGGGTGGACCAAAGCAATGCCCCCTGAAGGGAAAGTACCCTAAATATTTGAGTAAGCAAATTTTTTCCAAAGGAAGTATTCTTTTATTTTTAGAAATAAAAGGAACTGCATTCAAAAATGTTTGAAATGTCACTTGTAGGAATTGGGCACCAAACCCGTCGTCGAAACATTCCGTATTTTCAACCGACTTCAAAAAGGAGGAGGTTCTCAATTCGACTGTATTTTTTGGCAAAATTTAAAAGCACATCTTGATCTAATTGGCTATTTCCAATAGTGCTTCTGCTTCGCATTGCACTTGTTGTACATTTATACATTTTATTGTTAAATTTCATGGCCTTCCTCAAATTTTAGACGCAATATCAGATAAGATTTGTTCCTTATCAATCGATATCATAAAAAATATCATGTTTATTCTTTGCAAATGCTAGGTTCGACTTCCGGCTCTGGCAAGTGACTTTCAGAAAATCTTTGAATGCAGTTCTTTATTATTTTAATGTTACCTTTGAGTGAAATTTGCTAACTAACATTTTTAGTATAGGTACTTTCCCTCCAGGTGGCATCGGTTTGGTCCATCCTGTATTAAATAAAAGACGTTATTTTTACATTACAAATACCCACCTACAGTTTTCTCAATGTAACTCGGCCGGATTTAGGAAGAACGAAGTTAGGTTAGTATCAGTAGGTCGTATCTCTATGACAACTTTCGCGCATGTCATAGAGATACGACCCTAAAATGACTTACGAAAACGATTAATTATGTTTAATCCAATAAAAATATTAACAACAACATTTAAATTCAACAATATAAAAATACTACATAGAGTTCATGAAAGTTTAAATTTAGAACAGGTACTAGTAAATAGTTACTAAAGAAAGTTTGAAAAACTATTTCTTTACGAAAATAATCACAAAAAACATGAGTAATACTAATTATGACAATGTAATACGTAATCGCAGCTATAAAATTCTCTTGATTTACAATATATGTTCGTAAACTTTCGCGACTTGTACACATTATAGAATTTTATAAGCTACGGGTCTTAATCGCGTAAATATTTTATTTTAAGGCTAAGTACCTTTGTTTATTGCCTGACGTTTTAAAATTCTATAATATCTTGGTTTAGTTACCGTCCGCGCCCCCCGCTTCCTGTCACCATTTACTTTCAAAAAATGCATCTGTGCAACCACTTGTCGCCAAGTTCAACCCGGCCAACATACTTTGAGACAGTTAATTAAATAAAAAATCAATTGTGTACAGTTTGTACACAATTGTTTTTTTATTTATTTATACAGCTACAGATGAAATTAATTAATAAAAAAAAAAACATGCACGTATAAACTAATTATCTTATTATCCTCTTATTGTTTGCGAAAAATCATATATCATACGGTGCTTGTTATAAGATTGGATTAGAGCGGTAGTATGTTTGAAAAGTCCCCCGCGACACAGGGTTTGTACCCTACGGTATTCGTCTAAAAAAAAAATGACTTCATTGATTTTTGTTTTTAAGGCTATATAAAAAGTAACCATATATTGTAAGTAAGTATGTATATCATTGTATAGTTATAAAGTTTTTCAGTATTTATTATTTATTCTCTATCTAGATATTTTTCGCGAAAACACATTGTAGTTGAAAAAATTGATTTACTAATCTAGTCGAAGTTAGCTACAGAAAACTAAAGATGGTTTATTATATAATTGTTAACAAGTGGGATGAAGATGAAGATTGTTAGGTAAAAGTGTCCAGCACAATAGTACGGAGTTAAATCACCAATTTTGCATTCGGTAATATCACAAAACACCGAGAGCACAGAAGCTTAGATTCATACAAACGCACTCAAGCAATAGACTTCGGTCACGGTCAAAGGATCTCAGATCAGTGGACCTCAACAACTCCGGAACTGAAAAATTGCAAGCATTTGATAGGTGTGAAAGAAAACTTCTCTCAAATTAATGTCAAATCTATGCATTTTTTCCCAAGCGTCAACGCTTAACGGCTCCCCCACATAGGCGCGTTATTATCGGTCGATAATACCGGATGCGTTATTTCGATATCTGATGTTAGGACGGCTACGAAGTTACACCCTACTGCGATAATAACGATGCAATAGAAGTGGAACGCTAGTGTTCCTCCGTCCTGCGTCAGTTCTTAGAAAATTTGTATTGGGACTGGGACTTCAATTTCGTGATTCAGGATTTGAACTTCTCTCAAATTAATGTCAAATCTATGCATTTTTTTCCCAAGCGTCAACGTTTAAAGGCTCTCTCGCATAGGCACGTTATTATCGGTCGACCGGATGCGTTATTTCGATATCTGTTTTTAGTACATTATATGTTAGGACGGCTACGAAGTTACACCCTACTGCGATAATAACGATGCAATAGAAGTGGAACGCTTGTGTTCCTCCGTCCTGCGTCAGTTCTTAGAAAACTTGTATTGCGACTGGGACTTCAATTTCGCGATTCAGGATTTGAACTGATGTTGTGCCGTCACAAACGTATGAAGTTTTACTTCTTTACTCTCGGTTCGTAGTAATACCGTTGCTTTATTCTGCATCAAAGTAGTGTCGTTGCTATGCCCAAGTAGATAATTAACTGAATGCTGCGATTAAGTACTTATGACACCGTGAGAAGCGATGTCAGAATCTAGCCCATCGAGCTGAGGCGTTACTCGCTTCAGTTTCCACGAGACACATCACCTTTACTAAGAAACGGACTGATAAATACCACAATTTAAAACAAACCAAGCTGGGAATTGTGTGAGGTAAGTGCACCTATGTACTTATTAAATATTTTCATTCATGATGCTAGAACACAATACCTAGTCTGGCCATAAATACTGTTACAATTAAAAATAAGAAAGATATTACATTTGAATTTGGAATCTGTCATTTTTATACGATTGTTCATTGTATTTTCTAATTTTGGCGCCAATACATTGTACAATATTTTGCTATATTAAAATGGAGTGGGGTGATAAAGAAAACCGAATCGCTGTGATTGCATTACACAAAGTTGGTATGGAGCCGAATGTAATTTTTAAAACTCTCCATACGCTTGGTATTAGTCAAATGTTTGTGTACCGGGCTATTAATAGGTACAATGAGACCTTCTCTGTTTGTGACAGAAAAAGATCTGGCCGTCCACGTAGTGTTCGTACGAAAATGGTGGTCAAAGCAGTAAGGGAAAGAATTCGAAGAAATCCTGTCCGAAAGCAAAAGATTTTATCTCGGGAGATGAAGATAGCACCCAGAACCATGTCACGCATTTTAAAAGATGACTTAGGACTTGCAGCCTATAAGAGACGCACTGGTCATTTTTTAACTGATAATTTAAAAAAGAATAGGGTGGGAAAATCGAAGCAACTACTGAAGAGGTACGCAAAGGGAGGTCACAGAAAAATTTTGTTTACGGATGAGAAAATCTTTACAGTTGAGCAACATTTTAACAAACAAAATTACCGTATTTATGCTCAAAGCTCTAAGGAAGCTTCCCAATTAGTCGACAGAGTGCAACGTGGGCATTATCCGACTTCAGTGATGGTTTGGTGGGGTGTTAGCTATGAAGGAGTGACTGAGCCATATTTTTGTGAAAAAGGTATCAAAACATCGGCACAAGTGTATCAAGATACCATTCTTGAGAAGGTAGTTAAACCCCTTAACAACACCATGTTCAATAACCAAGTATGGTCCTTCCAACAAGACTCAGCGCCGGGTCATAAAGCTCGGTCCACGCAGTCTTGGTTGGAAGTGAACGTTTCGGACTTCATCAGAGCTGAAGACTGGCCGTCGTCTAGTCCCGATCTTAATCCGCTGGATTATGATTTATGGTCAGTTTTAGAGAGTATGGCTTGCTCTAAACGCCATGATAATTTGGAGTCCCTAAAACAATCCATACGATTGGCAGTGAAGAATGTTCCCATGGAAAGAGTGCGTGCTTCTATTGATAACTGGCCTCAACGTTTAAAGGACTGTGTTGCAGCCAATGGAGACCACTTCGAATAAGCTTTTTATATTTTGAATTGTTTTTTATTTATGTATTAAACTAACACACTGTAAAAGTAATAAATATTATTTGGAATAAAAAAAAATGATTTTTCTTCGTAACAATATTTATGGCTAGACTAGGTATATTTTAGGCGGCCTCAGTGGCGCGGTGGGAGTGTGTCCGACTGCTACGCAAGAGGTCGTGGGTTCGATTCCCACACGGGGCATCACTTTGTGTGATCCACAAATTGTTGTTTCTAGTCTGGGTGTACTTTTTGTCCGTGAATTGAATGTTTGAAAAGTCCCCCGCGACACAGGGTTTGTACCCTACGGTATTCGTCTAAAAAAAAAATGACTTCATTGATTTTTGTTTTTAAGGCTATATAAAAAGTAACCATATATTGTAAGTAAGTATGTATATCATTGTATAGTTATAAAGTTTTTCAGTATTTATTATTTATTCTCTATCTAGATATTTTTATTTGTGTACAACTTTGTACATAACGTTTTAAATAAATATATAAACGGCTAACTGCGAGAAAAAGGTTAAGTCCTGTACTTTAATAATTTAAGAAGACCAATTATTGTACACTTAATTTGCACATAAACAATTTGAATTTGAATTTTGAATTTGTACCGAGGGCATAGGTGCAGCATTTTATGATCCTGTGAGGAATGTTAACCGCATGTATAGTGTTATCAAGTGTATTATGGTGTTGTAACTATTTGCGATTTCTGAGGCTATCAGCTATACTTTTAAGTATCACTCTGAAAATATAGTATTTTATACAGATTAGTAAAATTGCTATACAACATCTAGCACGATGTGCTTCTGGTAGCAGAGGTACACCGATAGCAATCTTCTGCAATGCCAAGAAGCTAGTATTCATCTGAGGTTGCAATAAGAGGCAAAGGGGTGGGGTTATATAGGGCTAGAATTGCAACTATGGAAGGAAGGAAGGGCTAGAATTGCAACTATGGAAGATTTAATATATGTTTAATACTAAGTGTTCTGGCAGACCCTGGGTCAGATCAACCTCAAATGCATCAAAGTCAATTAAAGTAACTGAATCGCAATCTGTGAAATATTGAATAGGTCTGCTCGTCATTTGTGGTCTTCATCATCAATTCCACTTCACCAATTGGTGTTTTTTAAGAGTAAATGCACGAATTACTATGAAATATACCTAAATCACTGTAGGTGTGCCTTTAATATTTTAAGAGTTCCCTCGATTACTTCAGGATCCCATCATCAGATCGCGATCTGATGACAATGCGACCAACTTGGAAATAGACCCTTTCAAACACAAAAACAATTTTTCAAATCGGTCCAGCCGTCTTTGCGTAATCGTTGAACAAACATACAAGAAAAAAAAAACATACAGACGAATTGAGAACCTCCTCCTTTTTGAAGTCGGTTGAAAAGTTCCAAAAAAAAGAAAAGACTTTCACACTCCCTTCCGTCTCACCGTACTATCTATCTATAGGTATTAAACGAACCCTTTTAAATAAAAAAACACAGCAATATGCTGAGTCGAAATATTTGTTCGTCTTTTTTTCTTGAAAATGATGTTTCTTATAAGGAGACCTCCATTCATTTTTAAAATTTATTTTATTTTTATTAATTAACGTAAAAAAGCATCATGATCAGCGTCAAAATCATCAAGCGAAATTCCAAAAACACGAGTCTTGTTGGACACCCTTTAATTTTTAACTTTATTTTATTTATATTTTTTGTCGTTATAGCGGTTATTCCAACATTGTGAACATTTATTGCCATTAAAATCATGAGCAAAAAAATTACAAAATAAAAAACAGGATTTTGTATCCTGTGAAAATGTCTCTTATCTATTGAACCGTAGTTCAATAGATAAGAGACGGACAGACTGCGAAGTCATAGTAAGTTTCTTCTTTAACCTTTGGGTACGGAACCCTAAAAAGTAATAATTAAAATAATTTAAAAAAAACCGGGCTGGAGACCATGTCGCCATGTCGGACCATGCTCAGTATAGGGTTCCACAGCCTTGAATATTTGCAACAGCAGAAGAGCGTATGTTCATGGCACTTACGCCCTTTCGTTGAGAAAGGCAATATGGTATATCCGAAATAATTTTAGTTTAAATTATTTATTTAGCGCTACCTTTGTGATTGTAGCATATTTTTTGGGACCACGGTTCAAGAGATAAGGGGACACAATTTTTGCAACTTTCGGAGCTTCCCAAAAATATTCACTTGATCAAAAAAGTTTATTAGAAACCTTAATATGTTTTCGAAATACCTGACGAATTATGTGTGCTGAAAAATAAATCTGCTTCTAGTGCATGTATGGAGAGCCCCCCGAAAAAAATATGTATTTTTATTAAGTATGTAGCTATCAAAGTAAGTATACTGCAAACCACATTTTTACCAAATTTCATCAATATGAATTGAGTGGTCTTTGAGTAAAATGCCTGTGACATACGGACAGACAGATAGACAGACGGACATGACGAAACTATAAGGGTTCCGTTTTGCTCTTGTTCCGGCTACGGAACCCTAAAAATTAAAATATTTGGTCTAAATGCGATAAAAAACATTATTTCAGTGATATTTTAGATCATCTTCGCCTTCGTCGTTACACTCTTGGCAGAGTCGTCTTGTCAGGGTTGGTGACACGCTTAACAAGTTGTCGCCATTCCTCTCTTACTGCGGTCATTCTTGTACATTTATGAAGTGGACTATTTAGTGCTGCTTTTATTTGATTAGTCCAACGCATAGGTGTTCTGCCGCGTGACCTTATGCCTTCAGCTTTTCCTTGCACCACCAGTAGCTCCACAGAAGTATTGTTTCAGCATGAAATGTGCCCAAAGAAAGTGAGAATACGACCTTGTACGACGGAAGAAAGACGTTGTTTAATATATTATTCCTGAGGATGGAATCGTTAGTGGGTAATTGGGTCATTGTATGCCAAGCATTTTTCTCCAGCACCACTTCTCTGAAGCGTCTATCTTCTTTTTCAATGTCCATGTCTCAACGCCATACAGGAATATGGGAAATCCTAATACCCTGAAAAGTCGTGTTTTCGTGGCTTTTTGATTTAGATTATAAAGTAGATTTTATATACGCTGAGGTCACCCCTTATTTTATTTACAATGTCTGTTAATTCTAATTTCTAAACCCGAGTTAATACGCCTTTGATTATTTTTCAAAGGAATCAGGATCAATCGCCATTATAACTAGATATGTTAGAACTGTCTAAAAATAAAGAAAATCCCCTAAGCTTTTCTTTAGCTACAACGCTTGAGATTTCGAAATCTCGAGCATTTTCAAATGTTGTGTGTAAAATGGATGAGGAAATGGAAAGGATGAGATATAGATATACATGCAAGATGCGTAGAAACTACAGAAGGCGCGGGTCCAGAACTTTGTGAAGCGGGGGCAACATGTTAGCCAACCGGCCCAATGAGTCGCTTGTATGACGGACGCATTTGATTCAACCTCGGTCACCACCGCCGAAGGGGGGCAATTGCCTGTCAAAACACACCGGTACAGTGTCAAAATTCCCCAAAAAAAGATGTTTCACTCGAGTCCGGGAGAGGCAATTGCCCCAGTAGCCACGGCAGAAGAAAGCATCACTTTAACAAAACAAATGATAATCCATGTATTATATGAATGATTAAGACCTCGTTGGTGCCCTGAGGAAATTAAACAAAGGTTAAGATCATACACTCCCAAATAGCCAAAGGCATTACAGATTCTAGTACGATAGTGTGTAAGCATACCTCTATTTATCACAAATAAAACCCAATAGAAACTAAGACGTCAGAATAGTAAGATTTATGCGATTGTATACAAAAGGTTGGAAAGTCCGCTGTTTTGTTTATAAACATATTATAAGTCATTAGTTAAAAAATCGGTCATATTAATAACAGTACATACGTATCAATAAAAGTTGGCATACTTTACCTGATCAAGTTGAAGTACTTTATCATTAAAGAACTTGATCTTCTTGCGTTAGTCTCAAGCCGAGACCTTTTGGGGTCAAAATTATTTTATTACGAGTACTTGATGACACTCGAGCAATTTTGAAGTGACTAGCTACACTTGAATTATAAAATTGTGATGTTTGACTCAATGGAGGACTCTATCACCTCGATCAGAGAGCCTTCTTACTCTCCTTAAACCCACATATCATCGGCAAACCAAAAAAATCAGGATGCCTATCATTAATTTAGCAATAGATCCCTGGCATATGTAAGTATTTCCACATCTATGTCTTCTGTGAAAGCTCATGCAGAAATCGTTACAAATTTTGGAAGCATACCAGTGGATAACTTTCAATAAAAATACGAGTAGTCATCATTATTATGGCATAAAGACCACCCGGGATTGAGCGGGTCTGTCTTGATGTCCTGTAACTTGCTCAAGATAATATAGGTCAACTACCTTACCTTTAAAGATGATTTACCTCATTCCAACACACAATAACTTCTTTACCTGAAACAAACAAATAATCCTATTAATTACATTACTTCAAATGATCTACCACACTTAAAAAGTAAACAATTTAATGAAATATCTCAAAATTCCAACAGAGTTTGTGGGAACTTTTGGGAGATATCACGATCACGTAAACGCAAACAAACAATGCTTCCCGGTTCGGTAACCGAATGTCCTTGAGAAGGTCCAGTCGGGAACGATCCGTGCAACGGGATAGGAACAGGTTGGACACACGGACAGATGGGCCGACTAGCACAGTTAGCCCGCTGCCACTATAACTGGGTCATCATATATATATAGTGAAGTTCAAGGCATAACACTCATTGCAAGTTAAACTCTCGCACAAGCAACACGCACTTTCACCGGTGATATACCTCGTGGAAGATAACGTGAATCAGTGTTTCAGTGATATACCTCCAAAATCCAGATAAGGTAAGGTTTTTTGAAGGGTTATCCCTTATGAAGTGGAATATTTTTAGTGTTCGTGGATACAGAGTGAAAGTTTGACAGGACGCTGATGATTGCAAGTGATCGCGGGATTATTTTTAGATAAGGTGTTTCAAGTGATTTAGTGATACATAATGTTTGTTTATATAGAACTTTGTTATTTATTTGCGTTTTAAGTGAATAAACAGAATGTGTATCTAAATTGCTATGAAAAGGAAATAATTCCATATCTTAAATATTTTTTCACAATAAATTTATGTGGATATACTTAAATCCGATTTTACGTGGAATTATTAATACTATTTTTATGTACCGACGAGATGTGCTGATGACCGGAAGAAGAAAGTACCTACCTACATAGCTAGATACTAATCATATGTTACGAATATTTTTAACTGGCCATTTTATGAAACAGTGGCAAGATATAAATTAATTTAGCTGTACAATTTTATTTACATCATTTATTTTTTATATTAAACTTTAATAAACATCAATCGACCTAGGCATATATTAACCATAATCATTTCAATAAATACCTACAAAAACAAATCTGCACGACAGTCAACAATCACTATTTTAGTAAAGCTGATAAATCTTCCTCCCAAATATTAAATCATAATAAATAATTAAAGTAGATAGTACATAGCTCCATAACATGTTACCAATATATTATTTTCACATGGAAAACACTAAAAATTAAAAACGCATAAACCAAATAAAAACCAAGCGCGCACACTTGTTACGAAATAGAGCAAGCAGAAGAAAGTTTCAAGCTTCAAAAATTGAGTGTTACGGCACGAAAACAACCGGAATAATTATAAATCAATTGTTAACAACAATTATAGAAACAATGACACCAATCAGTCACACACAGCAACTAATATATTGTGTCTTCCACACGACACACTAGCTGTCCACTTTAGTCATGTAAATATAAACCTTCGCTTTCTAAAATGTGAAAATGTTAGCATAATACATTTCAACTTTGTATTTGTCGCGGGTAATGTAAATAATACAAACGGACCAAACAATTTTGTGTAATATATTGACGTAACAATAGCAAATCTAGCAACTAAATACTCTGCTACAAGATTCAATTGTAACGGTAATTTTATTGCTTGTAGGTACTTCGCATTATGATAAAGTATTATATCTATATTCGCGTTACAAATCATGATCAACCTCAAATTCATCCGGCAGCTTGTTTAATTGATCTGTTCTACAAATAGAGCGGGCCAATCGATTTAACTCGGCATTCAATAATCAAGTTCATAGACAAACATAAAAGTAAGTCAAATAATATGCCAGAATTTTATTTGTTTCTGTAGAAAGGATTTAATCAAATCTAAACTCATAGCCATAGATCTATTTTTAATGACATCATTTGAATGTATGTATTCAAACCTGACTCACTTTTATATGAAAAACCAAATATACTGTTCGATCTCAAAAATATTTAGGTACCTAGGCAAGAATTAAGCATCAAAAGTTAGCACGGATATAACCTCCTCTAGCCCATGTATGACTTTAACATCTATATATGTTACGGTAGTCGATCCAAAATGATGTAATGAATGATAATGACTTAATTAATAATTTAAAACAAAATTATTAGGTAGGTAAGTACTTATGTTAATTTAAGGATGAGTTAACGTCTTTTATTATTATATTTAGCTTCATTTATAAATTGGACTGGGTAAAATGAAATGCGGGTACGTCCATCGAAACTTTATAAAAAAAATTAGCAAAATAAGATGAGACATTGACGATCGATGCTGTGTGTTATGATGCTCGGTGACAGGTTCTTAAGTAATTAAAAGTCTTGAAACGTGCGCCGGCGCTGTGTTGAAAGTGGCGAGGAAAGCTGTTGCGATCGGAATGGCCAATAATCCGCTTGCGTGCCTGCCGCCCGGTCCCGTCGCGGAGTTTCTCGCAAACTTCAACTTATACTATACATTCTACTAGATGTAATATACTGCAGGTATTCCTTTTAATTAAGGTTATACCTATCACCATGCGAATAATACTTCCACGTTTACCAAAATTGGGTACTAAATCTATATCTATGATTTATGATGACGTTTAATAGTTTTATTTTTGTTTAGAATTGGACAATAACTTTTTTGTCATAGACAATTTTAACGACGTTTTTTAAAAAAAATAGAAAAATACTTCGTTTATTTTCGTAACATCGATACAACGCCTTCCAAAAACAAACAAGCGAAACCGTACAACATTTAATCGAGACTAACATTTCTTCGAAAGTAAACACAATTGACACAAAGCTCATATTTTTAATCTAATGCGAAATCTAAGGGTCAATGAAAATAAAAGTCGGTAATGACTTCACAGTGATGATTAATCTTCACAGTCATCTCACCGCGTCAAACGAAATGCTTGATACATTCATGTCCAAAAAACTTTAAAGTGAAAGTTGTCGGCAGACGTGAGAGGCAATCTCGTCATTCACCGTCGTAGTTGGGTAATCGAAATCATTTTAAAACGAAAATTACATACCGGGCTTCGCTGCGGGCTATGACCGACCCTTTTCAATGCGTAGTGAAATTCATTTCTTTTTTCTCCTGTTTAAAAAGTATCTAATGAGTATAATAACTCTAAACGTACATATACATTCTTATAATTAGTTATGGTTGGAACTACCGAATTGATTATAGCGTATTCTGTTGATGTGCAGTTAAGGACTTCCTACAGCAATTAAAACGACTCCTCTCACGCAGAGTTAGAAGATTATCTCTATGTAGAGCGAATAATCAAATTTAACAACAATTGACTATTGCAAGGTCCAAAATGTTCAACTTTCATTGTTTACTCAATAGCTATTGAGATGTAAAGCATGATTGGTACGGCACTACTTGTAGACAAGTAGGTGTCGACCCAAATTGAACATGTGCATCTTGAATCAGGTGTACCGTACGATTGATCCGCATCGAGAGCGTCGGTAACGGTGTGCGCATACGCTTACGGATCAATGTTTGTAGAACATCACTATAGCACCTCATCATTAGTTTGATACAGCTATAGCACACCAATGATGCGTTTCTATCACCATAAAATGTTACGTTAGTTGGAGAAAATGCTATCATGAAACTTCCATCCATCTGAAATTATGAATAGGAAATATCTGCAGACATAGGTAGTACATATTGTGAAATTAATGGCTAACAAGCTGAAAATAATGGTTTCATTTAAGTACATAATAGGTACCTACATAAACATACCGTTTTCATTCTGTTATAGGATTAATATTGAAGCGATAAAATGCTTCAATATCAATGTTCAAAATACACGCAAGTGTTATACCTAATCATGTAACATAACTTAATTATATCTATATAAGTGTAGTGTTAGTCACGTAGCTTTAACGATGTATGTTTATTACGAGTGAATAAATTTCAATTCACGTTCATATCCGTGTACCGAACACGCACGCCTTTAGACTTACGGATGGTATTAGAAAGCGCATTGCATGCTGGACCGGACACCGAGCAAACTAAAAAACCAAAAAATATACACACGGAAGATGGAACAAGAATACATTCTTTGTGATCTTTGGATAACAGAAATGTAATATAAATTCTTGCGTCTTTAATCGATTGTTAACACATATCGATTCAATAAAAACTTTAGAATAAATCTGATGCAAATCAAAATCGCTCGCGTGTATCGCGGAGTCGCATTATACCGATGTAAAGAAAATATGAATGAAACAATCCGCGCATATACAAGAGGAAAATTGTCAAATGGTTGGTGAAATTTGCTTCTCATATTTCCACGGTGAATTTCCGATGAAAGTTGGGAGCTGGTCACAACGTAATAGCTGGTCTGAGTCGTCACTCCGAAATTAGAAAAACGTTAACCTTGCACGGCAGTGGCACACACGCGACCGGACCGTGTGGCTTTCACCCATCGCCATGTTTGCCACCGCCTTGCGTCGGAGTCGTTCTGCGTTACTAGACAATATAATTATGCTCATGTATTGAAAAATATGTTTTTAAAAATAGCGGGAAGAATGCGCATCGATTTTTTGGTTTAACACTTGATTTGGTTAGTATTATAGAATGATTGTTTTCTTTAGGTACTTATAACAAAACTTATTATTTGCTTTACGGTTTAACATAATTATGTACCTACTTAGATATGAAAGCAAAGACTTTAACTAACTAAGTTTTACACGAAATGCGAGACGCAAATTAGGGTAATTAATATATTTATAGATATTAAAATGTATTAAGTAGAACAGAGGCAGGTCTCATCTGAAATGTTCAATTAGGCACGCGTGTTTATATCATTAAAATAGTAGGTTATTTTACTAGAGGCTAGACAAGAATAGGTTGTGAAATGATTAAGCAGAAATTTCATATAACTTATTTTAAATGTAGGCCGCCATCACGGACGTGAAGATCCGCAACGATCGAAAGTGAGGTTAGTTTCTCGTTGCAGCGTCAAGTTCAGTCACCTGCGCCGGCGCAGGGTTACTAGGTCATGGGGTCACCGCCACCTTAAAATCAGCCAGTAAATCGATTCCATGTCAATAGCAACCTAACCAATAATTTATGCGCGTAAAATGTTAATTTAAACCCGGCAAAATGCCAATATATTTCCCTTTAGGTACACGGTTAAGTCAGATTTCGACTTTTAAACTTTGATGACGAGTAGAGAGTAGTGTTATTATTCTTTTTATTATCAAATACCATGTTAATGGTCTCCTAACCGTGTCGATTACGGCGGCTAATCCCATCAGTATGCTTAGTGCAAGTTTATTTTACGTTAACGTGATCGACACGTTCAGGAGCGCTGCAAGCTCTTAACCAATCAGAGAGCCAATCGCGGTAAACGATTCGATCGCGTTAACGTTAAACAAACTCGCACTAAGCACACAAGAGACTAGCCAACTAACTAGGCGATAATACTTAGTGCACAAATGTTCGCTGTTCCCTCACTCTCATCGGGTATCCGGCACGACCGGTGAAAGATTGGACGCAGGACCGACACGGAGGGATGTGACATATTTCGAAAACTGTAACCCATCTATTGACCGACAGTGGTAACGTTGCGTAACCTCGCTATTATCTCGATCAGCTCAGACGCCAACGAGTCGGGGACCCTTCTAGAACTGACACCATGTTATACCTACGAAGTTAGGTAGATACATGTTATGCATTACTTCGGTATTTATACCTAACAAACATCCGCCACTTCGTACGCGTGGATCCTGTTTCCGCGGGAAGATGTAGGTATTATATAAACCTTCCTTTGAATCACTCTATCTATTGCCGAAAACTGCATTAAAATCCGTTACGTAGTTCAATAGATCTAAGCGCACAGACAACGGGAGCGACTTTGTTTTATACTAAGTAAAGATAAAGATGGCAAAACTGCAAATTCAGTGCTATAATAGAAACAATACAATACGGCTTTAGTCCAGCACCAGTAGGTATCTATCTCTATTTAAAAACTTCTTACAACATTTTCATAAATAAATATATTTTATTTATAAACTGTGGGTACGTACATATTTGTACTTTTGAAGTGGATAGCTGTCGTTACATAAATAGCTCGTTCCATAGCGATTTACCATTAAATGTCTGCAACAAAGCATACATAAAACATAGATAATGACGCCGCAAGTCTTGCGACAACAAATTTCTCCAGAGAGAATCTCGACGGACCCGCTGTCACTGACGACCGGTGCGGCGGCGTTGCTAGCCAGTCACAACAAATAATGTATAGATACTCATGTAACTCGTTTCTACGACTCATGCATTTATCACAATATACTTGAAAACTGGAAATTAATCTTTCCAATTCTCAAGTGATCGTCTCGTTCCAACACGATAATTTAAGTACACGGAATGTGTGATGCAAGAATTCTGACAAAGTAAAACCGGAAGACGTACCAAGTGTAAATAGCTCGCATTTATCGGCCGAAGAAAGTAGACCGTTCGAGGCTATTTCGTGACTAGCGAGTCGTTAAAATTTACGTCAATTTATATAACTAGCACCTTATTAAGTATGGTAAAAGGTGACATTCGAACAACGGTTACCAAAGACCGGGTCACCTGCATTCGAGGGCTGTCGGACATGGTTGTAACATACTTAGGTATATGCCGGATAGCGGCATGGTATGGCCGATCCCAGTTACCTTTACGCACATCTGCTTTAATCAATACGACAAATATTGCACCCAAGCTTAGTACATTTACGTTATTTAACACTGAACTGATAGATGTTGATAGTTTAAAATTAAAATTGGTACAGGATTGAGTATAGACAAACCTATACCAACATCCTTCGTAAACATGTAAAAAAATTAAACAGGATTGAATAGGTATGCCAAATTAAAACGTAAAACACACTGAAACGTCACGAGTCACGGGCACCTAAAATTTACTACAAGATATAATGAAGACTTTACGGGTACTTTCTCATTTACTGATTTTGTTTTTTGCATTTGATCTTTTTAACCCGCTGGAGGCTGATGCTATTCAAAATATATAAAGTTATACATATGCTATAAAACTTTATTCATCATTTTGCATGGTTTTCCTGCTTCGCTTAGAGCAAACGCTTGCAGCTAAACAGCTCAATAAATATAAACCTAGCTGTTGTTTACATCAGAAAGTAAAACTCCTAAGAAATGTCACTTCACAAACATCCTCTAATTAAAGACTCAGGCATCCTCGTAAAAATACAGAGAAGGCGACGCAAGGGGCCACTTTCTAAGCAACTCTAAAAGCAGGCAATAATTTCGCGCGAATCACTCATCAGAACACTTTCTAATCGACGTCCACTGCGCGAGAGTACAATTAAATTATTTTTATTCTGTATAGGTATTACAATCATATATTACTATTTATGTAATCGTTTATTTATGGAGTAGCGTATATCTTCTTCCAATTACCCTTATTCATATTTTGGTCTTCTTAAAGCGTTTAAAGACAAGTTATTAAGTGGATTGTTTTGTCAACAGATGCATCACAAGGTGACCGGATGGGCGCTGCTGGCCATAATCAGCTCTTCAACGATCCTCCACACGCTAGCGTACCCGCAACATGTACCTCTTATATCACAGGTAAATATAGCCAAAAATCACCTACTGTTCGATAAAATCCACACTTAAATCTGGTTTGGGCGATGAACGTCAGAAACGCAAAATGATAGATTAGCGAAGGTCAGGTGTAGTATTTTGTCACAAATGGTCAGCAAGAATAGCAAAATGACAGGTTCGCAATATGACAGATGCGGAAAACGTCGGATCTGAGTGTTATGAGTGGCACAAGTAATATAACCTTTACCTTTTATAAAAATAGTTACATATTTCTTTTTTTTTTTAATTTACGTTGATTTATAGGTACTTGACAGCAAGTAAAGAATTACTTCATAGTTTTTTTTTTTCGAGATTGATCTGTCATTCTGCGAATCTGTCAGTATGCGAAGTCTTTACACGTAACTGTCATTACGCGAATCTGTCATTATCAGATCTTGTAATTTTACGACACCTGCCTACATGCGTTTCTGACAGTTGGCTAATCTGCCATTTTGCGTTCTTGATGTTCCTTACTCCACCTCAGGTCCAAAATCTCGGAAACCGCAGATAAAATAAGGAATCGGAATTGTGAAATTGGCGGCAAACGGAACTCGGTCATTATTTTTAGAGCTCCACGTTTAACGTTTAAAAATAGGTACCTACTTGAAATACGTGTTAAGATAAATCAATAACAACGAGACTTTGATTATAGTAGATAGTGTACAACAAATGCGTGACACTGGCAGAAAATAGAAATTTTAAAAAAAGGAAAGAGTCGAGTTGGTATAATGGCGGCAACAGATTTGGCAATCATTGTCACAGCTCTATGTTTCACGTGTAAAAATATGTAGGTATATGAAATTCGTGTTAAATTTATAAGACCAAGTACTTGTGCAGATGACGAGTATGATAAATACTAGACATTAGGCGAAATTTTAACAAAATAACGGCTATATTTTCATCAAGTCAAAAACAAGAAGAAGAAATTGAACAATTACTGAATTCTGAGTAGCCAATCTTCTTTGCGTAAATTAGTCTGGTTAACAAGGGCTTTTTAACTCAACTTTTTTTTAGCAGTTTCCGAAAACTATAAACGAGGTGCCTATCGGTTCGGTAGAACTACATTCTATTCCGAATCGATCCTTAGCGGAGTTTGATTATCTTCAAATATTTTTTTTTGAAGATAATCAAATTCCGCTCGCAGGAATTGCAAAAGTTACCGACAAATGACGGAAAAATAAAAAGCCCGGGCAAGAGTATGTCGGACCATGCTCAGTGTAGGGTTCCGCAGCATTGAATTATTGCATCAGCAGAAGAGCGTATGTTCATGGCACATACGCCCTTTTGTTGAGAAATGCAGTTTTTCGGCTATAACTCAATGACAGTATATCCGATCATGTCCGAAATAATGTCAAGTTAAAAGTATTTGTTAAGCAGCCAACAGACAGACAGATATGACGAAACTATAAAAGTTCCGTTTTCGCCATTGTTGAATATTTTTGATATTGTTGAAATGTTTAAAAACATTTTGAGGTTTCTTATAAACTTTTTGATTGAGTAAATAATAGCTCCGAAAGTTGCTTATAAGAAATTAACAAATACTTGAAACTAAAATATATTTCGAACATGATCGGATACACCGTCACTTATTGCCGAAAAATATATATAATAATATCGAGCTAAAGTCAGACTTACGCACGAATATATATATATATATATATATATATATATATATATATATATATATATATACCTTGATGACCCAAGGTATCATTATCTATACAAAAACATTATATTATAATATCGAATAAAAAACAGTAAAACCGATTTTTTTGCAGTTTTAGTATTTTTTAGATAATTGTCTGTAACTTCTGCTATTTTTGCAGGCGTAATTTGATTATCTTCGAAATTCATTTACAATTTATTCCGAATCGAATGACACCTCTTTCATACTTTTCGGAGATTGCTGAAGAAAGTTGAGAAAAAGAAGCACTTGTAAACCAGAATAAATTATACAGTTAAAAATTTCACTAAATTCGTAGCCACGAGGAGTTTGAGAGTATAAAAAGCCAAGATAAATAATGTTTATGCTACAATGTTATGATTTGAACTCAAATATAACAGCGAAACTATTTTTTTTTTATTTTACAGGCAACGAGCAGTGTACGACAACACAGTCCTCAGTACTACAGCAACTCGTTACCACTGGCTCAACACGAACAAGTCGCTCAGGAGCGAAAATTCGCTGAGAAACCCAACGCGTTAAAAAAGGTTGCCCTCGACGACATTGATGAAATACAAACCAATTCTATTTCCGATGGAGGATTCTCCTGGTCCAATATGCTTGGTAAGTAAACACGTTCAAGACTTGTAAAAAGCCCGACTTCGAAAAAAAATATCGGTAATACTTTTATTAATAATATCTCTACCTATTTGGTATTTTCAGGTATGCTGATGCAAATGATCTTCAACCCAGCCACGACCGGCCCCAATAAGAGTGACAACCTGGACACCGATTCAGTGTCACCTTCTCCCTGGGCTAACTTGTTCTCCATGGGTCTCAAAATCTTGACCGCCATCCTTGGAGGAGGAGGCGCGAGCGATGGTATTGACAAAGTAGACAATGGCTCATCTCCTATGCAGGTACTTACTTGGCAATACTTATATTATTTCAAATTTATTTCATATATATACATATATATTAAAAAAAAAGATTTAAAACTATAAAAAAGCTTGAATTTATTTTAAGATGTACAAAAAAGAAAACATAAAATATTTATTTATCCATACTGATCCACTAACATATT
Organism: Herminia tarsipennalis; assembly: GCA_945859575.2. NCBI lineage: Eukaryota > Metazoa > Arthropoda > Insecta > Lepidoptera > Erebidae > Herminia > Herminia tarsipennalis. The sequence continues at coordinate 10,730,511 of OX243844.2, read as the reverse complement.
TTTGTAGATATTCATTGATTATTTAGAAATATTAGAATGAATAGTGTAAAAAGCACCATGTAAGTTGACCCTCACCTGTAGCAGACTGCCAGGCATCATCCATTCAGTAGTTAATAGAAAGCCTTAATTCACTACAAATAACTAGAACCTTCACGTCCTGGGATCACCTCAGAGAAAGTCACCTCACAGTACTTTTATTGCAAAGATTTTTAAATTTTTCCTTGAGGTTTTTCCTATTACTGGAATGTAAATAGTAAGAATTGGTTACGGATACGGTGTTGCTTCTCGCTTGCTTCAGGGTATATTGGCTGCGGTTCTGTCGACGATGCTCGGTGCAAAAGATCCCGACCAGGTCGCCTCCATGGCAAAGCAGGCTGGAGAGGTACGCTACCCATCCTTCCTTATCCTTCATTTGTATGCAGATCACTGTTATATATCAATTTTGCAACAGCCAACACAAAAACCTTTCAATTCATTTTCTTTACGACTGTTTGGAAGCAAAAAAACATATATTTTCAGGTCCGAAGGTAATTTATCTTCTGTTTTCTTTTCCACAGTTCATCAACATCGTGGTAAATCTTCTGGATGCCCTGAAGACCTCGTTCTCTCACAGATCGTTAACCGCTCGATCCCTGGGTCGCAAGGATTCAGTCAGTGACGCTGCACTCGCTGGTATCGCCATGCTCAAGACATATGTAAGATCCTTTGGTACCAATGACGACAAGTGTCTGCAGAAGTATGTGTGCGACGCCAACAACGAGTGTTCCGATGATATCGGTCCCAAGAGCGTGTTCTGTCAATTTGGAACGTAAGTAAAGTTATTAATATGATATCTGCACAATTTTGCCATACATTCGGTTCAGTTCTGAAATCTAAAATAAATTTCTTTTTTCATAGCTATGCTGCAAGCTTCGTTCTGGAAAGGCAATCTGGTGGCACTTTCGGCGATTTCTACGAAGCGGGTCGCCGAGGACGCTCAGGTGTTGACTGTCGCCAGATGTATTTGCAGTGCAATGAAGTTTAATGCCAAGAGAAAATGCCGCCAAAATATTTTTTAGTGCGACTTCAAAATTAGTGATAACAAATCTTATGAAATATGCTTATCTTCAAACTTCTGCTTCTTGGAATCGGCATTATTCAGATCAATCTTCTACTTCCAGTAATACTTAATGGTAATAATTTGTGACAGAAGTGTTAAATGAAAAAAAAATCGTTAAAATACTGATCGAGTTTAGGTGGGGTACATACGAGTATTAAATATTTAATTGACGCCATGTTCTATGTTGGCATTTATTGTGCTCAAAAAATAATCCCATCGCACTGATGAAACAGCGTCAACTAGAGTTTAAATAATTTATTAAATTATTTATTTATTTAACTTATTTTAGAATTTAATGAGTAAACGTTTTAAAAGTTTAAAATATTTTACAGTGTTATACAATTACAGTTCATTCCATGAAACCTTAGAAATGAGTATTGTATTAGTATTGTGTGTAATTGGCACATTGTTTATTGTATAAACAAGGAAATATTCCGCCAGTTTCTCGAACGACTGATGTAAAAAGTTATATGTGATATAAATAATATTTATATCACCTAATAGTTAGTATTTATGTATATTTTGTGCGACTGAGTGATTGAGGACGTCCTTGTGTGTTTGTGATGTAAAATAAAATATTAATATATAAATATTGTTTTCATTTACTGTTACCCGCTTTCGAGAATTGTAAAAACGTTTATCTTACCACATGACGGGTGAGTTTTCTAGAAAATGTGACGTAAATACCGCTACAATAAGTACACATAATAGGCCACAAAGTTAAGTAGAGCGTATATGCACTCATGAGCACAAGCGCATCCCTGTCAGTTAAACCTTGACATTCGTAGACAGTGTGTCTCAGGTGACAGTCAAAATGACTTTGGAAAAATTACTTTCCCAAATAGGAACAGGGACAAAGCAGATTTCAGACAGGTTAGTAAGCCTTATATAAATACTATTACATAATAATCGTCTGTTTGACTAGGTATAATTCAAGAATTAAATTTGGTTAACCATATTATTTATGCAGAAAATCATTGACGTTAGATATTCATGTAACTACGAGGGGAGGTCCAAAAGTTCGTGGAATGGAAGGGTTTGAAATAAAATGAAACAACAAAACTATTTTTCCTTTTCAATATAATCACCCTGAAGTTGAATACATTTATTAGATCTATGAATTAATTTTTCTAAACCGTCGTAAAAATATTTTTTATCTTTTGCCGCAAAATGAGCCAAAATTGCCTCCTTTACTTCATTGTCGTCGGAAAATTTCCTTCCCCTTAGGTCTTTTTTAAAATTAGGGAACAAATAAAAATCACTTGGGGCCAGATCTGGACTGTAGGGTGGGTGGACTAGCGATTCGAAGCCATGTGTGTGCAGAGCAGCCATTGCAACTCTGCTCTTGTGAACCGGTGCGTTGTCTTGCAAAAGCGAAACACCTTTGGTCAGTTTTCCTCGACGTTTTTCCTTGATGGACTCCTTTAATTTTTCTAGAATCGTTGCGTAGTATTCTCCTGTTATGGTCCTTCCCTTTTCTTTATAATCAATTAGTAGAATCCCTTCACAATCCCAAAAAACAGTAGCCATCAACTTTCCAGCCGACTCCGACACTTTGAACTTCTTTGGCGGTGGTGTCCCCTTTTTGACTCAGGCTCAAAGTGATGAACCCATGTTTCATCTCCGGTAACAATTCGCTCCAAAATCTGTGCAGGCTCGTCACCACACAACTCCAAAAATTGTTTTGAAGCATCGACGCGTTGCTGCTTCTGAATCGGTGTGAGCATTCTCGGTACCCATCTTGCACTGACTTTTGTCATACCCAGATGGTCATGTAGGATTCGCAAAATGGTGGTATCTGATACTCCAACTAATGCAGATATCTGTTTTTTCTTTAAACGGGTATCTTCCAGTACAATTTTCTCCACTTTTTCGATGATGTTTGATGTGGTGGCCTCAACTGGCCTTCCTGAGCGAGAGTCGTCTTCAATCGACTCCCGACCATGTTTAAAAAGACCATGCCACTTGTAAATCATTGATTTACTAGGGCACTGGTCCCCATAAACGGTTCCCATTTCATTCAAAATGGTTTGAGCGGTCTTTCCTTGCTTGGTAAGGAATTTTATTACAGCACGGTGTTCAATTTTCTCCATAGTTTTAATGTTCTTCCGGATTGACTTGTTTATCAGGCGAGTATTCGTAAACGAATGACGCAATTAGGCTGAAACTCAGCTTATATACTAATGATGAGTCCACAATTAGTATGACACTAAGCAAGCATCCCTATCCCCACTCCATCCCCTCCATTCCACGAACTTTTGGACCTCCCCTCGTATCTTAAACAAGACTAGTTAGTTGCCTCTACGCCATACTACAAATAATTACAATTTATGAATATAGGTTTTGGATTTAAAAGTGAATTTGAATTATCTTAACCATAAGTCGATTAGGCCATCTGTCTAAAATAATTAACTACAAACCCCGCAGTGTAGAACCAAACTAAGTAGTTTAGATAAAAGCTTCAGTTATGTACTGTAGTCAGCGACAGGTCGACATAAAAATCGGCATATTAGTATGACGTTCTACACCCGGCAGCGCACGTGACATCTTCGTTTGCACCCGTTCCCACTTCTTTACACTTTCGTTCCTACTTTTCACGTAAAAATAAAGATACTGTTATAAGAAATATACGAGAAGAAACATTTGAAATTGAGATCAGGGATCTAACCTGAGCCATTTTTGGTCTAAGTAGGTTGTAAAAAAAAAAGAAAAAAATGTTTAAAAAAGGAATATTCAAGATGTTTTTCTGAAACAAAGGTACTCGGATTACGCGGGGACCATCCAAGATCACGATCATCATGTGGTTTACGCGTACGAACCGTCTGCACCACCACACGGGCATATCGCCACATCTAAACAGTAAGTTTTAAAAACGTACACGTAGCCGGTAAGTGAAAAGACATGTTTGTAGGACTTCTGCTCCCAACCCCTGTCTATACAGGCTCATTTGTAATATACTAATAACCACTCGCTCGTGGCTTATTTACTAAACAACTTTGTAATATCTGTTTTGATAACGATTTTATATTTAATTAACCTTAAAATGTTTTAAGCGGCCTAATGGCTAAGTCGGTGAACTACCGCCTTTGAGACGTGAACCCACTCCTTTTTTTTTTTTTTTTTTTTTTTTATGGCCGTAAAAAATGCCTAACGCACACCTCCAGCACCCGGGGCAGACGCTGGAGGTAGTGTGGGACCTGCCCCCACTAAAAAATCGGCCGTGTACCTACTCGCCGCCATCACGGATAGGCCGCCAGGACTTGTTATATCTTCGGCGACCCACCCAGCGGCATAGCCCCATCGGGCATTCCTGCTCCTGCGGCGTCCTGGGTACACACAGAACGCCGCCATCGCGAAAGGCCGCGAGCGTGGGAAACTTCCCCGTCCATCACGCTCACAGCCCCACCAAGCGACGTCACGCGCGACTGCGCCTCGACGTCGCTCGGTTCGCCGGCGACGGGGCAGACTATCCCCGCCGCCTCCCCCCGCGAGATGAAGTTCCCGCAGGAGGGTGCGACCGCGTCCTGGACCCCCTACCGCGCAACGCATCCGGTACCCCTATCACTGACGACAGGGGCGAGGAGCGAGCATGGCTAAGGAGTCCATTAGGTGGAGGGTGTAGAGGCATGGGAAGGCGCCTCGTCCCCACCCTCCTCCATCCGCACCGGAGCCTGGGTGCGAGGAGCTCGGCTAGTCCCCGCAGGCGGCTTTGCGGCCTTGGGAGGCTTACAGCCCTCCCTCCCCATCATGTGGTTGGCGGGTAGATTGCCCGCCGCACACACGGGGCAGTGGGGAGCGGCAGAACACGCCGCTGCCGCATGCCCCGGTTGACCGCAGCGGAAACAAAGTCCGCTGCAGTCAAAACTACTGGTGCATTGAGGGCGCAAGTGCCCCGCGCCCATGCACCGGTAGCACCTCGCGGGCCTCGCCTCGAGGATGGTGATCCTCGCGGCAGAGAAACCCACGAGGAGCCGGCCTGCTTCTGCCAAAATTTTGGCCGCAGCGACGGGGCAACGCGCCCACACCGCACCAACTCCACCGGGGCCGGGGCGGATCGCGCCGACCTTCACGGTTCCGGGAGAGCACTGAGCCTTCTGCTCTATCGCCTCCCGGACCTCCTCAGACGACAACGTGAACCCACTCCTAACACAAGCCTTTGAGCTTAGCCGGAGGGGTTAACAAGTTTGCTAGTAACATGGGACTCAATCCCACATTCCTAGTTATCTTTCTTTAAAAAAATCCTACCACCTACTTTTAAAGTTATGACCATAATCACCTACAGACTATTTTATCGGAGTAAAATCGAGTTCATTGTGAAGTTTAGGCCTTAAATCTGACCAAAACCAACGATTTTTTTTTTCAAAACTGATATTGTATATTATTGGGTGTAAAGAAGCCACAAGCGGGACGTTATTAATATTTTATAAATTACCCTGTATATTTAAAACCTTTACATGTTAGTCCGAGTAAATCACACATTGAGCAAAGCCGTGGCCAATACATAATATTGACTCTTGTCAAACTGTCAAATGACATTCTAAAATGTTTTTGTCTGCTATTTTGTATCAATCGACTGTTTTACAAAACGATATTCTTTTATAATGCTGTTTGCCGTCTGATAGATAAATAAGATTTCAAAATGAAAGAGGTTGTCAATCCGGCTGTTTTTTGTATGCCTGTATATTTAAAACATTTACATGTTAGTCCGAGTAAATCACAAATTGAGCAAAGCCGTGGCCAATGCATAATATTGACTCTTGTCAAACTGTCAAATAACATTCTAAAATGTTGTTTGTCTGCTATTTTGTATCAATTGACTGTTTTACAAAACGATATTCTTTTATAATGCTGTTTGCCGTCCGATAGATAAATAAGACTTCAAAATGAAAGGTTCTCAATCCAGCTGTTTTTTGTATGTTTGTAAAGTCGCAATATCTTTCGAAACCGATTTAAAAATTTTTTTTTTTAGGAGGCTGTACAACAACACAATTTTTCATCCGATATCGCCTAAGTAGGCACATCGCGCGACGGCGGCAGCGGCGCCAATTTAGCGCCCTTTGCAAATCAATCTATCGCCCTTTGCAAATCAATTCAGCGCCCTTTGCAAGTCAATTTAGCACCGTTTGCAAGTCAATTTAGCACACTATGCAAACAACCCTTTGCGCCCCTTGACAGCTTTAACGCCCTAGAATCCTTAGCCGTAAGACGCTTTCGGCGCCTCCTGACCTATGGCGCCTGGAGCGGCTGCTCCGTCCCTATGGACGCGCCGGCCCTGGGCGTATTGTGCGAGACATATTTTTTCTTGTTTTACTAGGATGCTCATGTCGGGAAGGCATCATCTCAAAATACTTTAGAAGTCTTAAAAAAATCCTTTTTGTTCCAGCATTTATGGAGGAGGACATAAAAGCAACGCATCTATGTCAGCACTAACGCTATTAGCTTTCTTATTTTTCCTGCACATCCTGCAGCAGTGCATCAGAGATCACATGATGGAAATGAGTACCACGCAACCGGTAGTGGTTATGACTGCAGGCAGAGAAGGCGAAGAAACCCTTCCAAAATTGGTTTCAAACAAAATAGATAAAACCGGCGTCACGAAAACCGATGACAAACTCAATAAAAATGACCGAATAGATTCGAGCAAGCAAAATAAAATAACCGATGTGCAAAATTCTGATGACCATTTTGATTCTAATAACAAAAAACAATTATTGAAAGTCCAGACCACTGTTCACGACACAAGGTCTGATGAACAAAAATACAAGTACGTGTACCAAAACAAGGCAAATCGCAGCTCTTATTTTTCCGGCTTCGTGAGTGCAATGGATGAAGATTAACCGATGCCATCAGTCAAGTGAAAGTAAAGCAATTTGAACGTTTCGAGAGGAACAAATTAAACGAACATATTTATCTTAAGCATTTATTAGTTTTCGAACGTGTACATTTTTTATACTGTTCGAATTATTATAATAGCTAAAATATGTATAACCTCAAATTAATAACTAAGATACAATCATATTCAAACAAAAAACATGAATGTTTTCTACATAATAGAATTTATGTAAAAAACATTCATGCTTTTTGTTTGAATATGATTATGCAAACTGTATGAACAATACCCATTTTAAGAAATAGAAAGAAATCAAGTTATTTTTATATTATTTATCCCTACATTTGAGGTTTCATATTCTATGAAGAAATCACTATCAGTTTATGTGCATGCCGTGGTTCGATCGTAGAAATGAACACTTCATGATGTTGCCATCTATCGGTAGAATAATCGAATTATAACATAGTAGGAGAGACGCTAAACGTGGACCTTCACCCATCAATAACCAGATGATACATATGTTTAACAAACACGCCTATATAGCTTGCCAATCGAAAAGTGTTCATGGCTATTTTTTTCGAAAATATATATAATCGCGTGAACAGCATTTAAGGTAAAATACTTGATTAATTGCCCGACGTTTCGACCGTATTGCAACAGCCATGGTCACGGGTAGACTGAGTTAGTCTACTACATGTGTACAAATGCGAAAGTTCATCAATATTAATTTATTTTCGATTTTAAACCTTCAAAGCAAAGCCTTATTCCAGTTTTTTTCAGGCAATTTAATTACGAAAATAATTGTATAGTCTTCTCTCTACGATTATTTTCGTTATTCAATTATCTTTCGATACTCAGAGTTGCTTTCGTATTATTTATGGATGAACGTTTGGGAAAAAAGCCGCTCGTCTTTGCCAAACACGTACACTAAGCTGGGCGACAGCGGGCCGGCATTAATCTGCACCGCCGGGCGGTAACATCGAATGATGTGCCCGAATGAACTACCCGATCGGCACTTGTTAATGAAGCCGAACATGTGTAGTAGTTGCTTCGGGCCTTCGGGCAAGCTATTATGATAGCTTGCCTATTAAAAAGTATTCATGGCTAATTTTTGTGTTTATTAAGTATTCATTTATTAAGTTTATAGATTAATAAAATTTGATAAAAATATGTCTCATCCGGTTATCAGATGGGTAAACGTCGATGTTCAGCGTCTCTTAAACCAACATTCCGGTAAATCGGTATAGAAGACTTAATTCACCCAGCTAATTCAACCTTTTATTCACCCTTACAAAAATATTACAAAAAATAAATAATTTGTGAAATTCATTTTTTTTAAACGATATTCATTTCTTTTTAGAGAAAATGATTTTGTTGTTGGTGCATTTATTTCACTTCTTAAAGGTGCACATTTCATTCAGCCAAGTAAATCACCTGGGTAAATTAAGTACCAACTGAATGGTTCCATCCCATGCTGCCACTTGCTGCCACTTTGAAGTGAAGTATGGTAACAGAAATATCTTTCAGAAAGTCTTAAAGTAATAGGGGGCAAAAATAAAGTGCAAGCAAGCACTTTGTGATCATTTTTGGTCACTTCTACAATCGGGTCACGACGTGTATAATCACATTATAAAAACAGTATATATTCAATTTTGCATTAATTATATAATCTTAGTGCTACATCATAACAGGGAATTACTTTTAATTGCTAGTTAGCATAAGTGCTACAACGAACAGTAGGCTTACCATGAACCGTAACTACAAAATTGTTAAGTTTTTCGAGTACGAACCGAAAGTCAATCATTTCGAAATCGGGCCATAAAACGAACCCATCAGCATAATCAATATACAGACATATTTCGGATCGACTCGGTTTCGTGTCCGATAAACCTACAGTTCCATATTATAAAAGATATTGCTTTGTTTTAGGATATCGTAAAAACGAACTAGAAAAGCAAACTGGAATTTAAACTAATGGCGTCTCACTCGCTCTATGTATTTAGTTTGAGTGAGTGCGCTGGAACCCATGGTTGGGTCCGTCATTCGGTTCCAGTCAGTTTGGCCTACTACAAATCCGATGGCACGCATCTTTTCTTGTTGTCTGCTCTCTTCAATGTCCGCCCAGCGTACCTGTTTTAATATTACATGATGAAATCCACTGTCACACGACGGACAAATACTTAAAACGAAACTCACCTTATATCTTTTAATCATATTAATGATAGTTTTAAAACTTGCTTGAAAAATGTTTCAAAAAGTTTTCATTCAGCAATTAATTTTCATATGCGTCTTTAAATGAGACGATTAATGAAAAAAAATTGTCGAGGTACGGTAATAGTAATATACCGATTAAAATCGCCCGAGTTTTTAAATCCAATATGGTTGTAAAATTAAGTATATAGCTGACACCAAAATTTCCAATAGTCAACTTTGTGGCAATAAATCTTGCCATCACAGATGCTTATTTATTAATTGGTTAAAACTAAAACCAAATTAGGACACAAATGACGATATCATTCACATATATTTAAAATATATTACAGGGACAAAAATTCCGCAAAATTAAAACGGCATGAAAAAAACACTTGCTTAATTAAGCACAATGCGTTCTCAAATAGAAAACTTTCTTTGTCGTGAATTGGACATCAAAAATCCTTTCACTACATTTCCAACCATATTGCCATGAAACACGTCACAGCAAAATATAATAGTTCAATTAAAATAGTGCATACTCACAGTTTTCTTTCCTGGCTTCGCCGTAGTCGGCTTCCAGTCGTCTAGTTGTAAGTAGTCCTCCATTGAGAGCTGTGATGGGCGGAGTGGCTTGCTCGTACCGTCGAGCCGTGCTGAAACAACATACAAACACATTTAATAAACAATAATAACATTTCTTCTTTCAAGATGGCTTATTACAATGCCACACTTCCAACGAGAAGAGTGTAAAAGTATATAGGTACCGAAAAATGACGATTAATCTAAGACTTACACTAAGTTACAGTAATATATATAAGCAACAACCTACCTAGTTGAGCTGCGTCGTCCATTTTCTCCCACTTGGATGTAAAAACGCTTTCGACCTGTGATGGGGCAGCACCTTACGACTTTAGTAACAATGCTGTAATAAAAATTGTTAATCCTACCCTAACCAAAAAATAAAACAAGGGATATTAATCTACAATACAAATATATAAACTGATACTTGTAAATAAATAAATTATATAACACAACAAATTTAACAGGTTCACCTCTTGAAATGGTTCACCTTTTCATAGTCATGTGATGAGCTAACGAAGCTTCATGGATAACTGGACACTCACATATAAACATGTAACAACTACAAAACAAAGATAAATCTGAGAGCTTCACTCTCTGCATATGCTCCATAGACCATAGAATAAAAACAGGGTAAAATGAGGCAAGGGAGACAAGTGCATTCATCATTTTTGCGTTGAGTAAAAACATCAATTCTTTTGAGCTCAATAATGAGACCTCACCTCCGGTTCTTGTGCATCCTCCATAATAACTTCGTCATCTGCATCTTCCATTTGTACTTCAGTGATAGCTCCACTCTGTAGTAATGTTGTAGCATCCAGCTTTATGTGATGGGGCGGCGTAGGGTAGAAACGTGCACATACAGCTTCAATATCCCCTAATTTTCTATTGTGAATGTTTCTCTTATAACATGTTAAAGGGTCTAATTCCATGGTACAAATGTACACCTAAAATAATTTATAAATAATACATTTCTGAACAACAAATGTGATAGATGATATTAAAATAAGCTATTCACAAACCTGGAAATCATTTTGTCTAGACACATTCCATATGTCGGCATAACTCTTCAGTGTATCATTGACAGCATCATAGATTATAAATGAGAAGTAACCGTCACTAAGACTTCTTTTGAAAGCTCTCTTCAAAGAACTTATATATGTTTCTTCACAACTGTCATCATACTCATATTTGAGTGTTGGTTTTTTTATCTAAAAGAGAAATTAATAATATTTAAGTTCCTATTTCTAATCTATCAAAAGGCTAAAAGCCTTTGCTTTGCTTTACTAGTGTTGTTATCTAACTTTTAAAAAAAATCATTAGTTAAAAGTTAGATAGCAACACTAGTAAGGCAAACCAAATTCAGTTAATACACCATTACATAACTGAATTTGGTTGCACAACAAAAGTGAAGTTGTAATATGTAAATAAAGTATTTTCATTTACCATTTTTCCAGATGCTGGATCCTTTTCTTCAATCTCACCTTCTTGCATAAAATAGTCATCAATGGACATGATTCTAACTGTTCCACCATGCTCTGCTTCTTTGTCTCTTATTAATTTTGCTAAATATGACTTCCCACTGCCCGGTGGTCCTAAATAAACAAAAAATGTGAAAAAACACAAATACTTTTTACATAAATACAAAAGATAAATACTGTGTGCAACAGCAACAACACACCAAGGAATCCAAATATAACCATATGTTTATAAAAATATTTTAAGAATTCTCACCTCTAAGAATAATAACTATTTTTTCTGGTCTCATTTCACGTCCAGGCGACTCCAATAAATCGTCAATCATCACTATATGACTAGGTTGCTCAAAAAGACCAGCTGGCATGCTATCTTTGTCTCTTGATTTCTTTGAAAATGTATCACTTATATCGCTATCTTTACTTAACCCTCTTTTACGAGTGTCCCTTTCTCGACTTCTTCTGTTCAGTGTAACATCTTCCCTTCTAATATCTCTACCTCGATCCCTATCTCTGTAAAAATCTCTATCTCTTTCCCTATGCAAGTCGTCACGTCGATTGTATTTTTCACGATCATCCCTTCTCTTGTCATCATATCTAAAATCAAGTCGCCGTCTATCTTCATCTAATCTGCGTCTATCATCATCTAATCTTCGCCTGTCGTCATCTATTCTCCTTCTGTCATCATAATCATCTCTAGGCGGACCTCTTACGCGAATTTCGTCTCTTAAATCTTCCCTTGGGGCCCTTCTTTCAAAATCTCTAGAATAGATATCGCGGCTATATCTTTCCGCAACATAATCATAATCCTTTTCAGATCTTCGAGGTTTTCTTATAAATAAGTCATCTGCTTCTTTGTCAAAATCTTTCCTCTTGTTCTCTCCATCTTTTGATTTATGATTGTAGTCAAACATATGAACAGGTTCAATGAAATCGCGTGCTACAAAAACAAATTATTACAATATTTAGAACAAGCACAATGAAAATAAACAATGCAAATGCTAAAAATAATATAAAACAAAGAATACTCATTTGTAAATAGCAATGAAAATCATTAATGAAGAAATTCCTAGCTTAATGTTATTTACCTTTCAGTCTTAATGGCTTGTGCTCATATTCCACTATCAGAGATGGTGTAAACATTGGCTCATCCAACCATTTAGGCCTAACTGATTGATTGACCATAGGATTTACATTATTTTCATGCAATGGTCTTCTTTCTGGAGGACCTCCTGGTCCAGGAGGTCCAGGAGGACGCCTGTTGTATTCATTCATATGTGGACCAGGGCCTGGTGGAGGGATTGTGTAATCATTTTGATGTTCAAGCCCTGGTGGCGCTCTAGAATAGTTATTTTCACTTGGATGACTATGGATTTCTTGCATCAGAGACCTTATTGGGCCTCTTGCACCAGGCATGTTGGGCCTGTTAGGAGGTGGACCTCTAGGAGCACCATTCTCATAAGATGGGGATGGGGCTGAGGACATCATATCATTATCATTATACTGGGCATTTCTATCATAATTATAATGATTAACGTCATCTTTCCTTTCATCCATAATTCTTTTAGGAGGTTGTCTGGGTCCAGCCTGATTTTGCTGCATAGGGTTATTTCCACCTTGCCGGTTATATGGCATATTATTTTGCCTATTATCATATTGTTGACTATTATTATTATATTGTTGGTTTTCATATGGTTGATTCTGATTTCTATAATTCTGATCATATGGAGGGTTACCCTGATTGTTACCACCATAATTTCCACTCTGGTTAGTTGGTGGATTAGGAGGTGGCTTACTCATATCTGACCCAACTTGTCCTCTAACCATAGAAAGAATATTCATAATTTTTTCATCTCCAAGAATGTTATTTATTCCCTTTGAAATAGTTGAATAGTCGGGGCCTTTTGGTAGTGTTTGGCCTGAAGATTGTTCTCCTGTGATATCAATAACATCCTGTTTTACATTACTGTAGGATCGGTCAATATCAGGCACTAAATCTAAGCCTGGTATATCCTTTTTACTAGACTCACCAGCTAATAAAAAGCTTGGATTTGTTGGTGGAGCACTAAAATTATCCTTCAAAGGATAATTGTCACCTTGAGAGTATGAATCATATTGATTTTGAATATCTACATTAACATTATGGCTTCTATTATAGGAGTTAGGATTTGGAGGTTTATTAAACTGCTGATATTGCATATTGCTCTGGTCCAAGTAGTTTTGAGACTGATTATTTCCATAATTTTGCTGAGGTACATTCAAATTTTGAGCAGTTTTATTAAAATTTTGGGCAGGGTTGTTACCATAATTGTTACTGCCATAACTTTGTTGATGTATATTTGTGTTTTGAGAACTATTATTCCCATAAACTTGTTGTTGTTTATTTGGATATGCATTATGAGGAGTATTTTTTATTAGAGGTGCTGATGTACTGGCTACAACAATATTTGCTGATTGAGGAGGTGGAGGTGGAGCAGTTCCCAACAAACAAGCTTTCTTTTTATTCATCTGCTGACGCCTCTCTAAAAGCTGTGCACGACATCCCTCAAATTTTTCCTCATACTCTTTGTATGCCTGTTTATCAGGATGATTTACATTGTCCTTTTTCCATTTCTCTATTTCTTCCTCCCATTTCTGAAACTGTATATCAAAAAGCCTCTCTTCCTCTGCTAATTTTTTTAAAGCTTCAGCATTAACTGAAGACAGAGGTTCTTGACCATGTGGCCAATTAGAATTATTACCTGCTGGGTTTGTGTTTATGGTAATATTATTTCCAGGGATCACACTTCGATTCTGAGCGGTGGGAGGGGCCGGAACTGGTGCTGGTTTACTAGGAGTGTTAGCGTACAGCGGCTGGTTGTTTTCATGCGGAGGTGGCGGAGGTTTCTCTGGCGGTGGAGGAGCGGGCGGGGGAGCAGCGCTGGCCGGGGGCAGAGGCGGCATACCACCCATCGCCTGGATAGCTTGCATTTGTTCAGCATACTGCAACAAACCGGCACTTAAAAATTTGCTAACAAGAATCAACGCTAAACATCAAATCTAACCTACTAACCTTCTCTCCGTATTGACTTTGCCACTGTGCGTACTGCTGTTGCCATTGGGTCCACTGTTGCCAGTTCTGCTGCTGCATCGCAGCCCATTGTTCTGGTGTGTAAGATCCCATATTCATATCAGGTGCCATAGCCATGCCCGGGTTCCATTGGCCCGAATTTTGCATAGGCCAGGACATGTTTGGAGTTTAATAGTTTTTTACTATCATGCAATTATAAAGTATTATAGGAACTGCGCATTTCATTAATTACTCAGCCAAAGCGGTCGATATTATTCTATTTAACACGGCAGCCATTTTGATTCCACATTTACCCTATCGGCGTTGACATGACTTGATAGAGATTTGACGTTGACGTGCGCGTTGTTATGAACTAAAAGTGATGCTACATGTCGATTATTACTAAGTCGATTAAAAGTGTATTTACAAAGATGATGAATATTTTTTTTTTATCTAATCAAATGTCGGCGTAAGTATGTAGTGCCATTTGGAATTAATGACCTGAAATGGGATTACGGGATTTTAATTATCGACTTTACTTAAAAGTTAACGCAAAACGCGTGACTAATTTTATTTTTGCAGAATTGCGTAATTAACATTTAAAATTTAGAAAATATGTAAAAACATAAAATATTAAAAAAAATAATAAAACGAAATTTGAGTAACTACACGTTTTGATTTAATAATGTATATTATTTATTAATTTGCAAATTTTATTTCAGACTTCTGATCAAAGTGATTTTTTTAAATCGTGAGATTATGAGGTAAGACAGTATAAACGACGATAAATGGTATACTCAACGACGACTACTGGTTATAACGGATATAACTCATTTGAAAGGAAAAATAATAAATCGGTCAATTTAATACACTTGTTTTCATTTACCTCATAATATGTGGAGCTCTACAGAATAAATCGTATGTTTTGAAAATCTTTCTAATTCTTGTAATGACATTAGTATTTTTGATCACAAATACTATCTTTAAAACTACAATTATGGAAGCGAAGCGAAGTAAATTAAGGAAGCAGGAAGCACTAAATAACTACGTTATTTTCTTGACCACTGTGATGAGATGACACAATGGAACAAAAAAAATAATAAGATGATTACAATAAAAATAAATAAACTTCATACTATCAATAAAGTCTCATCTGATAAGTGTTACCTCATTATTTAAATAAATGAAAAAATAAATTAATAATTTAGATTAAAATTTGAACGTATGTAAGACGATTATGCCTAGTATTTGGCTCCCTACTCCTCCCATGTAAAAAATAGAATAGTCCGACCACCTGTTTCATATTTATTACGTAAGAATCTAAAGGGAAAAAATAACATAATATTTCTAGTAATGTACTAGTAGTTTTTATTATTATATGGAAATTTCGACTTTTGTGATCTAAAATAAGAACTAAATGTTATTTTCTCTCTCTCTCTCTCTCTCTCTCTCTTCTTGTAAGAAATAAAAGACGTGGTTGACTCCCCTCTCCCCTAAATCGTCACACGCAAAAAATGAATGGCATCATCATAATTGATTTTTCGTTCCAATAATACCAAACGACGTATTTAGTCGACAGTACTGCGATCACCCCGTCTCGCCGCCACCGGGCGAACGTGCGTAAACCGTAAATATGTGAAAGAGCAACACGGCACGGTGCCGAACCGTTCAGGCGGCAACCATATACAGGTGAAAAGAGACTTAGCCAGCTTGGCCCTCTCCCACCTGGAAAAACATGTTACTTGGAAGCTCCAAAGGCACTTCATCATTTTCAACTCGTAAACGCCAGAAATCGTTGACCTACCACAATTTTAATTTAACGTCCTAGTATTAATTGATCAATGCTACTAAATTAAAGCAATTTATTAAACTTGAGTAAGTAGTCTTCCACTATACTAACATTTAAACTTTCGCGTAGCATGATTATAACAAGCGGCCGCTTGTGACCACGGCCGTTTAGTAGTCTTCCAATTCGAATCTACTCAATTACATTCTCAACGCTAAATGTTCTAAAATATCCCTTTTATCGAGGTTTTAGAAATTAATTGAATGTTTTAAATTAAATTGTCATATTTTTATTATTTTCATTATCGTAGCGTATTGTAAATAATCTAATACTAAGTGGTTGACCAACACTCGATTGTACCATACCATCGATATTAAAGATGTCAATGTGCAGCGTTATACTAATCGATTTCACGTGGACATCACTACAGCGACGCCATTTTCGCGTTGGATTTGATTCTGCTGTGTGTCGGATTGTCCAAGTTTATTTTAATTTTATAAACAAATACAATTTTGTCTGTTGTTATAAAGTACCAAATTATAATGTTCTTTAGATAATAAATAGAGAAAACCCAACTGTGACGAAGTCATTTCAACTGTTATCGCAATATAGTCTGCGCGGGAAATGTGACCACGTCCAATATCAATTTAGCTACAAGACAGCCGATTTTATCAAGAATAGAGGAATTAATTAAAATGATTCCCACTAAAATACGTGAAAGTCGAAGAGTGAGAGCCTTAAAATTGCCAAAAAACCTAGAACGTTTATATAAAGAAGGAAAATGTCGCGAGTGTGCAGTGGTTGTTACTCGAATGGACTTTGCCAAGATATTGGGTAAATTTACTAAAGTAAAGATTCAATATGAGAGCAGTACGACTCCGAAAACGAAACAGAACGCCGGAATAACTTCACCCAATTCAAATGCTAGATTAAAAAGCAACGAGAATGGTATGGTACTTATTCATAGAAATGCCTACAGTCAACACCCTGTCAAGGAGCTGACAGCTTCAAAGAAGACTGTTAAGAAAAATGAGTCTCCTCGTGTCACGCCTAATATTTTAAAGGAAAATAATAGGTTAAAAAAATCTGCAGTAAAAGACAAACACTCTAATTATGATGATCAAAAGAAGAAAGATACAAGCACTAAAATATACGGTATTGTATTTGAGGATCCAGTTCCTCACAATAATAACAACAATGACGTCATTTGCAAAGTATCATTAAATGACTTATTGTCTCAAATAAATGATAACATACTTCCTTCAGAAGAGTGGTGTATAGACTTTTTTCCGAAAAAAGGTGAACTGAAGGATGACAAAGTGTATGACCGTATAGCAGCTGAATTAGAAGATTTGATGTACAGTGATCAACCTACTAAGTCAAATGAGAAAATAGACACTGCTGAAACCAAAACTGATGATTTTCCATCTATCATGGATATTCTTAATGACAATAGTAGCGAGAATAAATCAAATGACCAAAGTAGTACCCTAGAATTTAAATCTAATTTAGAATCTAGTGATGTAGAAGCTATGCTGCTGGGTAAGTCAAACCCTACCCCTAACGCTAGCCCCATTATACCTCCTACACCCATGGAAGTAGACAATTCAGATATGGGCAAATTAATTGAAGATGTGAACCAATTTACTGTTATCCAAGATAATGTGCCCATTTCTGCTCCCGATATGCCTGAAGAAATTGAGAACCCGCACAGTCCTTCTATACTTGATGAAGCTCTTCAAAAAGGTATTGAAGAACACTTACCAATTAAGCTAGCTGAGGAACCTGATGCCAGTAATTCCACAATGGAAGGAATAGAAAGTACTGATGTAGAAGTAAAAGCGGAAGACAGTACTACAACGGCTGTTAGACTGGAAACAGCAACTCAACCTGCAATACCTGAGTCTAAAGAAAATAAAACCAAAGAGACGATCTCTTTGGCATCAATAGATGGTATAACGCATCTTGTATTTAAAAACACTAAAGACGGTGCCTGTTTTAAAACTGTGACATGTCCAAAGAATTTAAAATATGACATTGAAATTGATGGGAAATTGGTTGAATTTATGGGAGCACCCAAACTCATATCTAGTTCAGAGGACTTGCAAGTGCTTTTGGAAATTGTAAATGAAAGTGAACTTAGTAGTTTGTATGTATTGCATTGACTTTTCCAATTAAATATAATATTGTAATGGTACATAAAATATGAAATGGTAACTTCAAGATATTAATTGTAGTGCCTGGACTATTAATTGGAGGTATGGAATACCTTCAGTCTCTGTTAAACATATATCAGACAACTGAAGAATATTAAAATTGGCCATCACATCAGATTTTATGACATCATTTAAAACATGGCTGTAATAAATGATGTGTAATTAACATTAGTTAATGACTGAGATATTATGTAAATTTAACATTAGTTACATATACTAATATGTATCGTTATGTATTATTCTGAGAATATAAAGATATTGCAATTTAGTAAATACAAATATTTTTAATACTTAAGTTTAGAAATATAATAAAACTTAATGGTTAACTATTATTTTAATTTCTGTACTATATAGGTAATTCCTGCTTGAGGATCTATAGCACCGGATACTGCAAAAGAATTCTTCCAAGGATTATCATTACAGAAGCAAATATGAGTAGTTCTATCTTAAACTGCTTTTAGTACAGTATTCTTTCAGAAATTCTTTTTTAAAATAAATTCAAAATAATATTATGGGTAACTCAAACTCCAACAGTTGATTTCAGCGCTGCCGCACCAGATTAACAATAGTGAGGTAAATTTCTATATCATTAATATTAGAATATGGGGGTAGATGCAAGTGACTTTAAAAAATAATCATAACTGCCCCAAATGTCAAAAACCCATTACTGAAGAGCTTATTTCATAATCATCACAGTAGTGTAATAAATAGCAATTTCGGGAAAATAATATTATTAAATACTATTTCGGTGTCTATTTCAATGTAAAATTGGTTACTGCTTTGTGCTAATAATAATCGTGAAATAAACTTTTTTAGTGGGGCAACACTTGTCTTCACATGATTCTATAAATATTACGTTTAGTTTTTATTAGAACATGTTGTATTCATAATGTGTCTGTAACTCTCTGTAACCACTTAGTATGAGAAGTAATTTAAAATATTTGATAAAATAAGCTATATTGGTAGATGTATAGACATTTTAGTAGAATAAGTAGGTGCTTAGTTAGGTTGCGTACATGCTTTGCGTTCTGTACTCTCCACATGAGGAGATTTTAGGTGTATTATACAACTACCCGCTTGTTTGGTAATTTTAATTATGAACTCGCTTAATTCAGTTGCAACTGATTTAGATAAAGCATAATATCAATCAGTTGTACTTTCATATACTTACTGTTTTTTTTTTATTGGCAACATGTTTTATAGTTAAAAAAAACAAAATGTTGTTGCATTTGTCATTAGCGTATTTTTAGTTTGTGGACCTCTTTTATTTTTAATAAATATCCAATAAAAATATTATTCGTGTTTTTTATTAATATTGACGATCTCAATATTTTTACATATCACAAATATCACTGGACGACCTCAAATTTACAAATTACCCGAAAATACTATATATATAAATATATATCTAAAGGTATATTTACTTCCGTCTTTCCGCTTTGTTTAGATTTTTTTTTATAAGATAGATCTATCCAATTACGCGTACATGATCCCTGCATCAAAATCATTGACACGTGTATTATTGCCAGTGCCATCGTAAAAAATACCCACAAGAGAGAATAATATCTATGCCCATAAATAAACATTTTAAAGAAACCAATTGGCATAGTTAGGATTTTATTTTCCAGACACGACTTTGAGCGAGCGGAAGGGGAAAGGGTCGAACTAATAACTGCACTCTAGCGTGGGTTAACGGCGTGGGCGTAAGTAGGAAGTAGAGTAGAGAATTTATGGGTTCAAGCCACCTAATTCTAGGTAGACCTTAGAAAAAAAGCGTCTGCGGTTAAAGTAACCCGCTTTTTATCTTAATGGAAGATAAAAATCTACAGTATACGAACTAAATTCCATTTTGGCATCATAAGCGTCCCAGGATCTTTTTTCGGGGGAATGTACGCTGTGCCGCCGTGCGCCAATATTGGTCAAGTGTGAGTCGTATTTAACCCAAGCGACGGGGGGGGGGGGGGGGGTTGGCACATTTGACAGCACCGGAACAGCAGCGTTGCCTTAACCTCTCAACTGTTTAAGATCGAAAACATACATAAAATCTTCGGACTCAGCAAATGTTTAAGTAGTGATTTGTTAATTATTTGATGTTTCTTTAATTTGTTTGTAATTACAAAATAGTAATAATAAATCAATTTTAATTTTTGTCTTTTTTTATTATTTTAGTAAGTACATTTAAGTACCTGTAATCAGTTCCATATTTATATTTCACTAGCTGTGCCCCGCGGTTTATTAGCCTATGTGTTAATCCCGGGTGTCAGCTAATTCCATACCAAATTTCATTAAAGTCGCTCCAGCCGTTTAGACGAGATTAACAAACATACACACTCACATACTCACAAACTTTCGCCTTTATAATATTAGTGTGATGTGTAATATTTTATAATTAATTTGAATTTCAAGTTCGATAAATATCTACTTAGACCAAAAAATCGGTTATAAAAATTTGAAACCACTATCTCCGACAAAATTTAAGTCACCAATTCGAGTCTTTTTTTTCAATGGCGGCGCTAGGCAGAATACTTAGAGAATTTAAATATGATCTAAGGCAGAATACGAGCATCGGTGACGTCAGCTTTGCGATACCTATATATTTTGGCGCACGCTATTAAGCCATAATACTTCTCGCTACAGGGGGGAGGTGCAAATCATGTCACATATTATCGCCTTAGTACTTCGCACGAGGGTGACCTAATGCCACCACTGTTTTTTTCCAATAATAAGCAAATACTATTTGATTCTTAAACGTTTTTCGGTTAGGCTAAATGCATTTGACAACACTGGAACAGTGAGTCACTCACACGATACTGAGTGGATTCTCAACTGTCAAAAACATAAATGTATTGGACAAAATACCTCGTGTTTCAATCATGTTTAAATAATCCACTCATCAGAGCGCACTGCAGAATGGCGAGAGGGCATTATCTTTATTAACTATAACTCGATTACGCCTTACGAATGTCCATTCACGCATCTCGTTCTTGTCTTAGCCGCGAGGGTATCTTAAAAAATCTCGATTTTTGTGTTTTGGAGCGTTACCAGAGAATGCATGGCCGGTAGGACAGTTAGTTCCAAGCGCTACCCCCAGCTGGGGCACCTGCGGTCCTCACAGTTGGTAAACACATGTATGATTAGGTACCCGTTAAGGAGGGCAGTGCCCGGGTGGACTTTTATTTCTCCCCATGCTCTTGGGACTCTATTATCTGGGCAAATAAAAAAAAACATTGGAAAAAAGAGCATAAGTCTTCTGGAGAAAGTAGATGGGGACGAGATAGATAAATCGGGATTCGGGGTGTCCTCCATAGAACTAGACTCACTGGACAACCGACAATATTACCTTGCTAGTTAACCTACTTACCTTGCTAGCGACCTGATCCATTGACGTAGAGACCAGGACTGCGCCATAACCTCACAAAATTGATCACTCTCTGCAAACAGACAACGCTACTTTGTGGACCATACCTGTCAAAGGCCGCACGAGTTTTTTCTTTCTTTCACGCTTTGCAGTGCATTTACTTTTTAATTGAAAGAGATGGCATGGTGGCACTTAAAGACCTCTATATATATGTATATATATATATATATGTATATATATATATATATATATACATATATTTATATATATGTATATATTTAGGGAACTAATATTATTAAAAGGCTAAACCTATAAAAGGCAGCGAGCGCAGCCATCTTTTTTTAGTCGTTCGTTAGCTCTCGTTGAGGACGGTAGTGTTTGACGTGACTTGTGAGTGTTATTTTTGGTAAAGGTGTGATTAAGTTTGTAAGTACATAGATGTATTTTGTTTATTTAAGTGATTGGTGTTTTGTTTAGTATTTTTAATAATTTATTTGATTAATTGATTCCATTTTTATTGTAATAAATCATAATTATAATAGGGCGTAAGAGTGTTGTTTTTTTTTAATTATTTCCACTGTAGAATCCTAAATTCAGAAGTGGGATGTCTACCCACATAGCCCACTAATTTTCGTTTCATTTTTTCGTTGTTGACTGCTTGAATAAAACACCAAACACCCGTTATTTTTCAAATCTAAATCTTTTGCCCGTTATTTTTGTTTGTGTGTAAATATGGCTGATAGACAGCAAAGATCTCTTAACAAGTCGCGTCAACACGAAAGGGACCGTCGATCTCGCGACAGGTCTCGTTCTTGGAGTAGGCCTCGCTCTAGAAATAGGTCTCGTTCTCCGTATAGATCTAGACCGAGAAGTAGATCGCGATCGGATCGCTACCCTCGTAATCGAAACTCTGTAATGCAACATACGTTACAATCGATTTTGTCTCGTTTAAATACACTCGAAACCGAACGTTCCGCGTTACATAGCGCGTCTGATGGCCAGCTAGTTCAAAATAGTGCGTCATTAAGGTCAAATACACCTCCCATGGCCACTTCAGAGAGACAACAGGCCCTTCAGGCTAAAGAATCAATGTCTGAAATTCCGTTATCAAGTTGCACCCACACGTCAAATATACCCGCGTTTGACAACACAGCAGTTGAAAGTCAAAGCATTAATGCGCGCGATCATGACGAACATTTAATGACAGCGTCTGCGCGAATGCTAGCCGAAGCCATTAGGTCAGTAAATTCGGAAAGAAGTCAAAGGTATTTCGTGTCTAACTTCGACCCCGCTATTCACGACATAGACGTGTGGTGCGAAGAGGTTGAAAGGGCTAGGTCTTCCAATAATTGGGGTGATTCGGAATGCCTATCACGCGTATCAATATGTCTTAAGGGCGATGCACGAAGTTGGTTAAACGAATGGGTGACTAATGACCGAACGTGGACCAATTTCATTAAGGAATTTAAACCCTTGTGTCCACGGAAGCTAGATTACGCAAACATCCTCTACGACGCGATGCGTGAAACATCCGATAAGTATAGTACTTACGCCGAATATGCGCGGAGGACGTTGTTACGCCTTAAAATAGTTAAAGGACTGAGTGACGAACTGAGTACTCTGATAGTTATTCGCGGCATCACAGATCCCCAAGTTAAAGCCTCTGCAGCTAATGCCAACCTACAGGCTAACGACTTAGTTTCTTTTCTATCAGTTTACGCCAAGCCTACCCGCACCAAAACAGATCGTCAACATTCTATTTCTAAGCCAAGCTCTAGTAGGCCTTTTAATACGAAGTGTTTTAACTGCGGACGGCAGGGACATAAATCCAGGCACTGTACCATGAGGCCCAAAACAGATCAGACTTCAAATCAGACTAACAGTAGCGCCAATAAGTTAGTTTGCAATTTTTGTAAGAAACCGGGACATAGTGAAGACGTCTGTTTCGCTAAGGATAGGTCAGGCTCTCGTAATAAGCGAAACATAAACTTATGTAATCCACCTGTAGTCGATTCTTGGCGAAGTAACGATCTTAAAACTGCAATAGTGCAGGGTATCCCCGTCGATGTTCTTATTGATAGTGGCGCATTGAACATCTCATTAGTTTCCTCTGATGTGTTGAAATACTTCACATGTGTACGTAAACCTAGGTCTTGTATTTTAAAGGGAATCAGTGACGCGGTTGTCCAGGCGGACTCTTATGTTACATTGACGATCGAGTTCGACGAAATATCCATTGAAGCCGATTTTGTCGTGGTACCTCATCTCAAAACCCCCTTTATTATAGGGACCGACATTCTCAACCGTGACGGTATCACGTCCATCCGCACCAAGGATAGACAGTATCTGACACGAGCCATTGACAAGGTTGTCCATGCTGCATCCCTTGATGAGATTTCACAGATTAACACACCCCTTACAGGCACGGAGCTTGAATGCCTCCTAGGCTTAATTAAACAGTTTTCATGTTACTTTATCTCGGAAACTGCATCAACAACTGTGACGACTGGCAAAATGTCAATCAAGATTACGGACGATACACCTGTCGCTTACCGACCATATAAACTATCACACTCAGAGAAACTCAAAGTCCGCGAAATCATACGCGATCTTAAAGATAAGGGCATTATCCGCGAGTCCAATTCTGAGTATGTTAGTCCTATTATATTAGTTAAGAAAAAAGACGGAAGCGACAGGATGTGCGTCGATTATAGGGCACTCAATCGTCTGACTGTTAGAGATCGGTACTTTTTGCCACTCATACACGACCACATAGATAGATTGGGCAACTTTAAATACTTAAGCAGCCTTGACATGGCCACTGGATTCCATCAAATGTGCTTTGTATGAGTTATAGTATCGATGAGGGTATTCAGTTACTGGAAAAAGTGTTGCGAACGTTGACAGGATCAGGTTTTTCTTTAAACTTGCGAAAGTGCTCGTTTTTGTCAACTGAGGTGGAATACCTAGGCCGTGTCGTTAGTCAGGGTCAGGTAAGGCCGAGTCCCCGTAAAATTCAAGCTCTGGTAGACGCACCGGCCCCCCGGAATATCAAACAAAAGACGACGCAGACTTCAGCCCTGAAGCTTCTGGTGGGCGCAGACACTACGTCTGTCATCTGTACGCTGATCCGTGACGTCGCAAAAGTACGGCGAGAGTTGAGCAGAAGTAGAGCTTCCCAACTGCTGACACCGACAGCGACGGGCACCACGCACGTTTAGTGTCGGCGACATGGCCTTCGTAATTAAATATTCTCAGTCCACAGGAAAACTAGACCCCGGCATGCGCGGTCCCTATCGTGTGATTAAAGTGCTACCCAGCGGCCGTTACCAGTTAAAACTTATTAGTGGCTCGTATGGCAAAACCACACAGGCGGCCGCTGAGTACATGATACCCTGGAACGGCGAGTGGTGTCCAGAGTCATGTGCAGCCTTCTTTGACGGTGAGACTAGAGTTACGTTATGCGTGCCGGTTTGGTGAGTTACTTTACTGTTAAACATTTAATTGTCTCATTCTCATTTATTTATTTACTAAATTCACAAAATAAATGATTACATGAGTACAATAGTAGATTAGCTTCCTGATCGGCGCATATATCCAATGCTCGAATATACGTGTTGGACGTGCGATTCAGTGATGCCTCCGTCCACACACGTAATGGACGTGCGATTCAGTGATGCCTCCGTCCACACATGTTATGGACGTGCGATTCAGTGATGCCTCCGTCCACACATGTAAAGGACGTGCGATTCAGTGATGCCTCCGTCCACACATGTAAAGGACGTGCGATTCAGTGATGCCTCCGTCCACACATGTAAAGGACGTGCGATTCAGTGATGCCTCCGTCCACACATGTAAAGGACGTGCGATTCAGTGATGCCTCCGTCCACACATGTAAAGGACGTGCGATTCAGTGATGCCTCCGTCCGCGTAGACATACCTATAATGAGAGGTTATGGTCTATGGAGTGTTGACGTGCGATTCAGAGATGCCTCCGTCAACCCCAGTCAGTGGGGACGCCTACTGGCTGGTCTGTTCACAGATGCAGTGCTACATCACCAGAAGCTCGCTACGCCGGTTGCGAAAACTATGGGATCCGATGAGAGCTCTCATTAAATGAAATGCCTATTTTTATAGATCGCATGAATTTTGCATGTGTATTTATTATGACAGCAGTCTCTTAAATGCAGTAATATTTCAGATGACGAAGCATGTGCCGTCATCGCAGGACCATCATCCATGTTTGACCGAGCCGAACCTGAGGCAACTGTCTCCACCGACGCAGACGAGCATTCAGTACGCGCCGAGGACGACGCTTCGTCAGGATAGGCCGATTTAGGGAACTAATATTATTAAAAGGCTAAACCTATAAAAGGCAGCGAGCGCAGCCATCTTTTTTTAGTCGTTCGTTAGCTCTCGTTGAGGACGGTAGTGTTTGACGTGACTTGTGAGTGTTATTTTTGGTAAAGGTGTGATTAAGTTTGTAAGTACATAGATGTATTTTGTTTATTTAAGTGATTGGTGTTTTGTTTAGTATTTTTAATAATTTATTTGATTAATTGATTCCATTTTTATTGTAATAAATCATAATTATAATAGGGCGTAAGAGTGTTGTTTTTTTTTAATTATTTCCACTGTAGAATCCTAAATATATATATATATATATATATATATATATATATATAAAGTGTATATATATATATATATATATACATATATTTATATATATGTATATATATATATATATATATATATATATATATATATATATACATATATATATAAATATATATACACTTATATACGTCAATGACCTGGACATGAGTAGGTCTGGTCCAACACCAAAACTGGTTCCTCTCTCTATTGGTATTCCCATAAATCGGCGAGGATAACCTGAAAAACGTTTGGTGCTTGTGTCTTTGTGAAGGTTGCCAATAAGCTTAGAAATCTTGATCATCGGCCGAGTTTCGCTGAGAGAGAGAATGGCTCCAGGGTCGCCAGACCAATAACTTTTAAATGCAGCGGTATGTGCAAATGTGGCGGTCATATAAGGCGTTTGGCGGGATGTTATGCTGCCCCCCACGTGCACCTGCCAACCAGCCATGCTGCGGGAGCAAGAATGTCCGACGAGGCTTTGTCGTTTTCATAGGATTAGGAGGCTTACTCTAATTCAATGAAAACGAAATGTTGATCAAACATCTTTTTTACAAAAAATAAAAACGGACTGTAACTAAAAAGCAAAAAATTAATATACTCGTAGGTAACAGCAAAAAATATATTATGAAGTTGGTGCCTAAAACATAAAACTACATTTCCTGGCACCAACTTCAAAATATTTAATTATTTTTTGTTGTATAAAGGTACACCTAATATTAATTTTTGTATATTTATTTTTGAAGTTTAGTAATTAGTGACCCAGACTGCAAAGCCGGAGGTCGTGGGTTCGATAAAACTTTGTGTGATGAGCACGACGGCTTATTCTGTGTCTGGGTGTCATTTATCTATGTTAAGTATTCAATTAGAAATATATAGGTTGTAGTGATAATTCTTACCTCTTAAGTATGTCCTTGTAGTGTTATTTCGTGCCCCACGTTGGGTGCCAAACGGTTTTTGGGGTAATGTAGTGATAATTCTTACCTCTAAAGTATATGTCCTTGTAGTGTTATTTCGTGCCCCACGTTGGTCGCCAAACTGTAGTGAAATGAAAGCTTAGATTAAGATAGGACTATATTTACAGAAGAATTTATTATGTATATTATTAAACATTTTTTTGACATATTTGAGGTAGCAATGTGGTACCGGCTCAAGAATAGTACAACTCCAACTCTTCCCGTGGGTGTCGTCAAGGCGACTAAGAGATTTCACACCGGAGGACGGGCAGCAGCGTCTTCTGCGTACTTAAAGCCTACTGCGATCGCCAACATGCTCGCCAAGTGTGGCGATTAAGGCAAATACTCCCAGGATCTATATTATGTAGGTTCTTCTGGAGAGACCCGTGCCCAGTAGTGGGACATCATATGGGTCGATTTATGTAAGTATAAGTATTTGAGGTAAATATATATTTTTCTGTGGAAGGGTCGATTCGCAACAGCTGTTCTGGCTTTAATATCTGGTTTGCATTGCAAATGAAAAGTCAAATATTCCCGATAAAATTGAAACTGTCTACGTTTTGAAGTGCTAAATAGGTGCAGTGCAGTGCCGTAAATAGAGCGGTGCTCAGGCGCAGTGGGCATTCCCTGGGGGGGAGGGGGGCAGAAATGATGACACTTTTATATTTTAATAATAAACAGAATTACTAATTTATTTATTACTAGCTGTGCCCGCGACTACGTTTACGTGTGAGTCGGGTTTAAGCTAAGCTGCTTAGTATATGTTACGAAATAACATCTGTGTAAATATATTGAAAACACACCTGTTGGGTGAGCCGCGATATAATTCAGTAGCGGAGATTCGTCATATTATACTCAACCTATACTCAACTTATACATAATATTGGCTTCAACACCCAAAAGCTTTAGGTATTCGTTTAATGTAATAATAATAATAAACGTTTATTTGCGTAAAAACATGGTATAAAATGGTGTTACAAAATTGTAGTAGTACGTACATGTAGATAGTTATATTATTATTTATTAGGTGTATGACATAAAACATTTGGGTTCATATACAATAACTCTTCTCGTAAGTATGTCCTTCCCCTTCCTATAATAGTGTTACGAACGAACGACTCGAATGTTCAAGAAGCTCGTGTGAAAGCACTTACAAATCGAAGTGCATCAATAAACAAAAACAACTATGTATGTGTGCGTGAGACGCGCGTGCCTACGCACCGCAAAATGTAAACAACTTGTTTGTGTGCGTGACGTTCCCGAATCTGGCTACTAGTATGTGGTCGACTTTTCTAGATCATGGAACTTTTGTATATTAGGGCGACGACGCAAATCAGGAGGCCTACTCTATTTCAACGAAAAACAAAGTTTCTATAGAATATTCGTAGCTTTCCTACCCCAATTCTATTAGTTCACGAATTTCATTGAAACGAAAATTGTTTGACATATAAATTCTCTAAGCCTACTCTAATTCCGTATGCACCGAACGAAATTTAGAATTTGACAGGTGAATTATTCGGAATTATAACCTAAAATTGACGAAACCAAAAGTGCTACCGTTTGATTTTCGTCGTGGTACATTTTTATTAAGAATTAAGTTAAAAGCAATTATTATGGCTGAAGATTATTTTTAATTGAAGCTGCTCAGCCTAAAGAACGCTCATTGCGTAGAAGAAACCGCCATCGCTTCGGCAATTAATTATATATTGACATTATTTCCTGCCTAGATTTTGTAGGAAATTACAGACTAATTTCCGACTTTGACTTTGTAAGACTCAGTCAAGAAAAGAGACTGAGAAAAGAAATAATAATTCTTTGATTTCTTCTCTTTTGAAGACACTCAGTCAAAAGTGAAGAAATCAAATAAATATTAATAATCAATTCCTGCGAGCTAGATTTTTGTGCTCATCAAATAAATTGAGAAGTGCCTCGATGAGCTCGGAAGTTGCGAATCCCATGTAAGGATTCATTTGGATCCTAAAATGATAACATTTTGAAGTTAACTGTCACTACAATTAACAACCGACCTAATTCTGTATCTGCTTATACGCAATGAGTAGGTACTTGCTACTTACCTGTAAATTGGTAGATTAAAAGCGATATTAAGTAGATATCTATTAGTCATTTAAGCATTACCCCTACGGAAGATGGTAGCTAACCCTAAGAGTAGACTAGATAAATCTGACACTGACGATTGGGAACAATCAACTATATAATATAATGATTGTGATATTAGTATTTACAGCAGGTTCAGTGTTGAATTTTGAGCTAGGCACTTTAGATAGTACCTACTTAGTTATGTTTTACATAACTAAGTAGGTACTATCTAAAGTGCCTAGCTCATATAAATAAAGTGAGAATACACAGGATAGGAAAAGAGAGGTAATAATTTTATTTTACAGTCAAATAAAATAGCAGATTATTTTTATTGCAGTTTAATTGATTTCAATATTTAGCTCAACAATGGTTCCTTATCTGGTATTGCCAAGTTGACTAGCAACGATTTGTAACTCAATATCAGCATCCGGTTCTTGTGATTCAACATCGGCAACAATATTTCTTTGATCTTTATCAAGTGTCCGGTTATAAATAACATGTCTTCTAAGATGCATAAAACAAGCTTGACATGAACAATCAGTCAGTGATATCTGTAAAACCACAATATTAAAAATGGATTACTAAACTTATCTAGTTTATTTTTAAAAACCCTAAGAATAAATAAAAAAGTTATTTTCATGTAAACATACCTGCTGATCCTGCCAAGGTGACTGGATTAGAATTAACCAATTAAGTAACACTTCAGCACAACAGTCCACGTAGCACACAGACTTCTATACTTATGACCACAACGGACAGGGACTTGCACACCGCAACACTCCTAACATAGTCTCTACTCCGATCACAATTCACAGCTTGCATGGCTAAGATAACGAATACCTCACAAATGTAGTATTCATCAGTCATCTGAAAATGAATTATGTAAATTTAAACGTACGCCTCACGTAATTATAGCTTTTGGTAAGAAAGTTCTATCATCTGAATGTACAAATATACAATCGACTAAACAATGCAGTCAAGGAAAATCACAATACTTACTGTGAATGGAGATATCTAATTGCTGATCAAAGATTTATAGATCAAACTCTTGTATTTTGTACTAGATCGTAATATCGATTTATCTTAGATAATGTTTATGTATTTTCCACTGAAACAACAATGGCTTTGCACCCATGGCAATGGCTCAACTTTCGTCGATTGGAAATTATTATACTCTTTGCTAGAATACAAAGAAACAAAAAGAAACAGAACAAGTTCTAATGGTTTGATGAAATTGGTTTGAAGATTTTTTTTGACAATGTCACAACGTTAGAGGACGTTCCGTTTCTCCTATGAAATTGATCGTATATAAAAATATATTATTTTTAATTACTGATGTTGTATGAAGGCCAAATAAAACTAAGATCTAATTAATATTCAAATAATGAACACAAAAAAACAATAGAGAACATTTTTTTTACATTTTTGATACGAATTTAGAGAAACGGTATTTCATAAGTAAGACGGAACGTAAAATGTTAATATTTTTGAGTACTGATTACTTTTTTTCTGGACTAACAATCTTGATCGTGTTTACATAGTTTAATAGGGAAAAAAAGACCTATTTTATAAGATATCAATCAATCGACAAATCGACAAGGCACTTTTAGCTCTTAAAATACTAGTGTTGCCATTTAAAGAATAAAATAAAAGAAACAGAAAAATCTAGAGCTAGCAACAATAATCCAATCCATTCGTTCACGAAAATTGACCATGAAATACGAAATTTGTGTGTGTATTGGAAAAAGAATTAGAGTAGGTTACCATACGAACCTTCGTTTAAATTTTGTTCGTTATAGAATGTTCGTTTCAAAGAAAGCGGGTAAGGCCCCAGTTCGGTTTGAAATACGGTAGTGTACAGTATTTTGTACAGTGAATTAGTGTTGATCAGTGGACATTGTAGTAGTGTTCTTTGTGGAATAGTGATAATAAATACGCCATTGCGGAACGGACACGTAACAATTGGTGACTGAAGTGAGATGACAGTCACATCGCGCGACGACGACGTAAGACACACTCGTCGTATGGCGGCTTTGGACGCGGCACGCGAAACAGCCTTTACAACGGAAGGACACACCAGCGCGACACCAGCAACTGTACCCGAGGAACACAACGCGCCACCGGCGTCTGCTACTGAGCGACAGCTCAGCGCGTCACTGGCGTTTGCGACGGAGGGCTAGCTCAGCGTGTCACCATCGTCTGCAATGGAGCGACAGCTCAGCGCACCACCGGCGTCTGCAATGGAGGGACAGCTTAGCACGCCACCAGCAACTGCTACGGGGTTACACATTCATGCATCTCCAGTGACAACACCTCTTGGATTTGATATGTCAATGCTCCTGGCAGCCATAGAGAGTGTGAACAGCCGAATCGAGGGTGTGAAAAATGAAATGGGAAATGTAGAGAGGAATATAGAAAAGGACGTGAAGAGCCAACGTCACGTCATAGAAGAAAGTCAGCGAGCTGTCATAGCGACATTCGACAGCAAGTTTAAGGAATTTAAAGCAACCATCGCGAACCCTCAGGATGACGTGGAATGGGTTAAGACGCGTACTTCAAAGCATGATGATACCTTGGGTGAATTTAAGACTACTCTCCAGGATCATGAGAGGATGCTGAAAGAGTTACAGAAAACCAAAGCTCTTGGCTCAACGGTTACACAATCTAAGGCCATAGCTGTACCGAAATTTAAAGTACCCAGTTTGAGCACTACCTCATGGACAGCATTCCGGCATCAATTTGAAGTGGTCTCCAAGGGTAATGGATGGAACGACGACTACGCCCTTATGGCTCTTACCTTGGAACTGCGCGGAGACGCCCTGTTGCTCCTAGAAACGCTACCTGCCAACCGCGGAACTCTGGAATCGCTTTTTAGCATGTATACCGAGCAAAGTTAAAGGAGCGGATCCAGAAATCGAACTAAGGATTGCAACAATGGGCTACCGAGATTGAGCGACTTGTGCGCCGTGCCTATGCATTTAGCACCTCTCCGGTCGATGAGATTATAATGCAAGCGTTCGACGTTGACATACGGGACCGTGAAGTAAGAGCAGCAAACCGGTTGGGACATCACACCACTTTGGATGCGGCTTTAGCAAATGCTTTGGAAGTTGAAGCGGTACGTGATGACTTCAACTCACATAAAGTACGAGAAGTCGTGGCAACAGTAAACCCACGGGTTGATCCTATGTGCTATGGATGCGGAGAAAGAGGACATATACGGATCAACTGTACAGCGAGGACGAAGAGTAGAACTGTATCAACCTCGACACAGGTCGATAAGGTTGACACCGATGAGAAGTCGGTAAACTAAATGGAGCCAGTTGCTGTGCGGGCACTGGCTGGACATCTTTAAGCCCCCACCATTCAAGTGTCACAGGCGTGTGACGGGAATAGCCTGATAACTTCAGAAAAAGTAAACCATAAAAACAGCTTACCTTACGATTGACACCGGAGCATCAAGATCTATAGTTTGTGAAGACTGTTTTTAGATTTAAGGATCCCTTTGTGAAATACTACGTAACGTTGTAAGTATGAAACAAAAACAACAAAAAACCCACTTCTTAAGCCGCACACCAAACTAACTATTTAAAACACAGTGAACCTAAAGAGTCTGTATTTGGTACATATTTATTTTCACAAAGCTTTTGGATGTTGCACCCATCAATAGATGAGTATATGACGATTCTCCGCTGCTGAATCATATCGCGGCTCACCCGACAGTACTGTTTCCAACATATTTACACAGAAGTTGTTTCTTAACATAAACTACCCTAGTTTGTTTTCGCGTTAACTTGTTTGACCCACGAAGTTGGGACATTTTATAATTTATATATATATACGAATAAACATAACTCGCGTTAACTTGTTTGGCCCAATGTAATGGGCCAAACAAGTTAACGCGAAAACAAATTAAGGTAGTTTATGTTAAGAAATAACTTCTGTGTAAATATGTTGGAAACAGTACTGTCGGGTGAGTCGCTATACCGCCGAGTAGTTTAGAACTTATCAACCCATTAAAAAACTTTAAACATCGAAATAATGATTATGTTACTTACAAGACAACGGGCCTGCATTGACCTATTTACCAGTAATTTGAGGCAAGCCAGAGATGACATTCACTATTTGGGGTTCTCAGATCATGAGATAGGGCAAACTTTAACGCTAAAGACCAATACAAACGACAAATATTGGTATTTATTCGATGGTTCTAAAACGCTAAATGGTCTTGGTGCTGCGTTTTACGATCCTACAAGAAATAATTATAAACTAATTAAGATTCATAACTTTATTTCTAATAAGAGAGCTGAGCTCATTGCAGTTTCACAAGCTTTATACTACGTTTCTAACTTAAACACCCGTAAAATTGTTATCTTCACAGATAGTCAAAGCGCTCTTCTTCATTTAAGTAGCTCGTTGTACCGCTGGTAATAGAGGCATATCAGTTGCATATCGCATTTTGGATAAAATTAATCAAGATTACGACAAGGGAATAACTGTTGTACTGCAATGGGTTCCATCTCATATCGGACTAGCGGGAAATTAAGAGGCTGATAGACTAGCAAAAAGGGCTGTATTAGAGGGATATGAGGTAAATGTACTACCAAACTGGTCTGAAATTTTACCCAAGTATAAATCAATATGTTATAAGAGATTTAAGGAATATTTTGATGAACGATCAAAATGCAAAGGCATAATATGGTAAAAAAGTATCCAATGTGAGCCTCTTCGTGTCCCCTGGTTCTACTCTACTAAGTTATATAGAAAACAAATTGTCATGGCATGCAGACTGCGTTCCGGCCACACTCCTAATAGAAGTTTTGCACATTTAATGAAATTAGTTGACTCTCCTTATCTCCTAACTGTGAAATATGCAACAAACGAGAAGATGTATATCATCTTTTATTGGAGTGCGTTCGATTTGCTGACAAAAGAGCGCAACTTCAGAATTTATTTAAATTAAATATGTTTGACATTGGAGTTTACCAAAGCATTCTATCTGAACCCAATTCGAGCGCAGCTAGAATGCTTTACTCCTTTATCTTTAAATCGTATACTAGCAATAGTCATTAGATAGATACTTACTGTAGCAGTAGTCTTAGATTTTAGGACTATAGGATTGTCATCGTCATTCATCGTGATTACTATGTACAAAAATTCTGTTTAAAAAATAAAGAATTAAAAAAAAGGCATTATGTTGTTACTTAGAGCTAAGCTTATTGTTTTCTATTTCGAAAATAGTATGGTTTTAATCTCTAGGCAAAGTTGGAGCACAAAGCTGTAACATTGCCTACCTAAATTTTGACAGTTTCGATGACATAAATACATCATTCTAGCTAAACTTAAACCTTAATATTAGTACTAAAGGATAGAATTTGTAAATCAGCACATTTTTGCTTATGCAGCTAGAAATAACGCTAGGCAATTTTGTCATTGATTTTGCTGTTAATTTCATTCAATATTAGAAAAGGTAGGTATAGGGCTGTCACAAATATTGTGCAATGAAAGACCCAAAATGTATATAATTAAAACGTTTTATTTAAATTATTAACGATTCCAATTAAGAATTAAAATACTTTTCTCTTGTAAATACCTACTTATAAAAACAATCAACGTAGGTAATATTTATATTTCATGCAGGATAATTAAAAGAGATACACGGCTGGTTTTCGAAAAAAATATCAACGCTCTCGCGACTTCATTTATGCGGACATTTTGTTTCTGTAATAAAAGTATACTATGTATTTATTCAGGTCATTAACAAGCCATTTCCCAGTTTCCATGCAAATCTGTCCAGTCAATTCAGCGTCAAGATTACAAACATTAGTGGGCTGAACATACCTACAGTGAAAGTACCGATATTGACAATTTATGTAACATACCTACCAGAAAACACGTTTGCCATATGTAACTCCAGGTATTGAATAATATTTAAAAAAACATATTAAGAGCACGAATTAGTAAATAATTCAGGCGTTTAAATTATAGTACGAAAAATATCACAAGCACACATACATCGACGCCAAAAAACATTACTATCATTTTATGAACAGTCGGTTAATCATTGTCGCCAGAGACAGCCCTAGCTCAGGCAAATTTGAGTATACCAGATCAACATGCTTGAGACAACTTTAACATTTAGGTACTAGTATAGTATTATATTATCTGTGATTTATGTAAAGTTGTCACAAGCATGTCGATCTTATAACTTACGAATTTGTGACAATGCAATCTAACCTAATTTAGAATTATAAATCACTTACTTACAAATAAAGTAAGAACATCAAAATTTTGACAAAATTGTTAATGGTTTTAGACTTACTGAAAACGTTTGTCGCGTAACGTCGAAGCCGCTTGTCACACGTCGTGTTTAACAAGTTACTAATAAGCGGTTTTATGGCAAAAATACATTAATACGTTGTAAATACGTTTTAAATAACAACCAACGATTGATAAATTTATATAATGGGCAAAGTTACACATGCGAGGTAATGTTGCAGCGTTTTACCAGAAAATGTTGATAAATTTTGCTGTTGCTTATTATCGTCGCTATCTTCTTCGGAAGTGTATAAAAAATCAATTGTAAACGAAGCCTTCCAAGAATTTTATAATACGTTTTCATTGATTTTTATTTATGTTTTCCTACATTCAAAGTAAGAGAGAGAGAAAGAAAACTCATTAGTTTTCTTTCTCTCTCTCAACTCATTAGTGAAACTTCTGTACGTAGTACTATTACATATTCTGTGCTACTTCATTTACATATCAACCCATATGATGGCCCACTGCTGGGCACGGGTCTCCCCAGTAGAACCTACTAGTATGTAGATCCTGGGGGTAATTGCCATAATCGCCACGCTTGGCGAGCGGGTTGGCGATCGCAGTAAGGCTTTAAGTACGCAGAGGACGCTGCTGCCCGTCCTCCGGGGTGAAATCCCTTAGTCGCCTTGACGACACCCACGGGTAGAGATGGGGTGGTACTATTCTTAAGCCACTACTTCATTTAGTAGCACAGAATAGGTATAAAAATAAACCTAGACTCGCCAGAGCTACCCGCCTGCAAGCTAAATTGAAACTTAAACCGTGCGTGAACCGTGAATTTTCTTTGCGCGCCACAGTTTTATGACCGAGCTGCGAAGTCCGCGCGGGGTTGACACTTGAAAAGTTTTTGTACCTAGTTAATTTATTAGTTTTAAGATAAATAAGTAGACTAAGCATTCAAACATATACTATTAAACATAAAAAATCCAATTGTCGTGTGTTCGATTACCATGGGTGTAGATATTCCTTTGTAAACATTATACTATCCTTTTCTTAATATTATTTCTGGTCAACTAATTAAGGATTTTTATTTTAACTATTACTAAGTACATAACACAACTATTACTAAGTAAATAACATCCGTAAACACAGCAATATCTTTTAAACGGATTAAATTGACGTTTAGGCTTAGAAGATATTGCGGGTGTCGAAAAGAAAAAAAAAACAATTACGCGCGAGCGCGACTCACGTGACCGCGACTGTCGTGCGAGCCGAGAGACAACCCACTTCCATACGCCCCTTCAAGGGGTGCGCTGCCCGAATATACCTAAACTGCGGGGTGAAACCCGCCTGGTAGTAGATTGAAGTAGGTACTTGGCTGACAAAAGGGTTAAAAAGGTATATACTAACTCTGTAGCCGTTGATGAACAGATAAAAATGATAAAACTATGTGCACCTTTCATGTGTACACCCCTGAGCTTTATAATAAATAAGTTACTGAATCCTTCAATAACAGGATACCTATAACAGCTTTATTCTTAGACATGAGTAAAACATTCGATTGTGTGGACCATAAACTGCCTCTCTGCAAGCTAGAAAAATATGGAATTAGAGAAGTAGCTAATGAATGGATAAAAAGTTACCTAAAAAGACCGATATCAGTGTGAATAAATATCCAAAACAGAAAATAATGAAAGTAACATGTAGATCTAATTACATGCTAAATAGATTCGGTGTCCCACAAGGCAGTGTACTGGGACTATTCTTGTTCCTTAAGTACATCAATGACCTACCTAATACCACTCAACACAAAACTATCTTATTCGCAGATGATATAACACTCATTGTCAAGTGTGAGAATAAAAAGACATATGAGAAGGATATAAATTTTGCGCTTGATAAGACAATTAATTGGCTAGATAATAATAATTTAAAAATTAACGCAAATAAAACCCAAATGATACAATTTGAAAATTATAGAAGACATCATAGTGACATAAATATAAAGGACAAGAGGTAAACACAGCTAAATTTCTGGGGCTTATACCTACTTGATAGAAAATGTTTGCAACAAACTAGATCGATTTGTATTTGCTATCACGATTACGACAAACCGTGTCGACTGAAGCGGCTCTCACTACATACGACGGATACGTTTCCTCAGTACTTTCGTACGGTCTCCTGCTGTGCGGCAAATCCGTTGAAATAGCAAAGGCATTTCGGGTTCAAGAGAAATGCGTTAAAGCAATATGTGGTGCCTGGTTTACAGATAACTATAAGCCACTATTATATACATTTCACATATATTGTATACATTTCACATCCGCTGGCTTGCATGTATATTAAAGACTTATGTATTTCTGTCAAACTACATCCACAATATTTTTGTAAGTTTTCTGAGAAGACTGTTAAAAATGGTAGGAATAAATTTAAAGATCTACCTCATATTAAATGTTGATAAACTTTCGCGATTTGTACACATTATGAAAATATATAATATATCGGGTCTTAATCGCGTGAATTCATATTAATGTCTACTCCTTAAGGTATTTAAAAGAGAACTAAGACAGTGGCTTGCAGAAAAATGCTTCTACACTTTGAATGATTTTATAATTTATAAAGAAAATAATGTAATTAATTAATTAGATTTATTTCGGGATTTAATCGCGTGAATTATTTAAAGGTACTAACTTTTTATTTACCTGAAGTTTCGATCGAATTGCACCGACCGTGGTCACGGGTCGACTCTAATAATTAATGTTAAATGACTTTAACCCGCTTTTTATAATTTTATAAACCACACAAACAAGTAATATTGTCAATTTTTATATTGATTAATTCTAATTAGACATATTAAAATCAATAATTTATATAACTAAATCAAATAACCTCAGGAATTACTGGGCCGAATTGGAAAATTCTACTAATTCTTTTTACTGTTGAATAGCCCATTTATCGAGGAAGGTTAAAGGCTATATAACATCACGCTACGACCATAGGAGCGAAACAGCTATGAAAATGTTGCAAGAACGGGGAAAATTTACACGGACGAAGTTGCGCGGGTCAGGTAGTCATATATATTATAAAATAAAGCACAAATACATTTTTTTTTCTTGCGTTTGCTTTTAAAATATATAATCTCAGATGAATACCTAGCGAATAGGTAAACCGCTCGATTAGCAAGGCTGACAAGTAACGAAACTTGCAGATCGCAATACTGGCAATTTCACGAAACTGACATATTAGCAAACCCAACGAAGGACGAAACTGAAGAATCAGGAAAATGCCCAACTAGCGAAATTGTCAACCTACCGAAACTGTCTAATGAGTAAACTGGTGAATTAATGAAATTGACGAGTAAGGAAGGAAACTGACCAGTGATACCTACGCTAACCAGTTTAGGTATCCCTCACTTCCTTCACAGCGAACGATACAGTGCCTCCAGGGGGCGGGGACTTACTTAGCTTATTTTCCTGTGACCCGTAGATGGGGCACAGGGCGTCATCAGTGCGCCGCCATCCCGTTTGGTCTTGAGCTTTGCGCTTTTTCGCTCCTACTTTTCCCGATGTTCTTCGTCTGCTGTGGGCCACGTTTACGCTTTCCTTGGGGATTCCAGTCCAAGGCTTGCCTCGGTATGTGTTCAGAGTCCCTTCGGAGCGCGCGATCAAGTTCCACTTGCGACGTTTGATCTGCTGGTTGATCGGAGTCTCACCGCAGCGTTCCTACAGATCTAGGTTGGGTTAGTAAACATCAAGTATACGACGTTTCAGACCCGTACAGCAACACGGTTTTTACGTTGAACTGGAATATCTTGAGCTTAACTCTCCTAGTTAGTTTCCGCGATTGCCATACAGAACAGAGCCCTGCAAAGGGGGGTGGTAGGACGTGAATATCCTCAGCTCGCCATTGTCAGTAAGTACGCGGACTCCAGGGGTATAAATGGAGTTAAGCTCTTTCTTCTCCACCACCTGATGCACTACTGTGAGGTACCGGTATGGAGTGCCCTGCGGCGAGACCTCATCCTGCTAGAAGGTGTAGTATCGCGGTACGGTTAGATTGATGTTGGCTGTCAGGTGGGTCTCTCATTATAGGCGAATCAATTTTTTTAATGAAATAATATAAAATATTTATTTATAACAAATAATATAAAATTAACAATGTATCTTTTTGTAATTTACATGTTTATATATTTATATTCCTTATTAAATGCATTAATTTTATCCGGATAGCTTGTTTGTGTTCCTTCCTTTGTCACAGAGAGGGTAGCAACATAGCAAGCAGCGCCAATAATTTGATGCAAGGGTCGTTCTTTGTGTGTTACTAAATATGTGGCCAGAGCCCCAACAAATGCATCACCTGCTCCCTGTAAAATATATGTTGGTATAATTATATCAAAGCACAAATGGTATTAAACATTTCTTAACATGTTTGCTTAGTTGGAAAAAGAATTTTGAAACGGAACACAGATAAAAAAGTGTTTGATATCGACTGCCTCTGTGGCGCAGTGGGAGTGTATCCGACTGCTACACAAGAGGTCGTGGGTGCGATCCCCACCCAGGATAAAACTTTGTGTGATGAGCACGATGGTTTATTCTGTGTCTGGGTGTTATTTATCTATAATATGTATGTATTTAGGAATATTTAAGTATGTATAATAGTTGTCTGGTTTCCATAGTACAAGCTCTGCTTAGTTTGGGATCAGATAGCGTTGTGTGAGTTGTCCTAAGATATTATTATTGATTGTAGCTGGTTTCAAATAGAAACGATAAATTCGTCCACGTGATTATTACAGGTTTATTTTCGTAACCATATTCTAGTTACGAAATAGGAATTCTAAAATACGATTTTTTTCTTTTTCTTGTTATTTGTTAACAGTTCCAATCAAAAACTCTTTTGTATCTTAAAAAACCAGGCAAGAGCATGTACATGTACGGACCATGCTCAGTGTAGGGTTCGGCAGCCTTGAATAATTGCATCAGCAGAAGAGCGTATGTTCATGGCACTTACAGCCTTTTGTTAAGAAACGCAGTTTTTCGGAAATAACTTAATGACGGTAAATCCTATCGTGTTCGAAATAATTTTAATTTAAAGTAATTTATTATGCGCTACCTTTGTGATATTTTTCATATTTTTTTGTCACACGGTTCAAAAGTTAGGGGGGGGGGGGGTTTCACTCAATTTTATCAATATTCATTGAGTAGTCTTTGAGTGAAATGCCTATGACATACGGACAGACAGACGGACATAACGAAACTATATGTGTTCCGTTTTTGCCATTTTGGCTACGGAACCCTAATAAAAAACGAGGTATAGAATCTGATATCAAACAAGGTGAAAAGGATTCCAAATGTTATATTATATCTTGATACTTACAGTGGTATCCACTGGCGTAACTGCATCACACAAGACATGTACAGGCTGTTGGTCACGTTTAGATAAATAGACAGCTCCTTCTGGTCCCAAGGTGATAATTGCAGTTTCACATCCAGTTTCAAGTAGTTTCTTTAGGGCATTAACTGCATTACTGAAAATTGAATACTGTCATCAAAACCAGAAGAATATAGAGCTTTTCGCTGACGTCCCGGTCTCTGTGCGACCTCGCAGGCCGTCAGCGCAAAGCCTAGGTACAGTAGTGCGCATTCAAATTTGAGAGTAAAACAAATAACAATTATCTTAAAAATGGATTGTTTATTACGTTTTTTGTTTATCTATGTAATTATTTTTTAAATAGCACTTTACACCGCTGCTTAAAATTCTTAGTTATTTTTTAACACCTTGTACGGCTTGTACCTATAGTTTATAACTATAAAAGAAAATTGTGACTGACTGAACTATCATTTAAACATAAAAATTTTAGATATTTTTAATCACCTGTCAAAACACAGTTTAAACTGTGTTTTGACAGGTGATTAAAAATATAAAAAATATAATATAAAAATAATGAAAATTCGGTCCAGTGGTTTAAACTTTAAACCACTGGACCGAATTTTCATTATCTTTTTCTTAACAATAACCAACTTTTTTACCATTTTATATATTTAACCCTCTGCAACTGTCTGTAACTAGAGAACGACTGTACCAATTTCATTGATTCTTTACGTTTTAGTTTTCTAACACTCTGTAGAAGGTTCTTACGTAAAAAAAAAGAAATAACCCAAATGTTATTTTTAACATTTCAAATTATCACAATAATGAGTTTCATGGATATTTGATGGTTCAAAATCTATTATTCAAAAATAAACACATATAAAAACAATAAATAAAAATAGAAAAGTAACCATTCTATTGTCGAGTAGTCTAGGAGACAGTATGGATATTTTACGAATTTACTGTCTTGGTAGTCTATCAGAAACTGACGTTACCTCTGACGTGGTAGATTGGTAGACACCCAACCACGGCAGAGAGCAATATAAGTACACCAGCCACAAGCACTTGCGGCTCACTGGCCGGCGGCGTACACATAACGTGAATTATGAAGGTACTGAATGCAAGCATACCGTATCTTTAAAAATAACGACGTAATACAGGTTTTTGTGATATGCGGTGTCCCGTGGACTACCACGACAGTTGTAGAAGGTAATAAGTAAGTATAAGTACTAAGTACACACAAACCTTTAGGAAAAAACCTCTAAATGATAGTGAAATTCATCACACAAAAATAATATTGTGTTTAGATAAACTAAGCCTTACAGACAAACAGATGCAAAAGGTAACTTTATTTTAAACAATGACATCAGAAATGATTTGATACTTACGTAATATTAACATCAATATTTGTGAGTAATGTAGCTTCAGGTTCATTCACACAAAGTATTGTACAGTATGGCAATATATCATTGATGCCTTGTTGTGCAGGTGCTGCATTCAGCAATTTAATCTGTATATTCAATTAAATCAATAATAACAGAAAAAATATATTTAACAATTGATTAATAAAGCATCATTCCAACTAAAGTAGAAAATTAAAGTAACAAATTGTACCAACACAGATTGCCAGGTTGCAATTATACAAAAAAAAAAAACCATGAAAAAACATAAGAACAATAAGTTTAAAAGTAGAAAATTACTTTGTTTGAACTTCAAGTTGCCTTAGTTGGGATGATAATGGATTATATTATGTGAAATAACATCATAATAGATTTCATTTTAAAACTTACACCATTGCTCAATTTAAAGGCTTCCAAAGTAGTTTTAAATGGTGTCTCTAGTTGACCAATAAGCACTTCAGCGTTTTGTATTAACTCAGCTGAATTTTTTACATCCTCTGTGCTAAGATAGTTATTAGCACCTGGGACTATCACAATTTGATTTTCACCATTTTCAGCAACAGTTATTTGAGCAATACCTGTTGTAACATTTGGTGTTATATTAACATAAGTAACATTTACTCCATGGCTTCTTAAGTTTTCCTTATACTTTTCACCCCATTGGTCATCACCAAGCTGTAAATATATAATAAGAATAAGAACATAATATTCATAATTACTATGCTTTAAAAATATTAATAATGTTGTTTTATTTACTCTACAAATCATGGAAGCATTGCCACCCAATTTTGCTGCGGCCACACATTGGTTGGCACCCTTTCCACCAAAACTGGTTGTAAATTTTGTTCCATGGAGTGTTTCTCCACGTGTAGGTAATCTTGGAGCATATCTAAAATATTCAGTTGAATTAAACACATAAATCAGAAATGTCTAAAAATAAGGTACCATCAATATTTTGAGTAAATAGGTATGAAATAAGTATCTAATTACCTTGTAGATTTTGTGGCTAAAACATAGGTATTAATGATATAACTACACTAATATTATAAAGACAGATTTCTATCTTTGTCTGTAACAAATAAACTTAAAAATTACTGGACTGATTTCCAAAATTCTGTTTCCATTAGAAAGCTACAATATTGAGGAGTAACATAGGCTATATTTTATTGTCAAAAAGAGATGCAATAATGTAATAACTCAAGGTATAAAAAACTATGATATGACACCCGTGCGAAGCCCGCACTGGCAGCTAGTATAAAATAAACATTTAGATCTTATGTGTAGGTATTTACAATCAATTACACAAGTAAGTACAAGACAAGCTACTTTGTTTCATAACACGATTTGTAGAACATAAAGGTAGGTAGGTACATAAAATATTTTTTATTAATGTTAAATTTGTACATACGTAGTAAAATCTACACTGCAAGATCCAATGACCACAACTTTAGACATTGTCTTCTTCCGTTTGGCACCGAAATCGAGCAAAAATGATTCACAAACGTGCGATAGCTTCGCTTTTCAAGAACTAACTTTTAAATAATTACTCACCTACTAGGTACTTGAGATTAATGTTTTGTTTTACAATTGGTGATAACTAACAAAGAGCACGTTATATAACATTGATAAAGATACAGACAGAGTAGGTAAATGACGATGCGAATGCGAACAAATACGAACGAATGCGCGATATCAATGCGCAAGAGTTGCACGTCAAAATTAAAAAACATTGACCCGTAACATTAATGACCTTGACCCTTTTACGTTTTGTCTGTGCCCTCATTGTCCTAATAAAAACAAAAAAAACTCAAATAATGTTGCCTACGTAATAAATTGCATAATTTTCCGACACAGTAAACAAGTTGCCCGCTTAGCTACATAACTATTTTTCACAAAAAGTATCTAAATTGTTCACTTTTCATTGCATAGCCATTTCTGAAGTTTTGCACTAGGTTATTTATGATACATTTTTATTAATAAGTAACTAGATTTTGCCTGCCGCTCCGCCCGCGTGAATGTTTGTTATCGTGATAAAACAAACGCATGTCTTTTCCCGAGACTTATGCTATCTTCGTACCAAATTTCATTTTAATCAGTTCAGCGTTTCACTTAAGCGTGAAAACGTAATATACAGACAGAATTATTTTTACATATTTGTAATATTAATTTGGATTAGCTTTTCCTTGTGGCTTTACCTCCGTTACAAGTAAAACTTACTATCGTTTGAAATATGGAGATTTTGTTTTTCTAGATTGCTAGCTATCGTTCGCGGCTTCGTCAGCGTGGATGATTTTACCCCGTTAAGGGTTTTAATTGCTGAAAGACGTATTTCTTAAACCTCAAAGCCACATTTTTACAGATAATACTTAAAAAGCGACGAAGTTACATAGTACAATCTTGCAACCCCTATTTTACCCTCATATGGAGTGATTTTTAAAAATTGCTGAAATGCATATTGCTTTATTTAAAAATAAGAATTTTTAAAGATCTAACTTTAAAACTGACAAAGTTTGATAAATACTTGCAACCCCTATTTTAACTCCTTATGGGTTGATTTTCCGAAAACGCTGAAACCCATATTTAATTATTTCAAATTAAAAAACCAAATAGGTACGACATTTTACCAATC
The DNA here is from genome assembly GCA_945859575.2 of Herminia tarsipennalis. Classification (NCBI taxonomy): domain Eukaryota; kingdom Metazoa; phylum Arthropoda; class Insecta; order Lepidoptera; family Erebidae; genus Herminia; species Herminia tarsipennalis. The sequence continues at coordinate 10,685,566 of OX243844.2, read as the reverse complement.
TAACTTTAAAACTGACGGAGTTTCATACAAACTTATGGAGGATGAATTTCCAAAAATCCTTTTATATCGGATGCCGACATTATATTAAGAACACGTCCTCGAATTTTCACATCTTTAAGACCAGCAGTTTACTTCCAAAAAATGCATATGCGTAACCACTTGTCGCCTACTTCAGTCGGGCCTAGTAACGTTGATCGTACTACGGCCTGTGCTGAAATTTAGCTATTTAGTTTACATGTACCCTCTACACTAATATTGTAAAGAGGAAAGATTTGTATGTTAGTAACAATTAAACTCATAAACTACTAGACCGATTTCAAAAAAATCTTGCACCATTAGAATGCTACATTATCCCTGAGTAACATAGGCTATATTGTGAATAAAGTTCTCCATCAATAAAAAAAAAACATGAACAGCAGAATAATTATAATTTCAGCACAGGCAGTAGTACCTTCCTATTAGAATTATAATCCCGCTAGGCATTGATCTCTTTCCAGCTGCTCACTCTTCCTTGATAGAATGAAAAGTTTTATATTAATAACTTTGACATCATTATCCTGCAATGCAATTTATGAGAATGTCAGGGTCAGTCTACATCCATGCATAACACACAAAAAAATCTAAAGACAAATGATTATCAAACATCATAGAAAAACATTATAATGGTGTCTATTTTAATATATTTCTACATTTTTATACATCTTAAATTATTTAAAGGTAAGGTCACAAAATAATTATAAATCTTTTGAAGGATTCAGCTTGCTGGCTTTTCCTTTACTTGACTTTCTTCAATTTTATTTTTTTGGTCCTCTGCAATACCTTGGCCAATCTTGTTGGCCATGTCTGCATATTTAGATTGCCTGTATTCATGCTTAGCTGCATCAAGTAAAACATTCTGAATGAAATATTTATTATACACTTGTTTGTTAGTAAGATCTGGATATGGGTTTCCTCTTAATTCCAATACAGCCTTTTCTAGAACTCGAGCATATTGTGGCTTTGGTGCTTTATAAATTTTTGTATAAGATAAATTTGAATTTTCATATCTTGGCACTAAAACCTTAAAAAGTTTGTGTACAAGTTGCTTTTCAAGCAACCAAAAGTCTGCTGCTTCCATAGTGGCTTTGTGGCAGTCTCCATGGCGTATTGCTTCAGATATAAGCTAAAAGTAATTGTTTCCATTAATTTTATTTTGCAAATATAAGTGTGAATGTGTCAGAAAAAAATGTGATTTTTTCACATTAACAACAACTTACTCTTTCAGCATATTGGCGTGTCTCGTCTGCCCTGTTATAATTTAGCTCAATCCTTTCATATTTTATCAATCCAGTAAGAGTTTTACGTAATTTATCAAGCCTACCTTCAGGACCTTTTGGATTTTTAAGATTACGATGTCTAGGTGGAACTGTTATTCGAAGTTTTGAAACCAACTTAGAAACCTCAGCTTGATTCATAATTGAAAAAATGCAATCTTTTTGAAGACTTTATAGTTCAATTGTTTTTAAAAACGCAAAATAAATCTGCCGAAGTTAGGTTAGTTTTGATTTGACAAATACAGAGTGAATCACAGATTATTAAAATGTACTTTTATGCTCGCCCTGCTCACTGATTTCAATAGACAGATTAATACAGAGTACACGCCGATAATAAATCGTTAGCTAAATATGTATATGCATGAAGTAGAAAGCTACGTCAATGAAAGTAGGTAGTAGATGTAGTAGATTCATTTAGCAAACTTCATCAAAGACTAATAAAGATATTCAAAAATAGAGTTACCCTTTTACAACGTTAATAATCGGTATAGTGCGGTTTACTGGTTTTTGTTTATAAGTTGGTATCCCTTACCTTGACAGTTGACTTAATTGATACAGGGTAGCAATATTACACATTTTCCCAAAAAATTGGGAAACAACGCCTATTAAAAAAAATGCTAGGCACTGATTTTTGGATGAAATTTTTAAGTTCTATATGTACCATTAAATTATAAAAAGGAGTTCATTTATAAAGAGTTCAATTTGTATAATATTTTTAAACTTTAATAATAATGTTCCAAAAAAGAAAAAAAAAGCGGCTTTCAAAGAGTATGCGGCTACTTGTTATTTACATCAGGTTGGGATTGAAACTACTTATTTAACACTCCTGTATTCTTTTCGTAATTACTATAATTAAATAAACATTTTTAGGAATATTAAAATAAACTAAAAAAACATGACAAATCTGTCAGAATATCAACTTTTTGAGTCAAACCATAAACTAAACCTGCTAGTCTTATGTAAATCTTATTCCTTTAACACTACTTTCCTTCTTTTTTTTAAATTGTTGTAAGCACTTGGGGTTTATTTCAAAGAAGCAAACTTTCGGGGGAATTTAAAAACAAATTGGAGGGAAATTTATATAGCCATCTGGCAACACTGCTTGCTTTGAATGAAAGCGCAATGACAATTTACTAGATTTGATTTGTTATTTTTAATCCCATTACTGCTAATGATTGCAAGATCGTAAATATTTTTTCTGCAACAAATATAATAAGTATAAACTTTTATATTTTAGTAAAATCCTTAAACCATGGCCAGCAGTAATCTCGAAGAAGCAGGTGTTTTCAACCTAATCAACCAGTTGTGTACAAAAACAGCGAATAAATACTGCAGCCAGACCAGAATACCACAAAAACAACTTGTGGCCCAAATGCGGTCTAATGCCTATGAAATTATATTAAAGAAATCTTCAAAAGAATACAATTTTAATAAAGGGGAACCAATTATTGGTTTATTGTCTTACTATTTTGTATATCAACAAAATGTTAAAAACATAGCGGAATACAAACGATCTGTAGAACTGAAAAAAATCATAGGTACTCTACGTCAAACAGATTGGGGTGAAAATGAGGAAAATATTTTTAATGTTATAAGATTGCTGATTGGACTCAGTAATTCAGTCAAAGAAGATCTGTCATCTGAAATGTTCCAGGTATGTCATGGTGGTTGCTCAACATAATATTGATTTAACAACTACATAACTACTATTCTTCAACCTCATTTCATTAATGATTACTCTTGATAAGTAATAATAAATATAGATTATTGCGCTTATACGAAATAGTACTTGAATTAAAGGGAGGAATTACGTTTTTTCTAATAGAATTGAGAAAAAATCACGAAGTGCTTTTACCTTTGAATTGATAAAATACTACAAGTTGAAATGTGCGCATTTGTACTTTTATACTTAGATACCTTTACCCTATGAAGAACTATTCACATTTAGCAAAGCAAGCTTTATTTATGTTTTGAATTTAGAATATATTTTTAAAAAGAAAACAGGATCCTGGCTGTTTAGAAATAGGTGAGATAGAATAAAGTTTTATTTTTCTTTTTTTTTGTGTGTGTATAGAGTTGTTTTTACTATTGTTTTCAGAATCCGTTTACATTCGGGCTTCTAGATGAAATGTTACCTAAGCCACAAATAGAGGTGTTTGGCTCCCCACAGCCATATTCTTATTATCCTGCACATATATTTGAGTTGCCCTATTCACTAAGGCATAAGGAGACTGAAATGGCTGTTCACAAGTCTCAATCATTTTATGAATATACTGTCGACAGTTTTGATTCTCGATCATGTGAGTATTAGTATGTCATTTTATTCCAGTATAAAAGAACATGTCACATGATTTATTGTAAGACAAATAGGTGAAGTAAGCTAATAACTCTATGCTACCTAAGGGATAGTGTTAGAAAGAAGGGACACCCATTATAAAGATGGGAAGATGATTTCCATCTAACACTGGGACCATATTGGACAAGAGTTCCAGCAGAGTCTAATAGAAGTAGTTTGAGGAGACCTATGCCAAAAGGCATACTGAATTGGGGATAAATTACTGTTACAACACAATTTGGAGGCATAGGCTATATTAATCCATACTAATATTATAAATGTTAAAGTAACTCTGTCTGTCTGTCTGTCTGTCGCTCAAACAGCTAAACCGATTTAGATGAAATTTGGTATGGAGATAGTTTGAGTCCCGGGGAAGGACATAGGATAGTTTTTATCGCGATAACCGACATCCACGCGGGCGGAGCCGCGGGCGAAAGCTAGTAAAAATATTAATATAGCCTATGCCTACTACCTAAAAAGAACTACAACACTAGTTATACAACACTAGTTTGTGTATAAGTTAAATTATTCTGAGCTAAGTTGAAAGAAATGGTAGTGATGTGCAACATAAATGACTATAAATTTAGTTTTATTAATTCAATTATTTTTTTATGCACTGAGAATATTTTAAATAGCAATAATCATAATCCCCATTTATTGCATTCATGTTGTTGTTACAAAAAGTTTTATTGTTTAATTGACAGATCTGTTGCCAAACAATACGAAGCAAAGAGAAGTAAAAAACTTTCTCAGTCCTATGTCGCTAAGTTCAATGCAATTGACATCATATGCAACAAGCACTTTTGAATATCCAAGATTGACTGCACCAAGGGATTTACAGATACCCCGTTCTGAGTCTCCTAAAGTAAAGGTATTCATTTGATTTTTATTATTAGTTTTATGTAATTTAAAAAATGACCTTGACCTAACTGTATGCTAATTTAGTAATTTCTATTGGCTTTATTAGGAATTATAGGCCGACCGCTTAACTCGTATATCGCCTGCGCGGTGAGAAGGGAGCGCGGGGTGATGTTAACGGGTGGGTGAGCGGTGTGCGCGGGACAGAGAACGTCCCGCGCACACCGCTCACCCACCCGTTAACATCACCCCGCGCTCCCTTCTCACCGCGCAGGCGATATACGAGTTAAGCGGTCGGCCTATAGTTACACTATAACTATTGCCATATCTATAAACAGTAGTAACAATGTTTTCTAAAATAGAAACCTAGCTAGATTGATTTATCACTACCGACACCCCCTGCATGGAGCCATTGCTCAGATTCAGATTATAGAATTGCTTGTTTAAAGGTATAAGATAATGTGTTTGAGAAGCAGAATGCACATATTCAAAGATCCGCTGCGCAAGAGGTTGTGGATGTGATTCATTCACAGAATACCACTTTGTGTCATATACAGAGTGTAACAAAATGGTGTGGTCATATTCAAGGGTTGGTATGTGCCCATAATACTGAGTGCAGATATCAAATTTTATCAAAAACGGAGGACCCAAAAAAAATATTTTTTCATTTGCTTATTTATGAGTGAAAAAGTCATTAATTAAAAAAAGTAAGGCACCATGGTAGGTTCAATACTGACAACATACACTATCCGCTGCTAAAATTTGACCACACCTTTCTAGAAATTGTTTTTAGGAAGGTGTGAAATTGAAACATCCTGTATATAAATTGTTGTTTTGAGCCTGTAGTTTGTGTCTGTTAATTTTGGCAGGTTTCATAGTCACGCGTTTGAATAGCGCAGTCGGCGCGCGCTTGCTTGCAAATGCACTAATAGGTAGTTGCATTTTATAGTTGAACCATGACGCTAGACAACGCTGTAATGAAATAACGTCCTACAGTGGTCCGCTGCTTAAAACAGACTTTACACGGTCAATATTATTGAAGAATTACTATTGACTCAATATACTATGCCCTCAAATGACTCAATAATACTGATCAATAGAATCCTTACACATACAATATATTGATCAACTAGCTGTACCCGCGACTTCTTCCGCGAGCATGATGATAAGCTTTAGCCTAAGTTACTCCTTACATCCTCACCTAGCTGACAGTAAAAGTCCTGTCAAAATCCATTTGTTTCAGAGATTAGCAGGAACATACAGACAGGCAGACAGACAAAAAATTTAAAATCTGTGTTTTAGTTATCAGTAGGTACCATATTATTATATACTTTGATAGGCATTTAATAAAAAAACTGTTTTGACATTACAAACAGACACTTTAATTTTATTTATTACTACTAGCTGACCCTCGCAACTTCGTCTGCGTAAATTTTCCCCGTTTATGCACATTTCTTATTGCTGCTCCGCTCTTTATTTCTCCACTATTTAATGGATGTTTTATTATGTTATTATACATAAATATATAAACCTTCCTCTTCAATCACTCTATTAAAAAAAACCGCATCAAAATCCGTTGCGTAGTTTTTAAGATTTAAGCATACATAAGGATATAGGGACAGAGAAAGCGACTTTGTTTTATACTATGTAATGATTAGCTGACCCGCACGCGTCAGCTAGTAATAAAATGAAATTAAATGTTGCAAAAACGGAAAAATTTACCCAGACGAAGTTGCCCAACTTCGTCTGCGTAAATTTTTCTGTTTTTGCAACATTTTTCATTGCTGCTCTGCTCCTATTGGTCGTAGCGTCATATATATAGCCTATAGCCTTCCTCTATAAATGGGCTATCTAACAGTAAAATATTTTTTTTAATTCGGATTAGTAGTTCCTGAGATTATCGCGTTCAAAAAAGCAAACGAACTCTCTTTAGCTTTATAATATTAGTATAAATGACACAATAATATTGACCATGTAAGGTCCGCTTCAAGCGTGTGCTGTTGAGCACATATTGTTCGCATATAGCGGCGTTACTGTGAAACCAACCTTTATGTTTATCAAACTAATGTTTTGTTGCAGGTTTCATTACCAAGTACACAAGAAAGCTTTGATAAGAAGGAAGTGTTTCCTGTAAAATTTGATGAGGTTGTGGACATATGGGAGCTGGCAACACACATTGATAAGGACATCCCTGATGATATATGGGAAACCGTTTGTGCGTATTCCTTGGTCTTTATTTTTGAAGAAACCTATCATTAAGAGTATCTAATAGATAGAAGGAAATAGGAAATGTAGACAGGAACATCATCAGTCAGGCAATCCATCATCAGTCATCAATTGACTCTTACGTTCAACCAAACAAACAATCTCTTCAGCTATATAATATTACTAACTTCGTATGCGTCAATTTCCCCCGTTTTTGCAACATTTTTCATTGCTGCTCCACACCTATTGGTCGTAGCGTGATGTTATATAGCCTATAGCCTTCCTTGACAAATGGGCTACCCAACAGAAAAAGATTTTTTCAATTCGGACCAGTAGTTCTTGAGATTACCGCGTTCAAACAAGCAAATAAATCTTTATAATATTAAGTATAGATATCAAATTTGATGGAACCTCACATTGTTTCAGGTAAAATGCCTCCGATTGTAGAGAGGCAATTGATAGCCTCTTCATCAAGAGAACTGGCTCTTTGGAGGGAAACATACGGCGACCGGATCTATGGATTGTGTGTTATATCTGAAAAACAATTCATCAGACATATCATGTATTTAACTAGTAAGTAAGATAATAATAATTAAAACCATATTTTTCGAACCTTTTAAAAACCTATTGTAAACCACAAATTGGACTCCACAAAATGGCAAGCGGCAACATGGTTGACCTCGTTTGAAAAAGATTGGTCTCATACAACGACTGACAGAGAGATGGAGAGAGAGTAGGGAGGCCTTTGCCCTGCAGTGGGACAGGCAATTAATAATAATAATATTTTTCAATATTATACAATGAAATCATAATAATATTTTGGGCCAACATATCTTAAGCTTAATATTTCACAAACGGATCCCTAAATCTAAATATGGTCTTTACAACCCCTAAACATTTTTAAAAGACCTAATGATACCCCACATGATAGGGGTAGGTGAGAAAAAAAAATCACATCCCCACTTTTATGTAAAGTGGAGGTAGTAGATAGAGGAGGTACCCTAAAAAAAAAAGTTTTTCAATAATGCATAAGAAATATGTGTACCCACGCAAAATTACAGTCTTCTAGCACTAACTGTCTCTGAGCTGAGCTGCGGATGGTCGGATGGACATGGCGAAACTATAAGGGTTCCGTTTTGCCATTTTGGCTACGGAACCCTAAAAACATCACACGTAATATGTCCCTTCGAGACTTACATTACAAAACTTTTTTTATTTCAGTTGGAATAGAAACAAGTTCTTTTCCATTCAACCAGGAATCAAACAGTTTCTATATGAGGGAAGACTTGGTGTTAGAAGCAATATCTACGGAGCATATCAGGGGATACATATCTGACTTGTTATTAGTCGGCACTTATTACAAACGCCTTCATAAGTTTGCTTTTAATGAACTGTTAGAGGATAATTTTCATAGTAATGGATTGGTTTATGAGGTAAGTTTGTTAAATGTAGACTACGTTTCTTGAGTGATTAAATCGCTACTCGCTTTCTCGCCGTTAGTGAGACAGTAGAGTATTTTACTCTATATAAAATCTATAAATATATTATTGAGATAGTTTAGGTAAAAAGTAGCCCGAAAATGTTAGTTTTAGTTCATAAATTATCTAAATAAATTTTAAAATTTAATTTAAAGTTTTCCGTTTTTTTTAATCTGTTTACGTCATACTGCTGTGTAAACTAAAGTGACAACTGTCAATTGATCCGCGTAATTGTCATACAAAACGTCAGCACATTTGTTTACACAGCCAACTGACGTCATTACCACAGAAAAATATGGCGTCCACTGCGTCCGGCGTTTTCGTCAAATTACGCGGGAAATATGAAAATGTAAAATTTAAATGCATTTTTTATGACACTTAACGATTGAATCAAAATTTTTGTTTTTTTTAGTGGCTAATTACCACTATCTAATATATAAAATTCTCGTGTCACAGTTTTCGTTGCCATACTCCTCCGAAACGGCTTGACTGATCTTGATGAAATTTTTTGTGCTTATCCGGTATCTATGAGAATCGGCCAACATCTATTTTTCATACCCCTAAGAGTTTGTTTGTTTGTTTGAACGCGATAATCTCAGGAACTATTGGGCCGCATTGAAAATGTATTTTATTGTTGGATAGCCCATTTATAAAGGCAAAATATAAGGCTATAGGTTATAACATCACGCTACGACCAATAGGAGCGGAGCAGCAATGAAAAATGTTTAAAAAAAAAAGGAAGAAAATAGAAAAAAGGGAAAATTACTATCTATTATTCATGCCCCTAAGTGATAAGGGTTGTCCACCCCTAACATTTATAACTATACTATAATATTAGAAGAGAGAGAAGAGTTCGTTTGTTTCTTTGAACGCGATAATCTCAGAAACTACGGGTCCAAATTGAAAAAAACATTTTACTTTTAGATAGCCCATTTATCGAGGAATGCTATAGGCTATAAAACATCGTGCTGCAACTAATGGGAGCGGAGCAGCAAGGAAAAATGTTGCAAAAATGGGGAAAATTTACGCAGACGAAGTTGCGCGGGTCAGCTAGTAGACTATAGAATTGAAAACACTTGGTTGTAATACCCTATTGTGTAATACCCTATGGGCAACGAGACGGTCAGGGTCAATGAATATCGTTTTTTGTTATCGCTCACTCAGCCAAAGTTAATACATTTTTGCCCATTGTACTTTATCTGTTTGTTTGTTATAGGCAGCAAGAGAGGCAGTACGAAGATATTTGCTAGAATTTCGACTAATGGCCACAGGAATATATGAGAATTGTTTTAAAACGGTTAATGAAGAATTGAATCGTATGCCGACGTTATTGGAAATACTTTTCCACATAGAGCCGCTCAAATATGAGATAGAAACTATTGCTTCTATATATAAAGTTATTGATTCGGGTAAGTTGTTAGCCACTTTTTACCCGACTGCAAGGAAAGTTTATGTTTTTCGCGCATATCTGGTATGTACAGTTGGATCAACGTAACTTGGCCGGATTGAAGTTGGCGACAAGTGGTTGCGCAGATGCATTTTTTGTAAGTAAATGGAGACAGGAAGCGGGGCCGGGGGCGGTAACTAAACCGAGAGAATTAGAGATGCGATTACGGATTACATTGTCATAATTAGTATTACTAACTCATGTTTTTTTGTGATTATTTTCGTAAAGAAATTGTTTTTCAAACTTTCTTTAGTATTGTCTATTACTGTTCTAAATTTAATATTTTATGAACTCGTTTATATAGTGTTTTTATATTGTTGAATTAATATTTTGTTAGCATTTTTAATCGACTAAACATAATTAATCGTTTTCGTAAGTAATTTTAGGGTCGCATCTCTATGACATACGCGAAAGTGATATGACTTCAATCCGGCCGAGTTACGTTAATCCAACTGTATGTATGTATGTAATATTCTTTATTACCTCATATCTTAGAAATTACTAGACGAATTAATTTTGGCAACAATTAAGACGTCATTAGATTTGTCTTGACCGTCCAAGTGTTTTTAAATAAGTGACGTTTGAAAAAAAAAAGACAAACATGGCAGCTGTGAGATGTCAAAAACTAAAGTTTTTTTCGAAAACCCGCAGTATGGTCATCAAACTAAAAGGCTCATCGTAAGCATTTCAAAAAGGTATAACAATGGTATTTCAATACTTGGCAATAACTGTGTTAAAAGAAAGTTAGTTACATCGAACAACCACTAAAAAGTATTATATAAAAAAATAAATTTAAAATATAAAAAACCCGCCTGTGCAAAAACGATTGAACAAGTTCCCTTTTATATGTAATATCACGCTGTCGGAGGCACAATACCTTATTGCCTTCGACTGCATGATATTACATATGTAAGGGATATTGTTTGTATCTTTTTTGCGCAAGCGGGTTTTTTAATTTTTTACTAGCTGACCCGCGCAACTTCGTAAAAAAGGTTTTTTTTAATTCGAACCCGTAGTTCCTAAGATTGCCGCGTTCAAACAAACAAACTCTTAAGCTTTATAATATTAGTATAGATTATATTTTTCTATATCTGTATGTGTGTCGGTATCGTACCTCCTAAACGGATGGACGGTTTTGGATACAGTTTTTGTTATATTTGGAAACTAGTTTAAATTACGACGGTTCTTAACTTGTTTAACTTACAATAAAAAAAAAACTTACTATCATTGTAAGTCGTACATTACGCGTTAGGAGTATTTTCACATCGTTCACCGTTCGTGTTTTGTTGCTTCGTGATTCGAAGCCGTAACCTTTTTCATTGCGAATTTGTTTGATTAAAATCCATCCAGCCGTTTTGAAGATAGGTAATCTTTTTTTTTATCCCAAGTGGTTTTTTTTAAATTTATGAATTGCTTTGCAGATGCCAGAGCTAGAATACCTCACGGAGTTGAACTGATGTCCTATTTGTTTAACGAAACATCAATGATCACACACAAACAAACTACATACACTGTTTACAACTCATTGTATACTGTCTGCAAAGTTTACTTCAAGTAAGAACTATTTATTTTTATGTTATGATTTTACTATTAATTAGTTTTTTCAACAGTTTAATATCGTCATGTTAGTAATCTCTAGATTTTATGACTTTTTTTTAATAAAATATATAACTAGGGATGTGAAATTTTGGGTCCCACATTACCAGCAGCTAATCAATGGCTCGAACCCTTACGATTGCAAGTCCGCCGCTTTTATGATGATGATGAATTCAAGATAAAATTTCATCAAAATAGAATACGACTTTATGTTTGTTGAGAATTCTGTGAAGTAATAGGTATAACGCGGTATTACGTTAGCGAAGATAAAGAATGTTGCTTTGTGTTTTTTTTGGGATTGGTAACTATTTTCAAAATAATAAATTTGTTTAATTTAGCTAGTATATTTTCTAGTGTTGTATTGCGTCTCATTGTAATCAGTCATCGCAGGCACTAGTGCCACATAACACCCTGAGTGCAGAAGGACAGCTTCAAACAATCTCTGAACACAGTGGTTTGAGATATCCGAGTCTGTGAGCGTTTTTGTTCGAGCAGATATTGTACGAAGCTTCCATTATGTGCTCTCTGTGTTCCTTATAACTGTTAATACTAATTTTCGTACTTATAAATTTCAGATTTATCGAAAAATACATATTCGAAGGCGAACTTGATGACAGACACAACGAGTTTTTCATTCGCAAAGATAACCAGTACGTAAATTGTAGATCGAAAAGATATTGGGACAAAGGGTTTCACATCACTCAATCTGTCGCTATACCTGAGTTTTTGAAGTCGCTTGCAAAGTTTATACTCTTGTGTGGAAAGTCATTGAGACTGCTCAAACTTTGTAATCCTAGTGTAAGTTTGTCTTTTTTATTTCTTTAAGTACTAGCTGTTGCTCGCGACTTTCTTCGCGTGGACATTTTAAAAGACGTTCTGCCGTGATTAAGTAACAAACATGGATGATACAGTATAAATGTAATAAAATAGATCAACAAAAAAACATTAAATATTGCCAGAGGCTGCTCTAATTGATTACATTACTATTTTTCGCCACCGTAATGGAAAAAAAACGAAATAATTAAGTAGCTTCTGCCTATTCAATTCAATAATTCACTTAGGATGCAAAACAACACTTGTGATACGTCGGGATTCTACATGCACATGTAATGCCAAGTTCGCAAACAATAGGTAAAGCCGGATAAAATAATTTAGCAACAAAAGCTCGCGCTATACTATAGACCATGTTAAGGACTAAAGCCTACAGTTTCGACTGCTTGAATGCAATTTGGGATGATGACTACAGTAAAAATAAATTAAATTTCAGTAATCAGGCAATAATTTAATATCCTGGGACAACTCACACAACGTCATCTGATCCCAAACTAAGCAGAGCTTGTACTAAGGCCACCAGACAACTGATAAACATACTTATATATTTCTAAATATATACATAATATAGATAAATAACACCCAGACAGAATAAACCGTCGTGCTCATCACACAAAGTTTTATCCTGGGTGGGGATCGAACTCACGACCTCTTGCGTAGCAGTCGGATACATTCTCACCGCGCCACAGAGGCAGTACGTCACAACAAGATGTATATATTAATACGTGAAGCAAAAAGGTTGTAGTTGTAGTGTTGTTGCTTTAATTGAGAATTGCGCGGACGGAGGGGTATGAAAATTCGCACACTTATAGTTTATATAGAGAAAGAGTGCTAACATTTAAAAAATATATATATATAAATTAATTCTGGTTGAATTTGGACCACTGCGCGACCACTAGTCTGAATAAATGTGTTATTCCACAATATAATGTCTGTAAAAAATTATAATCATCAAAACAAATACTAAAGGTAATAATTTGACAGTCCTAAGTTGTGACGTCACGCCTCAGTATTTCATACAAATTCCTAAAGACTCGGTCGTTTTGACATTTCATAAAAAGATACCGATTATTGAGATCACGAACATTTAGGTTTTATTTATATGACAAAAAGTAATTTATCTTCTTCAAGGTCCAATCTATTTCTTTACCAGAATTCATCAAAAATGATTCTGCGGTTTAGGTATAAAAGCGTAACAAACAGACGTAAACATAATATCTTCTGCTACATACTTCCAGGATCCATTAGTCCTCCTGATATCATCAGACCATCCATCAGTGAAGTGTTGCACGAGTTTCGAAGATCTTGAACGTCAACAACGAGTATTGGACGTATATCGAACGAGATGTCTATTTGTTAGCGGCGAACTGGTTACGTTTGATCAAATACTACTGAAAAGGGAGGCTGAGAGAAAGGCGTTTACGGAAATGGCGTCGTTGAAACAAGCTGAAACTATGGAAAAGATTGTTGGTATGTTGTTTCTGTAAATTGTTTTTAATTGTCTTTTTACTCGACTGCGTAAGAGGATTATGTGTTTGACGCGTATATATGTATCCTTCCAATGTTCCTATGTCCGCTTATAACTTCTCAACGGCTCAACTGTTTTGAATAAATGATATATTATTCAATTCGATGTCGCGAGTGTCTCGCTGTCGAAGAATTTTGTGTACCCAGTAGTACACAAAATTATTAAAAAATGTTAATGGCGGATTGTATGCGCTTCATAGTGCGGTCTGAGAAAAAAAATAATTGAAGACTCTAATGGGGAATTGAAGGCCATTAAAGGACAAAAAAATGTTTTAAAAAGTTTGGGAGTGACAAATTATTGAAAAACGGTAATAATGTAACAAATCGTTCTTATTTTATCGCGTTGTAATTATTTTACAATAACTATAAAGTACTAAATAAAATAAATAAATTTAAAACTAAAAAAATCCGCCTGCAAAAAGACTTTTTCTGGTTTCTCTGGTTCTATTATTCAGGTGTTTTATTAATTTTGGATATCACCGTACCTTTATTTATTAAACATGATGGTAAAAGTAAATAGCCGGGACAGATATATGTAGCCCGCAAATATTTTTCATTTGACATGGCGTTATTTCAATAAGTGGCTATTTTGTACAAATTTCAATCTAAGAAACTGATTTGATATCAATTAACACCTCTATTAGGTATTTAACTGTTATGCCAACAATTATTTTACACGTAATTTATACTAATATTATAAACCTGAAGAGTTTGTTTGCTTGAACGCGATAATCTCAGAAACTACTGGTCCGAATTGAAAAAAAAAAAATGATACAAACTTGAAACACCATACTGCATTATATTTATGTAATTGTCATTTGTTGTCAATTAATAATTGTAATTTTTATGTTGTTGTTGATTTGACTTTTTCAATCAAATACCCTGTAGTATATTATCTTATTATTTGAAATATCTTTCTAGCTGAACGCAAAAGACTAGCACAGCTGATAATAGTAGAGAAACAACACTCCTTACGTGTACTAGAAGCAGCCATGGCAGAAGCAAAAGCCGCAAAAAGCAAAGCAAAACAGCGGGAACGAAAATTGCATGAATTGGAACATGCAGCTGAAAAGGCGACCGAAGAGGTTGATTCGATAATTAGAAATAATGAAAGGTAGGTAATGTTGCTGATATTCTTTTTAAAATACAACTTGTGTAAATAAATCTTACAGTAATGTTTGGTTATTCTGTATATTCAAATAACAAATTTAAAGTTATATTAGAGTCAAATATAGACATTGTAATAGTAAATGTTACTTTTGTTAAGTTAATTTTTTTGCATATAAACATTTTAGAAACAAAATAATGGAATACTACTCGCAACTAAATATGGAAGTTGAAAAGAGTAAAATGCACACAGAGTGGAAAATAAAACGCTTGCAATTAGACCAAGCACGGATGCAGCTTTTGTCAACCGAAGAACGAAATCTAAAGAGAGAAAAATTGGAACTAGAGCATCAGAAAAACGAAGAAGTCATGGCAATGTCTATACAAAGTTTCGATTATAACAAATCTGACGATGAAGTTGATGTTCAAAATGATCTCGAAGAGGAAAAATCTGAGTTGGCCGTAACAGAAAAAATGACTGAGTCAGTACAATCTGTTGTAATGGAAGATGTAGAAGAAAGAAACGACGAATCTGATACTGACAAAAGTAAACCAGCAGTAGCACAGACATCTACTGTTATTTCAGCTTTATGTAATGTAGCTAAAAGCTTTTTCGGTGTTTCCAAATCTCTTGACGATCCTTGCGATAATACTAAACATCTTGACGAACAAGGAAATATTGTTCAAACGAAAAGTGAAGGTGGCTTTTCACATACGCAATCATCAAGTGAAATTGGTAGCAAGCTAAACGAAGCTAACGATAATTTACAGTTTAATGAAGTAACTCGACAAGCTCTACTAAATAAACAGAAAGTAATGGCTCATGAATTTGGCCAAACGGATAAAGATAATAATCTAGTTAAAGATTCCATAATGACGCGCACCATGTCATTCGACGAAGAAAATAATTTACGGGATAATTGGACACCATTCATGAATGCGAAAAAGAATAGACTTAAAGTGATGGGCACGGACTTTAATGAACCAGAGAAAAAGTTTGTAATACCAGAACCAAGAACTGAGGCACAAAAGGAGGCTGTATTGAATAAGATGAAGGTATTAGGAGTTGAATACAACCTTCCTCCAGAACGAGTTATTTTCCGTGAACCGGTGAATACGGCACAAGAAGAGGCAGTCCGAAATAAAAAGATGTTAATGGGCTCAGACCAATCAATTCAGACTGATGGTCATGATAGTCCTAAAAGGGAAGGTTCTAAGCGGTCTGGATTGACGTTGAATTTGAAGCCTTATTGCGAAGCTACCAGCTCTGATATTAGCTTAGCAGTGACGCCTAATACTGGGGTAATCACGCCTGGAGAAATTTTCCCAAGAGTAAGTTAAAAATAATAATAATATAACGCTATCTAATCCCAAACTAAGCAGAGCTTGTACTATGATAACTGATAAACATACTTAGATATTTCTAAATACATATATATTATAGATAAGTAACACCCAGACACAGAATAAACCATCTTGCTCATCACAAAAAGTTTTATCCTGGGTGAGGATCGAACCCACGACCTCCGGCTTAGCTGTCAGGGTCACTAACCATTAGACCAACAGGCTATATGCTATTTTTGAAAATAAAGTATGGCTAAATGTTTTGTATGCTAAATGTAATTTTGTTATTGCAGCTGGATCTCGAAACACCAACAACGGCAGATGTACCTGAAGGAGCAATGACTGCTGATATATTCACACCAAGGAGTGAGATAAGTAAAGATTCAGAACCAGACAAACGAAAAGATAAAGATTTTTTGTCAGCCAATGGTTTTAACTTTTCAATGATCGTTGACGACGAAAATGTTGACACTGAAATAAGTAATAATCAAACTGAGGATACACCAGATAGTACGCCATCTAAATCTTCAGAAGCGCATGTGGAAAAGAATATCAAAACAAAATACTCAATTTTCAACATTTTAGACGGGTCATACTCACTAGAAAATTTTGATCCTTTCGGCATAAAAGGCTTGGAGAACTTATCGCAAGATTACTTTACTCGTAAGATGGATGCCGATATGGCTACATCTTGTTATACTCATCCGTTGGTTATTATGGAGGAAGTGAAAAAACCACCTTATGCTAATATATTCGCTTCTCATTTTGCACCAGAAGAAGACGAGGATAAGAAAATTACTTGTGATAATATAGCAACTCTTACAGCTTGCCTACAAAGATCTGTAATGTTACCTTTAACATATCAGCTTGAAGTTGTCAACAATTCAATTTTAACATATTTCCTCATGAATCTTGATATGTATGAACATTTAAGGAGTCTGAAAGATTATTTCTTTTTAATGGATGGAGAGTTTTCTAGAAGTATCTGCCATAATTTATTCACCAAATTGGTAAAGACTTTGAATCCTCAAGAGTTGTTAAATTTTGCTACATTGCATAATATTTTGGATAAAGCTCTAGGATCATCTATATCACGTAAGTTCTTTAGTATTTACAAATATATTTTAAATATGTTTTGCAAATCTCCTTATCAATACTCTTTTACTATTGTATGAACTTACTGATCAATAATAATAAAATCAATATTTCATTGTTTATATTATTATTATGTTTCCAGTTTGTGTTCACAATTGTTTTTCTATTTTAGATGTTCACAAGTTTTCGGAGAACTTATCATTTACAATAACAGAATCCCCTCTGAGTTTCCAACATAGTTCTCCGGACGTATTACAATGTCTGTCACTCACTTATTCTGTTAGTTGGCCTTTGAATATTATACTGTCGCAGGAAGCATTGTTACGATACGCTAAGGTCTTCCAGTTCTTGGTTAAAATGAGAAGAATATTCTGGGTTTTGGGTGAAGATTTTGAAGTAAGTACTTAACATAACTTTAAAGCTATAAATATTTCATGTTAAAAATATTGTAAAAAAAGATGTATTAGTGTATAAAACGCTTTGGAAAAGTTCAAGAAAGGGATGCCACAGGGAGCATGTTTGGGCCTAAATGTTTATTTGCTTACATAACATTTTTAATATTTGTGCTGCATCTTAACGTTGTATTACATGTAAAGCTATTATTTTATCAGTCTTAATTATTAATTTTTAGGCTTTAAAACTATCAGCAAAATTATCAAAGCAGCATTCTCGGAAACTAGTTAAATCGCCGCAGTACATTTCTGTACAAATATACCGCCATATAATGGCTTCTATGATCAGAGCTCTGGACAATTACATAGTAACTACATGTATTCTTACTTCGTGGACTGAATTTGAAAACGATTTGAAGAAAGCTCGCACTTTAGACGATCTTTACGAGTGTCATGTCGTCTATATAAAGAAGGTTTTGTTCAGATGCCTATTGAACAATAGATCGACGCCAGTTATGAAGTTATTGAATGATATATTTACTGTCATATTGAAGTTCAGTCGAGTTTTGAAAGCAGGGTAAGTCTATATAATTTTAATTTTGTACATTAATTGTATAGTTTTTTATTGACAATTATTTAGAAACAAGCGAATTATTTATATCTTTGAAGTTAAAATCTCTACAGATTTATCTTTTGTAGCTTCTAGAATAATGCAACTTTGTAATAATGCTCGTTGATGAATAATAAAATAATAAACTATACTTATATCATAAAGCTGAAGAGTTCGTTTGTTTGAACGCGATAATCTCAGGAACTACGGGTCCGAATCGAAAAATGTCTAAACTGTTGGATAGCCCATTTATCGAGGAAGACTATAGGCCATATAGCATCACGCTACGACAATAGGAGCGGAGCAGCAATGCAAAATGTTGCAAAAACGGGAGAAATGTAGGCAGGTGAAGTTGCGCGGGTCAGCTAGTAAAATAATAAATTAAGTGATTTAAACTGAAAATTTATATTGTGTTGCAAAGGGTAGATGATGAGAAAAAAAATCCAGTAAGTATTTTGACTTTGCAACTGTAACATACTGTATCTCATCTATTGCGCTTGCCCCGGGGAACAATTTATCTAAAATCGCTGCAAGTTTGTAGTCATATCGTATTATAAATAAAAGCATGTTTTTGTTTTCCAGAGAATGGCAGCAAAAAGAACCAAACGGCTGTTTCACACACTCAAACTTTGTACAGCTACAAGAACTATTCCACTTGTTCGAAAAACTCGCCAAATATCTACATAAAGTTGTCACAAAGCTCATGGAGTGTGGCTATCAAAGACATCTTGTAGAACTATTGACTATGGTCAATTTGAACGGATACTACAATCTAGAGAAATCCAAAG
Source organism: Herminia tarsipennalis (assembly GCA_945859575.2). NCBI lineage: Eukaryota > Metazoa > Arthropoda > Insecta > Lepidoptera > Erebidae > Herminia > Herminia tarsipennalis. Next base: position 10,666,640 of record OX243844.2, on the reverse strand, counting down.
ATGAACAGAATGCAAGTACTCAGTCAACGACGTGAAATGTATGCATTTATTTTTGTTAAGGAATAGTAATTTATATATGATACTCAAATATTCATTTATAAGTTTAGATCTGAAGTCATTATGCTTACTTAAACATTAAGGTAGACAGTACCATTTTATTTTATTTGATCATCGAAAACTTGTGAAGGCTCTGCTGACTGTACCTCTTTAGGGTCAACACAGTTCGGGCGGAAAAATACTCAAACATTTTTAAAAAGTAAATCGTATGCAAGTAGCAATGAAAAGGCTTTGATAATTGTAAATACACGAGTAGACAACTATAATAGCATGAAATATAAATACAACTATAATAACAAGAATAATTTAGTATGAAAGCAGTTTCGATCAATTGTTGCGGGGAATAATCTAATCGCGGCTCTTTGTACCATCTCTGTTAGTCCGCCAAAGGCACTTCAATGTTTTGAATAGCGATGTTGGTTGTAAAATGTTAATTGAATTGACATTAATACGTGTTTTCGCCCGATATATGGTCAAGGGGAAATTCTAGAGTCTGAAACAAAGGCTATCTAAAGAACCAAAATATCTACTAGACAATCTTAAGACGCTGACAACAGCTACTGAACTTCGATGTTTCACTATTTTAGCCACGCCCACTATTTCTCCGATGTCCTAGTGCCATTGATAAAGGACGGTAAAAACAGCGAACTACCAACACAAGGACGCGGTCAATAATAAACAATAAACCAATAGATGGCGCTTTATTTTTTGTTCTATATGAAGAACTAGAAAGAAATTAGACAGGGCGATTAAAAAAAACAATAAATATTTTTTATACGTTTGTATTTTTAATTATTTCAGGAGACTTTATTTGCTATGAACTTCAAAACAATATAAAAGAAAGAAAAATAAAACTCGAAAATATATTAGCAACATTTTAAATATTTTCGCATAATTATAATTTATTTGCTCTCGGATATTTGCCGGAACAAACAGACAGACAGACAGACAAAAAAAACTGTATTTTTTTATCAGTAATTATTATGGATATATGTTATCCATAATAATTAATATATATGCATAAAACTGTTATTTTGATATTACAAACAGACTCTTCAATTTTATTTATTTGCACAGATAGTTAATTATATATATTATTTTTTATTAATAATATTATTATTTATTTGACATAAGGTAAATTTAGAGCTGAAGAAAATTCTTCCAAGTTTGAAGTCCTCCGAAGATTGATAACATACCTGCTACAGCACAATAATTGACTGGTAAATAATTTTCGTCACTGGAATCACTTTTAATGATAAATTTTAAATTGCACATCCTACACAATAGAGTGAACTTCGACAAGAATCCATTTATGTTTTTTCCTACCAAATTAATGTGTTTTAAATTACAACCCAAGGGTTTAGGGGAAAGGGCGAGAAATATTCTGAAGATTTAAAAATAAATGTGATAAGTTTATTCGTCCGATGTAATAATAATAATAATATTTATAAGGATTTTTTGTTGTGCAGGGTGACTTGTAGCAGTCTAAAAAAAATAATACTTAAAGCTTACCTATGCGTTAGTAACTAAATACTAACTGCCAGATTTTATCTTCGACAACCTGTTCAAAATAATAATATTTACCTCAAGTTTAGGAATATTATCGGTGGATTCAACTGTCTCAGATACCTTTGCCGATACTTCAAACCAGTGATGGAAAAAAACTATGACTCACAATAACATAAGAAGTATAAGAACGATCATGAGGAAGTTTCATATCACTTGGGCATCATCTTTACCTGGTAACATTTTCTAGAGGAATTATAACATCACTTTCTAATGTAACTGCAACAGCCACATTTCCTAATCTGTACAAAATATTTATTACATTTAAACTTAGAAAAACTTTCTTCAGCACTAATCTTACCTATTATGTCTAACTAGCTGTAGACTAGCTGTGGACGTAGCCTAAGTTACTCCTTACATCATTAGCTGTCTGACAGTGTGTCATGACAATCTCCGTACAGCCGTTTTGGAGATTTGTCGAAACAAACACACAGACAGACAGCCAGATAAAAAAAAACTGTATTTTTGTTTTAAGTACTATGCGTACTTTCATAGCATTTTGACATTAGGAACAGACACTTCAGTATGCATAGATCGCCATATATAGGTAAAAAATACTAAAACCTACACAATTATTTGTATGGAAAGGGCAAGAAACAATGGATAAAGCTACAAGTATTTTAGGAGTATTTTCCTATTAGGCCAGTTCTAAGATAGTCGTAGGTCTATGCAAATGTGATAGTTTATCATTATACTTGTTTGTAACTATCTTTCTAAAATGTAAAGAGGATCCTCATTCTGTCCATGTGGGGATTCTTTTTGTGTAATGTTTTAATGTAATATAAATAATAAAATTATTATCTATATTAGTATGTAGGTACTTATTACAAACTTATTGGTGAAAAACTTTCCGAAGTTTCACCTGCTTCTGAACTATTCGCCAAACGTCTGTTTTTACTGAAAAGATAAAAGAAAATATTAAAAATAAATACAAAAATTGAACAGACGAACCCAGGTTTCGAACTCGAATCTTGATATTCTGAACCAACGCAGATACCGCTAGACCAAACGAGCTTCACAGTTGCAGATGAATTTTCGCTATACGTTGTACAAAACAGCTTAGTGTAGCTTTTTGGTTTGGTTACGATTTCACTTCTGTTCGTGCAATATTTTGTCAATATGAAAAATATAATACTTACTTTACTACTTCCATGAGATGTTTTTATTTGTTGGCATAGAAGCGCTTTTTGCTGGCCTCCGACATTTTTGTTTGTTTCCCAATTATAGTAACAAATATTTTTAAACTTAGAACTAAATATATTTAAATTAACAACTTAGATAGTATAAATTAATAGTATATTTATTAAACTTATACTCTTTACCAATGTCTATAATTTTTCAAACAACAAACAAAATATGAAGTGAATGGATGGCGAGGCAAAGCGACATACGTCCGTCTAGCTGCGCGTCTCTGCGATCACTGTCAGATTGCTTATAAAAGAAAGAGAAGCGCGATCACGCAGCGCTCGTAACTAATTATAAACCATAAAACAATTAATTACTTGAAAATAAGTCGAGTAGTCGAAAATAAAAAACAACCAGATTCTGTATTATAACATGATACGTTATTGTTAATTATTTTACCAACGTACGTTGTTAAGTAATACAGATATTTTTGTTAGAAGATCATTTTAAGAGGTTAGTTTGTATTTTTTTTTTATCGAGAAAAAAATTCAAATTCGTGTTTTGAATACAACAGGGTTTTTAGAAATATGTTCAAGATTAACATATATTTTTTCTGCCGTCACAAACTACGTAGATTTGGCTAAAAAATTGTTTAGGATAAGCCTATTTGGCTGTTGTCAGCGCCTTAAATTGTCTTTATCAAGAAGGATAATCTAGTCTAGTGTGACGATAACATGCTGACTCTTATATTGTGTAGCTAACGGCCGGTCTCAATAATCTACCTATCGATAGATTTGGCTACTAGAAGTAGAATTTTGACATATTTTGTACGGAGCTTTTGTCATATATATACCTCTAGTAGCCAAACCCATCAATAGTTAGATTATTGAGACCGCCCGTAAGACTGCTTCGGTGAAAGTAATCATGCAGACCCGTATTTTGAGACACTTGATTAATAGTTTATAGGAGATTAAAATAAAATTTCACAGAGAAAATTTTACTACGCGTCGGTTTAACCATTGGGCAATGTGATTTGGCCACTAGAGCTATTATATTTGACACTTAATGGCTAAGGCATGGAACTCGCAATCGTGAGGTCGCGGGTTCCAATTCTACCCATTATACTACCGACGTGAAGCCACTCCTAACACAAGCCATTGAGCTTAGCTGGAGGGGTTAACAGATTGCTAGTAATGCACTTGCATGTTGTTAGTTATTAAAAAAAATAGCTTCATACAAAATATGTCAAAATTCTACCTCTAGTAACCAAATCCATCAATAGATAGATTATTAAGACCGGCCGGAAGTCTAAGCATTAATATGTGACGTGCAGTAGACAGTAGTTTATGCCACGTAGGTCTAGAGAAGCTTTAAAAGCTAAGTAGTATGTATATGGAAGTTGAAATAAGGAATGCGTTAAATAAGGGTAGTTGTACATTGGCATTAGAGTAAAAAATCTCTCAATAGACACACTTAAATCCGTCTACATCTGCTGCATTCATACGAGTACTATACCCTATATCTACGCAAGCGCCACTCTAAAGGGTTTTCAAACTGTTATTTACAGCTTACAGCTGGATCCTTTTTCAACTTGTCATGATGTCTCCTTATTTCCCCGTCATATAGTGCTAAAACCATTTGGCGCGTGGTCAAAATCAGAATTAACGCCGCCATCTTGTAAAGCGCTCATAAGTCAATGTCATCTAGATGACATGGCTAGTATTGTTAATTCCATTGACGTATAGTCCAGGACTGCGCCATAACCTCACAAAATTGACCACTCTCTAGAAAGAGACATCGCTACTTTGTGGACAATACCTGTCAAAGGCACGAGTTTTTTTCGCTCTTTCACGCTTTGCAGTCAATATTTATTTTTACGTCTCAGTACACTTTCGTGGAGCCCTTGTCTATACGTCTATGATTGTTATTTATTGCATTGGCACGTGGCCTAAATCAGAACTAACGCCGCCATCTTGTAAAGCGCCCTCATTTCAATGTCATCGAAGCGCCAAAAGATCCTTGTAGCACTATGTAGTACATAGGAGTAAGTGCCAGAACTTGAAGTTACCTGCTTTACTTGTTTAATGTTATAACTGTATTATATTATGGACTTTATGATGTTGGAATAGAATTGTATTTTCTTTATTGAAGATAAGTAATCTTTTACTAATTTTATGTGTAACAATTAGCACAAAAATAATAATCTGATTATGTTGTATGTAGTTTGTAACTTTAATATTATACATGACATTATGTTAGCGATAAAAATCGATTTAATGATATATTGTTCTTCCCACCTATTAATCATGTGATAATTATTTTATTATTGTAGTATGTTATTGATAAATTTATAATAGTTAATCTGGAATAAATGTTGCGTGTCTATACAGGCCGATTTAGTCAGTCGAATCTTTGCAGGGGGTTATCAGACCATAATGCTGAACTCATTTTTTTAAAAAAAGAGTCTGAAAAGACCTTTAACGTAAACTTTAAAAGATGCATTTAGCAAGACTAAAAAAGACTTGCTTGCTAGGTATTAATCTCAGTACACTTTCGTGGAGTGCTTAATCTGCTTCGGTAGCGCGGTGGGAGTGTGTATACATTTCCACTGCGCGACTGAGGCAGTCAACATTGTTATAAAAAAGGGTAGGTTTTAAAAAAAAAATACGGTTTGGTATCATGGTTTGATCACACCCCTGCAAGGCTTCGACTGACTAAAATGGCACTCTGTATTGTTAACCGCGCGAGTTATGTAAATAGTGTTTAATAATATTGGTTTCGTCAACCTTATTATAATTTAATAAACACTTATTTTTATTAAAGTGTCTTTCATTTATCTGTGATTTCGTTTTTATATTTATTATCATGTCTCAGCAAAGAAGTTTTGATCTGCAATAAAATAGCTAACTGGTTTATGGCATATTAGAATTATTTAAAGGTACGAACCTTTTATTTACCGACGTTTCGATCGAATTATACCGATCGTGGTATTTGATCGAAACGTCAGGTAAATAAAGGTTCGTACTTTTAAATAATTTACGCGATTAAGTCCCGAAATATATCTAACATATATAAAAATCGCGAAAGTTTAAAAATAATAATAGTATAAGGAATAGTTATTCAATCTCAACGCCTCAGAATGTACGGTCTTTCATATAGTAACAAACCTCTTTTAAAACAATCTTAACTCCTTAACAGATTTGGGACTTAACATCGCAGAGGACCTAAAGTGGGAACACCATAATATAACTATGATCACCAAGAAAGTCAAAAGCCTTATATATCTTGTCAGCCTTTGGAGTTTTGACGCCAGAAATGATACTTCGGATTTACAAAACTTAATTTAATCTTGGAGAATGCATTTAAGTCTGGAGCCCCTATTTTGTTAAGAATCCTACCTCCTGGAAAAAGTACAGCGCAACTTTACAGTTAACAAAACAAAAATCGTATCAGGACTAACAACTCTCAAGGTCACAACCCTATAAGATCGTAGATAACGTGGAGACTTGATTGAGACATATATGATCCTTAACGGACATTACGAGATCGTAATGTCCGTTTAGGATCATATAGAAGAAGAGCAAGACTGATAAAATATTCAGGCGTAATAAAAATGTGCATTTAACCTATGTACCAACATGTCAAAAAATAATCAAATATTTTTTGATTAACGTAGTCTCAGCTCAGAGTTTGAATACATTTAAAAACAAATTCGATGAACACCTTCACCAACAAAAAGACAACATATTGAGTATTATAACAGAAAACAGCCTGGTATGAAATAATAATATAGTATAGTATAATTCTAAGTGACATCTCGTAGAATCTTCTGGAAGCCGAAGTAAAAATATAAGCACTGCCATCTGTTGTTGAGTAGCTATAAACTATAAATTATTAACGCCATCTCTAATGTAGTAGGAGATTCAACAGTCAGCTTATTTATTGTTGTGTTGGTTTTTATCTTTATTATTATTATATTTTTAACACGTTGTAAATTAAATTAAATCATCGGGATGCTTGCGTAATGTTTACATATATGGCACTTGTAGTATTTAGGAGCTAACTATTAATCAACCAAAGATATGAGTTTCCAATAACACCCACAGCGACAGTGGCGCCAATATTTTCCTTATAATCAGGGTGTGTTTTCACGAATACTTCATTCTACCACAATTCGTCTTAGGGTTAACATCCTATCCTAATCAGTTCAGTGTGTGACATTGAAGTGAAAGCCGGCATTTCCTGTAATCTGCCATTGCTTTTCCTGGAAAATCAACCATAATTTTTTTTTGATAGAAAATATTGCATTTTCGTGAAAGTCAAAATATAAGTGTAAACAAATCTTTATTTACATTTATCGATCGAAGAGCTGTTTTCCACGGACTCAGTTTTTCGCGTCGACGAATTCGATATAGTTCCAAAAACGTTAAAACACAAGAGTCACCGTCACCACCGCCGAGATGGCGTTCATGATGCCTGTAGTGAAGAACGACTGGGACATTTACAACTCGCGGTCGCGTCGGACCTCGGAGTCTGCGGAGAAGGCCGGTTTGGGCGGCGGACGGGTGCGGAAGGTGTCGGAGTCGCGGTCGGAGGGCCCGGCGCTGTCGCCGCGCTCGCACGCGCTGAGCCCGCACCGCAGCGCGCCGGCCATGCGCTCGCTGTCCTACTGCCGCGCTCCACCATCGCGCGCCTCGCTCCGCACCGCCGTCGACAGCCCCAACAAGGGCTCGGCTAGCCCCAAAACTGGACCCAGGGAGGACAAATTTCATAGCAGGTTGGTGGAGAAGCTGAAAAGAGCGCTCGGGCGTTCGGATTCCCGTCGTGAGGAAAGAAGCTCGTGAGTTAACGAGTGCTTGTGTGCAGGGCGCGCGCCGAGTCCCCAGAGCGGCACTCCCGCTGCGGGGCCTGTGTGCCCTACCTGTGACACGAGCCGCGAGCGCCGCCACACTATCTGTGATATGTTCCCGATAGTGAACGCGAAGAGATGAGTAAACATTTTGATGAATGTGCTAACTAACCGCCTATGGTGTTTTCGGACGCTGAGAACCTAATGTTTGAACGTTACACATCGACACAATGCAATAGTGTTAGTTGTCATTACATTCAATTCGCTTTCAATAACTGTTGCATGTTAGTTAGTTGTCACCGTTCCGTTTAATCATACATAATGTTCAGGTTGTCAGATTTAGGTTGTAATATAAAGTACGTTGTATGGATTTTAAGACTGCGTTTAGTTTAAGCACTCTCTGGGGTTTGATGAGTATTATTTAAAAGTCGCCCCAGAGCTCATTTAGATGTTAGTTTGTGGCAGTTTGCTAAGGGTATCTGTGATTCGTTATTTGTAAGTGGTTGGTCGATTTTATTTATCTTGAAAGAAAAGGAACATTTTATTTTAATTTTTATGCGTATCCTCAATGTAAAACTCATTTAGATATATTTCATCTACCAAAAATTTTAACAAAATTAATCTAAAATTGCATCATTTTATTTTATTCAAGATAACTTATTTTATTCTCTATTTACCTACTGTTTTGGAATTTGTGATGAAATTGATATCATTAGGAGTGAAAGAGCTGTAATGTAGTTGTAATAAGAGTACCTATATATTAATGAAAATGTACACGTAGTGCAAACTGTCGATATTGATAATTGTAAGCTGTGTTGTATGTATTGTAGTCATCGATGTAATATTACGATTATAAATAGTTTTATTTATGAAAGGAGTTTCAACTCTGACAACAATTTTGTTATGATTTTTTGCTTGATTTTATATGATGTTAACTGATGACTGTAATTGGACCAGCTTTGTTAAATAGATATTATTATCTATCAGTGAAACTGAAATCGATAATAGTGATATATAGTAAGATGTAAAATAAATTCTAAAATTAAGGCATGTCTCGATGAGATTATGTTGTGGGCAGCAGGAGACGTTGGGAAGTTAATTTTGTTTGCTTATCAAAGTTCCTTACACCTATAAAACTGCCATTAGGTAGTTAGTTAGGTTCTATTAATTCTAGATATACGCGTAGTTTTGTATAATATCAAATTCTAAATTTTACATCTACCATTTCGAATGAATGTTATTGTTTGCAAACATTTTTAATGTGCATGTAATTGTCAACGATGTCTGATCTGATGGGTTTTTAAATATTAAACATTTAAATATAAAGCTTATTCTGAAAAATATATTTTATTTCCAATCCTGTATACCTGTATACCTTCATTTGCATCCTAATACTTCATTCACCATGTTTTTAATAGTATGGTAATCAGGCGATATTTATAGCGAATGGTATTGGCACACGTTAACGTGTAGCCGGCATGGCATGATAAACATACAAATGCTTGAAGCACGTGCAATATGACTAATATAGAATTTTAATTATTTATTCATGCAAAGCTATTAATGGCTCGATTGTATGAAGACTAAGATAATAAACTGTTTTTTAGTAGGATAAAGCAACCGCGACATGTCAATGAACGATATTTATTTGTTATTGTATTATTGGTGTTGTTTTAAGGCCAAAGAAAGGGTCGGACAATTCCTTATAATAAGTTTAGGGTGTCAGCACTTTTAAAATGTCATTTTCTGGAAATTTCTGAACTTCAGCGTTTTTGTTGATAAACACGTTTGCGATGATAAACAAGAGGTATAAAGTTCATACCTACTAGATAATTAATATAAAAACATATAATCAATGAAAAAATATACTAATGCCTACTGAGATAAAAAATAAGTATCTATATAGATAGACATGGCACGTAATTTTAATGAAAATAAAAATATGGGTATTTTCACAAGTTAATTCGTATAGTAGTTACCTACCTATATTTAATGAAATATCAAGAAAACGTTTTTAATGAAACAAACAATCTATCAAAACGCTCAAATGACAGACGACAAAACGCATTAGAAGGCTTCCACCGATCAATGGCACCACAGCGAAGTATCGCGAAGCCTTCTCGAACCTTCTGTAGTTAGGTTCGCTGCTCGCGTTACATTCTCTCTAGGGAAGATTGAAGAGGCGCAATCCACTAACTAAGAATTACTTTAGGAACTGGAATATAGAATTAATTAACACTCTTTGAACTTAGAGGTAAGTCAAGCCCACTAAATGTAATAGTGTTGTTCTCATTTTATAATACATTCACAAATAAATTATCATTCTTTACGAGAGATGTAGTGCGATGTTGATTTACATGTGTCAAATTTTCGCTACAGAATTCCTACAACCTGTAAAGTCTAAATAGATTTAGGTAAATAGTCTCTAGTAGAGTTGACTTGATTTAAATGCCTCAAATATGACTCTATATTTCAGAATGTAGTGCAATGTCGCGTCGAAAAAAATATTCGCTATAAAATGTTGGATAGTGTTTATAATTTGTAGGCCTGCTGTATCTATTTCTAAATTTAAGTAGGTACATTGTAAAGTGTAAATAGGTTGATTTGGTTTTAGACATAAATAGGTCTAGTAGAGCATTGTTTTAAACGCCTCAAATATGACTCTGTAATCGAGAACGTAGTGCGATGTTGATTTACCTGCGTCGAAAGAAATATTCGCTACAGTATATGCGTGTTTTATTTTTGAAGAGCTGCTGAATCTATTTTGAAATTTAAGTAGGTACATTGCTAATAAATCTGAATAGGTCTATTTATTTTAAAAACAATCTGAATAAGTTTATTCGGTTTTAGACAAATGGGCTCTAACAGAGTTGACTTGTTTTAAACGCCACAAAAATTACTCTATGTTCGATAATGTACTTGCGTCGAAAAAATATACCCTATAGAATTTTGGTGTTTAGATTTTGTATTACCTTACTTACCTATTCAGACTTATCTAACAATATACCTACTTAAATTAAAAAAATAGACAACATTATCTATTTTTAAATCGTCTTTAGTAGAGTTGCAAATATGAACGCCTTAAATATGACTCTATATTCAAGAATGTAGTGCGATGTTGATTTATCTCCGTCGAAAAACTATACGCACCAGAATGTTGGTATTTAGATTTTGTAGGTCTGTGGTATCTATTTTTAAATTTAAGTAGGTACATTGTTAAGTCTAAATAGGTTGATTTGGCTTTAGACATAAATAGGTCTAATAGAGTTGCCTTGTTATAAACGCTTCAAATAATTTGAGAATGTAGTGCGATGTTGATTTACCTGCGTCGAAAAAAATATTCGCGCGTCTGCTGTATCTATTTTTAAATTTAAGTACATTGTTAATAAGTTTAAATAGGTTTATTCGGTTTCAGACATAAATGGTGGTTAATGTAGGTCAATGTTGATTTACCTGCGTGAAAAAAAATATTATATGTATATTTCTCTCATAAACCCAATACTCCATAAGTTTAAGCGAATACATGTCTTTATTTTCCCACTTTACTAGCAATCTTGTTAACCCTTCCAACTAAGCTCAAAGACTTGTGTTAGGAGTGGATCCACTTCGGTAGTTTAATGGGTAGGATTCGAACCCGCGACCCCACGATTGCAAGACCGATGCCTTAGCCATTAGGCTACCGCCACTTCAATACAAGTCTTTGTCTTTATCTAAAGTCTAAGTTGATTTGGTTTTAGACATAAATAAGTCTAATAGAGTTGCCATATTTTAAATGCTCTAAAATATGTTGGTTTACCTGCGTCGAAAAAATATTCGCTACAGGAAATGTGTAATTGGTTTTTATAGGCCTGCTGTATCTATTTTTAGAATTAAGTACCTAGGTACATTTCAAAGTCTAAACATATTTATTCGGTTTCAGATAAAAACAGCTCTCTCCTAAAGTTGCCTGATTTAAATGCCTTAAAAAATCTCATTATTTACAGCTTTTATTATTACGTTGTATTTAATTCAACTGAAGTATTTTTATACAATACCTAGTACATTTTAAATGCTTTCAAAAATACATCAGAAGTTACTTTAAATATCAATGTTTACATTGTTCTACGTATCGGTATTAGTAATCGACTTTAAAATAGTTTCCTACTGTTTATATATTTTGGTGTGTGTAATATCCGTTCAGTAGGTAGGGGAATTAGTGGATACTACATACCTACTTCATAATCTTTATTTATGTGCATATAAATGGAAGGTTTTAATTTTAATTAATCCCCGAAATTTATTTAAGTAAGCACACAAGTAACGTCACAAATTTACAGATACATAATGAATTACAATGTAAACTATACAATACAATGCAATAAATTACGATAAAAGTATACCTAATTGAATACTAATTCGTCATGTTATACCTAACTGATAGTGATAACATATTGATAGGTATATGCCTGTAGGTAGGTATATTACACACCAACCTATTTCGAACAAATACCAATCAGTCTTCAATACCTGAACCTAAATGTTCCGATAAAGTTACAGTGGAAATTTCCGTCCGATAAGCGCTGAAGAATCAAGTGACCAATGAATCACTTTCCTGGAGACTTCGTTGTAACTAATTGGTTCGGAATAATACCGTCAATAAGTTACCGTAGTATTTTTCTGATAGATATTTGAGCAAGTATAACATCTGAATGAAGTTTTTTTGTATTTTAAATTTTAATTTTTGTGTCAACGGTCTGATATTATATCATAGGTCAGGATTCGGCTGTTACATAAATAATCAACCAGTGAATATCCTGAGCTACTAGTGGACGATATAGTTCTGCCGAGTCCCTCTATCAATCGCCTTTATAAACTAATGTCAATATAGTAGATATATTTCGGGACTTAATCGCGTGAATTATTAAAGGTACGAACCTTTTATTAACCCGACGATTCGATCGAATTGCACCGATCGTGGACCACGATCGGTGCAATTCGATGCAGGTTCGTACCTTTAAAAAAAAAATACGCGATTAAGTCCTGAAATATATCTAATATATATAAAAATCGCGAAAGTTTTAAAACAATAATGTCAATATGTGAAAAATATGCGAGTAGCCGTAGATTAACCTATAGGTAATATAAAAAAGACAGAGCCTATTTATAATATTTAGGCTTGAGTCGTACACCTTTCGTTAAAGTATGTAACTAATTTAAAGTATTTTGGACGTATAATCAAAGATGATCTCAAGAATTATGACGACATGGAAAGACAGAGAAGGAGCAAAGGTGCGGTAAGCAATATGTTAGCACGCAGTTTCGCTCGTTGTGCTGTGAAGACGACCCTGTTAGTTGTTTACTGCCAGTCGATTTACACCTGCCAACTATGGAAAAAGTAGACTCTACGCAGTTATCAATCACGCATTACGTGTACAGTACAATAATGCGTTAAGAGTTATGCTGGGCCTTCCACGGCGATGTAGTGCGTCTGGTATGTTTGCGGAGAATAGGGTCGATAATTTCTACACCGAAATGCGGAATGCCGCTTCCTTTTTGGACCGAATTTGTTTGGCAGGTTATACAGACTTATACTACAAGTATAGGGAAAAGTCTGAAAACTACATAGTATAAAACAAAGTCACTTTCTCTGTCCCTATATCCCTATGTATGCTTAAATCTATACAACTACGCAACGGATTTTTATGCTGTTTTTTTTTAATAGATAGAGTGATTAAAGAGGAAGGTTTATAATGTATAATAACATCCATTAAATAGTGGAGAAATAAGGAGCGGAGCAGGAATAAGAAATGTTGCAAAAACGGGGAAAACTTACGCAGACGAAGTTGCGCGGGTCAGCTAGTTTGTAATAAAATCATAAAAAAATAGTCTTTAGAAAACTGCATGACTTGATTCCTGAACTATTTATAATATGTACCGACCAATTTGTACGAACCCTAGGTGGGCGACTCTAACTCGTACTTGTCCGATTTTGTTTAGTTAAAAGGCAACTTCTGCTCTACTTCTGGTCAAGGAGGACTTTACAAACATACAATGACGGTTACAAAGTAAGTACCTACACAATGATTTGTAGATCACACGAAGTGGTGTCTTATGTGGGAATCGAACTCATTACGCCTGCCACTGTACCACCGAGTGGTTGTGAATGGTACCTAGACTGTTTTACTTACCGTTTTTTTTAAAGGATCATGTGATTTCTCATGTTATGCTGATGGCAGAGAAGGCACCTACTGAGTTAAAACATAAATTAAAACCAGTAACGATTAGCTGCCAGTGACCAATTGGCCATGATCTTGGAAGATACGACTCAAACGAATAACAACTCATTTAGCTCATTAAGTTTTTTTTTCTTGAGTGTCTGATTAATTTGAATTCATTTTTTCTCATTTAATAAGAGTGTATTTGTTCAATTATTATTATTTGAATAATTGACGCGGTGGGATGTATCTGACTGCTACGCATGAGGTCGTGGGTTCGATTCCCACACGGGACACCACTTTGTGTGAACCACAAATTGTTGTTCCGAGTCTGGGTGTACTTTGTGTCCGTGACTTGTTTGTAAAGTCCCCCGCGACACAGGGCTTGACACAGGCATACTGCGGGAGTCGTCTTAAAAAAAAATGACAAGAAATATGTCTTCAAGTAAGTGTAAAAAGTGTTCTCACCCATGTATGAGGTTAGTTTTTATTTGGGCCATTTTTGTCGGATTCTGCTTTCTTCAATTATTCAGCAATCTCAAACTGACTAAAGATAAATGGCGCGTGCGCGCTATTTTTGATTAAAAATAAGGTGGGTGTGAAAATATGTTCTGTTATGCGCGATTGAAATAAGTAGGTAAGTATTATACGTATTTTGGAAATACATGACTGTTCCTTACCCAACTACGACGAAGCCAAAAAGCAAGGGTTATTTTGTGTAGGTAGCTTTGTATGTAGGTATATTTGTTTTTATGTAGGTATGTTCCACGTGCATGTGTTTATGATTTTTTGATTTTTTAACCATCAAACTTGATCTAGTTGATTATAATGCATGACTCAGTATGTTTGACTGGTTTGATGTTGACTAATAGCACAATTTACCTTAGTTTAGTGTACCCTTATTAGGGTACTTTCGGTATTATAAAATCGATAAAAATCAAAATTTATACAGAAATAAACATAAATATTTTGATTTTGAGTCGTAAAGGTACGTAATTGTTTATTAAATTAAAATTAAAAGTTGTTTTTTCTATGTATCACGTGACCTGACCTAAAACCATTGATGACTTGGGCCGTGCCATCCCTTTTAAATCACACTAATATTATAACGGCGAAAGTTAGTGAGTATGTGAGTGTGTATGTTTGTTACTTCTTCACGTCTAAACGGCTGGAGCGATTTTAATAAAATTTGGTATGGAGTTAGCTGACACCCTGGATTAACACATAGGCTAATAAACCGCGGGTAACATCGCGGGGCACAGCTAGTAAAAAGTAAATATTGACTGCAAAGCATGAAAGAGAGAAAAACCCCGTACGGCCCTGTCTCTTTGACAGGTACCTATTGTCCACAAAGTAGAGTTGCCTCTTTCTGTAGTGATCAATTTTGTGAGGTTATGGCACAGTCCTTGTTTCTACGTCAATGATAATACCATTGACGTATAGACCTGGACTGCACCTACTACACAGAGTAGAATACCGTAATAGTATCATCTAATTTTGCATACAGAAAACTATCCTACATTTATTTTAATTCTATTTATAAATCTATAGAATTAAAAAAAATGTAGGAGCATGAAGAAATTCTACACAATAAGTTTTAATAAGATCCTATGTTCACTTTAAAAAACCTTGTGTATAAAACCAAACGAGTTTATGATCTCCTTCTATATTCACTTGACTCTTTTATATCATACTAGCTGTCCCGCGCAACTTCGTATGCGTAAATTTCCCCGTTTTTACAACATTTCTCATCGCTGCTCCGCTCCTATTAGTCATAGCGCGATGTTATATAGCCTATAGCCTTTCTCGATAAATGGGCTATCCAACAAAAAAAGAATTATTAAAATCGGCCAGTACTTTTTTAGTTTATTCGTTACATACAAAAATACAAATCTTTCCTCTTTATAACATTAGTGTAGACCACCACTTCGACCAACAAAATGTTTTATCTCACTAAATTCGCCTAAAGGAAAATACCTACCTCAGCACTTAGATGGTACAGATAATACGAGCTCATCTGACCTACAAAGGGCAATCTCAAGGATATCGTTGTGACGTAAGTCATCTGAAAGGGTGAGATAAGAAAAGGAAAATCACTTTTGTTTAATTTTTGTGGATTGAAAGCAAGCTTAATTTGGCTTATCTTTTGTTCTATTAATATTAGTTCTTTTGAAGAAAATGTTAAAACTAAGTTCTGTGATCTCGTAACTTGTAAGCTTTGTAAACTCTCGCCGGTGGGGAAGGAAACAGTTCAGCAAGGGGTAGATACCCTCACTTCTGGCCAGGCGTGAACCCAGAACATGGTGGGGGGATGGGGAGGGGGGAGGTGCATTTGATTCAACATCGGTACACCCACCAGTCACTGGAGGCATTGCCGGACATCCCTAAAAAAAAAGGTATTTTGGTCGAGTCTGGGAGTGGAGGGGAGGGGGGGGCATTTGCCACTGTTGCCCTCGTTCCCTTGGATCCGCACCTGCCTCTGGCCACATGCCAATCTACATGACGGCACATCGTGTATATACATATGATGTGTATATTAAATAGCAAATAATAGGGGGACGACGACGATACTTGACTCTTAACATAAATTTTCACTTTAAAGCTTAATATTTCACAAACGGATCCCTTAATGAAAAAATAGTCTTAACAATCCCTAAACGTTTCAAAAATACTTCACACGACGAGGTAAGTAAGAAAAAAATCGCATCCCCACTTTACATTAGCGGAGGTATCATCAAGATTTTATTATTTCACTTAGTCGGCGTAAGTATAATATTCCCATGCAAAATTACAGCATTCTAGCACTAAGAGCTAAGCTGCGGACGAACAGATGGACGGACGGACGGACGGACATGGCGAAACTTCGTTTTGCCATTTTGGCTACGGAACTCTAAAAACAATTTTATCGATTCGGGCTCTATATAAAGTTGAGGTACGACATCGCATAGGTACAATTTCAAGGTTTCCAATCGAGCCGGCCCCTTATTGTTCTTTAATAGCGGCCTCTCCCTTTGAGCGCCCAATGCAACATTACCTATTCACTATTTAATTGATCTACATACAGCTAGATGATTACCTACTGTTTGTTAACAAACATTCATATTTTATGCATTTGTAATTAGAAATCTCATCTATTTATTTCTTAATAACCTCACTCATTGATAAAATTGTCTATCACAGAGTTTGTCAAATGACATGTTATTATTAGCTAACAAATACTTATCAGGAAATTGATACAAATATGACTGCGATTTGGAATATATGTTCGTAAAATTTAGGGATTTGTACACATTATAGAATTTTATAAGCTACGGTTTACGGGTAGCTAGATCATAACTATGTTACCCGTGACCACGGCCGTTGCCATACGGTCGAAACGTCGGGCAATAAACAAATGTATTTAGCCTTAAAATAAAATATTTAGGCGATTAAGGCCGGTAGCTTATAAAATTCTATAATGGCTGTGATTTACCAAATATGATGATTAACAGTACTGCAAAATATAGAACTTTACCAGAAGCGCAATCAAAGTTATAAGCTGTATTATATATTTTTTTTAAAAAAAATTTTTACGGATAAGAATGTTTGACAGATATTTTAAAGCTCTACGACTCTACATTTAAATTTCTGCCAGTGCATGCCAAATTCGCAACACAATAATTTGGCAATAAAATACATGTCAAGTGTCACTATCAACAATGTCAAATATATAAATAATTAGAATCCTACTGTACAATTTACCATTAACTGAAAGAATAGAAAACGTAATACAGAAAGTAGCACCAAAGTGTTTACCGAGACATTAATCCATATTAAGTTGCAACGGTTGCTGGATGCAATTACCACAAACTGCATTAAGTACATAAACTAGTATTTTAGAGGACGATAAACAGGGAAACATCTTAAAAGGATATAAT
This sequence comes from Herminia tarsipennalis, assembly GCA_945859575.2. Taxonomy (NCBI): domain Eukaryota; kingdom Metazoa; phylum Arthropoda; class Insecta; order Lepidoptera; family Erebidae; genus Herminia; species Herminia tarsipennalis. The sequence continues at coordinate 10,648,932 of OX243844.2, read as the reverse complement.
CTATCTAGTCTATTAGGTATACACCTACTAGTTCAACACGGAAAATAGTTTATCCATAAATACGGAGATATGTAAATCGCTTCCTCGGTCAAGCTCGGCCTGCTATAAATAGCATTACTTCATGAATTATTCAATAATCTATGAAACTTATATCTCTGGAAACATTAGATCAATATCTGCTAGAATGGGTTTTACAGGTAAACGCACGACTGCTCTATTTATATAAAATTCTTGGTCTGACTGACTTACTGAAGAATCAACACAGCCTAAACTGCTGATCTTAGAGACATAAAATTTTGAGGACGTATTCCTCCAGGGGGGTAAAAAAAGGGTTGAAAGTTTGTATGTAACTTTGTCCGTTTTATAGTTAAATCTGTGAAAATTTTACTTTAAAAAGCGAAAATCAACATTTTCGCTTTCAAACGCTGAAAGACGTGTTTCTTTATCCACAAAGTAAAATTTTCACAGATTTAACTATCCATGCTTATAAAAACTATCCTATGTTTTCGCATTTATATGTTACAGCTCACGCTTCCCCAAAGTCTATAAAAAAGGGATCTCCATAGTAATGGGTTGCCATTTACGGGCTAAAGTCATTCACGCAGGTCAAGCTGCGGGCGACAGCTATCCTAATCCTAACTTATAATTATAAATGCGAAAGTTAGTGTGTTTGTTATGTTTAAACCACTTAACTGATTTTAAAAATTCTTTCACCAATAGAAAGCTACATTATCAGCGAGTAGCATAGGCTGTAATTTGACGTGCGCTGCCATTTTGTTTTAGGTTACTATGGAGATCCCTTTTTAAGCTATTGCATAGCTTCTTTCGCGGGCCTTGAGCGCGGGGACCGAATCCAGAAATTCCGTAACGAAAAAACCTCACGCTCCCCACTCCGACGGGCACAGCGGTGACACTTTTTAGTTTTGCCATCTATCGATGAATAGCAGAACTTTTAATGATTTTTTTTTTAATTAAAAAAAAAAAAACTTTTAAAAACTAAAAAAAAAAAATTTTTTTTAATTGCTTTTTTTAAATTAAAAAAAACAATTTTTTTTAAAGAAAAAAAAAATTCAAACATTGTTTTTTTATAATTAAAAAAAAACACTTAAAAATATATATATATTTTTTTAATTGCTTAAGTTGATAAAAATACTATGCAATAGCTTTACCGCGGCAGTCCCCGAGTGCCACACATTTGTAATTTTATTGAAACTGTGTTGCTCCTTAGTTTCTAAACAATTTGTATCTAAAATAGGGAAGAAACTGAATCTCACGACACAGGGAATCCTAGTGTGAGGTTCAGTGACATTGCTTTTTAGAACGTAAGGATTTCTTGGTAATCTATGATATGTAATGCAACTACTGTACTAATGTATATGATACTGAAATAAATTATTATTATTATTATTATTATTATTATAGTCCCCGAGTGCCACACATTTTGTTTTATAGATTTTGGGGAAGCGTGAGCTGTAACATTATAAATGAGAAAACATAGGATAGTTTTTATCGCGTTAAAGATAGATAGTGTTACATACAAACGTTGATGTACAACGTAATTCGTTTTACGTTTCCGACGTCTATAGATGCTACCGTGCTGTCTGTCATATGATGGTACGGTTAGTTAGCAAAGCATCTAAGTTAAGAGCTGAAATAACAGTTAATTCTACTTCGTTTTGATTTGAGAATTGCTTTAAATATGTATTAACACCACAAATATATTTTAACACATAGGCTCAAAATTTCAGGTTTATAAATGTGTGCTGTGAAAATGATGATTTTTATAACACTTACGATACATATTTGTATTAGAATAGGTGTACTTAATATTTTCGTATAAATATAATATAATATAGGTACATAGTATTTTCGTAATAATAGATTATCTTCCGTTAAAAGAAAAAGGTTGGATAGCAATTTGGTTTCTCTTGGCCTCTCTAGATTGTCACACATTATGTGAAAAAATGTTTATTTTTATTCCTAGACTGACCCAATTATTTTCGATATTTCGTCGCCTACATTCAATTGTGACTATTTCGCACATCTCAGCTGATCTATATAACGTTCTTTTAGCGGTAATTGTAATAAAGTTTGTGTGGTATTCTCGTTTTATTACAAAAGCAGGTCAATATCACGAAAATAAAAGTGTAGGTATGTAACTAGCGTTAAATGTTAACAGTCTGTTGTTGTATTTATTAGGGATGTTACGGAGGTGGTTTTATAGAACGGTTCCTATAAAACTACCTCCGTAACATAAAGTCGGAGTCTGAGTTTTAAATTTGGTTTGTCGGAGTCGGAATCGGAATCGGAGTCGGAATCGGAGTGGTGGTGGGAAAAGACAAACATTTTGAAATAAACCTTAATAAAATTAGATAAAATAGTACAAAGAAACATTATTCAGTCATATTAAAATGTGTGTTTAACATGTATGTACCTATAAGTTAGCTTGAAGGAGCGGCCGCCGCGCGCTAGGTACCTCCGAGTAAAACGTCCGATTTAATAGTGTCGTAGCCGAAGTCGGAGTCTGAGGTATAAAATCAATCGGAAGTTCCGACCTTTCGGAGTCGAAGCTCCATAACATCCCTGGTATAAGTACTCTCATTATATTTAAGCCTATTGTTTATAAAGAATAATCACGAGAATATAAGAAATTTTCACGTGAATAAGTAGGTATAAATCAGATATATTCTGAATTCTATTATATTTTATTTTATTAAACTCTGTTATTTTAAGTATACCTATTATAAATAAGGAAATCGGCTTTCCAGGCATACATCTAGCCTCACCAGATTCCTTTTTTATAATTGTAAAGTTCATGATTTATAAGAACACTAGTTGACTCGCGCAAATTCGTATGTGTAAATTTTCTGCTCTGCTCCTATTGGTCGCAGCGTGATAAATGGGCTACCCAACAGAAAACAAAAAAAAAAAAAATTCGGACCAGTAGTTCCTGAGATTATCGGGTTCAAACATACAAACTCTTCAGCTTTATAATATTAGTATAGTATTCTATTAAAATAAAATGAAAGTTCAAATACAAAAATATAATATTAATACAGATTTCTATTATAATAAAGGGTTGTGATCTAAAATAAAATACATATGGTATATATAGGACTCTCGGTCCATTTTTCATCCATTAGAATGAATGCTCTAACTGATTCCTGCAGTTGATCGAAATGCAAGCAGTTAGGGAACACAGGGTGGAACTCATGACGTACTATCAACAGTTTATATAAAATACTGGCACACCGGCTGACACATTGTTACAACTGGTTTAATAAAGTTTTTAAATCATATAATTGTTTCCACTAGTCGTGACTGGATTGAGAACTAAAGCAGATCGTACTGGCTATGTTTAATAAGGCAATGGTAACACTGAATGAAAATATTAAACATTATTGTTTTATTTTTTTTACGTATTTTTCCATCAAGCTTAAAGAGTCAGGCATTCCTCGTAAAAATGTCTGGATCTCGATGTCTGTTTGGTTAATTTTAGATGTTTAAATTCCTCTTTTGCGCACAACTTCCAGGCGAATTTATGTCAATATAATTTCCGTGATTCCTGTAAATGTGTAATGGATGTAGTCTGCGTTTGTTTATTTAATATCTTGAATCAATTTGCTTGGGGTATTCTGCGAATATGCGTATTTCTATACCGGAGTTTCAGGTTTGTTTTGAAACTGCGTTCCATCAGCCGTGGCGCCGTACGTTTCTTTACCACCTGAGAGGTATAAAAAAAACCTTATGCGATATCTATCTAATGTTGAAGTGTTTTTGTCTGTAGAAAGGATGCGTATCGAATTTTAAAGGTAGCATACATAGCTTCGTAGTTTGTCCAGCTGGTATTGAAGTAGGTACCTACTTATTTTAAATTTGTAAGAAAAATAAGACATTCCGGTTGGAAGCCACTTGTTTTGGCAGATGCATTTTGTCCATCAAATGTGAAAATTTATCGTACACCGATCTTAAATGTGTGTGGTATCATTAAGGTAAATAAATGGTGTTTCTTTTTCTGGTTAAAATTCAAAATAACACTACTTTTTTTAGGTCAAACGACAGGCGACGACAAAAAAACAGAAACATGTAAAACACATATTAAATTTGAAGGGTTTCTACCCTTCAAATTTAATATTATGCAGTCGGATGCACGAGTTCAACGAAATTCATTCAAAATTAATTTCCCCCGACTGCATCTCATTACGTACTCATCTTACACTAAGCATTAAAATTATTAAACAAATTCCACAAATTAAAAGAACATTCACATACTTACAACGTCTCGTATTACTTTAAATAATTTGCTCAATGAGCTGCCTCCGTTTATATCTCCATAAACCTAGAAAGAATTAATGTGAACAAGATATTTGCAGTATAAAACAGGCAGTCTTCAGTGTTGACGTACGAGTATTTGTAGTGTTATACACAGTAAACTTGTTTTGCAAAGTGCTCTGTGTAACACTGTAAATCAATCGTGGAGTAATTGAAATGTTATTTTCATTCAATCTGTAGTCTAGATCGATCTACTTACAGAATTCGTGTCAGCCAGTTTCGGTAATGAAATGGACGATACACCACTTGGGTATTATTTTTAGTGGAGGCTATGTCCTTAAGCATAAGCGTCTTACAGACGGTTGGAAACAAACGTACAAAGCGGCTGTTAAAAACCAAGAACTAAGTAATTTGGTTAACGACAGCCGTCTACACTGTTGGAAACCAGCAAGGTCACCTTGGCGGGAAGGCTTGTTTCCAACCGTCTTGAAGACGCTTTGTACCAACGGGTAGATACATTCTGTCTCAGTCTCAATAATGAAATGTCTCTCCTATTAAAGATACAGATTGTAAGCAGCATTTGACCACCTCTGTGGCGCGGTAGGAGTGTCTAACTGCTACGCAAGAGGTCGTGGGTGCGATTTCTACAAGGGACACAACTTTGTGTGATCCACGAATTGTTGTTCCGAGTCTAGGTGTACTTTGTGTCCGTGACTTGTTTGTTTGTAAAGTCCCCCGGGGCTTGTAACATACAGCGGGAGTCGTCTTTAAAAAAAAAGTAACTAGCGGGAAATTACAGAAAGCTACAGTAAAACAACTTGATCTAAGGTTTCATAAGGACTACCTGAATAATCAACTGAATGTGTGGTAGGTAGCTGTAGGTACAGTAATAGGCTTGTTTTCTAGGTAAACAAAAAAATCCAAAAGACTAATTAGTACAGTTGGATCAACGTACTAGGCCGGACTGAAGTGGGCGACAAGTGATTGCGCAGATGTATTTTTTGGAAGTAAATGGTGACAGGAAGCGGGGGGCGGGGGCGGTAACAAAAAGAATTAGAGATGTGATTACGCACTACATTGTTTCTCATGTTTTTTTGTGATTATTTTCGTAAAGAAATTGTTTTTCATAGTTTCTTTAATATTTACTGTAACTGTTCTAAATTTAAACTTTAATGAACTCATTTAAATAGTGTTTTTATATTGTTGAATTAAAATTTTGTTAGTATTTTTAATCGATTAAACATAATTAATCGTTTTCGTAAGTAATTTTAGGGTCGCATCTCTATGACATGCGCGAAAGTGATAAGAACCTAACTTCCATCCGGTCAAGTTACGTTGATCGTACTGTAAACAAAACAAGCTAACTAAACAAGAACAAAGTAAACTACCAACGATTAATTCCTTATTAAATTTTGTATTAAATAGGATTTTTTTCATTAATCATATCATAAAAATAATTGATTTGACTAGAAAAAAATGGTTGTCTGTAAAGTCGGTCTATGGACTATAATTTTATGTGATAACGTAATAAGAAGATTGCTTGCAACCAATCAATAACGTTACTTTTATATTATAGATATTTTTTCGCGAGTGCATCCGGTCATCGATTTATAAGACGTTATCACGTCAAAAATAGTAATCTCCATATAAAATCTGCGTTTCGACATTTCACAAAGAATAGTAGTAATACTAGTTGGAAACTAGCTCATTTAATATAGCTTAGAATATAACTAGGTATGTTTGCTAGCTTAGTCTAGAATTCATGGGCTTAATGCATGAGCTTATTTTCATGAAATTTATATTTTATAGCCGAAGTAATTCAAAGAGCTCATATTTTTTTGAGCCCCACCCCATGACCTCTGTAACCGACTTTAGCCGTGCCATTTGCTTCCTTGCTACCAAAGTAATATAAAAGTATCGCGTGCCGTATTGTACTTAAACGAGTAGATAGACCCAAAGAAATGCGACGCAGATGTGTACGTAACGTGAACACGGTCTACAAGGTTCAATGTCAAGACCAGACGACATTAATAGTTCTGATGGTTCTGTGCCAAACTATTCATCAAAAATGTTTGCTGCGTACTAAGTGTGTTTGTGTTAGTCATCTGAGTACATACACCTGCATTAATATCGTGTAGATTTGCACACGAAGGGGTAGCGTGTCCCACTTGTAATCAATTTGACGTAATCTGACGTATTCAATTAATGATCGATTCTTATTTACGTAACAAGATAAACGTCATTATTCGAATGACGAGAATCCTCTTTCAAAGGGATGAGAGGTATTGATTCTACGCCCACTTGCCCACTTAAGTTGTACAATGATATAGATAAATAGATAGTATACATAGATGGTGCTTTATTACATTTATCTGAACGTTTAAGATGGTACACAACACAATCTAGCTGCAACCTTTGAATATGTGTGTGTGCCGAATAGTTGAATGTCACATGAAAAATCGCATGTTATGTCTTGGAACCCTGATATATGTAGATAAATAGATAGTATACGTAGATGGTGCTTTATTACATTTATCTGAACGCTTAAGATGGTACACAACACAATCTAGCTGTAACCTTTAAATATGTGTGTGTGCCGAATAGTGGAATGTCATATGAAAAATCGCATGTTATATCTTGGAACCCTGGCCTTGTTCTTGTTTATGATCTCCGTAAATCAAAATCATAACGATATTCTGCACTTGGAATACATATTCAAGACTAGATTTCCGTCTGCGTAGATGTCGGATATCGCAAAATAAATCATTCAGTAGGTTCTTACTGTGTGAAATATTCTTACATTCATTCTCATAAACGTTCGCTTTGTAATGTTAGTAGTTAGGATTTGTTGACAACTTGTATGGTCTGGTCTGGTCTGTAGTAAATAGAAATAAAATTAAGTCTCTATACAAGAGGTATGTATGACCATAGACTAACTAGAAACTGGACATATGCCATCCCTTTCAATTAAAAAGTAAATATTGACTGCAAAGCGTGAAAGAGAGAAAAAACTCGTGCGGCCTTAGGGTAGATGACTGTCAAATCAAATCAGTATCTTTCTATGAAACGTCAAAACGATGCGCCTCGTACTAATTTTTATGAAATAGAAAACAATGACGTCATTCTTTTGTATGGTCAAATCATGTAGTTTCAATGTTTGTTTTGATGTTTATAAATTCATGACAACGTAAAATTGTAGAGAAACATTGTTTTTCAGAATATTTTCTCAAATGCTATTTCGTTTATAGTGTAAAATAATTTATTGTTATTGTAGTCATCTACCCATTTGACAGGTATTGTCCACAAAGTAGCGTTGTCTCTTTCTAGAGAGTGGTCAATTTTGTGAGGTTATGGCTCTGGTCTGGTCTCTACGTCAATGGGTATGACCCAATCTGACCAATAGGTGTAGGTACCGCCAACTGACGTGTTTCTGACTCACAAACATTTCAATTTAATAACTGATTGTGGCATGATGTAGATCGTATGATGACGTTAAATGCAAATTGTATCAAGTTGTTTGCAACAATAAGGCATTGTGCTATTAATAAAGAGCACGTAGGCACCTAAATTTATAACGGGAGTTGGTCGTTATGAGTTATGTAATGCTTTCATGACGTCTTGGGTCTTGAGGAAGATTTATTTGGCATGACCCCTTTGAGCTCTAGTTTCAGATGAGGAAAGATAGCTTTTTTTATTAGCAGGATTTCTGTTTATACTCACCTGTATGATATCACTAGCTGATCTGCGCAACCTCGTTATGCTCCTATTGTTCGTAGCGTGATGTTATATAGCCTATAGCCTTCCTAGATAAATGGGATTTCCAACAATAAAATATTTTTTCAATTCGAACCAGTAGTTCTTGAGATTATTGCGTTCAAACAAACAAACTCTTCAGCTTTATAATATTAGTATAGATTTGCCCAAGAAAAACATCGGATAGGCAGAGATCAGAAAGCCGAGACCGAGAACTAAAAGGAGGTACCCAAAAAACTTACCTACACATAGGTACTTATCCAGGGATATGTAAGTATGTGATAGGCATTTATATGCCATTCCTATGAATTCCAAGAGTCCTATGACCTCTTCTTAAAACTTTTTATCCACAACGATTTGTAAACTTACTTCTAATATCAATTGGTTTAATTATTCTAATAATTATCGGTTAGAAACTTTGCAAAATGTACGTACTTTATGTGAAATCTGGATAACAATTAAAATAGAAACTGATTTTATGAATTTGATGCCATGGTTTGTTTTGACAAATTCGATTGAACTATGAAAGCTTACTGAAAGTCTTCCATATTGTTTTTATATACATCGCCAGACGTTTTGACTTTTGATTGTAGAAATTTATATTCTTTATTAATACAATAATTGCACTTCGTTTGGCATACGGAAGTCTCGGGTTCGATTCCTGGTTCTGGACTTCAAATTTTTCTATCTTTCAAAAATGCAATTATTGTATTAATAAAGTAATTGGCAAGAAATGCCTATAAAAATACTATAATTTATATTCTTGCAATTACACCTAAGTACTTTATAATTTGTGCTATTGACAACTTTTATCAGGTTTGTAACTCTAGAGAATTACTTAACTTTTTTACGACTCCTCAAAAGATTGTAGCCAAGGAAACGAATGTCTCGACCCGAGTTATTTTTATTCATACTTTTTGAAGTGTTTCAACCTTGAAGTTTTGTTCAGTGGATTCGCTAATTACTGTTATCAGAATAAATACATAATTGGATTCAAATTGTTAGAGTTATTTGGAGACCAATAAAAAAAACGATGATTGTTGTCCTCATGTTAAACATGTTAGCGACGTGATAAGATACAAGTCCGAGACCGATCGCAAAACGCAATCTGCAACCGCAAACTGTAAGCAACACTATTGGTTCTGTGCTGCGTGCATCCACAGGCCGCAGCAGCTATGGTAACGCAGATCACAAAGCGCTCATACTTTGTATGACATACTGTCTCCTGTGAGACCTACAGGCGAAGCGAGTGTGCTCTCTCTCGTGCGGCTTGGAGCTACCAGGAAAAACGTTAATTCCAAAAGCTATCCGAAAACTACTCAGTCCCTCAATCGTCGTCTAACATCTCATTTTTATGATACCTTCCAGGTTCTTAGATAAGTTCCCAGTACCTTCATACGTTGCGAAGGCGCCAGGTTTATGGAGAACCACTTTATCTAAATACCAAATTTTATTCTAAAACCCTAACTGAAATCCTGCAATAATTCGGTGTTAATGCCCGCCCTGATAGTACTATTTTATTTATCTAAGTCAATAATATTAATGGCATACAATAATTAGGTAGGTATCTTATCAAATAATACTAAGACCTCATAAATTCTTGGCCAAGACCTATAAATAATACGATGCAGTCAACTTAAGTTATGTACAAGACATTCTGCAAATACTCACCGAGTATTTGTAAAAATGTAAGTGTCTATCGCAGTAATTTCTTGAAGTATTCATGTTCAGTAACTGGTTTGAAGCAGTTCAGCGGACGTCGTCACCAGTTCCGGCGGCTTTATTCAATCAGACCGTGAAGTAGCCACGCTTATCTACTTATTGTGGGACAATCTAATGAGTTTGGTTTATTATTAGTGGTTGGATACCTGAGATTTCACAATATCGAAGAGTATTCAATTAAGTGAGCATTTAAACGTAAATGGTGAATCCGTTTGCCTTCCAAAGATCACAATAATCCAGTCAGAAACCAAGCCCTCGTATGTTATCTGTTTTTAGATTGTAAAGAGTTTTAAGACAAGCACTCCGGCTCCCTTAAAGATTCATAATATACATTTTCTGTTGACTATGTTTAATGGGCTCACTAATGATGTCTTTTGAGGGAGAAATAAATATATTTAATATTCCGCAAGGGTATTTTGGGAAGTCGTTGAGTGATAAGTAGAAGTTAGAAGTCGTAACTGGAAAAAACATTTCCTAGATGTATTTGCCCAGGAGTGTCGTTGTGTATGTATCAGTGTACTATACGATTAATTTATCTTACTAAAAAAACCGGGCAAGAGCATCTCGGACCATGCTCAGTCTAGGGTTCCGCAGCCTTGAACAATTGCATCAGTAGAAAAGCGTATGTTCATGGCACTTACACCCTTTTGTTGAGATACGCAGTTTTTCGGCAATAACTCAATGACGGTATGTTCGATCGTATCCCAAATAATTTTAGTTTAAAGTAATTATTAAGCGCTATCTTTATGATTTTTCATATATTTTTTAGTCACACGGTTCGAAAGTTAAGGAAGGACGATTATTTCCAAAAATATTCACTCAATCAAAAAAGTTTATTAAAAGCCTAAAAATGATTTTGAAAAACCTTCATCAAGATTCACTGAGTAGTCTTTGAATAAAATGCCTGTGACATACGGACAGACAGACAGACGGACATGGCGAAACTATAAGGTTTCCGTTTTTGCCATTATGGCTACGGAACCCTAAAAATGGACCATCTATTTAATTCTGCACTGGTCTCAGAAATAAGAATATTGTCATTCCTTGAGCATGCATGGTAATCGTAGCAATTGTTATTGTTTACGATGATCGCGGCTGCAATAATGCACCGGTGTGATTGCTGGTGATCCATGCGTATAAAACGTCTCTATCTATAACGATACTTTTACATCAGATCAGATAAAAGATATTATACTCTCTATATGTTCCCATTCTACAACTTATATGTATCTAAAGATTGCTTGTTAGTATAAGTTGCATATTAAATAAATAAATATTACATCTAATTATTATTTCCAGAATTTGTTCCTTATGTAAGTATAACCTATTTAGCCTTATGTCTCACATTTCACGATAAGGTACCGATAACAGATTGTTTTCTTGATATTATGATCAATGTGACTTGATCGTGTATTATTTTTACTTCAGATGGCATAGTGATATCTATTTTCTTAGTATCTTATCTCAATAACATAGGTTTATATTTGGAAAACAGTAAACAAATAAAATCAAGGACAAGAACCAGGAGGCCTACTCTAATTCAATGAAAACGAAGTTTCGATCAAAAATGAGGTGTTAATATACAGAGCTAGGAATAGGTATTCAATCCACTCAATCCAAAAAATTGTCCATGGGTTCAAACTTCTTGTTCTTATCCAGAAATTAATTAGAATAGTCCCTGTAAACTTAAGAAATTTAAGTAAACGAAAATTCATGAATTTCGTTTTAAAGAAAAGGAGTAGGCCTACAGAAGGATCATTTATTCGAAGTTGCTAGTTCTAGAGAGTCTCTAATCACATTTTTTTAATTTGTTATGAGCATAGATACCAGATTGGCTTGCTTTTGGAGAGAGAGGGAAGATTGAGCTTTATAATCTTTCCCCTGTGTACGCCTATGCTTTCCATAGTTAGCGGACCGATTTATTCAAAAACGTTGCAAAAGCTGTAGGCCTACTCTCTTTCTTTAAAACGAAATTCATAAATTTTCGTTCACTTAAGTTTACGGGGACTATTCTTATTAATTTTTGGGTAAGCACAAGAAGTTCGAACCCATAAAAGATTTTCTGGGATGAGTGGGTTAAGTAGATGTTCCTGACTCTGTATATCACCACCTCATTTTTGATCGAAACTTCGTTTTCATTGAAGAGTAGGCCTCCAGAACTATTAAAAATCGATGGTTCGCCTAGTGTGATTCTGCAGAAAGTTCTAGAAACAATATCAATTGGCGATCTATTGAAACACATCAATCACACTCCTCACACCACCGATAGAATAACGTTTCTATAATTGACAATCTAGAATGTGTCATTTCTATTAATAACAAATAGCTAGTCAATAGAGCTGATACAAACACGTGACCCAGACGACTTCTACCACAAGGATCCTTGAGGGATCAGGTAACTGATAATAGAATACCGGGTTATATTTAGACCTTTGTGTCATTATACCCGATGAAAGAACAAAGGCTTTATTTCTGTATTTTATTCAATAAAAGGCCTTTATTTATTCGGTTAGCGTGGCATTTCCCACGCGAAAATGGATGTAATAGGATATAATTATTTTGTAAAGGGAAGTAGCACAGGGATTTTCTTCGGCTGATTTGTGTCTCTCCGTGTGTGAGTGCACGTTATGCCATCGGTCCTGAGTCTTATTTCTTTTTGTATCTGTCGAAATTCTGTACTATCGGATTATGAGAGGGAGGGATCTGCGCACGATAATATGATGAGATTGATCTTCAAGCCGTGATAGAAATTGGTTACGGAGGAGTCCGTAAGGTCCCACATAGATTTATTTTGAAAGCTATTTCAGTCTTTTATTATCCGTTGAGGAGTCTGTTGGGAAAATTGGGAATTTCTGTAATGACGTCACAGCTCTCATTCTACAGTTTATTAGCTGTGTGCTAAATTGAAGTCAAATATTATTGCTCTTACAGACATTATGAATATTGATATTGACCAACGTCACTAGTTTATGCACGTTTTACAATACCTAGTATTTATCTTTTGCTAATTTTATTAGTGAAATTAGATTATGATTATCAACGTTATTTATTAGGCAATTGCATATATAAGCAACTACTAGCAGGCTTTTTGACTGAAAGAGCATCAAACTTCTATCCATATATCCATCATCTCAAACTTTCGGATTTATAATATCTCTAGTTAACTCTCGCAAATTCGTCTGTGTCAATTTTCCCCGTTTTTACAATTCATACAAAAATACTAAAATCGCAATTTAAAAAAAACTTTACGACCACACCTAATAAGTATAAGTACAAAAGAAAAAAACAGACGAGCCGTTTTTAGGAGTTCGACTACAAACACCGTAACACGAGATTTTTGTATAAGAAAGAAGTTTACGGGTAACACTTTGACAACCTCTTCTTTTCTTTGGCAAACATTGTTTAGTCCGACTTTATTTTAATGAAAAATACAGTCTTTGAAAACGTTTCACGTAAAATATATGACAGGCTTTATTAACCTTCGTAACCACTGATCCGCAACCACTGATCCGATTTAGATTACCTATTAAGCAATCGAAGAGCATTAGCATAGCCCTACTTATATATAAGTATACACTATTTGTTAAATGTTTGTTCTTGTAAAGCGCTTTAACGAGTTAATTAATATTCACAGGATATTGCGGCTTTCCGAGACACAAAATCGATTTAGATACGAGTATGTCTCATTTTTATGGAAACAGATTTTTACGAGTGAAATTCAGATGTTGATTGTTATACAATCCTCGCCGCCAGTCGCGACGACTATATTGGTTATGGAAATTAAAATTTCCAAAAGCCTATGAACTTCCCCATGCAATAACTAACCTCCATGCCAAATTTCATTAATATCGGCCTTGTAGCTTAGAGAGCAGTTTACTAGCAGGTATAAAAACAAATTTTATTTCTTTAGGTATTTTTCTATAAAATATTAGTATGATTTATTGACCAGGTTTTAGTGCTAGGTTAATACCTAGCACTAAAACCTGGTCAGTAAATCATAATTCACTGTAATCAGTGTAAAGTAGGTAATAATTTAGTTGTTTATCGTTGTACTTTAAAAAAAATATGTCGAAGGTCGGTACTCGACGTTGTCCAAAATTACATCTACCTAGGGCTAGTAATCCAGCTTAGTAGAAATATAGTATTATATTATCTGTGGTAGAAACAACGTCTAAGAAGAAGTCGACAGAAGGGTCGAAGCTGGGCAGCGTTTAGCAAACTTCGGCGAGTTTTTCACTTCGCCTCTACCACAATGCCTGAAGACCAAGGTATTTAACCAGCGCGTCCTACCTGTTATGACCTACGGTACCGAGACGTGGACACTTATAGTTGGGCTAGTCCATAAATTTAAAGTTGCGCAGCGGGCTGTGAGCCGAGCTATGCTTGGGGTTTCTTTGAAGGATAAAATTTCGCAATGAGGTCATCCGACAAAGAACTAAAGTTACCTACATAGCTAGCAGGTTAAGCACGCTAAAATGGCAATGGGCTGGCCATATTTGCCGAATGACCGCTGGCCGATGGAGCAAACGAGCCCTATAGTGGAGTCCGCGACCGCGACCGTGACCGAAAGGTAGGACGGCCCCCAGCCAGATGGACCGGCAATCTAAAGAATTTCGCTGGGATGGACTGGATGCGGAAGGACCGGAAGTTGTGATGGAAATTAGGAGAGATCTATGTCCAACAGTGAACCGATACAGGCTGATTATGATCCTATCTTAGACACGAGCCAATATTTATCTAGCTGATAAAGAAAGCCTGCTGCAAATTAGCGAAGATTTAATTATAATCCTACGTAATCTGTCCTTATTTACTACCTGTAGTTAATATTGACTTAACAATAGTAGCGTAAATTACGTGTCTGTTTGAACGTCATAAAGATAAATTTGATTAACACATGCAAGTACCACAGTATACATACATACCTACAGAAAGTCGGCTCACAGCCTTGCACACATAAACGCCCACGTATGATGATCTCAACGTGCTGTGTCTGTTGACAATATGACCATAGGCGGATCCAGGAGGTGGAGGCGTGGGGCACAGGGGCACGTGCCCCCCATAGACGGTTGTTTTGTGTACAGATTTGCTTGTACTGTATTGAATTTTGTTTTTCCTTGGCTTTCCAGATCTGTGGCCACATTTTGGCAGTATCAAGGAACCCACCGTCGTGCCTGCAACTTACACTTGTCCCCCTCCCCCGTCATGGGGCACTTGGCCGGTGTCGGTTCAAACGAAATGCACCTCCTATCCCCGTCGTCTTCTAGGTGAAGGGGCGCGATCAAGAAGATTTGCCTCTTCATGACTGAGTTCGTCTGTTATGTGTCCATGCGCGTCAATGTGTGCGTGAGCTAGTTTTCGCTCTTTGTATTTAGCCGGCCATTTGTGTCTATCTAATTTGTGCAAGTTCTACCGCACACCCAGCCACCACTGGCGGTCATATACAACTAAGCCACGAGTGGCCGCCACAAGTTGTGGAAGATATTTTTGTGCTTCTTCTTCATCATAGCGTTAAACAACAAATATTATAAACAAAAGCAAATCGATACTAATATTATAAAGCTGAAGAGTTTCTTTGTTTGAAAGCGGTAATCTTAGGAACTACTGATCCGAATTGAAAAATTACTGTTAGATAGCCCATTTATCGAGGAAGGCTATAGGCTATATACTCGTAACATCACGCAATGAGAAATGTTGCAAAAACGGGGAAAATTTACGCAGACGAAGTTGCGCGGGACAATATAATACTAGTAAAATATAATATTATATAGGTAGTTGAGGCCCAGAACGTGGCCACGTCAAATGCATTGTCTGCGGCAGCCATCAAGTTCTCCCGTGTGCACTTAGGTGTCGTCAACATAGTACACGATATAAGGTGGGCCATTGTTTGTATTCAGCGCTGATTGCGCTGCCGTATACTTAAGCAGTCGAACGCTGATTGTGCCGTTGTGCGTCTATCAGAGGCGAAGGGTTAATTTTTTTCTGAGGTAACCTGATACAAAAATATATCTTGCTGGACATCGTTCTTTGTACCTATAATACTAAGTAACTACAATCCAAAGGGAAACCGAAAGTAATAGTGTTCTAAGGACCCTTCGCTACTGGCGTCTATACCATCCAAATTGTATGATAAATATTCACAACTGATGGCCGGGTGTATTCGTATCTTACCTACCTATTTATCTCCAAATCCTTAAATTACATTTAATTTTATAGGTCATCATCAATAGTATTACTGTTGCTAGATATTGTCGTTATTTACCGATAAGTGAAATATTGAGTTAGTGGTAAAAGTAACTAAGTAAGTATAAAGGATAGGCTTTCATTAGATTATTCGTCCATTTTCTTCGTTCATTTAATCTGGTCTACGATAAAGGTCAATGT
The DNA here is from genome assembly GCA_945859575.2 of Herminia tarsipennalis. Lineage (NCBI taxonomy): Eukaryota > Metazoa > Arthropoda > Insecta > Lepidoptera > Erebidae > Herminia > Herminia tarsipennalis. The sequence continues at coordinate 10,632,804 of OX243844.2, read as the reverse complement.
GACCTTTGTCGTCAGGTCGTCTACGATTATATAAACGTTCCCTGAGGCAATCTCGGTAATAGTATCAGCAAATCGTAGTGCTTTTTGAATACTCAGAAATGTGAAGTTCCTACTAATACGTGGTGCTAACATGCTTAACATGAAGTATATTCTGTTTACTACAGTTTTGCTGGCATTCATTGTCGTATGGCATCATGAAGGTCTTTAGCTTCAAGATAACACACCATTATGTAATTAGGAAGGCCAATATCGCTTTAAATCCTTCGCAATAAACAAAACTGTGTATTTTAACCTAAAATATGAACCCTGATACCAAGTTCTGATTTTATTTACGATTCTTCACGCTCAATGAAATCTTTGAAAGCAGTGGATTTCAAATAATATTTGTTGGCAAACAACTCCACGTGATTTTAACGAGCGAAGTTTACGGCTTTGAAAAGTAATTCATACTCGTACAGTTACTAATAAAATACTGGCACTTTCATAAATTGGTTTCGTTACTTTGAAGTTGTTAATGGTGTTCAGTCTCATATTTTCCCATTCTCGAGAAGTACAGATTACTAGCGAATGTGCACATAGAAAAAATGCTCGACAATTGATATAAACTGCTCATTTTATTTTCGAAACGCTTGAACGCATTTTCTTCAAGTATATCTCCAAGTAAAGATCTGCTAGATTGTCATCAACTGGAAAATAAGAACCATACTGATAAGCTTTTTATAAAAACGTACTCAAATACCTTCCATCTGTTTGATAGCTGCGACTCCATAGACAGACATTTATGTTTACACCTCTCGGTTCAGAGAAAAGAACTGTAATAAAAATTATAATTGAAAAGAAACTTTGCCAACTAAATAAAAAGATGTGAGCTAAATTCAGACGTTATTACGAACGATTTTCCCCTAAAGATGTTAAACGTTGATTCGATACGACGAGAATTGGTCCAAATAAGAGTATAATGAGTGCGTTCGAAGGACGGAAACGCAATTTAGAGGGACAACGTTTCTAGAATAATTCTTGGCACTCGAAGCGTTGATAGACCCTTGAGTTACATAAAGGCTCGGGTCTAATTTGGAACGCTCTGGCAATTGAGTAATTTACTTCTAAAAGGGTGAATAATATAACCAGAATTTCCCGGTGTAGGTGCTCGATTTTATTTTACATTACGTAGTCATAATACATTTTCATATCGACTTTTGTATTTTATGATTTCAAGAAGTCAATTCATGGATTTCTCGTTCTGTAAACGATAGGTACAATAATTACAATAGTAGGTACTTTCTTGTCTCTGAATATATACGAGTATGTGCAATATATATCGATTAAAGTATTTTATAGCAAGGTATTAAATATTGGTGCCAAATTTGCGTAGCTAAAGTAAACTTAATTGGTATTTTTGGAGGTCTTTTTACAGGTCATGTGATTTGTCCATCCCAGCAAATAAAACGGGTCACAGCACATTGAGCGATCTCAGTAAGTATAGTAAAATATGAGTGACTTTGCATCTTTGTTTTGCCACGAGACTATAGTAAAAACAATAAACACGATAAAGATCTCGTGTTTATTGTTTTTAATACAGTCTCGTGATTACTTTCAGAAAATGATTGGCATAACCATTCCCTGCCTTATCTTATTACCTATCTTTTTGTGATAGGTACGTTATCTCTATCACTTCCGTGATATTTTTCCCTTTAGGTTTATCTATATTTCTATTTAGGTAAGATTGATTCCTGCTAGCCTTTGTTACACACTGCGTCTACCATAGATTGCCAACAGCTGTCCGAGAGGTAAGCGACTAAAAATACAAGCATTTCCTAAAGGCTGATTTTTAGGTGCGATCCATTTGTGGAGTAAAGAAATAGACTGCCGTTAGTCAGTTTGTTTCTTTCCCGTAATGTATACAATGTAATAAAGTTGAAGAGTATTTTTTTATATTTTACATACATTAGGGTACAAGCCCTGTGTCGCGGCGGACTTTACAAACATACAAGGCACGGACACAAACAGCCACACTCGTAACAACAATTTGTGGATCACACAAAGTGGTGTTCCGTGTGGGAATCGAACCCACGACCTCTTGCGTTGTCGAAATTTGGTATGGAGTTAGCATGAAACTTGAGAGGTTACCTTTACCTAATATATTTTATCTTAATTCGATCCACGTGGATAAAGTCGCTAACTAAACTAGTCTATTTACCTAAATCCAGGATTTTATTATGGGGGGGGGGGGGGGGAAGCAGATCCAGGATTTTATTATGGGGGGGGGGGCGGCTGCACCTGTGCTCCTGCTGGATCCGCATATGTATATCTACTTAAATAAAATTGAAACCCCAATTGTGTTCCTATTCCTAAGCCCAAAACTCGAAAACGGCTGGCCCAATTTGACATTTTTACAAATTTTGCTTGAAGTCCGAGGAAGGTTCTTATTAAGACAAAATTTGTAAAAATTGCCACATTTTAAGCTTGGTCTCCATTTTACCAGCCGCACCATACATTATAGAGCTCAAGTAAATTGATTGTTAACAAGGATGCGGGCAAACCGGAGGCATAAATCTAGTAGTATAGTAGTTTCTATGGTCTTGTCATATCATGGAATATTTTTCTTTTATCAGTTATAATATTGTGGCCTTGCAACAACCATATACATATTGTGTCTAACTGAAATTTTCCGTCCTATTATTAATAAACTACCTAGATGATTCAGAATACAGAATAGGTAGGTATCTAATGTTGTTAAACACAGGCAGTATATATATTTACATTTGGTCTAAAATTGTATAATATGAAGGAAGCTAAATTTTCCATTCGGTATTTTAAATATAGAATTGTTTTAATGATATTGTACCTAACTTCAATTAAAAATAAATGGTCCGGGAAAATTACCACAATCCGGCTTTGTTATTATATATTATGTTGTTATACGGTATAATAAATATCAATAAAATGAATCGTTAAACGTGAAACAATTCGGTTGATATTTAAAAAAAATATTTGTTTAAATCCTAGGAAGGTTAAATAAAAATTGGAAAATAAACCTGGAAAAAGTTAAAAATCCTATTTTTTCCCCGTTCAAAAAACGGAGGAGGCGTGAATTGGTAGAAAGAAAGTAAGACAGCACTTCTCCGGAAAAACAGATCACACAGATCTAAAAACAAGTGATAGCGCTACTTTAAATTATTAGTGACATGACTGGCCTGTTGGTCTAGTGGTTAGTGACCCTGACTGCTTAGCCAGAGGTCGTGGGTTCGATCCCCACCCAAGATAAAACTTTATGTGATGAGCGCGATGGTTTATTCTGTGTCTGGGCATAATTTATCTATAATATACTTATATATTTTTAAATACTTAGTATTTAAAAATATATAAGTATGTTTATCAGTAGTCTGCTTAGTTTGGGATCAGATGACGTTGTGTGAGTTGTCTCAAGATATTATTATATTAAATTATTAGTGTTTAAAAAGGCTGAGCTTTTGAACCTTGAACTTTGATTTTAGAATGACTCTATCGGTAGGGGTAGGGTAGTATGTAGGTACCAAAAGAAGTCGTCTGCAGAAGAAGTCGTGTTTACGAGTCCCACACGGAACAAAATCTTAAGTGATCCATAGATACTTGTTCCAAGTCTAAGTTACGCTACGCAACACAAAGAAGTTGAGTTTATTAATGTTAAAATTTCGCAATTTTTGCACATTGGAAATACGAGTACATTTTCGCGTGAAATGTTTAAAGGTGTTCGTAGACTGGGACCATGATCGGTAAAATTCGATCGAAACCTATCATTTATAATATTTCACTGCATTAAGTCTCGTTAAATATCTATTAGGACTATATCCTACTATCGGAGTTGTCTTTTTAAACAAAAAATGACTAGGTATGTCTGCAGACTGCTTTAATCTGGTCACAAATATAAGAAAAACAGGTTTCCAATCAGAGAAGAGTCGAGCTAGTAGTCTAAAAGCAAAAGATTATCAAATACATTTGCGGATCCGATGAAACGATAACGCTATTTTATGGACGCGCTATTATTTCTTGCGTCACCTACTCATGAAATCATGATTCAGGTAACATTTTTATTATAGGAAATTTCCATGCAAAATACTCCGTTGATTCGTGTGTCTGCAGTTCTGTGCTAAGTTTTCGTTTGCGCCGGCTCTATTAGGTACCTACTTACATAATTATAGTTTATAATATTTATAGTTTATAATATTTTAAATTACTTACTTTCTTTCTAAATATTTTTTAACCGATTTCAAAAAGGAGGAGGTACTCAATTAGACTGTTTTTTTTTATATATTTGTTACCTGATTATTTTCAGAGGGCGGACCGATTTGAAAAATATTTTTGTATTTGAAAGGGTATACTTCCAGCTTGATCCCATTGTCATCAAAGTTTGGATCTGATGATGAGATCTTGGAGAAATCGAGGGAACTCTTCAAATATTAAAGGCACACCTACAGTAATTTGGGTATATTTTAAATGTTGATAAACTTTCGCGTTTCGACCGTATTGCAACGGCCGTGGTCTATCCGTGACCACCGGCTGTTGCAATACGGTCGAAACGTCGGGCAATAAACAAGGTATTTTACCTTAAATTATTCACGCGATTAAGACACGTAGTAAATATAATTTTATAATGGGTATATTTTGTTGTAATTCGTGCATTTACTCTAAAAAATCACCATTGAGTAAAATGGAACTGATGATGAAGACCACAGATGGCCGGTAGAACTATTCAATAATAAATATTGCTGGTTGCGATCTGAGTACCGTCATCGATCCCTGATACTTCGCCTCAATCAAATCATGTAATGGAACTGAGAGTATCAGGTGAACTCCTCAAAAATCAACATCCTTGTATCGCAAAATCTAATATTTTGTAAAAAGAAATGAGGAGTTTGGATTTTACTGTATATCCTGTACGAATCTTGTACCTATTGATGTCTGACGTTCATGCGTTGCATTTGTAACCTAAATGAATAAAGTATTTTTGACTTTGACTATATAAGAATTGCTCGTTTAATTAAATAGATTCATAAATAGGTATAGGATTGGAACAGGATATGTATATAAATTTAGCATCTTAATACTTGGCGTCAAAAGGCCTTTATTGGGTCATAGCATAGAGCCATAGCTAACAAAGCAAGCAAACGTTCCTTTAATTAGCACAATGATTGAGTGGTTACTCCATGTCAATCACTTCTCTAACACTCTAGTAACGGAGCATTCAATATCAGTAATTAGTGGGTCCCGTGTTCATTAGCAAGTGGTAGTGATGGTATTAGCATGTACAGTCAAATAAATGCTAAATGATACTTAGCATGAAGGCAATAAAGAAAATTGTGACGAGTTTTCTTGATTTTAACAGCATGTGAGGTATTCGTGTTCAAATTGGACCAATTGGAAGTTGTATATTAAAGGATCTAGATACTTTACCAGTGACTTTAAAAATGTTGTTATTATTGGTACTACTATCTATACATTAGTATATAGATAGTAGTAATAATAACAACGCGTTCAACCAAACAATCAACGAAACAACTCTTTAGCTTTGTAATAACTATACTTCTATACTAATATTATACAGAGGAAAGATTTGATTGTTTGTTTGTATTATATAGGTTCCGAAACTACTGGACGGATTTGAAAAATTCTTTCATCGTTGTGAAGCTATACTAACCCCGGGTGACATAAGCTATTATTTATCCCTGTATTCCCACGGGAACGGGAACTAAGCGGGTGAAACAGCGAGGTGTCCGCTATAAAGCTGAAGAGTTTGTTTCGTTGTTTGTTTGGTTGAACGCGATAATCTCAGGAACTACGGGATCGAATTGAAAAATTCTTTGAGTGTTGGATAGCCCATTTATCGAGGAAGGCTATAGACTATATAACATGACTCTACAATCAATAGGAGCTGAATATCAGTGAAAAATATTGCAAAAACAGGGAAAAATGACGCAAATTAAGTTGCGCGGTTTTTAAATCCGGGATTTCTGGAGGAATGTCCATATTTACTTAAACATATCAGATCATTGACCATGTTTCACATAAGTAGACCTACACCGTCACTGTTCATACATGAAATCCTAACCTGAAAGATCCAAGACAACAGCTTTATGAAAGTTTCATGTCGTTCGGACGCCATCGTCAGTGTAAATGACGTTGCCAATTGTTTTATTATCATGTTAACTGTTTTGTTTGGTTCAGAAGTTGTTAACACCTAACGAACAAACATGTTAAACTCGTTAATTAGAACTCAATTTGTGCCTGCTCAAGAGTGTAAAGAACTGCGTATTAGGTACTAACAAACCTCTACCTATATACCTAGTCTGGCCATAAATACTGTTACAATTAAAAATAAGAAAGATATTACATTTGAATTTGGAATCTGTCATTTTTATACGATTGTTCATTGTATTTTCTAATTTTGGCGCCAATACATTGTACAATATTTTGCTATATTAAAATGGAGTGGGGTGATAAAGAAAACCGAATCGCTGTGATTGCATTACACAAAGTTGGTATGGAGCCGAATGTAATTTTTAAAACTCTCCATACGCTTGGTATTAGTCAAATGTTTGTGTACCGGGCTATTAATAGTTACAATGAGACCTTCTCTGTTTGTGACAGAAAAAGATCTGGCCGTCCACGTAGTGTTCGTACGAAAATGGTGGTCAAAGCAGTAAGGGAAAGAATTCGAAGAAATCCTGTCCGAAAGCAAAAGATTTTATCTCGGGAGATGAAGATAGCACCCAGAACCATGTCACGCATTTTAAAAGATGACTTAGGACTTGCAGCCTATAAGAGACGCACTGGTCATTTTTTAACTGATAATTTAAAAAAGAATAGGGTGGTAAAATCGAAGCAACTACTGAAGCGGTACGCAAAGGGAGGTCACAGAAAAATTTTGTTTACGGATGAGAAAATCTTTACAGTTGAGCAACATTTTAACAAACAAAATGACCGTATTTATGCTCAAAGCTCTAAGGAAGCTTCCCAATTAGTCGACAGAGTGCAACGTGGGCATTATCCGACTTCAGTGATGGTTTGGTGGGGTGTTAGCTATGAAGGAGTGACTGAGCCATATTTTTGTGAAAAAGGTATCAAAACATCGGCACAAGTGTATCAAGATACCATTCTTGAGAAGGTAGTTAAACCCCTTAACAACACCATGTTCAATAACCAAGTATGGTCCTTCCAACAAGACTCAGCGCCGGGTCATAAAGCTCGGTCCACGCAGTCTTGGTTGGAAGTGAACGTTTCGGACTTCATCAGAGCTGAAGACTGGCCGTCGTCTAGTCCCGATCTTAATCCGCTGGATTATGATTTATGGTCAGTTTTAGAGAGTATGGCTTGCTCTAAACGCCATGATAATTTGGAGTCCCTAAAACAATCCATACGATTGGCAGTGAAGAATTTTCCCATGGAAAGAGTGCGTGCTTCTATTGATAACTGGCCTCAACGTTTAAAGGACTGTGTTGCAGCCAATGGAGACCACTTCGAATAAGCTTTTTATATTTTGAATTGTTTTTTATTTATGTATTAAACTAACACACTGTAAAAGTAATAAATATTATTTGCAATAAAAAAAAATGTTTTTTCTTCGTAACAATATTTATGGCTAGACTAGGTATAGGTAGGTATCAAAGTCGAAAACGGGCAAAACGGCTCGATCGATTAAAATAAATGGCGTAAGGTGGTTAAGGCATCGGACTCAAAGTCGTGAAGTTACGGGTTCGAATCCTACCCATTATACTACCGACGTGAAACCACTCCTAACACAAGCCATTGAGCTTAGCCCACAATTCCACATTGCTAGTTATCTTAAAAAAAAACATATTCAATATTATTCGCTTCAATACGGGGATGATTTAGAAAAAAGAAATCGAAATTTGAATTTCGAAGGGGAAATTGCAATTTGGTAGGGGAATTCCATTTTGGGTGGTACAAATTTCGCAGGGCCAGCTAGTAGGTAGATAGTACCCATATTCTAGAAATACAGTGTCTGGGGCACATACCCTGAACATCTAAATTATTTGCCAAGTGGCAGTTCAGCTTCATGTTAGAACCTGGCACATGTCAATCGCTGAACGGCTGTCAAGTGCAAAGAATTGACAAATAAACAATAGGTGGTTCACCAGTTTAGTGACGGCATCACTGACTCGCCTGCTATTTGGCAGGATTGTGGTACGAAATTAGTAGGAGAGTCCATAAGCATAGGCGGACCCAGGGGGGGAGCACGGGTCTCGTGCCTCTCCCAAACGGTTGTTTTGTGTAGTACCTACCAAATTGTTCTACCAATTTGCCTCATGTAACCCCCCAGAACGATTTACTCTCCCCTCCGTCGTGCATTTCAACTCACACTTGGCCTGTGTCGATTGAATCGAATGCACGTCCCCCTGTCTTGTGTGCGACTCACACTTGACCTGTGTCGAATGAAACGAAATGAGGCCCCCGTCTTGTGTGCGACTCAGACTTGACCTGTGTCCCCGTCGTAATCATGTGAGATCAGACACTGATTTCTCTCTCGTGCCCCTCCACGTCACCAGAATGGAATTCTGGATCCACTCATGCCTACACGTGACCGGCTATAAGAGTTCATGGACTACAGCCGAACCTTGAAACCTGGGGTCTAGACAAAGTCACATTCGAAAAGCGATGTCGTGACGTTTGCGGTGGAGACCATAGACATTTTTTTATTTTTTGGCGAAGGATTAGTACGGCGTTATCGAATTCGCCACGGAACGAACCTTGTCTACCCCCCAGGACGAAACAAACAGAGTCGTTAAGCAGCAATCTAAAGGTAAATAATACATGATCACGTTAATCCCCGTATTTCTATTATTTATTTGTTGCTAAATCAACGTCAAAGTCTTATTACGTATTACTTGAATTAATCACATTGGAAAGTACGCATTGCGGTTGTCTTCAACTCCTGATGTGTCTGATGAATTGATGATTGATTAATACGTATTAGGTTTTACACACAGTTGACGTATTTTCATAGTGATTAATTGAGTCATTCATTAAGTACGTAGTAGGAAATCTATGTCAATATATTACTAAGTAGGTAGGTCTAATAAGTAAGCGAAAGTACGTTTGTATGTTCTTTAATGCGGAAAAGGAGTGTAACTTCTTTTTAAAAAGACGACTCCCGCAGTAGGGTACAAGCCTTGTGTCGCGGGGGACTTTACAAACATACAAGTCACGGACACAAAGTACACCCAGATCAGGAACAACAATGTGTGCAAAGTTTGACTGGCGTACTTTAGCAGCTGCAGCAGTATATTAGCAGTACATACTTTATGTTTTATTATGTACTGCTAATAAAAGTACACAAGTCAAATTTTATAACTAAAAACCCTAAAAACACAAACATGATGTAAAGCTGGAATTTTAGTATGTTATTTGGAACCCTTATGGAAGTGTGAAACTATGTTTTGCAAGCAAAAAAAGTTATGCTACCTGCGTAATACGCAAAAACTGCAAATTTTTCACTTTTTTTTCAGTTTTTGCAGTTCAATTCCAAAACTACGGGTTTTCGATATTAAATGTGATATATAGTGATGTTGGCTGTCTTTTTTTATGAAATGTCAAAACTACAAGCTGTATGGAATGTTATTTTTATTTTCTTTTTTTTTTTTTTAGAAAAGACGACTCCCGCAGTAGGGTACAAGCCCTGCGTCGCGGGCCACTTTACAAACATACAAGACACGGATACAAAGTACACCTAGACTCGAAACAACAATTTGTGGATCACACAAGGTGGTGTCCCGTGGGGGAATCGAACCCACGACCTCTTGCGTAGCAGGCGGACTCACTCCCACCGCTCCACAGAGGCAGTCAAAAATAGATATACCAATTTAAATCCGTAAGGTTGCAATTTATGTATTTATAAGGCTTCATGCGTGCTCGGTTCCACGTGCAAGTTACATCGAGATAATACATGGGTATGGCAAATTGATAGGCGCACAATGGGATTTGGGCATTCAAACCCCTTCCCTGGAAACGGTGTAACGCCACTTTTATTGTTAGAGTCAAATGCCACCAGTGCCGCCACCCCTTTTAAACCTGGACTTAACCTTACTCCCACCCGAAAAATAATCTGGGCATGCTTATGGGTAAGTCACTGTAATTAAATACCAGTTAAGTCATTCCATTAGGTGGTAATGAAAAAAAAAAGATAAATAACTTTTTCTTGCGCAGTCGGGTAAAATGTAAACTTTTATGTTTGAATCTTAAATAAATCATAATTTCTCTACATTTAAAAAAAACTGAGTTATAATTATAATAGCCCATTTACAATTTCTCAATAGTACGAAACAGAATAACATGGGTAAAACTATTACCCATTTGTCATATCAAAGAGATTAGAAATGTCTACTTTATAACGATTAATTAATCTTATCAATTAATGGAATACGGAAGGTCGTTCCAAGGTTTCTTATGCCCTTACTTTTCCACTTTAATTACGCTGTTGGACTACGTGACCGAATCCACGTCTCTATCCCGTCTCCCATATAAAAGGCTCGATAATATTCCAAAAGCTGCGCAGAAGGTGCGTGGAAAATATTTCACGGTCTGTTTAAATTTACGTATTAAGACTCAATCGAAAACGTAAACAAACTTTTTATCAAATAAGAGTTTGAAATCGAACACAAGTGTAATATTAAGGGGGCATTACACTGAGAGAATTATTTATTTAGCGCTATGTACACAGCGACACGATCGCCGGCCTCGCTCTTCCGCACACAACCATTATTTCACAGTGCGCAGGAGCGCAGGTCAAAATAAAGTAGAATATTCGTTCGTATATATGTTAGATTACGAACGCCATGACTATGACAGTACGAAAATGCTTGTTTTTGCATTTTTCCGCAACTTCAAGATTTTTATTTGCGGGATCATATTAAGACATATCCTTAAATGTCTTTATTTCATCTACTAGAAAAACTCTTTGACTAGTGACCCAATTTTTTCGTGTCCTAATACATATTTAGGTTTTCTATATAAATTTTTGAGAGAGCCGAACCCTGTTCCGCGTAATCTACCCTCAAAGAGTTTTATTATCTGCAATAGTCGTAATTATTATGTTTTTATCGCATTAATCTGTTAATCCTTTTTTTAACAATTGTGTCATTATAGAATCGTTTTGGCTATGGTTACAGTGTTGCTCATTGACTTATAGACCAGGACTGCGCGGGCTGCGTCATCCCTTTCAATTAAAAAGTAAAAATTGACAGCAAAGCTTGAAAGAGAGAAAAAACTCGTGCGGCCTTTGACAGGTATTGTCCACAAAATAGCGTTGTCTCTTTCGTGCAGTCCTGTTCTCTACGTCAATGGTGTTGCTTTACAAGTGTTGCTAAGTGACTAGAACTAATTAAGGTAGTAAGTTTTGGGAATACATGACATGTTGACGTGTAGGATAAAGGAAGGAAAATTCTATGACGCAGTATTGATCTATGTCACGTGGTCTTAATTGGCTTCTAAGAAGGAGTTTCTAGATGGTTTTATTCCGTAGTGATTCTGGAGTGAGTGTAAAAAAATACGATCAATAAGCTTCGGCCATGACAGTTTTTTGTTCACTATTCGGCAGCCCAAAATGATGATTCAAGAAGGACAGTCCAATACACTGACAACCCAAACAAAAGCTTTCGATTTTATCATTCTTATTAGCTTTGGCTTAGGGGTTTTTTTATTCAAAGCAAGATCCCATACGATAGTAGTTAAATGAAGAAATAATAGGGCTTGCCTTGAAACAAATAGAAGCTGGAAATAGGCTTTTCACAACATGGTTTCTTTGAAGCCCTATAACTGCGCTCCCAACATTTAATTAAATAAGCCAAGTTTTATATGCGTAAGAACAAACCTGGTTGGCTGAAATTGTAACTACGAGTATGTACCGGCAGAGATTCAGAGAGAGGTAATTTGGAGAGCTGGCGAAGTTTTAAGACCAAGTTATGAAATCAGGACCATTAATTATAAAATAAATTGTGTAAATTTCCGCCTTGTTTGCTACATTTCTTATTGCTGCTCCGCTCCTATTAGTAGTAGCGTGATGTTATATAACCTGTAGCCTTCCTCGATAAATGGGCTATCCAACAGTAAAAAAAAATTCAATTCGAATCAGTAGTTCCTGAGATTACGGCTTTCAAACAAACAAGCAAACTCTTTAGCTTTATAATATTAGTATAGATTTGGCCAAATGTTCTTTAAATATTTTTCCCTCGCTTTCTTCACCTGTCACTCCTGTCAGTACATTTGGGACAAATCTTGCAACTGAACTTACAGTAGGTAAGTATGGCCTTATTTTTAATATGTAAGCATACATCTATTGCTAAGACTAATCACACTTAAATATAAAAATGAAACGCCTAATTCATTCATAATAACTCCTCAACGCCCGCCCAAACCTTTGGACGCATAGAGTTGTAGTTTTGTAGAGATATATTTTTTGTTAAATAAACCAGGGTTATAAAAGTATTCAAGAAACACGAGCTCTAAAGGGTAAAAACTAATCCGGAGCAAAGACGCGGGCGTAGGTACCTAAATTATAACTAGGTCTCTAATCTTTCATCTTCATATGGCGTCAATTTAATGCGGAATGGGGCAAAGTTTGATGGTTTAGTCGTCTAGCTTTTAACTAAAGTAGGTGGAGTTCTATTAACCTCACACATCTACGATACTCGTTAAGCAATTTAAAACATGGTTTGCAACTAATTGCGTTTGTTGTTTGTCGGCGGTTAGATGACAAAATTGGCATGATTGTAACTTTGGACTAGAATTTGTTACAAAGTATGTGGTACAATGGGCTCTGTTAACAATTGAATAGTTGTCATTTTAAGTGTTGTTAAATTAAAAAAACTATGAGCTTGTATTCTACTTGTACCAACAGTAACGTCTGACGTAAATAATTCCTCTCATTGATGTTTTTTTTTGTGGAAGAGAATTATTTAGTTTCAGTGTTAGAATTATTTAGTTTCGACTGCCTCTGTGGCGCGGTGGGAGTGTATCCGACTGCTACGCTTGAGGTCGTGGGTTCGATCCCCACCCAGGATAAAACTTTGTGTGATAAGCACGATGGTTTATTCTGTGTCTGGGTGTTATTTATCTATAATACGTATGTATATAGAAATATATAAGTATGTTTATCAGTTATCTGATTTCCATAGTACAAGCTCTGCTTAGTTTGGGACCAGATAGCGCTGTTTGAGTTGTCCCAAGATATTACAAGATATTATAGTTATACTTTTTGTGATACGAAGGGTTGGATTATTCTTTTTGTAATGTCACTTATTTATATTCACGTAGGTGCCTTTAGTTAGATTGATACTTAGTGGTGGAAAGTTGCTTACATATATGTATATATAATGGTTTTGTAGCTGTTGATCTTTCAGAAATAAATCAATGAATACTTATACCTAATGAAAAGGGTTGTATATTTACGTAAACAAACAGTAGAAATTGAAATGAAACACTAATACAAAAACAATCAATGCTCTTTACAATATTTTTCATGTTTACCTTCAGCCAACAAAATATAAACCTTTATTTACGTCGTATCATAGGCTCTATAACACCGGCACCCGGCGCCCATGCGCCATGCGCGTCCTAGGGCAACGTGACGTCACGAGTCGATCGAGTTCGATGACCTTTACTGACTTGCGCAATTTGACATATCTAGCGGAAAATTACCGGCCGGCTGGGTGGAGTGGGGAAAATATACTAGGAGATTTATTGGTGGGCTAGTTTCATATTTTATGAAGTTTGTGAAGGTCAAATAGAGGTGAATTGTGTTTTGTTTTGACTAGAGGAAATTGGGAAATACGTAGCGAATGAAGGTAGCATTTATTTGCTTTTGGTCTGTGTTTATATTGGGTAATATTTGATGGATAGTTTCAATCGTGCTCTATTTTTTAATGAAGTACACAAAATATGGTTAAGAATTTGAAAAAGAGTTTGAAAATGCTTAAAAAAAGTTTAATGAAAATCTAAACACAATGTAAACAGTAGTAACTACTTACATATATGAATTAGGTATTACTTAATTACATTGTTTTAAGAACTAGTTTTACAACAACATTAAGCTTTAGGCACTTTATATACAGCAATTCGATTAGGTACAAATAATATTCCCTCAAACCTTATAACTCTGATATTTAGTTTACATGTTTTATTACATAAATAATAACAGTATTTTATCAAATTATTAATAAAATTTACAGGATCCAAATAAGAATTTGATAACTCATCCAAGTTAACAATGTAGATTAGGTTCTTTGACGTCAAATTGTCCATAAATGCGGTCATCGCCCGAGACACAGTAAAGAATTTAATAAATTAATTTGATAGCCATATCATTTTAATTTATAAATTTTATACATAACTCATCATAATAATGTTATATCACTGACGTAAATTTATCTTTACTGCATAAAGCTTAAGGTAGATAGGTACTTGATGCAGTTTGGACTATCAAAATATGAAATCTAAGTATGTGCCTAATAATGTAAGTAATAATATCTATTTGGTAATATAAAATGGGGAGGTACCTAAATTTAAATATTTATCTATACTAATATTATAAAGCTGAAGAGTTTGTTTCTTTGAACGCAACAATCTCAGGGACTACGGGCCAAAATTGAAAAATTATTTTACTGTTGGATACATTTATCGAGGTAGGCTATAGTCTATTTAACATCACGCTACGACCAACAGGAACAGAGCAGCAATGAAAAATGTTGCAAAAACAGGGAACATTTACGCATACGAAGTTGCGCGGGTCAGCTAGTTTGTTTTTAAATTTTGTGGTATAAAGCTGAAGAGTTTGTTTGTTTGATCGCGAAAATCTCAGGAACTATTGGTCCGAATAGAAAAAATATTTTACTGTTGGATAGCCCATTTATCGAGGAAGGCTATAGGCTATATAACATCATGCTACGACCAATGCCATCTAGTAACCTATGACCTATTGAAAATACCATAAGTACTTCAGTATATAATAATAATATTAGTAGTAGGTATTTTCTATTATGCTAGAGAAAGAAAGTAGAGCCGAACCAATAAAATTTGTAATGAATTTGTAATTTCATCCAAGGGTCGAAATAAAACCGAAATTCATGAATTCTCCCATTATTTTTATTCAAAACTCGTAAATAGTTACTAAACAAGGTACAAATTTTGTTTTGTCTTCGCCTATTTAGGTATTTACAGATTTAGATCGCAATAAGCGAGCAACTACGTGGGCTGATGAGCCTCGGGCAATCGCTGGTTCTTAATTAAGTATTATACCTATCTGTTACCGTTATATTTAGAACAACTCGATAGTCTTCGTTAGTATTATCGGGATGATGAAGGTTGTACCTAATGGCTCTTTTGTCAGTTCAGAAATAGATACAAAAGGATAGACGTTAACGTTCTATTATGATATTATATAATGGATTCAACGATGAATAGGAGGGAGATTTAGACGATGGAATACCCTGATAGTAGATATTATCAATTTGTGAATAGCGTCATGAGTTTCCACTGCGTTCATTGGTTGTAGTTAGTTGTTAGTTGTGACTGTGTTGTATTAATCCAACTTCTGTATTTTACCATTTGTGAATATAAATAAACAAATAAAGAATTTGAAAAAAAAGATGTTGGTTTGAATTTGACTTAAAGGTACAGCTTATTATGAGGGTACGAACCGAGCAACCAGACTAGACTAACCGTAGCGATATTAGGCATGTATATGTCCCACTGCTGGGCACAGGTATGCCCAATAGGTCCTGGAGTTAAATGCCATAATCGCAACGCGTGGCGTACGGGTTGGCGATCGCAGTAAGGTAACTTTAAAATACACAGGGGACGCTGCTGCTCGTCGTCCGGTGGGAATTATTAGGTATAATATTAATTATATTCGTGACCCAAACTGTCGAGTGTAAAAAAACAATGCTGTTGTGTCTTGTTGTAATTAATAAATAAAATAGCCCTTATTGCTGTTATTTTTGCCTACTTTTTAACAAAAATAATGTTCTTCTATTCTAATATTTAAATTATCGGCAGCTGGATGTTTGCCTTTAGGCGCGATTGGTCCAATTCGCGATTGGTCCAATGTTCAAGAAAATGTCCAATTCGCGGTTGGTCCAATTCGCGATTGGTGCAATTCGCGGTTTGTCCAATTCGCGGTTGGTCCAATTCGCACTTGGTCCAATTCGCGGTTGGTCCAAAATGGAAAATATTTCTGGAAAACTGTCAATTTAAATGAAATGAATGAAAGAATGGACAGTATTTCATTTATATAAAATTTCATCAAAATAAGCCGTATTGGAGGAGGATGGTAACTTTTTAAATTAGGGGTTGGAGCCGTATGGAGCTCAGTACTCTGCCACATATTTTCATACCTACTGAATCTATGTATAAAATTTCATCAAAATCGGTAAAGCGTTTTCTGAGGAGTATAGTAACTTTTATAATAGGATGTTTGGGGGGGGGGGGGGATTAAAAGTACCCTTCCTGCTATTCTCAGCTGTTTCGGAGGAGTATGGTAACGAAAACTGTGACGAATTTTATATGTGTGAGTGCATTATACGAGTTTTATGATTCTATTAACAATAATATTGCAATAAATTTGTCAATAAGCAAAGTAGTAAACATAAATGTTGATAAACTTTCGCGAGATTGTACACATTATAAAATTATATTTACTACAGTCTTAATCGCGTGAATAATTTAAGGTAAAATACCTTGCTTATTGCCCGACGTTTTGACCGTATTGCAACGGCCGTGGTCACGGGTAGACTGACCTCGGCCGTTAAGAAAGAAGTTGAAAAAAAAATACTTTATTTGGATATAATCTGATTTCTAATATTTTATTTAATACAAGATTACAACTTTATCACTTGCAAAAACAAAACAAAAAGGACATAATTGTACCTATCACCAAAATTGAGGGTACGTAGTAAAAAAGTGGTGTTTGTCACAACAATTCTGTCATGTATTGTATCGTTTTGTGATGTGACGTTAGTCGTTGTATTTGAGCTCTGTACTTAAAAAATTGCTCATGAACAGTTCGAAATTGTAAAAAAATAACGTGATAATGATACACTGATAACACTGATTTATAAAAGATATCGATATAACCTAAATATTAATAATAAAAATAGAACTTCGTTGTGGAGGTACTTAAATTTACAGTCTACCCGTGACCACGGCCGTTGCAATACGGTCGAAACGTCGGGAAAAAAACAAAGGTATTTAGCCTTAAAATAAAATATTTACGCGATTAAGACCCGTAGCTTATAAAATTCTATAACACTTAAATTTATTTAATAACTTGTTCGGTTAATTTTAACGAAAGTACAATAATTAATAAATAAATAAATAAATTATTTATTTCAACAAAAAGTTGGTACATCTGTGGTCTCAAAACTATTAATTATTTCTAAGAGGTTGTATCGCAGGATATGATTTGTAATATGATTATGAATAAGTACAGTACAATATGTACCTACATAAAAGTGAGTTACTATTTTTTTAAATTTAAAAATAATTAATATTGTACCAACCGCGAATTGGACCAATCGCGAATTGGACCTATCGCGAAATGGACCAATCGCGAATTTGACCAACCGCGAATTGGACCAACCGCGAATTGGACCAATCGCGAATTGGACCAACTGCGAATTAGACCAATCGCGAATAAGGTGTATGGGACCAATCGCGAATTGGACCAATCGCGCCTAAAGGGATGTTTGTCTGTAACAGCTTGTCTGTTTTTTATTTTTTATTTATAGGTAAGCAAATGACTCCATTCCACCTTATGTTAAGTGTAAATAGAGTCCAAACGCAAGGCCAGACAGTACAGCACTATGTACAAAGGCCTCTCCTAAAGATTTTCATGTATTCCTGTCTCTTACTAAACAGGTATATAATGGACCAACTATTTTATTAATGTTGATAAACTTTCACGATTTGTACACATTATTAAAATATATATATTACGGGTCTTAATCGCGTGAATAATTTAAGGTAAAATACCTTGTTTATTGCCCGACGTTTCGACCGTATTGCAACGGCCGTGGTCACGGGAAGACTAGTCTTCCCGTGACCACGGCCGTTGCAATATTCACGCGATTAAGACCCGTAATATATATATTTTAATAACTATTTTATTGAAGTCGTCTTCCCATCTTTTAATTTATCTACCTCTGTTTCTTTTGCTGTCTCTTGGATACCATTCCGTTATTAACTTAGTCCATTTCTCTTTACTTTCTCTTATCATATGTCCAGTCCATCGCCATTTAAGCTATCTGTAGGTGGTCTTGCTGTAATTATTCTTTAATATCGTCTTCATAATTTCTCGTTATTTTTGTGAATTAGTCAATAGGTTTGTCTTCAGGTTTTATACAAGAATGAGCACTGTACTTTTCTTTCTAAAGGTGTACCAGTTATATTACGGTTGAAGTAAATATAAAGAAAAGTCATAAATCAAATTATTTCGGCTTGTGGCCTTTTATGAAGTTACGTTGAAATTGCGTTCAAAAGTCAGACATAATAGTACCTACCTACTGAAAAATACATGACGTTATTTGCATTTGCATGTTATGAATACGGGTGTAAGTGAATCTTTTAACAGTAATGTGGTAAAGAATTGCTCACCGTCAGAGATGACACAATGAAGCGTGTTGATTTTATTATCATAACACCTCATAACACATCACGAGATGTTGATTGTCGACAAACGAACTATAGCGTGTTTGTAATGTAATAGCTCTTTCAGAGTTAGATGTCATTTTCGTCATTCATTATCGAGCCTTTATGCTTCATAGTTTAATACATTGTTACATTTGTTTTATCAATTAAACATATATTTTAATTGAACAAAGTGAACAAGAAGGGGCCAACAATTGAGCCCTGTGGGACTCCGGACGTAACATTGTTTGTTGATGTGGAATTGATAGCTATGTTGGATAAAGGTTTGAGTTGAGTGTCCTATGTATATAGTGTAGTATATATGGAGGGGTGGTGGGTTTGGTTTAGTGGTACAATTGACTAAACACCGGCCAAATGTACTAACCTACCTTTTTGCAATTTTGAGGGTAGGGGTAAATCCACCCCTGGGTACACCCATAAAAGCGTCAAAGTTCAGGTTCTGAGCACCTAGCGAATGTCTCTTAACTCTGTGAACAACCTTAACAACACTTTTGCTATTATTGTGATTGCCTATTTCCTTGTACGTAATTGGGTAGTCAACTAACAGAAAAAATATTTGTTTTAAACAAATTAGACAATAGTAGGTCTTAAAACCCTTTAAAAATAAGTGTTTTTCCACAATTTAACATGTTTTTGTTTTTATTTAAAAGTATGAAAATTAATACTAAAAGTAATGATTTGACGATTGGAACTTATGGCGTCATAGTTTATTATTTCATACACTTAAAATTGACTGCCTCTGTGGCGCGGTGGGAGTGTGTCCGACTGCTACGCAAGAGGTCGTGGGTTCGATTTCCACACGGGACACTACTTTGTGTGATCCACAAATTGTTGTTACGAGTCTGGGTGTACTTTGTGTCCGCGACTTGGGTGTTTGTAAAAACCCCTGCGACACAGGGCTTGAACCCTACTGCGGGAGTCGTCTTTTCTAAAAAGAAAATAAAATAAATTAAATTAACATTCTATACAGCTTGTAGTTTTGACATTTTACAAAAAGAGACTGATTTGACTTTGCAGTCAACATCACATTCACGTTTTGGAATTAAACTGCAAAAACTAAAAAAAAATTGAAAATTTGTTTTTTGCATTTTTAGGGTTTATATCTGTAAAGGTTGACTGACGTACCTTTATTAGCAGTACCTAATCTATACTAATATTATAAAGCGGAAGAGTTTGTTTGTTTGTTTGTTTGTTTAAACGCGCTAATCTTAGGATCTACTGGTCCGATTTGAAAAATTCTTTTTTTGTTGGATAGCCCATTTATCGAGGAAGGCTATAGGCTATATAACATCACGCTACGACTAATAGGAGCGGAGAAGCGTCGAGAAATGTTTCAAAAACGGGGAGAAATTACGCATACGAAGTTGCGCGGGACAGTTAGTAAAACATAAAGTATACTGCCAATACACTGCTGCTGCTAAAGTACACCAGTCAAACTTTGCAACTACTAAAAATGCAAAACGTGATATATAATGAAGGAAGATCAGTCTACTTTACGGAAAAAAACAGCAACGGAGACTTTTACTAATCACGCAAGTATTGCAGGTAAACATTTCATTTCACGTTATCTAATTAGATATATTACCTCAAATTACTCTACATGAGGTATTAAGGAAAAAATATTTACTTTACGTAACTACTCATGGCTATAAATAAAACGGATTTGCGATTTAAATTACTAGAGGTATTTTATAACGATCGAGAATAAAGGTTTTTAAGTCATAGCAAGTAATTTTATAAGTTAATTATTATAATTATAATATTGCACATTGAATAATTATGAACTTAATTGTTCTTCTGGTTTTATTTTAGAACTAGCTGTGCCCCGCGGTGTTTCTCGCGGTTTATTAGCCTATGTGTTAATTCAGGGTGTCAGCTAACTCCATACCAAATTTTATTAAAATCGCTCCAGCGGTTTAGACGTGAAGAAGTAACAAACATACACACTCACATACTCACAAACTTTCGCCTTTATAATATTAGTGTGATATTTGATTTATAGCTATTTATCTGATGAGTGAAAATCTGCTTATCTAAACTAATATTATAAGTAAATGTAAAAAAGTTTTTATTTCTCACTTTTTTGTATTGCTTTGTAATTTATATAAGTTAGAATAGCATAAACCAAACAGCTCATTCTGTTCTGTTTACAAAGTATGGGGTTTTGCGATACTAGGCAGTTGATTTTTGAGGAATTGACATGATACTAGACTATCAGTTCCATTACATTCCTTGATGGAGGCGAAGTATCGTACACGGTGCTCAGATCCGCAATATTTATTATTGAATACTTCCGCTGGTGGTGCTTTTTAAGAGTTAATGCACGAATTACATCAAAATATACCCAAATTACCATAGGTGTGCCTTTAATATTTGAAGAGTTCCCTCGATCTCTCCAAGATCTCATCATCAGATCCTAACTTTGATGACAATGGGACCAATCTGGAAGTATACCTTCTCAAACACAAATAGGTCCAGCCGTCTGCGTGTAATCAGGTAACAAACATAAAAAAAATACAGCCGAATGGAGAACCTCATCCTTTTTTAAATCGGTTGATAAATCTCTTTGTTTGTTACGTTTTTACGCTTAAACCGCTAAACCAATTTAGATTAAATTTGGTATGGCGATAGTTTGAATCCCGGGGAAGGACATACTGCATTAACGCGATAAGCGAAGCCTTTGACCGCTTTCTCTAGTAAACAAATAATTTTAATGTTTTGTGAGTTTATGACTATTAGTTTAGTTACCAAGTACTAAGTTAGATTTCAGATTATTATCATACCATTCAGGTAACATGAAGCAATTGAGGATAATGATAACATAATCGAACACAACCACTTAATGACTGCGTGCTGTTATTGCTAGTTACATAATTGTGTATTCTATAGACAATTTTCTACATGTCGTGTTTGACTGTCATCGATTGTAGGATCATTTATTCATAGGAAGGTAAATATAGTTGATAATTACTTTAGATAAGTAATAATTCTACATGTCACAACCTTTAATGTCAGTTTATAACGCAATAGGTAAAGTTGGATAAAAATATTATATTATAAATAAATAATATCTTGAGACTACTTACACAACGTCATCTGATCCCAAACTAAGCAGAGCTTGTACTATGGTAACCAGACAACTGATAAACATACTTATATATTACTAAATACATACATAATAGATAAATTACACCCACACACAGATTAACCGTGCTCATCACACAAAGTTTTATCCTGGATTGGGATCGAAGCCACGACCTTCGGCTTAGCAGTCAGGGTCACTAACCACTAGACCAATAGGCCACTAGGTATAGATTGGCTGATACGGGCTTGAATATTGGCCAAAGTACTGCTAACGTATGAATAAATAGGCATGGGTACATGTTAATTGTAATAAATTAAAAAAAAAACCGGACATGTGCTAGTCAGACTCGCGCATTGAGGGTTCCGTACAAATTTGTAGATACATCCATACTATATACTATGTAGGTACTATATACTATATATACATAAACTATCCATACTAATATTATAAATGTCAAAGTAACTCTGTCTGTCTGTCTGTTACGTTTTCACGCTCAAACAGCTAAACCGATTTATTTGAAATTTGATATAGAGATAGTTTGAGTCCCGGCTAAGGACATAGGGTAGTTTTAATCGCGATAACCGACATCAACGCGTGTGGAGCCGCGGGCGAAAGCTAGTATTATAGTAATATAGTTCAGGAATCGAGTCTCGTAGTTTTTTAAAGACTATTTTTCTATGATTTAATTACAAATATATTGTAATTATAGTTTTCCGACTTTTCCCTATACTTGACAGTATTACTTGCCAAATTTATAGTTCTAGGTATATTTTATAGCCTAATTATTATAATATTGATTCCCTTAAAAGTTATGACATGTACGATTTTTTTTAACGTTAACTTAGAAGTTTGATTTTTTTTACAGCTTCGAGGGACTAGATACCTGAGTATATGGTTTTAATTTCAAATCGATACCTTCACGCGTTTCCGACATAAAGAGGCTTGCCTGACAGACAGACGGACGGGCAGACGGTTAGCAAACCCTACCCATCGCGCAGATCTTTACTGACAAAAGTACTTATCTAATCTATATACCTTACTTATTGACTTAAGTGTCAGTATAGTTATCAACTTTTCATGTTAGAAATATTTACCATGAATTATGATGACTTAGGTCAAATTTCAAATACCAATACTACTATTGGATGCAGACTATTGGCACGCAACTCTGTTGTTTTCACATCTTTAGCAGATGTCCGACTATTTATTTACATCGCACCGGCCGATGTGAAGTGTGATGTTTCTTCCTGATCCAATAATACTACAATTATCTACTGTTTTACTATAAGATCGTTCCATAGTTGTCAAATCTGCAGACGACTGACCATTTTCCAAAAAGGCTACCTCTCTGTTCTTCCGATAGAGACAAAGGTGTATGTTTACTACCTATATGAATATGTGTGTGTGTGTGTGTGTGTGTGTGTGTGTGTGTGTTCATCATCAAGAATAAATAATTGTTTTCAAACTTTCGCGATTTTTATGTATATTTGATATATATTTCGGGACTTAATCGCGTGAATTATTTAAAGGTAAACGTTTAACGAGTCGACCCGTGACCACGATCGAATTGCACCGATTAAGTCCCGAAATATATCTAAGAATATATATATTTTTTAAATTCAATGGTGGATCCAGTACCAGTCACATTTACGGCATGGGCATAGGTGGATGCAGGATTTCATTCTGGAGGGGGGGGGGGCACAAGAGACAAATAGTAGTGCTGAGGAGGGGGTGCATGTCGTTTCGGCCAAATTTGAGTTGCATGCATGATGGAGGGGTGTGCCCCGAAATAAGCCTATGGGTATGGGCACGACTTGTTCGTCACTTCTAGCACGCCGCACGCGCACGCGTAATGTGACTAAGGCCCCTTAATCAGATTGCCCGCATTGGTCAATGCTAGAGCGGACAAGACCAATGTTTTGAATGGGGTTCTTATTCACTTATGCTTTTTTTCGTTTTCGCGGCAAGCCCGTATATACAATTATGACAAGATTTGGACAGTTAGAAGCGCGAGCTTGACGCGAAAACGAAAGAAAAGAATAGCACAACCGGGTCGTTAATCACTATATTAAGGACCCGGTTGTGCTATTCGTAAGGGCAAGATTTGGTCTTACTTAACAACTAAGACTTATAGTAGGTAATGTAACAGGTGGACATGGCATTCAGGGTATGAGTTAAAACGTAGATACTACGCATAGTGCTGGACTAGTATCCACTATCGCCAGATCTAGTCAGATGCTTCTATGAATATTAAATGTATGGAGAAAAAATTACCATCTCTCTCTCTCTCTCTTCGATTCGAACCCGCGACTTTAGCCGTAAGTACCAGCCCTAAGCCGTTACCAATTAATATGTATAAATAAGCATAAAAAAGCTTTTATGAACTTTACTCTTGTTATGTTTAAAGTTATGTATTAAAAAAATCTAAAATTTTTATATCGACTGGTCACAGGGTTTGATATTAATACCGGAAGCATAAACCTTTGATGATCATACGAGTTCTATTTTGTTATCACGGTAATCCTATCAACATGGCAACGCCGTGGCAGAGTAGGGTATAGCGTAGAAAAACAACGCTCTCGAGTTTGTTGGCAAACATTTCCACAGCGGGTGCGGTCGGCGCGGGCGGCGCGCCGCTTTGAGTTATGACGTGGGCATGTTTTGTGCAAAAATAAACACATTTGGGAAATTGCGTCAAATGATTTATGAAGTCAGGTTTTTGTAAAAAGTTTCGAATGAAAAAAGTTGTTTCATTTTGTTTGGAATGTATTGCAGCGCAAAAGCGTTAGAGAAAAGAAAATGGACAAGCTAAGCCTGTGACAGCAACAGCAATTGACTGACGGACGTGCTATTTATTATTAATTAAATAATGACACGAATAGTTAGCTCTTATAATATTATAATATCTTGGGACCACTCACACAGCGTAAACTGATCCCTAACTAAGCAGACCTTGTAATATGAAAACCAGACAACTAATATATATATATATATATATATATTTCTGAATACATTATTATTATAGGCGCCCAGACTCAGAATAAACCATCTTGCTAACCACGCAAAGTTTTATCCTGGGTGGGGATCGAACCCACGACACATTTGTCACATTTGCCGCTAAGGTGTCTTATAAAACATACATACACAGCTTTAAGTCCGGTGAAAATTGGTGTAAAGAAATATGCAGTAAAACATACCACATATATGGTTAAGTCAAGGGCAACCTTGACTTAACCATATATAATGAAGGTCAAGGGTATATTATGCCAACTTGACCTTGGGTTTACACTGTAGTTTACACCATGACCCCTTGCAATGTTATATTCGATGATTTATTTAAACGTGGTGTTGTGCGTGACTTGAAACAGCGCCAACATCTTTTTTGGTGCCGGATTTTTTTTGGTGTTTACTTTCAGCAAACACACCTACCTTTTTTTAGTAGGTAGTTACTAATTAACGGAATATTACCAGACAAAAATATAAATAATTGTAGTTCTAGACTTGTCATTGTTAGAGCTAGTTCGGTCAACGACAGTCATATAATCGTAAGTTGTAAATAACAATGTATCTTTTGCGCAAATAGCTCCTGAAATACAAATATTAGTCCCCATAATAGCTTTATAACGGAATTCTAAAAATAGTGAATGTTTAGTCTTTGTTTTTCATTCGTTTTGTTTTAATAATAAAATAGAAGTAGACAATTCGCTATTAATAAGATTTTTATTAAAGTATTATATATATTTTCTAACATTGTCACACTCCTCCGTCTCGGAAAGCAAGTTACGCCGTCGGTCTTGCGCCTAATCTCTCTTCGGTTCAGTGAGGAAATAGAGATTGCCCTTGTGTTTGCGCATACACTTGTGCACTATCTCTAATGAGATTGGCATAGTTGCCTAGTCTCTAATGAGATTGGCCGCCGTAACCGACATTGGTTAGGAGACTAATAATTATAAAAATGTATCATATGTATTATTTTATATATTTATGTATTTGTATGGTATGTATTTGTTCCATAATATTTATTAGGTACGTCAGTGAATTATTAAAGTATTGTAAAAAAGGGGTTACAGTTTAAAATATGCATAAGTGTCTTGCAAATTTTATCATAGTACCTAAGTCATCAATGGACTCAACGTACACCGGCAGTATCTCTATGGTTGGCAGGTGTCAGTTCGAGCACTGTCCATATTGTGTCCCAAACGTCAGCAACTCGGTAATTTGATATCTAGGAAACGATACTTTTTACGAGATGACATTTTTATCTGTCGGGCACTTACTATTTACGTTAAGGGTCCCTAATGATGTTATTTTTTCCGTGTCCGCGGCAAGCCCGTCAAAATCTTGTCATGATGGTAAATAGAGAGCTGCCTGTGCTTAGAATTGCATCAACAATCATGCGCGGCGGACATTTTTGAGCGCACCGCGCATGCTCGAACGAGCTTGTCACGGACAAGAAATATTTTTTTAATAATAAATGTTTAATCCACTCGTTCCAGAAACTATTTCATGGGTTGGAACTTCTTGGGATTACCCGAAAATTAATTAGAATAGTCCTTAGTAACTTAATAAATTTATTAAGCAAAAATTCATGAATTTCGTTTTAAACAAAGAGAGTACTGAAGACTAAGACTAAGAGGCTACTGATTGAATTTCGTAAGTAAATACAGATAGTACAAAACTCAGTTAATTAAAAACTTTTTTTCGTTTTTACTTCAACTGGACTATTAGCTCATCCACCTGGGTAATCTTCCACTTTTCACAGATACGTCAGAGAACATTTTAGGTGACGAGGATAATGAATGAATCACGACTTTGCTTCATGCAAATATTATAAAAGCCTGTAATTATCAACAGATAAGGACTAAAATAGCTTGAAGAATTACTTTTTGAATGGACTTACTTATCGTTTGATTTACGTTCTTAGGTAATTAAATGGATGGTAGTGTATTTTTATCATAATGAATCACTGCTAACTACCTCACGTGATGTAGAGCGCAAAATTGTTTCATATCTTATGAATGAGTAGTTAATATGAGTAAGTTATTGTGTCTATGTATAGATAATACTTATTTACTTATGACAAAGAGGATAATTTCCTCGGTAAAAAAAAAAACCAAAAGACCAATTAGTAAATAAGAGTAGTTTTTAAGCTACCAACGAATAAGTCACTATTAAGTTTAGTGTTAAATAAGATTTTTTTATAATTAATCTATAATCACTACATAGTATAAAACAAAGTCGCTTTCTCTGTCCCTATATCCCTATGTATGCTTAAATCTTTAAAACTACGCAACGGATTTATATGCGTTTTTTTTAATAGATAGTGTGATTGAAGAGGAATGTTTATATGTATAATAATGTCCATATATTTTATACCCGTGCGAAGCCTGAGCGGGCCGCTAGTAATATTATAAAGCTGAAGAGTTTGTTTGAAGTTGGTAATCTCAGGAACTAATGATCCGAATTGAAAAAAATATTTTACTGTTGGATAGCCCATTTATCAAGGAAGGCTATTTATCATCACGAAACGATCAATAGGAGTGGAGCAGCAATAAGAATTTTAGCAAAAACGGGGAAAAAATACGCAGACGAAGTTGCGCGGGAAAGCTAGTCATATCATAAAAATAAAATAAATAAGTTTTAAAAACATGCTTTCGTAAATAGGTGTACTAAAAATGTATAAATACAATTTTGACACTATTTACTATACACTATTTACAAAAGCGTGTTTATTTCGTTTTTAAACTATTTTTTATTTTTCATTTTGAGTTGTTTCAAACCAGAAAGCAAAATAAGAAATTTCACAGATCTAACTTTAAAACTTACGGAGTTTATAAAAAAAATGCAACCCTTATTTTAGAACAATTGCATTTTTTGCAACCCTTACCCCATGTTGATTTTTCAAAAACGCCGAATCATATTTTAAAACAATAAGCCAAATACGAAATTCCACACATCTAACTTCAAAACTGGCGTAGTTTACAAACGTAACTTACAACCACTATTTTACCCCTTAGGGGATGAATTTAAAAAAATCCTTTTTTATCGCATTGTATTGTCATCAGTCCTTGATAAGTATGCGAAGTTTCAATTAAATCCGACCTTCTAAAGTGGGAGAACAACACGTTCATGGATTCCGTTACTTACTAACATAAGTATGAAGCTAATAAAAGCGTATTAATTAAAAAGAAGTGATTTGACTAGAAAAAATAGTGACGTCATAGGCCGATATTTGTATGAGATCTCATTATAATATGTTTGCTTTAAAACACAAAGGTAGTTGTTTCACCGTATGGCGCAATGAGTCTTAACTATACAATGACCATCTGACTAAGTCAAGAGGTATGTGAAGTCAAAGTCAAGTCAGATCAGAATGAGGGTGACAGAGGACAGAACGTCATGACTCCCTAGCACTGAGTGAGTCTAACTTCATATAGGTCTATTATTATCTCCTATTACAAGCAGTTCTTTGCTTAAAAAGCGAGCTCGTAATCTAGTTAAGTGAAACAGTGTAATTGATAATAAAGCATTTTTTTTAAGAGCAATTGAAACCCTGATATAGTTGGATCCGGTCTTAGTACAGACAAAGGATGGATCCTAGCACTTCCCAGCAGTCTCAAGCCAAGAAATTTTACGGATATCAAATCACCGGCGGTAGCCAGCTAAGGCATCGGTCGCAATCGTAAGGTCACGGGTTTAAATCCTATCCATGATACTACCGACGTGAACCCATTCCTATCACAAGCCATTGAGCTTAGTTGGGGTTTATATGATTGCTAGTATGGTGGGACCCACAATCCCACATTGCGATCTTTAAACGTAAAAATCTTTAAATCTAAAAAAAAACGTATCTTAAACCAAGAAGGTAAAGAACTAGTGGTTCGTATCTGGTTTCATTTCAAAGTGAAAGCAATGTGTGTGAGAGTATGATATGTTTGACTATTTGGGGCTTACGGTCCTCTTATTTAATAATAGATGCCTATCATGAGATTGGCATCTATTTTTGGATAAGAATAGTTATGAAACTCACATGACATTTAGTGTGTAAGTGATGGCACTTAAACACTAAATGTCATGTGATTTTGTCACCAGATTCCGCTCTGAGAAATAGTTTAGTGCCAAGATGCCAAGTAATAATTCCATAATTTTCTAAGCATCGTTTAGTGTAAATAGTGATTCACTGTTCAACCTATATTTAGCAACTAACCTCCTTGCTGTTTGAAATTATCATGTGCTAGTCTGCATATTATCCATATAATAACTTCCCAATAAGCTCTGATGATAGTTTATTGGTCATCAAACTATTGCGATATGAACTATACGCAAATGCTATTAGTATCCGGAATAATTACCAAATTAGTCGATCTGTTCTGTTAGTGTCATATTTAAGCACTTTGCTTACTTACTACTCTGTTTTAAGTTATTATACTGCATTCGTTGTAATTTACATTTTGCTAGTGTATAGAATAAACATAAATTATAGATTTTCAAATAAAACAGTTTAGTCAAGGATGCTATTTTCAAAGATGTATTACTTTTCTAAAAGCGTCCTTCGCAGAGGTCTTTTGTAAACAATGAATAGCAGACATGACGGTGAATATTATAACTGCATAAGCAAGTTACGTGATAATAAAGTCATTGCGCTTTAAACTTTACACCATGTAGCATATAAATGTTTAAAGACAGTTTCAACCGATATTGCTTTCTGCAATTCAATAGTATTTAGCGTTTTTCTACCAAAAAACAACGTCAAAAAATATTCCGGAGAATTTGAGAGTTTGATAATCACACTAATATTATAAAGGCGAAAGTTTGTGAGTATGTGAGTGTGTATGTTTGTTACTTCTTCACGTCTAAACGGCTGGAGGGATTTTAATAAAATTTGGTATGGAGTTAGCTGACACCCTGGATTAACACATAGGTTAATAAACCGCGGGTAACACCGCGGGGCACAGCTAGTTTATTATCATTTCATTTTTATGTCCAAATGGAAGACATAGACCTCAAAGTCTAAAATTTTTATTATTTTAAAGAAAAAGCAAAAAAAGTCAAAGCCAAAAATATGACGCTTTTCGTAAGGATAGATTTGACCTGTCATAAATGTGATTGACCCTGATGCCCTGACTTCAATCTCGAACTTACCACCTTTTTTATTGACGCTTGGTGGTATCATCATTGAATTGTTAAGGTCAAGAGGATTGACGTTTATTTGAAGGCCTGCCGCCCGTCGCGCCGCCGCCACACCTCGATCATAAACAAAACACTGATAAGATAACGGGATATTAATTTTATTATCATATAATGTCATATATTACTCATTCATTATGCATGCGTAAGATTACTTGCAAAAAGTGCGTCATAATAAAGCACCCGTCATAACAATGGTCGCAGAACTAAGAATAATATAATATAATATCTTAGGACAAATCACACAACGCTATCTGATCCCAAACTAAGCAGAGCTTGTACTATGGAAACCAGACAACTGATAAACGTAGTTATATATTTCTAAATACATACATATTATAGATAAATAACACCCAGACACACAAAGTTTTATCCTGAGTGGGGATCGAACCCACGACCTCTTGCGTAGCAGTCGGATGCACTCCCACCACGCCACAGAGGCAGTCATGTTAAGAATGATACAAAGAAGGCGGTATACGTTCGATTTATGTATCTCGTCAGAATACGTACCCATTTTCATAATACTCAAGACCCAAACAGGACCAAATGATTAATAAATGCATCCACTTAACGACATTGCACCGTAACCGTGACAAAGACACGTGTACCGGTAATATGGACGGAATCTGTCACGTGAACAATAGAACCCATCTCGAACGCCTGTACAAAATAGCCGTGGGTAACATGGAAATGGGTAACTGATATTTTATATTAGGATATTTACCGATTGCATTGGTGATTCTATATTATATTATGAATGAGGTTGTGTATTTATTTACTATTTTGATAACGTTACTTTTAGATTTTTCTAAAAACAGAATAATGCTTACTTTATGGTCATAGGATTCCCTCGTTTATACAAACGGTGAAATCCCCATTTAATCAACACTGGTATTATAAAGTACTTAATAAATAAGCATTAAATTAGTTTAATAATTGCTAAAAAAACGTCCCAGACTTATGTCTGAACTTCTTCAAGAACCAAAATGTAACTGTGACGAAGACACAAGGAATTGATATGACCTATAGGAAAGATAGGTCTTAAATTAAGCTACTGTCACTATTTACCGCTAGCCGTTAATCTTTACTAGTCGTAGATTGGCAACGTTCATTTAATCTTGCAGTACCTATAATATGAAACAATCACGGTAGATCAGTAAACTAGTGTATGTGGTCTATCTAAGGGCTATCTCCTATCTCTAAATCAGGCCACAAGTCACACCACCCCTGTTTATAGACACCAACATAATTATAAGTGGAGTGTTCATTATGGTGCTATCAATAACTATTTTGTAGGTTGGTATCTGTTATCTAAAACCCTCAACCACAAAATTGTTTGGAAGGATCAAGTGCTTTGATATTCCCAAACGATTTAGTGATCGAACGCTTCATGCCTGATGAAAAATATGATAAATATGCTAAATAAATGAATATTCATAGGTCATTCTTTTTTACACAAAACTTTCGCAAAATCTTTAGATGTTACTGTTATATTAAACGTGACAATTACTTATCTACTGAGGTTTAATCTCTGTCTAAAATTCGAAAAAGAGAAAATATCCGAAAACGGAACCCTTGATAATACAACTAAAGCATAACATAGCATATTTGTTGTTACCATTCAGGGTAACAACAAAAACAATTAGCAACACCAGTCTTCTTGTTAACAATAGATACAGTAACTCCCTGGGTTCAGGGCCTGACTTCTTGAAATAGAAATTCCTTCTACAAAGCCTATTCATTACAACAGTTCTATGAGGATTTTTTTATTAAAAAATATCAAACGCGACCTTGACAAGACTGCAAACGGAATATTTATTTGCGTAAAGTTATGCAATATCAATATCGCGTATACTGCGCAGTAATGTAATGTAATTATTGAAAAAATACCATTATTGATTGTATTTAGTTACCATTTTTATCGTCCGGAAAAGATTAGACATGATTTATAGTTATAACTATTACTCAAGCATTAATAACGATAGATATACTTCACCTTTGTCAGCCTTTTAGCTCAAAACCCAAGGTCATACTGCTGGGACATATGCCTACCCTTTGAGACGGTACGGGTCGTAAATGCCCGACGCGGACGTAATGCGAATTCATACTAAGAATTCGAAAACATGTCGTCTTCGAATTCTTCATTCTAAGTAGCCTATTTCATACTTAAAGCTTATGGGTCTATGATATCGCACTAGATAATGTGTGGGCAAAAAAATCCTCGCAAAATGAGGCACAAAGATTTGGGCACTCTAATTCCATATAGACAAGATACAAAAATAAAAATAGGTTTAAACAATAGTTAAACAACATTAACAAGACTCATAAGTTACTATTTACGAGTATAAGGCACTTCATCGCTACAATAATCAATATCGGTTTAAAAACTAATCAACTTAAACCGAGAGATTTATTAATCACATACAATTTTCTTATCACGTATTGTCCTGTACGATCAATCAATTTTACTTATCAATCTTAGCCTTATTAACAATTCCGTTATCATTCAGTGATAAGGTGCGTCGCAGTCGGGACCTTCCTTGTTTGACCTTACGAAGGGCGCTTATTTAGGTCACCCGGGCAAGGGCATAAAACTGGTATACAAGGACGGCCGTTATGCCCTTGAAATGAATGATACAGAAGAAAATTATACAGTTAGTATTGAATTTAGATGTCCACTTAAGTTGATTATTGTTGACATTTTAAGGTCATTAAAATATTGTTTTGGTGTTTGTTTGTTTTGTAATGTAACCTATGTAATTATGTGCAACCCTAAATAATTAGGATATGCTTAAAATTAAATCATCTTTTCAAGTTTGTTTTTTATAACTATAAATTCATAAGCAAAGATATTGAAGATATTTTGATCTAATGGGTATTTAAAAAGTTTATTGTTAGGGGTTAATGTTAATGAAAAATTAAAATTTGTATTTTTTTAAGATATAACATATTTATTTATTCAAAATATTTACCCTCATTGTCGAATATTGCTGGAATCGGAAGCTCAAGATTCGACATACTGTATGAAAGCTTTTTGTGCTGCCGCCTGGGAAGATTTTTTTTACCACGTAGAAAATTGTCCAAATCACGAAAAAAAATATAGTCAGTTGGAGCAAGGTCTGGCGAGAACGGAGGATGACGTATGGTTTCTAACTTCAGCTCCTGTAGAGTTATAACGGTCGTGCAATATAAGGTCTTGCATTATCATGGAGCCAATGATGTTTTAATTAAAAAGGTGTAGATAGGTTACAAGCGTTCAGCAAGCGGCACCTTACTATAATTTAGAAAATTGACCAAATTTTTTTCAGTGTCGCATCGCCGGCGTCAACAGATGTAAGCAGCGAATTACATTTTTCTCTTTTTCGCTCGTGATAATTAAATCATGCTTTTCTACTTTTACGACTTTTTATAATAGTATGACATTGCAATATATAGGATAACTATGTGTGCGTCGTTTTTAAAGATCGAATGTTGTTTATGTAACTTATCTACACCTTTTTATCCGTCTACGGCGAATCCAAAAAGGAAGGGTTTTGTTTTAGTAGTCTATATTATGTTTGTATTTACGTATGTTCTACCGTAGCGCCTAAACTTGAGTAGTTTAGGCGCTAGTCCAATTTCGATGAATGAGGATGAATGATGCTATTATGGTGCGGGTGACATAGGCTACATATTCTCAATTATTGGCTTTTGTCTCACACTCTAACCCTCAATACGTCTATAACAAAATGTATTGCTTTCTCCATCAATTCTATAACACAACCCACTAGCTTTATTTCTATTACAGCACACTTATGTACTAACCCATCGCCAACATGTCAATGCCCACAGATAAACTCTGTTGAAACTATAAAATACCCTGGGATAGTCCTAGACAAAACATTGAATTTCAAACCACAAGTAGAACAACTAACGAATAGAGTCCGTAATTTTTTTTTTATATTTAGGTCCTTACGTTACGTCGCAAATCAAGGCATAATCCGCAATGTTTACTTTGCCTTATGCCAATCGATTGTAACGTATTGCATTTCGAGCTGGGGTGGAACTTATTAAACAACTCTCAAGCCGTTGGAAGTTGCACATAGAGCTATCCTGAAAATAGCTACCTTTCGCCCAGTTATGTGTTCGACCACTGAGTTATACAAAAAGTGTAATGTTTTGAATATCAGACAGCTGTACATACACCAATCTACTTTATTCCAACACCATAACACACCAATGTTGTAATTACCAAGAGGCGTAAAGATAAGATCTCCAAAGCCCAACTTTTCTTTTACCCGTAGGTTTTTTTACTACATGGGCCCTTTCCTCTACAATGAAATCAACAAA
The DNA here is from genome assembly GCA_945859575.2 of Herminia tarsipennalis. Lineage (NCBI taxonomy): Eukaryota > Metazoa > Arthropoda > Insecta > Lepidoptera > Erebidae > Herminia > Herminia tarsipennalis. Next base: position 10,598,510 of record OX243844.2, on the reverse strand, counting down.
GATATTCCGTTTTATAAATTACCAACAAGTGCGTGTAAACTGGCTGTTAAAAGTTTTTTACTCTCAAAGTCATATAATGACACTGAAGAATACATAAGTAGCTCCACATAAGATTCAAACACACACGGCCCGCGCACACACACACAAACAAATAAATAAGAAGTAGAATTAAAGTGTGGTACCTACCCCTACAAACGAGACGGAACACCCATAACAAGTGACTAATGCGGGAAGGGACTGTACTCCTAAGCACAGGCTAATTACTTAGCCTAGTTAGGAAATAGAGAAACTCAATGTATATGTATGTAAAATCCTGTTGTTTCTCATACTGAAGTACTACACGTTGTATTTACTTTAGATAAATAAACATTATTACTATTTTTATTATTATTAATTATGAAGATCACATAGCGTATAGTAAGCATGTAAATGTGGTGTTTTTACCTTTTTGTTTTCAAATATACCGTGTTTGGTATCAAATGAAAGAGCTTAATTAGCATATTAATTTGAAACATAACACATTGCTAGTTTTAATTGCATTAACTCCATAATTGCGTAGTATCTCTGTATCTCTTTATAAAATACACAGAGAAAATAATCACTCATAAAATAAAGACGTCAAATTTTTTTTGACGTTTTTGGTTGACAGTAAAATCTTTATGACAATAGGTAAATAATTCATAGAAAAATTCTGATCGGTGGAAAAAAAGTCGAAGTCTGGTATAAAGTTTTTGGTAAAACGTCTGCTTATTACTTAAAATATCATTACATGGAGCAATAATGGTGAAGATCGATAAACGAGTCGAATCCGGGTTGTTTCACTGCCAGTTTCACATTCAGCACAGTAAACATCTGATGTTATTGTTTGACCAGATCTGAGACAGCTATAGTGAATAACGCCATGAAGAGTTACCAAGTTAAGCGCTACCTCTGTGATTTTTTTTCATATTTTTTGGTCACATTGTTCAAAAGTTAAGCGGAAGGACACAATTTTTGCAACTTTCGGAGCGATTGTTTCCAAAAATATTCTCTCAAACATTTTAAGGTTTCTAACAAACTTTGTTAGAAACCTTAAAATGATTTTAAAAGCCCTGTCGAATTATGTGCCACTCGTTGATGTTTGATGAAAAAAAAAACAACTTTTGTTACATGTATGGAGTGCCCTCCGTAAAAATATTTATTTTTGTTATTTAGCTATTAAACTAAGTAGCGGCTATTAGACAAGACACCTTTTCACAAAATTTCATCAATATTAATTGAGTAGTCTATGAGTAAAATGCCTGTGACATACGGACGGACAGACAGACATACAGACGGACATTACGAAACTATAAGGGTTCCGTTTATGCCATTTTGGCTACGGAACCCTAATTACTCGGATTTTCGAAGTATACTTTCCCTTGTTTAAGCTGAATAAAAAAAATGGAATTCGAAATCGAATGTTGCACATTTTTCAAAAGAAAAACCTCTGTATCTTGTAAAAAGTTTCACTCGAAAATTACTATGAAGACTATGAAAACTATGAAGGTTTTATGTCAATTCAATCTATTACTATATTTAAGGCAATTTCATCTTTAACCTTAATTATATATTTAGCTGACCTACAGACTTGGTGCAGTATTGTTATTATACTTGTCTAGAAAAGGAGGTTTAAAACAATCTATGATATAATTAAATGATTGTTTACAGTTTCAGAACAGATGACGTTTGACGTCAATCATCCAATAAAAGTGCTGTTAACCGTTCGTTCATAAACATTCTTGGGAGTATTTTTGTGTAATGATGATGCGGTTGGCAACTATCGTAAAATTGCGGACAGCAAAAATTTGCTAATTTAAAACAAGTTTTTTTATTTGGTAGGGTACAAATGAGAGATACAGAAAGATGAGTGCTGTAACTGCCACATGTAACTAAGGATTCATAGAAGAGAAGTAAAAAATAGATAATTTGAGATGAGCGTGCTTAGTCTTAACTTAAGCTTAGCTTAGACAAAGCTAGACAAGAGAAGACTAAGTTTATAAACCTCTGTTCCAAAGAAAATAAATAAAAGTAACGTAAAATAAGAATTAATTACTATCATGCGGAGACTAGATAATTTTCTTTCGATTTTTTATCCAATCTTAATTTTATTTGAGTAGTAATAATTTTAAACTAACCTTAATTACATACAGGTACCTATATTATTTAGGTACTAATGTAGATACCTAAATAAAATAGGTAGGTACTTGTAAACAAGCCGCATGGTACCGGCTTAAGAATAGTGCCACCCCATCTTTTCCCGTGGGTGTCATCAAGGCGACGAAGGGATTGCACACTGGAGGACAAAGCCTTACTGCGATCGCCAACCAGCTCGCCAAGCGTGGCGATTATGGCAATTACCCCCAGAATCTATAATAAATAGGTTCTACTGAGGAGACCCGTGCCCAGCAATGTGACATCATTTAGGTTGATATTTAAACAATTGTAATGTAATAAAAATAAGTACGTAGATGCTGTTAGTTAAATGAAAGACGTGCCTACAAATGTAGATACGTCATTTATTTGTCTGAATTAGTTCGCAACCAGCTTGAAGACGTCAATCGGTTAGTGCGTCTATTCATGTAAATAGTTTCAACATTGTAAGGCTTCATAGAAATGCATATTACATGAATATATTAATTTTCCATTTTTCTAGTAGGTATTGGTGTAATAAATGTTATTTTTAGGTTTTATGCCTATCTAGATATGCCTTGATCGACGAAATAGTCACAAAGTATCTAGAAGGCACAATTTGTAAAATAAACTACATTTATGAAAATATTATTTTTCAGGATATATATAGTATGTTGAGCTTTTTTTTACTACTAAGTACATGTAGAGACGAGCTGGTCGTGCGCCTGTTGGTAAGCGTCACACTAGCACATAAGAGTGTCAGTGTCACCCAAATCCTTGTTTGGCAAAGATGTGAATGTCACTGTACCAAGTTCCTCATTTGAATCTCTAGTTCTTAAGTCTCATTTGCTCCGTAATTACACTTGCTACAGTGCCCTTCAAACGAAACAAAGTGATGTGTTAATATCACTATTTCACGGAAGTATAACTGACAATCTTGGGGTACCCACCTAGACGGCCTATGGCTTAGATCTAAAATCGGTGCCCTCAATGTCTCCAATAATATAATAATATCTAATATAATATCTTGGGACAACTCAAACAAAGCTATCTAATCCCAAACTAAGCAGATCTTGTACTATGGAAACCAGACAACCGATAAACATACTTAAATATTTCTAAATACGTACATATTATAGATAAATAACACCCAGACACAGAATAAACCATCGTGCTCATCACACAAAGTTTTATCCTGGGAGGGGATCGAACCCACAACCTCTTGCGTAGCAGTCGGATACACTCCCACCACGCCACTGAGGCAGTCAAAAACTACCTAGGTACTGATAAGATTAATTCGTTATTAATTCGTTACACACGCTACTTTTCTCTTTTTCTCAATAGTGACCGGATTTATAAAATATATATGGACATATCGATCTCACTGCACTGAAAATATCCTTGTCCCATTTACCTAGTTACCCTTACAGCTGTATTTGATACCTCATGTATGTATATTGATTTTATAATTATTTTTAGCATTGATACAGTTATAAAAATACAAAATAGTAGGTTTACACCCGTTATACCATATAACAACGCCAGAGTCGATGATGATATTCCGCTGGATTCTTTTGTGTATTTAGCAATTTTTTTTCTACTACGGGAATTGATAACGCCTAATAAGACTTGTGAAAAAGACGAAGAAGGGTTGAGGTAAATTCCAAGGTCTTTAATATATAAGTTGACAAGAATGAATGTATACACACATGAACTTAATTAAAAATGAAGCTTGCCAATCTCATTATAGAATTTTATAAGCTACGGGTCTTAATCGCGTAAATATTTTATTTTAAGGCTAAATACCTTTGTTTATTTCCCGACGTTTCGACCGTATTGCAACGGCCGTGGTCACGGGTAGACTGACTTGCCTGACTTGCCAATCTCGACGTATAGTGGAACGGTTATCAACTAGCGTTATCAAGGTTTCTTCTCTTACATTTCTGTATACTTGAAGAGAAGTTACAGTCTTTCGGTTATGTTCATGAAATTTTTATAGCCAATCTATACTAACATTTAAACTTTCGCGTTGCATGATTACCGGCCGTGGTCCCATAGCGGACTGACATCACTCCGACAGTCCGCTTGTGACCACGGCTGGTGATAATGCGTGTTAATTCCCGTATAATAAATAGTTATAGCCAATCTATACTTCTATATATATACTATTATTATACTTATACTAAAATTATAAAGAGGAAATATTTGTATTTTTGCATGTAACAAATAAACTTAAAAACTACTGGACCGATTTCAAAAATTCTTTCACCATCAGGAAGCTACACTATCTCCGAGTAACATAGGCTACTTTTTATCCCTGTATTCCTACGGAAACGGGAACTACACAGGTGAAAACGCGAGGCATCCACTAGTAATCATTGTACATTTTTTACCTGTCTCATAAAACTAGCTAGAATAATAAAACGGAATGAAATTTGTTATCGCTTTGCTACATTATTGCTTTTCGATCGTTAAGAATGATTGTATGACTCACACATTCAGGTTACCGTTATAGGCTTTCATATTCAAATTTTGCCCATTGTAGAAGGAAATAGAGGCATAGAGGGAAGAAATGATTGCTTATCAGGCAATACCGATGTTGTTCGACTGTGAAAATATTTGAAAACTGTTCCAGCACTGCGTATGATCCGACGTAGACCATTGTAATAGTAGAATAGACCTCCACCTATATCTACATATACATCATATATAAAACAAAGTCGTGTTAGTTACACCATTTGTAACTAAAGAATGGCTAGACCAATTTTAATGATTTTTGTGTTTTGGATTGGTCTTCATCCGGAATAGGACAATAAGTATTAAAGACGTTGGAAACGTGACAAAAAAATAAAATAAAAAAATATTCCCATGCAAAATGTTCATGAGTTTCGTGCCGGTCAAACTTTATTCCGTCGATACGGTAAACTCTCCCCTCAAATATAAGAACATATTTGGATAAAGGTTTCGGATCCACAAGATATATCCACAATATTCGGATAATCGCGTACCCATTTTGGATTTTTAAAATGTAGAATAGTGTCAGTGATTGACATAGAGAACAGGACAACGCCATCCCTTTCAATTAAAAATACGTCAATGGTAATAAAAAAGGATTGACATGTTTATTGTTGTCAAATATTTATGCGTGCGTTTGAATAAGTTCATGACCTCCTTTGGTGATGTTCAATAACAAAAAAACTCTGTTTTGAAAGTGGAGTTGGTTGATGTTAACGCATGGAGATGTGCCAACGTTTGTTTAGGGTATCATTCAGATTAGTTGAAATTATTTTTTTAATTGATTAGTTGGAACGGTTTTTATCATTAACGCAGGCTCGAGGCACAGATTGGGGGGATACTTTTATAAACAACGGTTACTCATGTTCCCATTAACCTGATAGGGAACGTTGCTGAACGTTGTTAATCCATGACATCATGACATTGCGTCATTTTCCCCCAATTTTGCACCAGTTTTGGTGCAAAATTGGGGGAAAATGACGCAAACGAAGTTGCACGGGTCAGTTAGTATTATATACATATCAACCCATTTAATGTCCCACTGCTGGTCACGGGTCTCCTCAGTAGATCCTACTTATATAGGTCTTGAGGGTAATTGCTATAATCGCCACGCTTGGCGAGCGGGTTGATAATCGCAGTAAGGCTTTAAAATAAGCAGAGCACGCTGCAGCCCATCCTCAGATGGTAAAACGGTTAGCGGCCTTGACGACACCCACGGGCTGAGATGGGGTGGTACTATTCTTAAGCCGGTGCCACACGGCTAATCCATACCTGCTGCATTGTATAAAATGAAGTCGCTGTCAAACGTCTGTACACTTAGATCTTCTACATTACGTAACAAATTTTGATAAGGTTTTCACCATCAGTTAGTGGTGAAGAAACCTCCGTGCGAAGCTGGGGCGGGCCACTAGTTTATAAATATTTTACAAAGTAAGAAAACAAAACTAAGACTGTACATTAGTTTGTCATAAAATGATTCCGGAAAACATTTTCTTGCCAACACGTGTCCAGTGACCTACAAGATATTTTTCAGTTCTTATTTAATAGCCAATGGTGAGAAGTAAATAGGAATATGGCATTGAAACTGGATTGCTCTTGTGCGAACTGACTCGAGTGACCGTCATCTGGGTGTGACGCTTATTTATGTATTTGCTTCATGTAATTGATCGTCACGAAGATACGAGCCTTCAATAGGTTTATTTACATCTTGTTTTGGACAAACATCTAGATAGGCTATTGTGGGCTTCCTTAAAATTTTCCAGTGTTCGAATCACATCCATTTATACCCAAAGTGGTGAATGCTCGTTTTACTTTGTGAAATGCATGCAAAGTATTATCTCAGTTCAATAGAAGAGATTATGTTTGATAGTATTTATGTTTATTCTCATTGCTGGGCCACTCTTTTGGAGAATGTAAGTTCTATAATCTCGTATCCACGTAGCCTGGTTTCAGTGCGAATTGATGGATGACTGTGTTCTTGGACAAGCGGGTTTTTTTCCCGATGTTTCCTCTGTGATATTATTCTTGGAATTTGATTTCTCTTGGTAGCTAATTCAGTGAGATAGAGCTCATTAGTAAATTACCTTTTCACTTGTTTAACTTTGCGTCAATAGTTTTTTTATGGTTTACTTGTAAATACAGTTGTATATCTACTGAAAGTAGTATCGTAAACCAATCAAGAATCATGGTCAACTATTGCAATATTTGTAGGAAGCTGTAAACAATCTAGTTAACAACTATTTGTTGTGCTTTTTTCTGAGCGTAATTTACTGTTCATTGATAGGTAAAATTACTACGTATTGTATTTATTTACGACAGTTTTTATAGCTTTGCCGTTTTGTGCCCATGAGGGTCAATTGGCATCCTGTTAACAAACTAACAGTTAAAGAATTCTCAAACGCAATTCAACTTTGAAGGGAAAAATGGCCACAGAAAGTCGTTTAAAGTTATGTATCTACCTTTTTAGATGTTTTATGCTGAAATATATTGTGATGATAAATATGAAAATACAAATTAGATGATTGAGACTTATGTTCTGTCCATTTCCGAATCCAATCCGTCCAGTTAAAATTCTGTTCGGTAAAATTAGCACGTTGTTTAATTGAGAATCTCCCTATTATGGCAAATTCTCAATTAAATAGGGTAACGTATTATTTGCTTTTTGCCGTATCTCTAAAATAAAATAATTACAAAAACACTCCTAAAGAATCCAGCGTCTTTATGCCGAATATTTTCTTCTTCAGTATATTATAAAAATTTTATATCTTAAGGGTCTTAATCGCGTAAATTATTTAAGGTAAACTACCTTCTTTATTGCCCGACTTTTCGACCGTCGAACGGCCGTAGTCACGGAAAGACACAGTCTTTTTTCAGTTTGTACAAATCGTGAAAATTCTTTAGTGTAATATGCAATTACGATAATTGTTTTAGTGCGCAAATATTACGCTTTAATACACCGGTTCATTTTCCATTTAACGCGATAAAGGAAATAAAAACACTTGAAGAAATATGTACACGAACAAAAATAGTATTTAGATGCAGACGTGTTTTTTAATCGTTGGCATTGAATCAAGTTTTTGAAGAGATTGATGTTTGTACACCATTCGATTTAAAGTTCTTATAGATGAAATCGCATTTCAAATGTTTGCCATATTACTATTTATATTTGTTTGCCATATTTACAGCTATTGTTTCATTGATTTATATAGTGTTGTCTGAATATTTTATGTATCTTTATTCTATTTAACTCACTCATAGTTAATTTTTACTTTTAATGTTTTAAAATGTGAACTTAAACTTAAATTAATATAGTACAAAATAATAAATAAAAGACAAAAGGGATGTGATTAAAATAAAGCAAAATAATTTTATACAGATACGTTTAGGCCAAACGTATGGAAATTTATTTAGATAAAAGTAAAGCGAAGGTAACATGAACCACCTGGCGTTCATTGAGGTAAAATTGTTACATAGGTATCTAACCTAATAATAAACTCCATGATGGTGTGCCAGATATCTAGGAGAACGCGTACTTGATGATTCCGTCTCATAATTAAACTCCAAATTGCCATTAATCAAACTCGGTGATCGTGCTACCACTGTGTGATTTAATTGTGCTGTCTGCCTGTAAAACCTATAACAGTAACAAGTAAGAACTTGGCTTGGCTTGGCTTGAAGATAAGTAATAAATTTCTATACCTACGTGTATGTGTGGAGCATGCGCGGAGCCCCCTTCACCAATGCGGCGGCGCGGCTCTGCCGTCATCTTTTGACATTTAGTGTGTGAAATGTTTTATTTATATTTTGATATTTAATTTATTAGAAATTTATATAGTGGTAGTAATTATAAAGTGTAAATATTATTATAGGGTTAGTGATTTTTAATGTCGCAAAACTTGAGCAGCAGTGATGTGAATGTGAACGAACCTACCACGTCGCTAGTGCGCTGCCCTAATTGTCCACAAGCTCGGTTTTTTAAAGGTAAACGGGGTTTGAAAGTACATTTTGGTAAAGTGCACAAATCCCAAGATGTACTTTCGAGCCCAGTTCCATCTACTCAAATACCTTCTAATAATACTCACAATACTCCCTTTTGGAAAATTCTATCCAGTTTCAAAAATTCTGTCCCTGTGTTAAAGAGGATCCCCCGTGGTGCAAGACCTACAGTAGCACAAAATTAAGGGAAGGTGACATAAGGGGAGCAGCTCGACTTCTATTCAGTAGTGACGTGGTGGCGCCTTGCTCTGCTGACACGCTTGCGGGTCTGCAGGGCAAACACCCAGCACCAAGGGATGGCCTGTCCTTCCCCGACCCACCCGACGCTGATGCAGATTGCCTCGGTGTCACTGCCAAGGACGTGCTATATGCCGTTAACTCCTTTCGGAGCGGATCTGCCGACGGCCTTGACGGCTTGACCCCACAACATTTAAAAGATCTTCTGGGTTCAAGTGCCGGGGAAACTGGCGGCGCGCTCTTGAAGGAGTTAACGGCCTTAATTAACCTTATGCTCTCCGGCAATGTGGATGATAGCGTTTTAAGCATTTTATATGGGGCAAATTTATGTGCTCTTCGCAAGACCGATGGTGGTATTCGTCCCATTGCCGTAGGAAGTACTTATCGGCGTACGGCAGCCAAATTATGCTGTTCTTATTACCGCGACCATCTAGCGAGTAAATTCCAGCCCCTGCAACTTGGTTTTGGCTCAAGAGGGGGCTGTGAGGCTGCCGTACATGCTCTATCCACGTACCTTGGCTCGGGTAAGGCAGAGGTCATTCTTAAGGTTGACGTGAAGAATGCCTTCAACTCTGTCAACAGGGACACTTTGTTGGCACAGGCAAAATTAGAAACACCCAAAATTTACAGTTATCTTTGGCAATGTTACAGACTCCCATCCAAATTAATCTACAAGGACAACCTTTTGGATTCAGCAGTAGGATGTCAACAAGGTGACCCCCTTGGGCCAGCCATTTTTAGTTTAGCTATTCATCCTATCATTCGGCAGTTGAATTCCAAATTTAATGTTTGGTACCTAGACGACGGGACTCTGGGGGGCGATGTGGAAACCGTGTTTAACGATTTGGCTTTTCTAAAAGATAAATTTCAAGATATTGGCTTAGAATTAAATTGCAGCAAATGTGAAATTTTCTTATGTGATAACATTGACAAACTTCCGACTTTATCTAAATTTAACTCTTTAGTTCCAAATTTAAAACATATTGAAAATAACTCTTTTCGAATTCTTGGGTCCCCGATATTAGAAGAAGCCTACAATTCTTTTATAGAGGAGAAAATACAAAAATTCTGTGAAGTTTCGGACAGATTACTCCAAATTAATATACACTCAGCCTTCACTATCATTCGGTATTGCCTTTTCGTCCCGAAATTAACACACGCGCTTAGATGCACTCAGCTGTTTAAAAATTTAGCACTTTTAGATAAAATGGACAAAATTATACAAAACACACTTTGCAAAATTTTAAATATTGCTATAAACGACCGAGCATGGCTACAGGCGTCTTTACCTGTCCGCCTGGGCGGCCTTGGTGTTCGGAAAATTTCAGATGTAAGCTTACCAGCGTTCTTGTCTTCACTTCACAGCACTGAGGAATTAACCAGGAAAATTTTAACTCCTACACTGGTTGATTCCGAAGTGAGGTGTAAGTCTGAAGCCTTGAACGCTTGGAAAATGGCTTGCCCAAATGTTGATTTTCCCTCCAACCTGTCCTCCCAGAGGCAGTGGGATTGGCCGCTCTGCAGTTCAATAAGGCAGCATTTAATAAATACTTTTTCCTGTCCTACATAGCGAGCCCGCCTACTGGCTGTGGGTGAATGGGAATCGGGCATCTGGTTGCAGGCTCTTCCATCGTCCAACTTAGGCACAAAGTTGGACGATACGACATTTCGCATCGCTGCATGCCTTCGTTTGGGTGTCCAATGTGTTTCTCCTCATCGATGTCACTGTGGAGAAGACGTGTGCGGCCTCGGATACCATGGCCTGTCGTGCAGCAGGAGCGCAGGTCGTATGTCCCGCCACGCAAGCATCAACGACATAATCCGACGGGCGCTGGTGACCGCTGGCGTGCCAGCTGTGATCGAACCAAATGGTTTGACGCGCAGTGATGGTAAGAGGCCGGACGGTATGTCTTTGTTGCCTTGGAGGATGGGTCGGCCCTTGGTATGGGATGCAACTTGCGTCGATACCTTGGCGCCTACCCATCTCCCAAGCACGGCGAATTACGCCTGCGCTGCTGCTGCATCCGCTGAGAACCTCAAACAGCGTAAATACAGTAATCTGGTTGGGGATTATGTATTTGAGCCGTTTGGGGTTGAGACTCTAGGGCCGTGGGGCCCAAGTGCGCGCCTATTATATAAGGAAATTTCCCGACGTCTTATCAGTGCCTCCCGTGACCAGAAGGCTGGCCTTTTCTTTGCACAAAGAATTAGCATTGCCATCCAACGTGGCAATGCTGCCAGCCTTCTGGGAACGTTACCTGTTGTCATCGATGGGGAGGAATTCTTTGACGCCTAAACGGTTCTGCCCTCCTTTTTTATTTTATTTTAATTCTGTAAATATCTTGTTTAATTGGTTAGATGTATTATAAATGTGATTATCATTGTTTTTATGCACTATTCGCCTGAAACACAGGTTTTCTTAGTTTGGGCATAAGTATTAAACTAGAAATTTAAGTAAACATTTGTAATAATTGTTATATCTTGTTATCTTCTGTATATGGAATAAATAAATTGGAAATTGGAAATTATTAGAATAGTAAGACAAATGTGTATGATGCAGATCATACTGATTTGATAAATGAACTGATTTAGTTTAAGTACCTATCTCAACATTGTACCTACGTAATTTTTTTTCCTGGAATCAAAGGTCTAAAGAGAAACGTAGTTTTTCTGCAACAACTCAATGATGGTATAACCTATCATGTCAGAAATTATTTTAGCTTAAAATGCTTATTATACCTTTGTGATTTTTTCATATTTTTTGGTCACATGGTTCAAAAGTTAAGGGGGGAGGGGGGTCACAATTTATGCAACTTTCGGAGCGATTATTTCCAAAAATATTCACATAATCAAAAAAGTTTATTAGAAATATTAAAATGTTGAAAAACCTGTCGAATGATGTCCCACACGTTGATTGTTACATGTTTGGGGCGCCCGCGCCCCCCACTAAAAATATTTATTTTTAATATTTAGCTATCAAACTAAGCTAGTTACTAGGCTACTACAAGACCTTTTCACTAAATTTTATCAATATTCATTATGTAGTCTTTGAGTAAAATGTCGTCTGTCTGTCCGTCCGTATGTTACAGGGACATACGGACGGACAGACAGATGGACATGCCGCAACTATAAGGGTTCCGTTTTTGCCATTTTGAGAAAATTGTAAAATAAATTGTGTTGTAATTGTATTGTAAAATAAAATGTTGTTATTTTATTTTACTTTGGCCGAAAGATAAGTTTATTTTTCGTTTACTTTTGTTTTGTTTATATGCCAAATAGCTGAGTTTCTCTAAAAGGTGGCCAATAATGTCTCATGATGTCACTTGTACCTACTTTAATTATATTAATCAAATGTTGTTTTGCTTTTGTTTTGATCTGTTGCTTTGGAAGGTTGTTATATGAGATTTTAGAAACAAGACATGCAATATTTGCAAAAAAATGGTTTATTTCTGCATATGTAAGAATTTGTTGATGCCAACCTTCTGCTGAATTACGCAGAAGCTATTAAGTCGGTAAGTATAAGTCAGTCGGTTTTTGGTATCGTTTAGTGACCTGGCTAAAACTAGAGGGCCCCTATCGATCGCGGGGCCCTGGACAAGTGCCCAGAGAGGGCCCAGTGGAAAAGAGGGATCTGCTTTTATGATAGTATAAGTATTTGACTGCCTCTGTGGCTCGGTAGGAATGTATCCGACTGCTACGCAAGAGGTCGTGGGTTCGATCCCCACCCAGGATAAAACTTTGCGTGATGAGCACGATAGTTTATTCTGCGTCTGGGTGTTATTTATCTATAATATGTATGTATTTAGAAATATATAAGTATGTTTATCAGTTGTCTGGTTGCCATAGTACAAGCTCTGCTTAGTTTGGGATCAGACGACGTTGTGTGAGTTGTCCCAACATTTATTTATTTATTATTATTTATTTTAAAAATGGAACGAAACAAAAACAAAACATTCGCTTAATCACACTATATCACACTTCACACTAATATTATAAAGGCGAAAGTTTGTGAGTATGTGAGTGTGTATGTTTGTTACTTCTTCACGTATAAACGGCTGAAGTGATTTTAATTAAATTTGTTATGGAGTTAGCTGACACCCTGGATGAACACATAGGCCAATAAACCGCGGGTAACACCGCGGGGCACAGCTAGTATAATATTATAAAGGCGAAAGTTTGTGAGTATGTGAATGTGTATGTTTGTTACTTCTTCACGTCTAAACGGCTGGAGCGATTTTTATAAAATTTGGTACGGAGTTAGCTGACACGCTGGATTAACACATAGGCTAATAAAACGCTGGCAACACCGCGGGGCACAGCTAATTATGAATAAAGGGGATTATGTATAAGTAAGTATAATTAAGCCCATTATGATAATAATAGTTTTCCTGTTTATGTTACTTACTTACCAGTGGCGAATATGATAACTACGTAAGTACATAGTATCATAATAATAACTTTACTGTCCGTGTTTGTGTTATTTTTAACTTTGTGAGTCGTTTCTTAAGATAAGACGATGTTTCACACGTGCAATAACTACGGTTTAAATTGACAACAAAGGGATGATAAACATGTTTTATGTGGATTTGCTGAACTTATCTGTGTACTTAGTTATATCAGATTCTAGGTTCATACTCTTAACCATAAGTGAGTCTGCGAATAACGGCCGGTCTCAATAATCTAATTATCCGATTTGGCTACTAGAAGTATATACTTGACATAAGCTCCTTACAAAATATGTCGAAATTCTACCTCTAGTAGCCAAATCCATCGATAGTTAGATTATTGAGACCGGCCGTAAATTATAATAATATGTAATTATGTTATTCTTGCAATGAGCTGAGGATCAACCCAAAAAGCGAGGAATATTTTAATTTCCTTAATCTATAGGTAGGCACTAATATTATAAAGCCGAATATAATCTCAGGAACTAATGATTCGAATTGAAAAATTCTTGTAGTGTTGGATAGCCTATTTATCGAAGAAGGCTATAGGCTATGTAACATTACGCTACGATACCATAGGAGCGGAGCAACAATGAAAAATGTTGCAAAAATGGGGAAAATTGAGGTAAACGAAGTTGCATGGGACAGCTATGCTTTTATCATTGGCGCAAAAAAGAAAAGTAGCGCAGAAAGCGCATATTAGTGCAGAGATCGCAAACCTGCATCATGGTAAGAATGGCACGCGTTAGGTATTATCTTAAGGGAGGCGAATGCTCTTTAGCTCTACCAAAAGAAAGGACGACAGCAGCTGCTTGATTTAATATTTAACTTAAAGCTCTTTGCGTGAAGCGTGGAGACGCAACTTACAAAGAACAGAAGTTTAGGAAAATACTTCATTGACGGTATGTCATAAGTCATAACCCAATTGACTGCATCTGTGGCGCGGTGGGAGTGTATCCGACTGCTGCGCAAGAGGTCGTGGGTTCGATTCCCACACGGGACACTACTTTGTGAGATCCACAAATTGTTATTCTGAGTCTGGGTGTACTTTGTGTCCGTGACTTGTATGTTTGTAAAGTCCCCCGCGACACAGGGTTTGTACCCTACTGCGGGAGTCATCTTTAATAAAATAATTTATAAAAAAATTGAAGTTATGGCACGTATACCTACCAAAAAAGGTTTGCCTTCCCTGCCATAGTCAGAAATGCATTAAAAAACTTTCTTTCTTCTACAATTTCCATTATTCTCTTGTATTTCAAATAAATATTAGGTGGATTACATTGACGAATGTAACCTTCAAAGTTCCGCTGCCGCTTATATTTTATTGCATTTTGTTTATATTAATGAACGGTATGCACTTTGTATGTTTACAGAAGTCGAGGTCATTACACATTTTTGTTTGTTTTAAATACCTTGGACGATTTCGAACACGTTTTAACAATATGCTCCAGGTATGCACATGGACGGATCCAGGATTTCATTCTGGTGGGGGGGGGGGGCACGAATGGCAAGTGGCAGTGCCGTATCTAGGGGGGACCATTTCGTTTCACTTACGTCAAATTCAGAACCTTCTCTTTTTTGAAGTCGGTTAAAAATTAAATATATAGTTTTTGAAAAAAATACGAAAGAAACCTTCTTTCAATAATTTATATAAAAGAAAACATCTTTAAATCTATTGGCAAATCAAAACAGCAATTCGTTTCAGTTCAGACAGAACGCAGACGATTTACATAACTAGAAAACCGACGTGTCCGAATCGCCGACGCGGGTACATTCAAATTTCAACTATGAAGTCAAGCCTTTACCTCTACCATAAAGTTTAAAATCCTATGTAGTTGTTCGGTAGTACAGGTAAAATTAAGTAGGGTATGAAACGGCATGCCGCATGCTATGACGAGCGACCTTGCCAACCACGTGCTCACATCGTGTCAGAGCACTCAATATAGACCAAAATTATTGCATATTCATATGGTTGGATTGTGATTGTGACGTCATTAGTTTACTATTATATACGTTTCTTGTATGCCGTGTGGTGCCGGCTTAAGAATAGTACCACCCCATCTCTTCCCGTGGGTGTCGTCAAGGCGACTAAGGGATTTCACACCGGAGGACGGGCAGCAGCGTCCTCTGCGTACTTAAAGCCTTACTGCGATCACCAACCCGCTCGCCAAGCGTGGTGATTATGGCAATTACCCCCAGGATCTACATACTAGTAGGTTCTACTGGGGAGACCCGTGCCCAGCAGTGGGCCATCATATGGGTTGATATGTAAGTTTCTTGTATTTTAAGTTATATTATCTGTAAAGTGTAAAGCCCCGTTCATACTACCTTGCCATACAAAATTATGTTCAGTATTTATTCACGTTCATTTTTTCCATGTCCATGACAAGCCCGTGCTAACTGTCAAAATCTTCTCATAATTTAAATGGAGAGCTGCGCTTGGAAATGCATCAACGCGCATGCGCGGCAAATATCTTTGAGCGCTCCACGCATGCGCCAGTTCGCACGGACTGGCCACGGACACGGAATAAAGACCGTGATTAAGGACCTGAGGAAATGTTTGTCCTTATGTTGTATAAGGTCCCATCTAATTAGCTTAATACCCAAACCGTAATTTACTGTGAAATGTGTTTTATGTTGATTTACAATAGATGTATCAAATTCTAGCTTTCCTATCTTATACCAAAGGCGAGTCTTATAAATTTTTACTTTTACTTTAAAAACAAACAAAAGTTTTTTTTATATGATACATTTTAAGACGTTAATTATTAGAAAGGGAGAAATATATATATAGTACTTAATTATTAGTTTTTTTTTTAATTCTGCACTGCTATACTAGCCTTGTATCGCGGGTTTTACAAACATACGAATCACGGGCACAAAGTACACCGAGACTCGAAAGAACAATTTGTGGATCACACAAAGTGGTGCCCCGTATGGAAATCGAACACACGACCTCCGGGTTAGCAGTCAGGGTCACTGACCTCACCAACGAGCAGCAGAAATCAGTATTTTAACATGCCCACTGTTGGGATAGTGTCTCTTTCCTGAGAGGGTGACAAGTCAAAATCCTCACAGCATGCCGCTTTCTTCACGATATTTTCATTTATGTAGGTATCTATCCATCCTAAGGAAGAGATGTAGGAGATAAGTAGTAGGTACTCTCAAAGTCAAAGTACTTTATTCACTTAGGTTACAAATGACAAAATTTGGAAAAGAATGATTCTACATTTAATGCCAAGTTCGCAAGAGTTAAGCCGTGAGAAAAGAACTTGGCAATAAAAACTCATGGCCACTTTTTTTAAATGCCTAGCCTAACCTAACCTAACTAATTATGTAAATTAAAATGATTTTAATATTGGAAACACAGCGTTTTACAAGTACATATGTTATGGTGCCATGGCTTCAACCATTGGTATAATCATCAACTCCTGAATCCATAATTTGATATTCTTGACAATATGATACCGTCTGCAATCTAGCATGAATCAGGATGTATGCTTAGATCGTTAGATATCTAGGTAATTCAAAGGCAGAGGCCAATCTTTAGGTATTGCATTTTTGTAACTATTTTTACAAAGGAACCGTATCTGCAGATGCAATTGGTAAACAAACAAAAAGATCCATATCATAAAAGCGCAGTTTGTGTGAATTTAAATAAAAATGTCATTAAAATGCTTCTTTTGTTTTTGCTTGCTTTTTTTTAATAGGGTAAAACATTGAATATGTTTTAAATAAGAAGATTATAGGTTATCATTATCAGCTGTTATCAACATGTTATTATAGTAATACCTATTTAAATAATCTTAAGTTCTGTATAACAATGATTGGGTATCTTTTGTATACATTAGATATGCAAAAAAAAATTAGATAACCGTTGGACAGTTACAGTCAAACACACATACACACACATCATTCTAATAGGGTGCCTAATATAATATTACCTAAATAATAATTTTAGGATAGGGTTGACCCGTGACCACGATCGGTGCAATTAAATCGACACAAAGTAAACCCAGACTTAGAACAACAATTTGTGGATAACACAAACTAGTGTCCTGTGTGGGAATCGAACCTACGACCTCTTGCGTAGCAGTCAGACTCACTCCTACCGCGCCTCAGAGATAAAGGGTTCGTTCCTAATAATTCACGCGATTAAGTCCCGAAATCTATCTAATATGTATAAAAATTTCAAAAGTTTAAAAACAATAACAACTTACCCACCTTGGAAATAAAGACATCGTTTCTACGTTAGTTTAAGTTTTAACCCCTTTAAATCCTTTTTTGGTTAAAACGAGTTTGGCATTTGCCCCTCAGTATAAGCCGTTGCCATCTATTGGCAGAATACGGTAACACCATCATATTACGCATTAAGTTCAAGTACAAGGACAATCTCAATGTCACGGGGTGGGGTCATAACGGCACTGTTACAGAGAATGTGTGGATGTTTCTTCAAAGGGTCCTTGTGTTGTTACTTTGCACAAAAATAGACGCATTTAATCATTTGGAAGGGTTTTCTGGAAGCTTTTAGTTTGTTCTGTAAATAATTATCGGTCGCTTTGGAGTTATTCTTCTGTGTCAAATAAAATCAATGTTGTAAGCCTCCGACAATCTGTTACAGGATCAAGTTATTAATAAAAAGCTTCGGCTCAAAAATCCCTTTTTATAATTAATAATTTTATTATAATTTATTATTTGTAAGTAAGTGTACCTATATGATCCCGTATGTTTATTTTAGAGTCGTCGCGAGTCGTTATTTATGTTAGAGTCGCCATAATATCGAACAAGAAAATTGAATGCCTGATTTGAGGCTATCATTTTTAACCTATACCGGTCCTTACCTTAGGTAGGTTACCTAAACTATGTATTTAACTTTTAAAACTAATTTAACCCAACTAAGTAAAATTAAACTTTTAGGTACTAGTTGTACTGGCGAACTTTGTATCGCCACGTACCTATGTTTTTTTTGTGAATCGGGTTCAATTGTATTCTCTCACTCAAATACACACACATATTCGAGTTAGGTGACAATAAACACTCGTACAGAAGAATTGTACAAAACTAACTGACCGGCGCAACATTTTTCATTGCTGCTTCGCTCCTATTGGTCGTAGTGTGATGATATATAGGTAGCCTATAGCCTTCTTCAATAAATGGGCTATCTAACAGTAAAATAAATTTTCTATTCGGACCAGTAGTTCCTGAAATGATCACTTTCAAATAAACAAACAAACTATTTAGCTTTATATAAAGAAGACATGAGTAAAACAAAAAAAAAATGTTAGCTATGTAATATGTGTGTTCTGAGGGTACGGTAGGTAGGTACTTTGACAGTAGGTAAAAAAAGTTAAACAGTTTTTTAATGTATATATTTTTGTTCCCCGCGACAAACACTACCCGGACTTTACAAACATACAAGTCTTGTGGATCATTTGTGTGATCCACAAGACTTGAATATTTGTAAAGACCCGTGTGGGAATCGAACCCACGCCTTCTTGCGTAGCAGTCGGACACACTCCCACTGCGCCACCGAGGCGTTAATAACTAATTAATATTTCAATTTCATAAATATTTACATTTATAGCTCATGATTAGTGATCGAGACTGAGCTAAAACTTATACCAGTCTGTTTATTTCACGAGTTTTCTTGTATACAGGTCGTTAACATATTTATAGTTCAGAGCTAAAGTTATATAAATATTTGGTGATTCGCTAATGTGAGCAACTCCGCACAAGTCGAGGCACGCACACAAAATAGAAAGCAACTATTAGGTCAATGACCCTGAGACCGTTCGGTCCGAGGCACGCGGCATCTCCTAGCCTTCTAGGTTTAGCTCTCCGAAGTTTAGCTTAATACCTACCTACCTATTATAAAAAGTTTTGTTTTCCAAAACAACATCTGACCGACTTACTTATGATAGCTCCCTTCACCTTCGCTGATAACGTGCTTACAATGGGGGAGGGGGGGGGGGTAATCATTTTCAAAACACTCAAAATAATATATTATTATTATTATTATGTTAATATATTATTTCATCATATTCTAGGTTATGGATATGGAATTAGTACAAATTTCATTCCAAAACGACTACAAAATCACGGTGTAATAAAGAAATTATGCCCGAACATACAAAAAAAAATACAAATATCCGAATTACTGACCTTCCACTAAATGACACTGACACGGAATGGCTACCTACAAAGTGACAGCAATTTTAAATGCCGAATTGAAATAAATAATGTGAAATCCACAGGACATACCATCCCATTAGTTTTTTATCACTTATGACAAATGATCGTTGTTGATATCCTCATTCCTTGTGTCAAGTATAAACTTCTTAAAAAAAATACAAACATCCGAATTACTGACCTTCCACTGACTGACACTGACACGGACTGGCTACCCCGTATAAAGTGATAGCAATTTTAAATGCCGAATCGAAGGATCACAGGACAGGATATATTGTCGTTGTTGTCCTTGTTACACAACTATAGACTTCCATATAATTTTGAAAACTTTCCGTTTGTAATGTCAAAATCTAATGGAAGTTTTTTGTAGTCGGAGATAGCCACTGACCTCTATACTAGTAGTACGCTGGACTGGCTACCTACAAAGTGACAGCAATTTTAAATGCCGAATTGAAATAAATACTTAATGTGAAATCCACAGGACCTACCGTCCTATGAGTTTTTTATCACTTATGACAAATGACCGTTGTTGTTATCCTTATTCCTTGTGTCAAGTATAAACTTCTTAAAAAAAAAACATCCGAATTACTGACCTTTTCAAACTGACACTGACACGGAATGGCTACTTACAAAGTGACAGCAATTTTAAATGCCGAATCGAAGGATCACAGGACAGGTTGTTGTTGTCCTTGTTACACAACTATAGACTTCCATATAATTTTGACAACTTTCCATCTGTAATGTCAAAATCTAATGGAAGTTTTTTGTAGTCGGCGATAGCCACTGACCTCTATACTACTAGTAAGCTGGACCTACAAAGTGGCAGCAATTTAAATGCCGAATTGAAATAAATAATGTGAAAACCACAGGACCTATCGTCCTATGAGTTTTTTATCACATAAGACAAATGGCCGTTGTTGTTATCCTTATACCTTGTGTCAAGTAATTCTTCCATTTAATTTTGACAACTTTCCGTTCGTAATGTCAAAAGCTAATTGAAGTTTTTTGTAGTCGGCGATAGCCGCTGACCTCTATATGCTGGACCTACAAAGTGTTTGAAAATGTGAATTGAAATTAATAAAAAATGAAATCCACAGGACCTACCGTCCTATGAGTTTTTATCACTTATGACAAATGACCGTTGTTGTTATCCTTATTCCTTGTGTCAAGTAATTGTTCCATTTAATTTTGACATATTTCCGTTCGTAATGTCAAAATTTAATAGGAGTTTTTATTTGTCGGCGATAGCCTAACCAGCGTACTAGTAATGTAGTAGTCAGTGATCCAAATTAAGAACCTCCTCCTTTTTGAAGTCTGTTGATAATTATGGTAAGAACTGTTATGACTAGCTAAGCTGCCTACGTGGTAGGTATAACCTCAAATAACCTGCGTTCTACTTGAATTGGGTACCCACTTATTATAGACAAAACGTTGAGTAGGTAGATATACAGGTTGATTTTTAATATACTAATAACCTAGTTTCTTTACATTACACCAAATAACTTCGTAATATAATTACAAATTAACCCTTCACCACCTACACATCTGAGAGACCCTAGAGTAAAATCGATGTTTCTTTGTCAGGTTTGGAACCTAAACCTTGTCAGTAAACAACGATTTTACTCCAGTAAAATAGTTTGTAGGTGTTGATAAACTTTCGCGATGTATACACATTATGAAAATACCTTGTACAGGTAAAATACCTTGTTTATTGCCCGACGTTTCGACCGTATTGCAACGGCCGGGTAGACTGCAGCTCAGCGCCGCCTCCAAGAAGCGCGAGTTTCGGAAAGGTATTTTACCTTAAATTATTCATGCGATTAAGAGCCGTAATATATATATTTTTTCATACTTTGTAGGTGGTTAAGGTCATAACTCCAAAAACAAGTGGTAGGTGATTAAGGGTTGATATATTAAATGTTATCCAAAACTGATATTACGAAATTATTTAGTGTTATGTAAAGAAGTCACGAGCGGCAAGTTATTAGTACACTACACTAGCTGTCCCGCGCAACTTCGTATGCGTAAATTTTCCCCGTTTTTGCAACATTTCTCGTCGCTGCTCCGCTCCTATTAGTCGCAGCGCGATGTTATATAGCCTATAGCCTTCCTCGATAAATGAGCTATCCAACAAAAAAAGAATTTTTCAAATCGGACCAGTAGATCCTGAGATTAGCGCGTTTAAACAAACAAACAAACTCTTCCGCTTTATAATATTAGTATAGATTACACTCATTACCTGTTTAGAATCTACCTATAAGCGTCTTATATTCTCAAGGTTACAGTTCAAACTAGATTTTCACGCTAGGTAGGTTTTTATAAGGAAATAAAGGATCAGCGGAATTCGGTATAGTCATTAAAAAAGATAAGTTTAAGGCCATGACTTATCAGTAATGTAATGAAGACCGGACCTCAATAGAAAAATTGAAATCTGCAGGCCTACTCTCTTTCTTTATAACGAAATTCATGAATTTTCGTTTACTTAAATTTCTTCAGTTTACGGGGAGTATTCAAATTAATTGTTGGATAAGCACAAGAAGTTCGAACCCATGGACGATTTTCAGGAACGAGTGGATTAAATAGATGTTCCTGGCTCCGTATATTACCACCTCACTTTTGATCGAAACTTTGTTTCCATTGAAATAGAGTAGGCCTCCTGGTACGTTGGTATAACGGGCGTGGGTGGCATTCGTTATGAAATTATTCATGAAAAATGGTAAAAATGTCATCAAAAATATTGTTACGAATTGAAACCTTCCTTTTTTTTTAAGATTTATATAGTTTGTTTTTCATTTCATGGTAACATCAGCTAAATATTTCCGAATAAAGAAATTGCTACCTACGTTACTAAGAATATTAATATCTTGGGACAACTCACACAACGCTATCTGATACCAAACAAAGCAGAGCTTGTACTGTGGTAATCAGACAACCGATAAACATACTTATACATTTCTAAATAACCTAATGGCTAAGGCATCGGTCTCGCAATCGGGAGGTCGCGGGTTCGATTATCTTTAAAAAAAAAGGGTAATATTTATACTATGTATGTATACACCCAGACACAGAATAAACCATCGTGCTCATCCCACAAAGTTTTATCCTGGATGGGGATCGAACCCACGACCTCTTGCATAGCAGTCGGATACACACCCACCGCGTCACAGAGGCAGTCAGAATAATCTGCTTTTGTGTCTGCTTTACATCTATAAACTCACAGTAGGTATCTGTAGAATATGGAATTCATTATGTTAGTGGATCAAAGAAAATAGAAAGTCGCAAGGTCGAATAGAGCCTTTAGGCGCGATAGAGTTCACTCGGCTGTGATCATGACTCACAAGAACACATTGTTGACACGGACACGGAGCTATGAATCAAATATGAGAGAGCCATTGTCCCATCTTCTTTAGAATACCATCTCCTGACCCGTCGGCTTAAGATACTACATCTTAAGCCGAAGGGTCAGGAGAAAATCTTTGCCGTAAATCTTTGTACGTAAGAGATTAAAACATACACAATGCTCATGGAGTATGTTATTCAGACCGTGCAAAACTATTAGCGAGCTTTGGCAATGTTTTCACTGTAAGGCCAAATGATTATGGGTGATCGCTATATTCTGTATCCGTAGTAGGTATAACTAAGTTTATATATGAGCAGGAACATATCAACTTTATATTTTACATAGTTTATTGGTAGGAGAGTTTTATCCTTACGAATCTCTAGTCTGAAAAAAATACAGAGATTGTCTAGGAGAGTTCTATGTAACTGACAGGCATGGATACGGGGGGGGGGGGGGCAATAGAGGCAATTGTCCCCAACATGTACCTACTTAAAAATGTAACCTAATTAAAATTGTAGCAGTACAATATCTAATTATTCGAATAACTATGCCAAACTAGGCACTAAGCAGCCTATGTAAGACTTACATCATATTTCATCAGACGCGATTCACTAACTTGAAGGTTGTTGCATTGAAAAAACGTAAAGTTAGCACAACAGATGCGTAACTGCATTCCTTTTGGACAATAAAACATTGTATTAAGACGTGGGATTTTCTTAAAGCCTAGCAATAATAATTATACAATGTTATTCTTGGTATAGTGCAAACCTTTTTTTTTGTTATAATCTAAAAAAAAGTACAAAATCTGTAACATTAAAACTAATTCGCCAAACTGCTTAGCACAGTTTGTTGGCGAAAGACCTGAAAGTAGTTTGTTCAGAATTCCACCGGGAGTGCGGGATCGTTCGAAAGAGTTACCGTGTTCCCGGAACACCAGGGCGAAAGAAGGAATATAGATGGGTTTTAGTCAGTAAGAGTCTGACACGCCCTCCCGCTCATGCCCACAGCGGGAGAAGTCGTTTGATGATTTCCCAACTATAAAAAAAAAAGTTTGATCAGAATCAGTAACACAATCCAATGGCGTAGTTTTTGGACCATGTTATATTATTCAATTAATTAATTAATCAATCATTAATTAATTCATTAATCATTGTAACAGTCCAAATTCTGTTCAAAATGTGATGTAATAATAACCATGGATTACGTACTACGAGACGCAATGAGCACGATAGCGCGAAGAACACAAGACAACTTGAATGGCTTATAACCATATAACTCTGTAAGTTTTCAATATTTTCATTTTCTTTTTTTCATGTGATTTCTTGAAGTAAAAATCTCGTTCGGGTGTCTGAGCTTTGCTTTGCTTTCATAGCAACTACCAAAAAGTAATCATTGAAAACTTAAACCAGGGTGAAGTCATACACCTGGGTGTTTAGACAAGGTACATTCGTTCCGTGGCGAATTCGATAACGCCGTACTAATCGTTTGCAAAAAAATAAAATAAAATGTCTATGGTCTCCATCGCAAACGTCAAATTCCATAATAAAATTCTTTTCCATTAACGACATGGCTTTTCGAATCTGACTTTGTCTAGACCTCCTGGGCGATTTAAATAAGCTCTCTATTAGTCGGTTGTAGTCCCGATGTAAGATTGTTAGAGCTAGTAGTGCCCCACTAACACTAACACTACACATCGGGACTACCGCTTGATCAAAAGTCTAATATCCTTGCTATTTTATTATGTAGTAATTATATATTATACCTACAACACTTGAATTACAAAGCGAAATTACGCACTGTTTAAAAATGTTCAATGTGGCTGCTATTTTTAGTCATCATAGTGTACATATAACAGTTTATCTAGACTTAATCTATAGGTACTAAAAAATAATAAAGCTCAAGAGTTTGTTTGTTTGTTTGAACGCGATAATGTCAGGAACTACTGGTCCGAATTAAATAAATATTTTACTGTTAGATAGCCTATTTATCGTGGAAGGCTATAGGGTATATAACATCACGCTATGACCAATAGGAGCGGAGCAATGAAAAATGTTGCAAAAACGGGAAAAATTTACGCAGACGAAGTTGCGCGAGTCAGCTAGTAATACATTGTATACATGGGCTACAATGAGTAGGTTAAATAGCTATTTTAAGTATGTATTATTCACTATGGTGACGGAAATACCCTGACCTATTCTTATAGGGTCGGTTTATAATCTTATATCACACTATTTATGGGTTTTAAAATGTGTAACAGCATGTGTTTCCTTGTACAGATGAGCATTTATGTAAATGATGTCCATTTTAATAGTGATGTAGAGACTTTTTTATTAAAACAAATAATCGATTCTAAAGACTTTTTTTCTTCTTAAAAAGATAACTAGCGGGTCCCACATTACTAGCTATCCAGTTAATCCCTCCATCTAAGCTCAATGGCTGGTGTTAGGAGTGGGTTTACGTCGGTAATATAATGAGTAGGATTTGAACCCGCGACCTCACGATTTCGAGTCCGATGCCTTAGCCATTAAGCTACCACCGCTTCTCAGATTGCTGTTTACTCGATTGATTAAGGATTTTCCCATAATAAAACGTTATATAGCTATCATAAGAAATTGAAATCCCATGACTTAAAAATAAAGGAGATTTCTAACCAAACAATTAAGTAAATTATTTCGATGTAGGTACCGTATAATAAATAACAGGCTGTATTTAAAAATATACCCTTAAGTACCTAAGGTTAAAATAGCATTGTTGGCATTTTTTCAAAAATGTATCCAAATATACTTTCTTAGCGATTAAAATGGCATTTTTTATGACGCAAATATATTGACGTGTAAGCTTTTACGGCTTTTGTAGTCTAATGACAGTTTGGCAATATGCCATTGTTCGAAAAAGAGAGTTTAGACATAAAGTAACAGTGGTAGGCAGACGGATTGTATGACCGTTAAATATAATTATGCAAGCAAGCCAGTGAGTTGCAAGTCGGCGGCGAATAGACGACCAAGCACTCGCGAACGAGGGCTCTGACAATAGTGATGTTCGCTTCGAGGTCATTTATTTGTCGATATCGATGGAAAACTTTTGGCAGTATTTTTATTGGAACCAAAGATTTATCAAAAATATTTATTCTTTAGATACTTTCCTGCAATTAAGTTACACAAAAGTATTGGTTAAAAGTTTGGCTACAATTGTAATGCTAGCAGTAGTAGATCATGTACTAGGTAATGTTAGGTCTGTAGATGGGTGTCCGTTTTCCAAAACAGTCTTACGGTGTGCTGCGGAGAGCAAGATAACTTTATAAGACTATCTGTCCGGGCGAACTTTGTACCGCCTTTTTTTGTGATTCGGGTTCCATTCTGAACCTAAACCATTCTCAAATCCACTGGAACGCACACAAAAACACATAAAAATACTAGTTAGGGCCAGCCGTTTAGGAGGAGTTCAGTCATATACACACGTACAGATGATATATATATATATATAAAGATGTTTGTAATATTTGTAATCAAATTTTCATACCGAAAATTAGCTCTTGACACGAGAAATGTAGAAATGTTACTTTATTATTCACTGTCGAAATACCGATTGATACTAGACTGATTTGAAAACAAGGTACGAGGTAGCTTACATTACAACTAACAATGTGAGGAGTACGTAGGTACTTAGCAATGTTTGCTGATCTCTCACTAACAATATACACAATAACAATTTTTCACAAAAATAAATTTGTTTTCGGAAATTTACTAATTTTGTATAAAAAATTAAACACGTTTTACCTGTGTTTCATATTCATTCAATATATTAGTAGATAAGTCATACTTATAGATTTACATACCATAATTTATACCTACTACTTTGGCAGCGATCACGCGCAGAACATGCAGACCACACAGTAGGTATTTTAGATACGGTCTGAAAACCTTGCAAAATTTTTATTCCATAACGTTTATTTGTGCAGGTGTTATATTTATTTAAATAAACCTTTCAATCTTATTTTATTTGAAAATGTAAGAAAATTCAGTGCAGCCTCGGACCAAGTCGCTACTACAATATACTAAAGAAATAAAGTATTGATTTATCTATGTAGGTACAAACTTGTCAGCTATTGATGTTGTGATCAGTTCCTGTCAACAACAATATTTTGTTATGAAGATTAACAAGTGCAGAAATAAACTCCGATGTTGGTAAACTGCCAATATTGTGAACGGATTTAATTTAATTGTTTATACTGCTGTCAACCCTTTCAATGACTATGCTGGTGCAAATTAACTATTTATCTATACTATAATATTATAAACCTGAATATTGTTTGCTTGCTTGGTAGAGCCCGCAATTCTCAGAAACAACTGTTTCGAATTGAAAAAGTATCTTAGTGTTGGATAACCCAGTTATGGAGAAAGTGAAATTTTTTAACTGGTTATTTTAGACATAAATATTTTGGAATATAATCCGTCATTATTAACACATATCTTTTTATTTATGTATTTTTTTTTACTGGAAATCTGATTTGGCCTGATCTTTTTGATGTCATCATCAAATCATGTACGCACATAATATAAATTAAAGTTAGTCACATAACCAATCAATAGCGTTACACTTTGTAATAAAAAAGTTAATTTATGACATTTTTAAAAATATATTTCATCGAATAAATCATATCGATATTTTTAGAAATGTCATCACTAACACTCCCATACGTTCAAGTTTCAATTGTCTGCAGTGGAAATTTCCACGGTAAAACATGTAACCTTCGATTGTACTGCTCTAACACAGCTCACTTAGTATATTCACATCTCACTCGCACAGAATCAACGCAGGCGCTCTGACCTAACCGGTTCGTACTGCTTTCTCTTAAGGCACTTCTTATAACTCTGTCTCTTTTACTTCAAACAAGTTATCGTTCTATTTTACGAATAGCTCAGTGCTATGTATACTTCTCGGTCGTCGGCTAAATGATTTTTGTTACCTGTCTTTCTCTAGAGCTTGAATGGAGCAAAATTTGTTTTCTTGATGCAGAGCTACAGCTTCAAATCCAACAAAATACTATAGTTACTACGAGCACGTGCTCGGGAGGTTAACGACTGATATAACAGATAACATTGAAAATAAATAAACAATAATTGAGTCATAAGAGCATTAATGCGACCACAAAAATGAGGTTCTAGGCTCTATCTTTATTTTTTCTATATATTTTTTAAATAATGCCAGTATTGTGTTGACAATGAGTATTGGCAGGGTTATGCTATTATCCTCACAAGCAATTAATTGCATGATAAGGAGTTTATCACTAAAAATTAATGTATATTATAGGTACTCTCGTATCAATTGTAAGTTATCTTTAAACGTTATGAGTAATTTTAAATGAGAGATACCTAATCACATTGTGAATTCAATTCGTAAGTACCTAGTTTGGGTGTTTGGCTAATTTGCACTTATTCACCGCATGCGTCTAGATTTAACAAAATTTTCCATTGCTTTTTCATGGAAAGAACCTGCATTTACTTACACAGAAATGAGTAGGGAGATAGGTACTTAACCTTCAGAAGAATAATGAAATAATTAGGTTTAGGTACTGATGATGCTCTTAATTATTTATTTAATATTTATTTTTAAAAATATGATATTTGAAACCTTCATTCTGGACGTGAATAATCGTTCAGTTTTAAATAAATTATAAAGATAAACACACACGCAGGAAATTGGTCATTCATGAAATATTTATTACAAATTCCCTAAATTATTTATACATAAACAGAACATCCATAATATGTTTGGCCTCATATTTCATACTGTGTGCTACTAATGTGTAAATATTTTATTGGTAAACTGTTACCTATTAGTAACAAAAGTTAGTAGTAATACATAATATTTCCTGGCGTTTTCTACCACTAAAGATAAGCGATTCAGAACTCAGTCGTAAGAGGCTCAAAAGTAAAAGTATCACGTCACATTACAATACCGCTACATCATGGAATTTTTCCATCGGCATCGAAAGATGCAATGCTATGAAAAATTATCTACAAGTTTAGTAATTTCAATAACACATTTAGTAAGAGTTTTGTTATGTTTGCAATTGCCAAAAATACTGAAAATACTCGTGACATTGAACGTCACAGGCGTCTCTGGGGCGAGGAGTTTTATATATACTTGCCCCGGAACGAAAATATGTTCCCGTTCCCGTGTCCGCAATAGCTGACGACACGTTGAAATATTGCTATATTGAAATAAATTAAATACTGGCCGAATACTTACACGCCCTCGCAATAGTACAACATTTAAAAAACTTGCTGTGTCGAACAAATGGAACAGGAAAAAATCTCAAAGACGGTTACAAATTACACATTGATGTTTGAACAGTTTTCTGTGTGTTTTAGTACCGTTTTGCGAATCGTGTTGTGGTTTAAATTGGATATAGATATCGTATACGTTTTGTGACGACAGATGATGAAGTAACTTCATAATTTGGCACCGGAATTGTTTATTCTAAAGCCCGACGCGCCCGTGAATCTATGTGTGTAGGTTGGTAGAGTTCATTGGTAGAGCATCCACTGTGTCTATATCTCTTTCTATAATAGGCAATAGTAATAAAGAGATCGTGTAATAACTAGTTAAAATTTCAGCAAGCGATGATACAAATTTAGTTGAGGATAAAACATTTTGGTAGATATATTATTATCATACCTACTTAGGTAAAAAATAATCCGATTGGAATCTATTACCTACTCCAGCTGTGTGTGTTGTACCTACTTATTTAATATCATTAAGTACCTACCTTAGTGCGTACGTAACGTTATGCAGTATTATAATTAAATGGATTATTATCGATCCAACAGCTCGAAGGACCAATAACATTAAATATTAGGAGGTAGATACTCTCTTATTTACGTTGTCATGAATAAATAACTTCAAAGGACTGAATGCTTTTGAGAGATGGGTGATGTCTTCAATATATCTAATCAAAATGTATAGCCCTGACCTCAGAAACGGACCAGCGTACTTGAGCTGAATAAAATGTGTTTTATAGCGTCCGTTGTTGGTGGAATTCAGTTAGGTTACCTAGGCTCGCTACTGCAATTCAATTTTCAGTAAACTAAAACCTACGCAGAAAACACGTGCAATCCGCATTCAATTTTAAATCCTCGCCGTAACGAATGCCATTGGTATGTTGATACCTTTATATTTTCTTTAGCAAACACGATAAAGGTATCATTGTAGTTTTACAGAATAGTCCATGAAATATTTTACGATTTTAGCGCCATCTAGCAGTGAGTAGTTAAACACAGATAGGCTTACTGTATTAGTTTGTCTATGTGATAACAGATGGCAGCACCATTCATCACTTCTTGTTAATTATTGTCTTCAACCTTTGAGAGTTTGCTCAAAATACAATAGATGGCGTTGTATTACATTTTAATTGTGAAATGTTAATTTGTTCGATATCTAAACTATATCTTCTTGAATACATTACATGAGCTTTTAATTTATATAGGTCAAAATGAAAAGCATTTCTTTATTTTTAGATCACCTAATGACGTTAACCAGCAGGGCTAGATGGTGAGGGAGTATAAACAGTGGTGATGGATCTATGAGGGCTTGGGGTTCAAGCTCTCCTCCCCCAAAAAGTATGCTATTCCTCCCATTTGTATTTTTCCTACTTTAAACTTTAGTTGTAGTTTAGATTGAATTAGAGAGGTCCCTGACTCAGTGGCGATCGCGCAGATCGAGATATCTGCGAGGTTAAGCAATGTTACCCCTGTCGGTCTAGAGATGGGTGACCGTTTTCGAACATTGTCATACCCCTTCGTGCTTCGGAGAGCACGTCAAGTCGTCGGTCGGTAGTGTCGGATTTCGTTCACATCGGGCTACGAGAGTGAAGGAAAAGAGAGTGCACTTGTGTCTGCGCGTACACTTGTGCACTATAATATCTCCTGCGTAGTTGGCCTAGTCTCTGATTGGCCGCCGTGACCGAAATCGTTTAGCAGATCATTATATTAAACTCATCTTTAGCGAGGTCATGGCACCCAAACCAAACAAAGCCTTGGGGTTCCCCTTTTAAAAATCTCTTAAATGAAATCTATACTAATATTATAAAGCGGAAGAGTTTGTTTGTTTGCTTTGTTTGTTTGTTTGTTTGTTTGTTTAAACGCGCTAATCTCAGGAACTACTGGTCCGATTTGAAACATTCTTTTTTTGTTGGATAGCCCATTTATCGAGGAAGGCTATAGACTATATAACATCGCGCTACGACTAATAGGAGCGGAGTAGCGACGTGAAATGTTACAAAAACGAGGAAAATTTACTCATACGAAGTTGCGCGGGACAGCTAGTCTATACTAATATTTAAAAGCTGAAGAGTTTGATTGTTTTTTGTTTATTTGTTTGAACGCAGTAATCTCAGGAACTACTGGTCCGAATTGAAAAATTACTTCACTGTTGGATAGCCCATTTATCGAGGAATGCTATAGGCTATAACATCATGCTGCGACTAATAGGAGCGGAGCAGCAATCAGAAATATGGCAAAAACGGGGAAAAATTAAGCAGACGAAGTTGCGCAGGACAGCTAGTCTAATATATAAAAATGTCGTATTATATAACTAATACTAGCTGGCCCCCGCAGTTTATTAGCCTATGTGTTAATCCAGGGTGTCAGCTAACTCCATACCAAATTTTATTAAAATCGCTTTAGCCGTTTAGCCGTGAAGAAGTAACAAATATACACACTCACATACTCACAAACTTTCGCCTTTACAATATTAGTGTGATTATAAAGCTGAAGAGTTTGTTTGTTTGTTGGAACGTGATAATCTCAGGGTTGAGTTAAAAAAAAAAATACTGTTGGATAACCCATTTACTGAGGTATGGGGAATTTAATATGCTACGACTAATAGGTACGGAGCAGCAATGTAGAATGTTACAACAACGGGAAAAATTTACGCATACTTAGTTGCTAGTTAGACAATAAGTAGATATAAGTATTATCGTGACTTACGGCCGGTCTCAATAATTTATTTTATTTATTTATTTATTTAAAACTTTATGCACAAAGTTGTACAAAGGTGGACTTAATGCTAAAAGCATTCTCTGCCAGTCTACCTTAGGGTGATGTAGAAAATAAGAACTTCCTTATTATTCTTACATAATACACAAATAAAAATAGCTAGATAGAGAATATAAAATAAATACTTAAATCCAATATAACTATACAATAGTATACATACTTACAAAAATACATACATACATATATACCTACATACATAACTATGCAATAGTATACATACTTACAGCAATACATACATACATAAATAAATACATAGATACAGACTAATATTTATGTTACTAATGTTGTGATGATTCAGCTGATCCATCAAGGAATAAAGTGCGTACCTTCCATTTAAAATTAAGGCGATTGGGTGCCATCCTAATTTCGGGGGGCAGGGCATTCCAGAGAGAAACAGATTGAACTATAAAAGAGCATCCGACGAATCCAGAAGAATGAGCAGGCCATAAAAGAAGTAGATTGTCGGAAGATCGAAGATCTCTACTGTGATTTGAGTGCAGGTACTGAAAGTAGGAAGTCAAGTAAGAAGGGGCAGTAGGAGAATTAAGAATAGAATAGAGTGTAGTGAGAGCGCGTAAACTATGTCGCTGGCGAATAGGGAGCCATTTAAGTTCGGAACGGTAGGAAGAAACATGGTCAAACTTACGAAGATTGAAAATGAATCGAATGCAGTTATTTAGAAGTCGGTCAAGTTTATTAAGGAGCTCTGCATTCAGGTCAAGATAGCATACATCACCATAATCAATCAAGGGGAATATTAGCGTTTGGACGAGCATTACTTTAGTTTTATAAGGAAGAAAGTTCTTGAGACGATATAACGCCCGCAAAGTACCCGTAACCTTTTGACTTACATTTGTTATTTGAGTATGCCAGTTGAGGGTGGTATCAAGGAAAATCCCGAGATTCTTAACCGAAGAATGTAACGCGATAATGGAGCCGTTATATATGACTGGTGGTAATGTGTCGGTGTTCAATCGAGTTAAAAGGCGTTGACTCCCTATCACAATGGCCTGACTCTTAGACGGATTTATAGTCAAACCAAACTTGTCTGACCAGGTCTTGACAGCGTTAAGGTCCCCATTAAGCTTAATGATGGCCTCGGATATGTTATTCACATTAATTTATCTATCGATACAAACTAGTAGCCAAATCGATCGATAGATAGATTATTAAGACCAGCCTTTTACACAACACAACAGACAAGCAGACCTTTTATTTACCGACGACGTTTCGATCGAGTTGCACCGATCGTGGTCACGGTGGTCAATATTTTACGCGATTTAGTCCGGATATACCCATAGGCAGAACCAGCGGGTAGGCACGGAGACACGTGCTCATCCCCTCCAGACGGTTGTTTTGTGGACCGAATTACTAGGTACAGAAGGATCAACGTAACTTGACCGGATTGAAGTTGGCGAAAAGTGGTTGCACAGATGCATTTTTTAATAGTGATGGTGACAGGAAGCGGGGGCGGGGGCGGTAACCAAGAGAATTAGCGATGCGATATCAATATTTAATATAATGTTTAAGTTTTCACTTCTGTCGGATCTTACCTTACCTACTCATCCAATCGCATTGGGGAGTCTTTTTAATCAATTTGTTTGTATTTACCCTTAGCTTTTCTTCAAGAGACAGAAAATATTTAGAATAATGTAACATACTTACAGAATGGTGTCCCAGATAAAATACAGTACGATCAACGTAACTTGACCGGATTGAAGTTAGGTTTTTATCACTTTCGCGCATGTCATATAGATGCGACCCTAAAATGACTTACGAAAACGATTAATTATGTTTAATCGATTAAAAATACTAACAACATTTTAATTCAACAAATATATTGTTGAATTGAATTGAATTGAATTGAACACTATTTAAATGAGTTCATATAAGGTTAAATTTAGAACAGTTACAGTAGGTAAATACTAAAGAAACTTTGAAAAACAATTTCTTTACTAAAATAATCACAAAAAAACATGAGTTAGTAATACTAATTATGACAATGTAATGCGTAATCGCATCTCTAATTCTCTTGGGTTAGTTACCGCCCCCGCCCCCCGCATCCTGTCACCATTTACTTCCAAAAAATGCATCTGCGCAACCACTTATCGTCTACTTCAGTCCGGCCTAGTTACGTTGATCCAACTGTAAGAGAAGCAAGGGCAGTCAGCGCCGACGATGGGAAGATGATATTAAAAAAGTAGCAGGAACATGATGGATAAGAAAAACACAGGACAGAATATTGTGGAAAGCTCTTGGGGAGGCCTATGCTGAAGAGCAATACCTAGCATTAAGTACTTATTATAATTAATAGTTTAATCAGTAAAAATAGTTTTTAAGATGCCATGTAACTTGAAACGATTGTTATTAAAGGCTATTATACCTACTAGTTGACTCGTGCCCACCCGTGGGGCCTATGAGACTCACAAATAACGTCTATTGGTAAAACAATTTTTATAATCGATTCAGTAGATCCAGAGATTACCGGTCAGATTGTAGACAAACCCACAAACTCACAATTAGTATAGAAGTATAGATAACCTTTAAGCTTAGATATTTTTTGCTTAACGGCCGGTCTCAATAATGTACCTATTGATGGATTTGGATACTAGAGGTAGAATTTTGACATATTTTGAATGGAGCTTATGTCAAATATATACCTCTTACTAAAGGTATATTTGACATAAGCACCATAAGCCAAATCCATCGATAGTTGATTATTGAGACCAGACGTAAGATATTTTTTCATTCACTACATTCCTACGTAGATAAGTTAATCTAATATTAAGTGTGGGAACTAATTGCAAGTTACCCAGTCTCCCCTTACTTGGTGAATATCAATTACATTACAATTACTATCGTTTCACGCCCAGCGTCCGTCCGCCTGATTTCCCCAGACATCAATTCGTTGGAAATCAATCTAACACACGCGACTTGTCGTCAGCTACTTATACCTTATTGTTGGAGGAAATTATGTTCTACTAATGTAGCATATTATTGTTACCCGGTTTTGTATATTGTTGTATTTATTTTTTCAACAGATAGATAGGTAGAAATAACTATAGATTATTTATGTTTACATCTATACTAATATTATGAGTTTCTTTGTTTGTTTGAACGCGGTAATCTCAGGAACTACTGGTCCGAATTGAAAAATTAATTCACTGTTGGATAGCCCATTTATTGTGGAAGGCTATATATCATAACGCTACGATAGGAGGCAGGATACAATAGGAGCAGAGCAGCAATGAAAAACGTTGCAAAAACTGGGAAAATGGTCAGCTAGTTTAACTATATTACTTTAACCATATTGACTGAGGGCGTACAAAGGTACAGTCAACGGCAAAAGTACATGGTTATTGTCCGGTTGCAATAGTAGAGACCTACTATTGCAACCGGACAATCAACACAACATACTTACAAAATTCTAAAGAAATACATTAGTATCTATAAATATAAAACAAACTCGCGATAGTTACACCATTTATAAAACAACAACGGGTGGGAAAACAACGATTTTAAAGATCTTTAAGTACCCAGACACAGAATAAACAACGGTGATCATCACATATATTATAATGCTTGGTAAGAATCGAACCCGACGACTAGCTTCGCAGTCAGGCTCCCATTTTCATAATTAGTAAATAAATTAGCAGACGTTTTAATGTTTTATGTTTTGTCTTTTCCTATTCTGTTTTTTAAAAACTTGCGCTAGTTAAAATTCTCTCAAAACGTCTGCTAATTTATTTACTAATTATGAATAAGGGGGTTAAACTGTCTGTAAGTAACTATGATTGTATTCAAATTGTACTACAATGTTTATTATGATAAATAAATAATAATTATTATTATTTAACACTAACCTTCAGCTAGACCAACACCCAACAGGCTAGGCGATGTACCACATTATCTTCATACTTCTTTATTTCAAAATTGTTGGTTCAGTAATTTCAAAGAGGGGGTCGATACTCATGAACTTTTTTAAATAACTTTAAGACATATATATTTGAGACCTTCCTTTCATTATACCATACCGTTTTAAAAGGTTCCTGTTCAAAATTCAGACTTCTATTTATTTTTCCTGCAATCTGTAGGTTATGAACTATTTTTTATCAAAATATTAGGCTCAGTAGCTTCGGAGAAAAGGGGGGGGGGGTTGCTTCCATGGTTTTTCCTGAATAGTTTTCAAAATAATTATTTGAACGCTAAAAAAAAATATTTCACATTCTTACAACAAGCCCTTTTATTTGAACACAGTATTAGTATTAGCACAGATAATATAATACTATACTAGGTATTAGGTAGGGGCAAAATTAATTATTTTTGTATTTTGAATTAATTGTTAGTAATCAAACCTGTAATTATGAATGAATGAAATGAAAAATGGAGCCCCATTTTTAAAATTTAGACGTCCTATTATTTTTTCTGCAATTTATAGATTAAAAACTGGATAATATTAGTACCTCTAACTCTAAGTACAATTAACTAAGAAGGTAGCGTAGAAAGAAGTTTAATCAATTTGCTGCAAACTTTTCCGATCGCCCTCTAACGATGCTTACGAGTGTGAAAATTGGCAGAAAATTCGATACTGATTTTATTACACTAAGTTCGTCTGTAGGTATTGATTTCATTCTCATTAGCTCTACATTGTTGTTTGACTGCCTCTGTGGCGCGGTGGGAGTGTATCCGACTGCTACGCAAGAGGTCGTGGGTTCGATCCCCACCCAGGATAAAACTTTGTGTGGTGAGCACGATGGTTTATTCTGTGTCTGGGTGTTATTTATCTATAATATGTATATATTTAGAAATATATAAGTATGTTTATCAGTTGTCTGGTTTCCATAGTACAAGCTCTGCTTAGTTTGGGATCAGATAGCGTTGTGTGAGTTGTCCCTAGATATTATTACTAGATATTATTGTGTAGAGCTGTAGTATTAACGTTTATGTTCAGTGGTTTTTTATTTTTACAATCTGTAGTAAAAATAACAACTACTTCCTACTATTACCTCCTGTAAGTTCTAGACCCAAAATAAACCCACGAAATTTTTCTGTAAATATTTCACAAAATAAAAATAACTAAAAAAAAAACTTCAATTAGAACGTTAACAATGTTTGTTATACACCTATATTTCACGTAGTTTCATAGTATATACCAAGTTGTAGTAAAAATCTCTGTGTAAGACATGTTTAATAATACACGATGTCTTGTTGTCAGTTTCCGCAAATTATTAACTCATAATAAATGTATGGAAACATTGGAAAACGTGCCGAGCAGCTGCGAACCGGGGGACGGCGCGGCGGCGGCTTAATACCCCTGAGACGCGCCGGAACTACCCGCACCTGCGTACCTATTTCACTCGATTTCGTATTGCTTTAAGTTAAAAGATAAAATATTAGGCAAAAATGCTCCATACATTGTTGTAATCACTGATACTATTATCTCACACCTGCGTTAATTTATGATAACTTATCGGTTGACTATGACTTACATTAATTTGTTGGCACCTAAAA
Organism: Herminia tarsipennalis; assembly: GCA_945859575.2. Classification (NCBI taxonomy): domain Eukaryota; kingdom Metazoa; phylum Arthropoda; class Insecta; order Lepidoptera; family Erebidae; genus Herminia; species Herminia tarsipennalis. The sequence goes on along the minus strand of OX243844.2, from coordinate 10,561,068 downwards.
TAGTTCATTTAAGCGAGTAGCCAGTCGTGCTTAACTGTCAGCAGTCATGTATTAATTTCGGTATTGTTTTAGTAAAAATAAGTGTAAATTCAAAATGAAGTTTTTTGTTGCATCGTTATTATTTGTGACTCTGTGGTGTGGCACACAAGGACGGTGTATGTTTCGTGATACGTGTGGTATAGTTAATGGACACGAAAAACCATGTCCCGTACATTTAGAAGCACCACCAGTAATCGAAGGATTATCAGAAGAAGATGCGAGACACGCCATCGATATCCTCATTAATATTTGTCCGAGCTTAACGTACGATGAAGAAGGTAATAGGTTGCCAGACAATGAAATAAGGACCTGCTGTTCACATCGTGACTTAATTTCTATCTCAGAATCTGTCGCGCTGCCTGCCGGTATCCTTGGCAATTGTCCAACATGCTACAGAAATTTCGTTAGACAGATCTGCGAAATGAGGTGTTCACCAGACCAGTCACAATTTGTCGACGTATATACAAATGAAACCTCTGATGGTGTAGAATACGTTAGTGAAATAGACTACAGAATGCACGAAGACTTCATGATAGATGCCCACGCTTCGTGTGCTAACGTAATAGTGCCAGAAACTGGTCAACCTGCTATAAACATGATGTGTGGAAATGCAGTGGTCTGTGACGCAGAGGCTTGGTTTGGATTCTCAGGAGACACTTCACAAAATCCGTTAGCTCCGGTGCAAGTTAACTTCTTAAAGTGGCCGACGACAGAAGACTCTATGAACCAACGTGCTGTACCATGCAATGAAACGATCGAAGGAGATGTACCCTGCAAATGTATAGATTGTGTTCCAGCTTGTACAGAAGGTCCGCATGGACGATGTGTGTTTCGTGATACATGTGGTTTAATTAATGGACATGAAAAACCATGTCCCGTGAATATGGAAGCACCACCCGTAACTGCAGGATTATCAGAAGAAGAAGCGAGACACGTCGTCGAAATCCTCGTTGATAGATGTCCGAGCCTAACGTACGATGAAGAAGGTAATAGGTTGCCAGACAATGAAATAAGGACCTGCTGTTCATATCGAGATTTAGTTTCTATGTCACAATCCTTGGCGCTGGCAGTTGGTGTCCTTGGCCGTTGTCCGACATGCTATAGAAATTTCGCTAGACAGATCTGCGAAATGAACTGTGCACCAGACCAGTCACGATTTGTCGACGTATATACCGATGTAAGCCCTGATGGTGTGCCATACGTAAACGAAATAGACTACAGGATGCACGAAGACTTCATGATAGGTGCCCACGCTTCGTGTGCTAACGTAATAGTGCCGCAAACTGGTCAACCTGCTATAAACATAATGTGTGGAAATGCAGCGGTCTGTGACGCAGAGGCTTGGTTTGGATTCTCAGGAGACACTTCACAAAATCCGTTAGCTCCGGTGCAAGTTAACTTCTTAAAGTGGCCGACGACAGAAGACTCTATGAACCAACGTGCTGTGCCATGCAATGAAACACTCGAAGAAGATCTACCCTGCAGTTGTGTAGATTGTGCTCCAACGTGTCCAATAGGAACTGAGCCCGTTATTCCTGAAATATGTACAGTTCTTTCAGTAAACTGTATTGGATTTTCTGTAGGAATAACTTTCTTTGTTTTAAGCGTGATAGTATTTATAATTGTAGCTTTAATGGAATATAGATCAATGAGAAACAATACTTCAAAGCTTCCGAATGACAATATTGAGCCTAATCTAAATGCTATTACCAAATTATTTTCCACAATATTTGCAAAAATTGGTGGAATTTCTGCCAGGAATCCTGTTTTAATTATTATGTTAACAACTTGGTTTCTTTTCGCTATGTTAGCAGGTGCACTACAATTAAATATTACATCAAATCCTACAGAGCTTTGGTCAGCCCCGGATTCACGTAGCCGTCAAGAAATGAACTATTACAATTCAAGATTTGGTCCTTTCTATCGTGCTGCTCAAGTCTTCTTAACATTCAATACAGAACCGTTCCAAGTTGGTAACGTTACATATGGTCCTGCATTTAGATTAGAGTCAATAGAAGAATTAATAAAACTTGAAGATGCTATAATAGATATAGGTCGAGACAATGGAGGAGTTACTTTAGAACAAGTGTGTTACGCTCCTTCTCGAGGTCGTGGCAGTGAGCAAAGACTTGAACAGTGTGTTTCTATGTCTGTGTCTACTTATTTTGGTAGTGATAGAGATAATTTAAATAATCAAACCTATCTTACTACAGTCGAAAATTGTATAAACAACTACTTTGGTTTGAATTGTTTGGCACCATGGGGTGGTGGTGCAGATCCGGAGCTAACTTTTGGAGGTTATGATGAAAACATTTTATTGGCAACTACTCTACTAATTAATTTTCCAATTACTAATCATAATTTGGAAGAGGATCTCCAACCCACATTGGAGTGGGAAGAACAGTTTATTAAATTGTTACATGACTATAATGACAATTGGAAACCAGAAAATGTCACTATTGCTTTCAGTACTGAAAGATCTATTGAAGATGAGATACGGCGAGTTTCTGTTGCCGAAATTGTGCCGATTTCAATAAGTTATGTCTTGATGTTTATATATGTCGTGTTTGCTTTAGGAAATATAAGGTCTTGTAAAACTTGGTTTATTGACAGTAAAATTTTAGTCGCTTTTGGTAGCATTTTCATAGTCATCGCTTCCATTTTTTGTGCCATCGGTGTAATGGGTTACGCTGGTATTACCGTGACATTATTAGCTGTTAATGTAATACCCTTTTTCGTTATGTCCATTGGTATTGATAACGTTTTTCTCATGGTTAATACATTACATGATGTTCAAAGTGATCTAACATCGTTCAGCGATTACAAAGAGGACATGACTTTTGAGAAGAAGAGGTCATTTATTTTCGAGAAAATGCTTGGACGGGTTGGCCCTTCAATATTTGCATCATCTGTCACGCAAGTAACCTGTTTTGCTATTGGTAGTCTTGCCAATTTTCCAGCCGTAGTGACTTTTGCTATATTTGCGTCTATTTCTTTAGGTTTTCTCTTCATTTTCCAAATTACTGCAGTGATTGCTATTTTATCTCTTGATTACAAACGAGCTTCCCAAAAACGATTTGATGTATTTTGTTGTGTTCAAAAGAAGATATTGGATGATGAAAATCCTTTACACTCCGAAACACCTCACAAGGGGGTAACTAAAAGATTAATGGAGCCATACTCAAAATTCCTTCTTGGCTGGCGAGTAAAAATTGTGGTAGCTATTTTGTTTATGCTTATGGTTTCTGCTAGTGTTGTTTTAATTCCACAAATTGAAATAGGATTAGATCAAGAATTAGCTCTACCACCTGATTCTCATGTTTACATTTATTTACAAGCTGTGAATAACTTAATGATAATAGGACCACCGGTGTTTTTCGTTGTCAAGAGTGGTTTGAATTATACTAACCCTGATCATCAAAATGTGATTTGCGGTGGACAGTTATGTTACGATGATTCTCTATTTACTCAAATATTTTTAGCAGCGAGACATAGTGAAATTACACACATAGCTAGGAGCTCTAATTCTTGGTTGGACGATTTTGTAGATTGGAGTGGTTTATATGGTTCTTGTTGTAAATATAATACTACTAATGGTGCGTTCTGCCAAAGTACAGATAATTCGCCTGAATGTGCTTATTGTTCTATTGATAGAAATCTTGAATATTACAATGGTTTGAGACCTAGTAACGAAGCTTTTGAGCAGTATATACCATTCTTCTTGAGGGACACACCAACTGATGTTTGTAATAAAGCCGGGATGGACAGTTACTCTGGGGCTGTGAATTACGAGTTAGATTCGGAAGGACGAGCTACTGTACATGACACTGCTTTCATGGCCTACCATGTTACTTTAAGTACTTCGAAAGACTACATAAATGCAATCAAGTATGGTTATGAGATTAGTGCGAATATAAGTAACGCTATTTTGAAGCACACAGGTCAAGAAATTGAAGTATTCCCATATTCAATTTTCTACGTCTATTATCAGCAATATTTAACAATGTGGTCGGACACGTTCGCTTCTATAGGATTCTGTCTCATCGGTGCTATGGTTTTCAATCTTTTAGCTTCTGGGTTCAATTGGTTAACGACATTCGCTATTATGTTTACTGTAGTTTTATCTGTTGTTGATATGATGGGTATAATGTATATTTGGAATATTCCTCTCAACGCTGTGTCTTGCGTTAACTTGATCGTCTCTATTGGTATAACTGTAGAATTCTGTAGTCACATTGGCTATGCTTTTGCTACGAGTAAACGTCCACCAGGAAAAAGGGTTGAAGATGCGATCCAAACCGTAGGGGCAACTATTGTAACTGGTATAACATTTACTAACATTCCTATAATAGTTTTAGCATTTTCTTACACTGAATTAATTGAAATATTCTTCTTTAGAATGTTCTTATCTATTGTTATATTAGGGTTCTTACATGGAATGATATTCTTCCCAGTTTTATTAAGTTACTTGGAATTTTTAACAAAAAAGAAATGATTAAGGTAGTTTGTGAAAAAGAACAGTGTTCACTAAATTCATAAGTGTGTAATTTATAAGTGTTCGTAGTGTCCAAAGACGCCTGAGAATTAATCTGAAGATCATCAGGCGGTAGGAAGAGAAAAGTTTTAACTGAAGAAGTGTAAATATGTTAAAGGGAAATGAAACAATTCTGAATAACTTACTATTATAATTGTGTACTATAACCATAGATTTGAATAGACGATATCACCTTATTAGACTAAGACTAGTATAAGTTAATTAAGAATACATTGACTTAATTTAATACTACTATTGTGTTTTTTTTAAACTTAAACCATATTTACAATAAAACAAGCATAAATACAAAAGACATTTACAAAATTTTTGGAAGACTACCAATAAATCTGCGAGATCTATATCTTATGATGGCTTTTCGCGATCTCAAAATATATATGTTTTAATTGGAAGATTCCGACACGAAAATGGCTACGTGAATAGACCAGGCAACCCGGAAATAAAATCATTTCATATGTACCTAGTACCTTTGTCTAATGTCGCACGTTAACAGTGTAATCTACTTGTGATTATTGACTAGAAGTACCTAATCAGAAAGCTGATCATGACCCGTATGAAATTAAAATTAATCATAACAAGATAATCGCTATCGTAAAACTTATGCATCTAGCACGTGATTGAGATAAGCGATGTAACAAATAGCTAATCGGAGTATTTCAATTTTGGACAGTTTCTTATCTGGTGGGAGAGTTGGTAGCAATCGCCTTAGGGATCCAAAAGCTGCGTTGAAGGCTTCAACGCGAATCCTTTCTCTTGTAGCGTGGGCTGTTCGGTATTTGAGAGTAGCTCTTCTTCGTCTGCGGCGTTCTTCGCGGGAGAGACCGGCGCAAGGAGATCCAGTGCCGCTGGAGAGATATGCTTCTTCGGACAATGCACATGGCTCTAGTGTCCTATCCCTAAAAAAGAAGTTCCTGAATAATAGAAATAATTAAATGTTTCAATCGTGACTGATCAGATTTTAATCTTTTCAGGTATTTCGAGCTTGACTCATTTAAAATGATTTAATCTATAATGTAAAACACAATCTGTCACTTCCCTAGATAACATGGCAAGGAAAACTTTAACGTTAATAAGTTTCTGAATTTCAATCTTTCAAATGTATCTTTGAAAAATAGCGCTAAAAATCATCTCCGAATATATTTCTGGAAGCACTTTATCTTGATTGGTGGTTCTATTAACCTGTTTATAAAATGATATAAAACTGCATTGGTAATAGCTTATACTGTATAGTATAAGCTATTACAAGCTATTACAAGCTATAGTATAAAAGGTATCTGAGCCCTCTAGACAAGTGGCATAAACTCAAGTTGTTGTCATTTTTTTTTATGAGATTCGCAGTTTTGCCACCGTAACGACATTATTCTGATGTCATACTATTCAATTTCTTCTTTCAAATTCTTGTCTAGGGGCTTCGAGACCACCCGCATGAGCGAAATACTTAGCCTAAATGAAGGAACGTGTTTTGATTTCAATTTCAGAACCTACCTATCTATCTACCTAGTTTACGGTGAAAGAAATACTGGTATCTTGGACTTATCTGAAGTTTAGCGTAGGTAGTAATAGGTTAAGTAACAACTTAACCGATTAAAGTATTTTGGGGTTAAGCTTTTTCTAATATACCTTTTCCTCGGAGCCAAGTTTTCCTGGCCGGTGATGGGTAGCAGTGCCTCCCTCGGCTCTGCGAGCATGCACGGAAGAGAACCATCCTCCATGCCGCTAGCAGTCTCCAGCCAGCTCTTCATCGTACCTACTAAAGAAAAGGATTTTGAATTATCTTAAACCCATTTTTTTAATTTGTAAAAATAAAATCATCCTGGTTAAGAGCAAGTCAACTCTTTTTGTTATAAAGTGTGGCGCAAGAATAATGTCATAATTTAAATTGGCTACCAATCATTTAGAAATAAAAAGAATGAGAGGTTTCATGAATAATTTATTTTGTGGAACATTTTCTATAAAAATAAATAGATATATATATCACACTTTACTACCACATATTTCAACCACATCGACTGTTTCTTTGAATAACCCTAGAGACGTCTATGGATGTTTTGATTCCCGATCAAATCAAATTTACTAGCCACAAGGGTGAAAGGAAAAGGCACTAGAGATAAATAATACAACAAGCGTTCACACTTCACACTAAGCGAGCCCTTTAGGGGATAATAAATCCGTATTTATTCTTTTTATATCGCCCCCAATAGCGTAACCCTTCTGGTACTTCGGGTAATCGAATCATGTCCGTTAACCGTATCGAATCGATTCATTGGATGCTCTAGAATTTGCAGAAAGACTAGGTGAGTATTTTGTAAAGAAATATGTAGGATCTACCTATTATATCGAAACGGTGTACGTAATTGTGAGAGTATATTTTGGATAATAGGTGTTCAGACAAACAAACAAGAGTAAAGATTAACGGGTCATTTTATGAGGTACTTTCGCCCGTGGTTCTGACAGCGTGGATGTCGGTTATCGCGATAAAAACTATCTTATGTCCTTCCCTAGGACTCGAACTATCTCCATACCAAATTTCATCTAAATCGGTTTAGCTGATTGAGCGTAAAAGCGTAACAGACAGAGTAACTTTCACATTTATAATATTAGTATGGATTAGTATGAATAGCTGACCCGCGCAACTTCGTCTGCGTCATTTTCCGCATTTTAGCAACATTTTTTATTGATGATCCACTCCTATTGGTCGTAGCGTGTTATATAGCCTATGGCGTTCCTTGATAAATGGGTTATACAACAGTAAAATATTTTTTCATTTCGGACATATAGTTCCTGAGATTACCGCGTTCAAACAAACAAACTCTTCAGCTTTATAATATTAATTTAGAAGTATAGATATATTTTTTTAAGTTTATTTGTGTTAACAAACAACGTTTGTTTCAAGTACATGGTATAGATGATTATGCTACCAACATCGTTGACCACAGACACAAGAATTAATTAAATTTGAGAAGTGGTGGTGAAAGAGAACATACCTAATAGAATTACAATACAGTTACTTATACATATAGAAACTAAAATAACAAAAGTACTATAGTCTATTTAACAGTACATACATCTATAAATTAAGGTAGCATTACATGATATCTACTGACCGGCTTTTAATTCTTTGAGCTTATTTGTTATCCTTTTTTTTAAAGAACACACCTACGCTCGTGCCACCTACGCTCGTGCAGGTTATATCAATTTCTGTGAAATTATTATTGTATGTCTCAGTTAGACGTTTGGTTGCGTTTACTAGCATTGGTGCGATTTGCAACAGATGTGGTTGCAAATCGCACCAATGCTATATTATATACACTTTACGTTGGTGTGTTCTTATAGGTACTCTCTATCATAACATATTATTGAGGGGAAGATGATTGTATTTATAATGGCAAATGTCATACAACATCATTGCATCCCGCTGCATCATTCGTGAACTAAGTTTCAACCTAAAAGCATGTACATGTGGGTTTGTAGGTACTTAAGTATACAGAAGATCTCGATTATTTAATGATGCTCTGTCTACCCATTTGGACCTGTACGAATGATAAGATGAATGTATAAAAGAATCGATGTATCGGCGTAAACATAAAGCACCTAACCTATTTCAAAATTCAGAATTAGTACAGTAGCAACCCTAAGTAGTCAACCCAGTTTAGGTAGTTATTTTCGAGAACGGTGGGAGTGGACTTTCTGGGAGCGGACTTTTTGGGAGCTTTTTATTCTGTGGTTTAACTTCGTGATATCAAATGTTTGAAAATCAAACGGTAAAAGGGTAGATATGTCGGACTTTTCGGATGTTGGATATCGTGACTTTTCGAGGATGTGACGGACTTTCGTAAGACTTATCTCAAGAATTAGTCTTCGCGTTCTTTCACATTGACTCTTTGATTTATTTGACGTATGCGAAATACGTCACACCGTCCTCCCGGGATTGCTCATGTTAGGGCGACGGGCGACTCTTCTACCTGGTGTCAACTGACACTCAGGGAGGACGGAGGACAGTCCATTCCAGCCGTCGCGGTCGGTTGGCCAAAGAATCGATCGAAGACGACCATTACGTACCTACATACACGTAATTGGTCAATTATGTCGAAGGTACAGAATCAAATTAGAACAGCCAGTTACCACTTTTACCGTCAGATTTTTTTAAAGTTACTTGCCTGAGCTAGGAATCGAACCCGCTAAATGTAGAAAATAAACACCCTGTATTTTTATGATAATTCGATCGAAAGAGTCAATCATAAGGAACAAATCGGTCTAATAAACATTGGGCCTAAAATTTGAAAAAGTATTCATGTACTTTAAGGTGATGATGATTTGATGAACTAGAAGCTAGGGCCTAACTTTTGCAAATGGTCAGAATTCAAATGACTTGTTTAAATTTGACTTATTCCTATTTCGACCACACGCCATCACTATGATACGAAATGAATTTAGGATAATAATTGTTTTGAACAATTTTAGACTTAATGGAATTGAGATTTGTAGATTTACTATACTTATATTTACTTTGACTTTTTCCTTATCTTCTTTTGATTTTAGATGCAATATTTATTATAGACATTTGTTCCCCATGATATATCTTTTTGAATTCTATCATAAAAGTAGATATCATTTATTATCTACATTCTCCGGGTTCTATTCTCAGCTCTGGCAAGTATTTAAAAAAAATCTTCGAATACAGTTTTTTTATTTCTGAAAATAAAACAATGTTTCCATTGAGTAAAATTTGCTAACTCAAATATTTAGAGTCCTTTCCCCCCAGGGGGCATTGATTTGGTCGATCCGGTATATTTTCAAAATATGTCAAAATTCTCTTAATAATTCTATTTAGTAATCTAATCCATGGATTAGAACGGCCGTAAGTTGTAGCGAAACTAATATTAATTGTGCCTTCGATGGATAAAAAACCTTTGAGGTTTACTAACTATCGTCGGTTATCGAAATGCATAAATGTGATTATCCGCTACTAGAGATAGTTTGAAATGTACCTACTTGCTTAATGATAACTTTTGCTTGGCTCAAGCCAGGGCTAATCTACTATGACTATTCCAAAAATCCACTTTTTATAGAATCGGTTCAATGATAAACGTACTTTCTTCAATATTTGATTATTGGTGAGGGAAAAATCACTGAGGAAAACATGAAATACCAATTTCAACAAATTCATACTCACGTTTTGCAAACTGCTGCACAGTTAGGTAAGTTGATTTATTTCACAAGTACATTTTTTTAAAACAAATACTTATCACAACACTGAACCTGATATTCTTTTTATCACAATAAGGATAGGAATAACGTCACGCTACATTCACAAACTCATACTATTTCGTTAGACAGCATCCCTCCGCTTTTATCAACTCGGGAAGGGGATGGTCCTGCCCTCTCAGAGCCAGAGGGCGGTGCTAAATGTTCTGAATAAACAAACAAAAAGCGAATAGCAGTGTGGATCAGACAGACATTACAACAATATTAGAAACTGCTTATAATATTATCTTTTTTCTTCGAAACATTGCAAAAGGTTTGATCTTAGTAGAGCTCAAATATTGTCTTGGTTTCTGTCATCTCTCATTGTGAGAAAATTTGTGCAATATCTTTATATACAGGGTGTATTTTTGAAACGGGTCAGTAAGGGCAAGTACCTTAACCGTTGCAGTTACAGCAAAACGTTCTTAGAAGACCTTCCCTAACTTTTTGACATACTTTGAACTGCATTCACAGATTTTGTAAAAAACTTACAGTTGGCAAAAAAAATGCAAAAAGTCCAAAAAATTTTTTTTTATGCCAATCGATTCTATTTCATGTGGGGATCAAAAAACTCTATGAAACCATTTTAGCTTTCAGTACTAGAAAAGACAGAAATCGCCAAAAACGTTTCCCATACATTTCGGCAACAGAAACAAATTTCTACGATGGTCGAACTTTTTGTTATGGCCAGGAAGTGGGTAGAATTGACTGTAAAGTAAATAAAAATAATTTTTACCTTCAAATTTCGAATTTCATTCGAAAATCTGTGTGTCAGCTGAGAAACTTCGTATGAGTTATTATTAATTAAGGATTTTCGCTAAAATGTCTTCTAATCGTGAAAAAATTGACTTATTAGAAGCGTATTTTGTCAATAATCGAAATGCGGGAGCTGCATTAGTGTGGTACCGCAATAAGTATCCGTTGCGACATGTGCCAACAAGAAAGGTTATTAGAAATCTTTTGAAAAACCTGGAATTGCAGGGTTCTTTCAAAAGAAAGCGGCAGCCTCGTGTGGACATGGACACGGAGATTGCGGTTCTGACTTATGTCGAAGCATATCCAGAGGTATCGTCCAGGCATGTCGCCTTTGAAGTAGGTGTATCCCACTCCCTTGTGATAAAGATATGGAAGAAATACGGCTACAAGTGCTATCGATATGGGCGCATAGTTCAAGTGTTACATCCGGGTGATGATGTTCGAAGGCTTACTTTTTGCAGGTGGCTAAGAGGAAAAATAAGCAGAGATCATGAATTTTTAAATTACATACTGTGGTCAGACGAAACGAATTTTTCCAATAACGGTATGTACAACAGAAAAAATCACCACTATTGGTCCAAAGAAAATCCACTAAGAGTTACGGCAAGTCATAATCAGGTTCGCTTCTCATTCAACTGTTGGTGTGGTATAATGTCCAATCGAGTTATAATGGTGGAATTTTATGAAGGGAAACTGAATTCTGCCATGTATAATGAAGTCATTTTACACCATCTTGAAAACGAGATGGACGAATGGCCCCTGTCGGAATTGCGAAAAGTTCATTTTCAACAAGATGGTGCTCCGCCACATAACAGTCACCTTTCACGTTCCAATTTGAGCCGCCTATTCGGTACACAGTGGATAGGTACACATGGTCCAACACAGTGGCCACCTCGTAGCCCCGATCTAACACCACTTGATTTTTTTTTATGGGGCTTCGTGAAAAACGAGGTGTATAAGACGACGTACGCCAGTGTTCAAGAGCTCAAGGATGCATTAATGACCATTTTACGTAATATTCATCCCAGAACATTATTAGCCGCCATTCGTTCAGTGCAAAAAAGGATAGACTTATGTATTCGTGAAAATGGAAATCATTTTGAGCAATTTATTTCATAAACCAATTTCTAAAATGTTTAAATGATTTTTTTTATTTAAAAAAGTTTAAAATTTTACCTGTCCTATGAGTTTCGAGTTGATTTATCATATTTCCGTAGGAAATGTATGGGAAACGTTTTTGGAGATTTCTGTCTTTTCTAGTACTGAAAGCTAAAATGGTTTCATAGAGTTTTTTGATCCCCACATAAAATAGAATCGATTGGCATAAAAAAAAATTTTTTGGACTTTTTGCATTTTTTTTGCCAACTGTAAGTTTTTTACAAAATCTGTGAATGCAGTTCAAAGTATGTCAAAAAGTTAGGGAAGGTCTTCTAAGAACGTTTTGCTGTAACTGCAACGGTTAAGGTACTTGCCCTTACTGACCCGTTTCGAAAATACACCCTGTATATATATATATTTCTTGTGTGCGGGTGTATGCCACTGAACTTCTCCTAGACGGCTGGACCGATTTTGATGATTTTTTTTGTGTGAGTTCAAGGGGATTCGAGGATGGTTTAGATTCACAATTGAACCCGATTTCCAAAAAAAAAGAGTCGAGACGAAATTCGCCGGGACAGCTAGTAAAGATATATGTCATAGGTGTAAACAAAAGAGATGCAGTATAGAGCGAGTTCTCGCCGGCGGCAGTGTGAACACTCAGCGATCAACTATTAATATCTATATCTGTATATAGTTTATGTGCCCGGTTCGAGCTTAGATAATTGTGGCCTTGGTAATACCAATAGGTCCTGATGGTCAATTCTTCAAACCCAAACGCAAATATTTATTTTAGAAAAAATGAACGTTAAATTAATACATACACACATCAAAAGTGTCTAGGGATCAACATATATTTTTGCAATAACTTTTCTCCTGATTGATTTTTTTTTTTTTATTTCTTTAAGGATTCATCAAATAAAGTGTTTTCGTTTGTCACAGTAACGATAAACCAAGTCACCTTTGCATTAATAAAGAAATTTGCCATTTTCCTAATAAAGGGATTTTTGACATTTGAACCACTAACATTAAAGTTCGAAAAAAAGACTGAAATAACAGTTTTCTTTAAAATTTTATTGGGTAACTTAAACAATTAATAATCCGTGTTTCTACCGCGAACACTAACAACACAAGAACATCGGTTTGGCATACTCAAAATGAGTTCATCCAAATCACGCTGTGGAATGGCCGCCCATGTTCGTTGCAACAACAAAAAAAGGTCTTCTTGCGACTGGATACCCTCCATATTCGGCAGAGCTCTTCTCTGTAGCATATCCCATGCATGCTCAATCGGGTTCAAGTCTGGCGACTGAGCAGGCCAGGGCAGGACATTGATGTTAGCTGCGGCGAGAGTCTGTCTTACAACTCTTGCGGTGTGCGGTCGTGCATTATCATGCATTAACTGAAATAAGGGACCGATTTGCACTTGTAGAGGAACGATGACGTCTGATACAATCGTCTCAGCATAAATTTGAGCGTTGAGGTTGCCTCTGATCCAAATCAACTCAGTTCTTCCGCCGATCCAAATACCCGCCCATACCATGATGGTTCCACCACTATAAGGATGGACTTCCTGGCAGGATTTTAATCGCTGTTGGCGTCCAGGGGTTCTCCAGTGTCGTATACGTCTTGTATCCGGTCTCATACCAAAACGAGACTCATCAGAAAAGCACACGAAACGCCATTGTTCTTCTGCCCAATTTCTGTGTTCAAGAGCCCATTGATATCGAATCCTACGATTGTGCATTGCTATAGGTGGTACCCGTAGCGGTCTTCGGGAATGAAGGTTCACTTCATGCAAGCGGTTTCTGACTGTTTGGTCGCTAATTAAGTTCCCTGAAGAGTGATGAAGCCTCACGGCTAACATCATGGCGGTTATTGTTGGACCTCTTCGAGTTAAGATTTGAATGTATCGGTCTTGTCTCCGTGTGGTGCAGCGATACCGTCCTCCATGGCGCTCAGCCACGGTACCAGTGCTTCGGTAACGTGTCCAAAGTCGACTGATAACACTCTGACTTGTATTCAGAGCTAAAGCCACAGTACGTTGCCGGGAACCAGCTTCTATCATTCCCACGGCTCTGAGCATTTCTTCCCTGCTTAAATGACGTCGCCGCTCCATAGTAACGTTGGTTTTAATCAGTAGTAGGGAAACAGTAGCACTAATAATGTCTTCAATGCGTTGTATGTTTTTATAGGGAAAATATTGACAGCTGATTTTCATCTTTTACTCGAATTTGATTCACAGTTCCTGATTCAAATTATGAAATGCACCAAAAAGGATCCATATAAATTTATAAAATCATAAATTTATTACAAAGCCACATCTCAATCTCAAGAAATCCGCATAAAAATGCTTGATCCCTAGACACTTTTGATGTGTGTACTAAAAGAATAATAAATTTCTGATATGTTTGAAAAACAAAAACAATGTCCAAGTGTAAAGCTCGAGAGAGGAGCGCTCTTCCAAGGTGTGCACAATGTTCCTGGGCACCGCTGCACCGTGCTAGTCATGACACTGCTGTGATGCATGTTGCATGAGCGTATCCAGGCTTATTTTTAAGGGGAGGGAGGTCAGTTCAGGCTATACCATCTCTCATAACTCAAAAATCCCTCAAAACCTGTAAGGTACGTAGGTTTATCTATTTCGTGGTTTACGATTACGTCACGAATTCCTTCTAAAACTACAGTAGGTACCTAATCATAAGGCATTTTATTACCAACTGCCAAAGTATCAATTGACGATTATATCCATTATTCAGGATTTAATCAGCAGCTGAATATTTAATTACGATAAAAAACATTGTATTCGATCATTGAAAACGCGCTTATAATATTTTTACGTTTCGGTGTAGTTCGTGAACAATAGAGCCAGAAAAATTTTTGCTACTTTTTTTTTTAATACAGCGGAATAAATTTGCTTGTAAAATTAAGATCTGTAGATATTAGGAAGGGATCCCACAACCCACCCCCCTCGATCTGTGAATGACCACGATTGAAGTAGTAAGGAAATACACTTAAGACGACAATCGAAATAGATTGACAGACCGAACACAAAAAGAGACACTTGCAACAAAGAATTGGTGATGGGTACTCTCACCAAGTCGAGTGACTCCTCAGTGAGTGAGTCACCTCCGGACCACAATATTCCGCTTCTACGAAGTGAAACTTCGACACGTGTCAAGGGTGGGTGGTGGTATCCCTCACTAATATTTACTTAAGATGAATTTTGGCCATGTGACATTCAATTAGTTATGTAAAAATATTCTTAACGGTTTTAGGGTTCCGCAGCTAAAATGGTAAAAACGGAACCCTTATAGTTTCGTCACGTCCGTCACACTGTCACGACAGACAGACAGACAGATGTCTGTCTGTTCGTCCGTATGTCACAGAATTTTTACCCAAAGTCTAGGTACTCAATGAATCTTGATGAAATTAAGTGAAAAGGTGTCTTGTAGTAGCCAGAACTACTTAGCCAGTAGTACTTAGTTTGATAGCTAAATAATAATAGTAAATATTTTTATTTTTACTCCATTCATGAAACAGAAGCAGTTTTTTTTCCAGCAAATATCAACGTGTGGCACATTATTCGACAGGTCTTTCAAAAACATTTAAAGGTTACTAATAAACTTTGATTATTGAGTGAATATTTTTGAAAATAATCGCTCCGAAAGTTGCATAAATCGTTTCCCCCTAACCTTTGAACCGTATAACCAAAAAATATGAAAAAAATCACAAAGATAGCGCTTACTAAATACTTTAAACTAAAATTATTTTAGATAAGATCGGATATACCGTCATTGAGTTATTGCCAAAAAACTGCGGTTCTCAGCAAAAGGGCGTAGCTGGCATGATCATACGCTCTTCTGATGATACAATTGTTCAAGGCTACGGAACCCTACACTGAGCATGGTCCGACTTGCTCTTGCCCGGTTTTTTGTACTAATACTATTTCTAAGCTCAATGAAGCCAAGGAGAAGGTATTTCGAATAGCTGATTTTGTTGGTAGACAGTTTTTTTTTCAAAAAGGTTGATGGCAATGGAGGTTGCAATTAAAGATTACCCTAATTAGGATACCAAACTGAACCTTCTTTGACCGTTGGTAAATTGAAACCAACCCACTCCCACTACTAAACTATGTAGTTCAGAGGCAAGAGATATTTTATTATGGTAAGGTAGGTACTCACTAGAAAAAAAAAACGATTGTCTGTAAGTCAGTTTACGGACGATAATTTTATGTGATAACGTCATAAGAAAACATTGATGACATATCGCCATTCGCGTTTTCAATCAATCAATAATGTTAGTTCCAATTGTGTCCACCAATCAATAACGTGACCGTTACTACGTGACATGTTTTCATAAGTGCAGTCAGTCATCGATTTATAAGATGTTATCACGTCAAAATATAAAGTGGACAGTTCTATGTAAAGGGAAACTGAAAAAAATGGTGTTTGAATCCTCTACCACTTACAGGTACCTAGTTATTATGACCGCTTGGGTATGTATGTAAAATAAATAATTACATTTTTGTTAAAATAAATGAATGTACACATATGATATCGTATAAATGCCGAGTCACGAAATGATAGCGTTATTTGTACTTAATGAGTCAGCACGATTACAATAATTCATACATCCATGGTAAAACAAAATCCAGTATAATGAACCTACGGTATCCATTTATTTATATGAGTCATACTCTTCTTATCTGCCTATATTAGATGCAATATAATGATTCCATACGTATGAATTCTCGGCCACTATGTTTTTCAGTTTTTTTACATAGGTAAATAATTGGGTCAATTGACTCGATTTTAATGAAATTTGATATAGAGTCAGGTTGAAGCTTGCCGAATGGCAAACTTTTACTTTCATCATTAACCGATAAATTTAAATCGGATCAGGATCACATACATGTTTTGGGAGTCAACTGAAAAGAGTACCTATTTATTGCGTAACTATTTATTATAATAATATCTGGGGACAACTCACACAACGCTATCTGATCCCAAACTAGGCAGAGCCTGTACCTACTATGATAACCAGACAACTAATAAACATACTTATATGTTTCTAAATACAAACATTTAAAGATAAATTACACCCAGACACAGAACCTACGTATAAAAATATTTATAAAAAACCCCTCGTTTGGAAGATACTTGAAACACTATCGATTTCTTCACTGCCTTAATATTAAGTTGGTAAAAATGTTTACCGATCAAGTCGCATCTATGTGAGTCTTTCGTCGCAGCATCTGTTTTGGTCCCGCCCAGTGTTGGTCTCGCCAATCCCGGTCGGCTCCGCCTATCGATCCCGGGACACAGGTGTTCCCAGATAATTGACGACATCAAATGGGTTCTATCGTGAAAACTCCATATTCGAATATCTTAGCAATCTTTAATTCCAATACTTGCTGACATACGTACCGGACTTTTTTCGATTTTAACTTAGATAAAATTAATTATTACTAGGGGTTAATATTAAAAAAAATACGAAAGTTAAGTATAACTCAAATATTTTATTCACGTATATCAAACTTAGAATCACGATAACTACCGACGTGATGGCTATCCTTGATTTTTCAGATTGTTATGGAGCTCCAAAGCATTCGGCAAAATCGTGGAACATGATAAAAAAATGAAATAGTCGGAGCCTCGATATATCTTTATTTTTAACAAAGAATAGATAACTAGTCCGGCCATAAATACTGTTACATAAAAACTTTTCTTTTTTTCAACTTTTTAATTACTTCGCTTTTATTATTTTTAAAAGTTCTTTCGATTTCGCGCCATTTCACATATTTTTCAACCGACTTCAAAAAGGAGGTTCTCAATTCGTCTGTTTTTTTTTGTATCTTTGTTCACCGATTACGCAAAGACGGCTGGATCGAGGGTATACTTCCAAGTTGGTCCCATTGTCATCAGATCACGATCTGATGATGGGATCCTGGAGAAATCGAGGGAACTCTTAAAATATTAAAGGCACACCTACAGTGATTTAGGTGTATTTCAAAGTGATTCGTGCATTTACTCTTAAAAAACACCAATTGGTGTAGTGGAACTGATGACGAAGACCACAAATGATGAGCGGACCTATTCAATATTTCACAGTTTGCGATTTAGTTACTTTAATATGGTATCGAGTAGCACTTTATTCTCGTTATACTACTATTACACAATGTAATAGAGCTGATAGATAACTCCTTAACAATTAACGGCCCTGCTTCGGGGTAAGAAATATTTTGTAAAAGTATTCAGCAGTTAACTTAAGCCTATTGTAACTTAAATTAATTACAAACTAACCCACTAAAAAGTGAGAAATAAAAAACTTTTTTACAAAAAAATATTACCGACTTCTAAAATAAATACAAGGCAATTAAAAAGCAATTAATAATATACCTAGAGTAACAAAAACAAATTAAACATTTTGAAGTTGATGCCGAATAAAACCTAAAGACTACTATTTCATGGCACAAAGTTGGTAATATTTTTTTGTATAAACGTTTTTTTCGTGTTCATTATCAAATAGGATTGCGGTGATCGCCTTGCACAAAGTAGGTATGGAGCCGTCGGTCATACTCCAGATCGTTCAAAAGCTTGGTATCAGCCGTATGTTCGTATATCATACTATCAACAGATACAACAGCACTTCCTCTGTCGAAGACCATAAAAGATCGGGGCGGCCGCGTGCTGTTAGAACTACAAAGGCTGTTAATGCTGTTAAAGCCAGAATTCGTCGAAATCCTATTAGAAAGCAAAAAATCTTATCGCGAGAAATGAAGTTTCCCGCTAGGACTCTGTCGCGTATTATAAAACAAGACCTGAAGCTCGATGCTTATCGTCGATATACAGGATATGCCCTAAATCAATCTTTACAATTAAAGAGAGTGAAACGCCTTCTGTCGCGATACGCAAGTGAAGGACACAGAAATATCCTCTTTTCTGATGAAAAAAAAATTCACGATTGAAGAGCACTACAATAAGCAAAATGATAAAGGGTACGCCTGGTACGGGTAGGACTGGCCCTCATCTAGCCCAGACTTCAACCCTTGAGAATACAAATTATGGTCAGTTTTGGAGGACATGGATTGCTCTCTTAAAAAAATCTCTGGAGCAAGCAGTGGCAAAATTTGGAAACAGTGCGTAAAACCATAGATTCGTGGCCAGACAGATTAAAGGCCTGTACAAAAGCCAAATGTGGCCATTTTGAATATAATATTGTTTTATTTGTTGCTGAGGCTTTAATAAATATGCACATATAAGTTTTAGTAATATTACATTATTTTTTATTTTTTTTAATGTATTTTCATTTGTAACAGAACTTATGGCCGGACCAGGTAAATCTGTGATATTTATATTCGTCTCGAACAACATATTTCGTACTTGTTGCTCGAGACGAATATAAATATCACAGATTTTCAAAAGCATCAATAGATTCATCCAAGTTCATCCCATTCTCTGTGTTCATCACAGTCTTCAAAGATTTCGGCCATATAGATAATGCGAAGAGGCAACTGTGAAAAGCTGGCCATTGTTGGCAATAGGTACTGAAGGCAAAAGGACAAGAGGCCGGTTGTCAAAAGCGTTGGTCTGATCAAGTGAAAGACGCCACCTCTTTCTCTAAATTGTACCTGTTGTTTTTGTTTTAAAAACAACACCTACACTAGGAACAAACCCCGTGTAGTGGCGACCTTACAAGCATACACTACTATAACAAAATGCCAAGTACATCTATACTCAGTACAACTATTTATGGATTACATAAAGTGGTGTGTACTATGTACACCCTACCACTGCGACACTGAGTAAGTTAACAGTAATGACGAGATTCCTGACTACAAATTTACCATTTTGGATATTTACCAGAACCAAGGCAGACAACTGATCATGAATTAAAAAATTGGTAGACCCAAGTTTCATTTCATGTTCGATAGGGTCACCAGTAACAAAAATACAAGGCAATAATAACTTTTTTTTCTACCAATTCATATTACAATACATAGCAGTATTACAGAGACTATTACAAATAGTACTCCGTTTTATCTACCAAGGGCAAATTATTAAATATCTTTAGGTTATGGTTTGAAACTTTAACTTTCAACAAACAAAGTAATAAGCTGTGTAATCAGAACAATCAAGTAAAAGTTTTCTATGTTTAGACCTGATTATGAAAATTGTCACACAACATGCCAAAAGATTGTTCATTTATTCTAGAATGTATAATACTCACAAACTTTTCGTATAATATTAACTGAAATGGAATGGAAAGAAAATTATCTTTTAGATGTCATTGTTAATGTCATTTAAGCAACCTACGTTGAGACATTGAGATACATATTCTCTCGATGCTTTGCGGTAGCCTAAATTAATTTATCATTTTTAAACTTTTACATATTTTACTGTGACATTTATGCGTTTTTATTAGAAAAAAGTAAAAAGAGTATAATAAAAAGCAAAACTCTAGCTATACCCAATTTGTATAAAAATCGTTAGGGTTTAGGTTTCCTGTAATGTTCCTTGTAAATACTTTTTACTAATATATTTGCGTTTAGATAACTTAATTCCACGCGATTAAAGGTGTTTTTCCATTAAGCAAGTCTTGCATACAAGTATGACGTCACACATGCGTACCTATGTTCTCTCTCTCTCTCTCTCTCTCTCTCTCTCTCTCTCTCTCTCTCTATCTAGTACCTCATACAAGTTGTACGCAATTTGCAACTTGTATACAAGTAACTTGCCTAATGGAATAGCCTCCTATGTCTCGATATAATTTATACCTAAAATGTGTAATAAATAAATTCATTAAGCCATGATAATCTACAAAAATCAAAATATGAAAGTACGAGTAATGTAATGAAAGTCATTTAAATAGTTTTCTTGCAACACAAAATATGAAATACTTAGATTGTTATCTTAATCGAAGTACCTATTCCTACAAAATAAAGAGAGTAGTATTTCATACAATAATCATTCGTTAATAGAATTGGCATTACATCTACATTTATGTTCTAAGTTCTTCGTACAAGGAAAAAATGTATACATTACCTACTTATCTGTGTGTAGATGAATATTGATTTGTTGATAGTACGTTTTTATTATCTATTGGTGGAGCTTGATAACAGATTACCTACCTATGTATCTACGTATTTTACGAAACGCGCAAGGTGTTACACAAGTCTAAATTATCTTTAACGTTTGCCTTGATTCTATTATTTATTCATTGACTTTTTGACTACAGAGCTGTAAAAAGCCAACTACTATTACATCTTTTAATATTTTTTTAATGCTTAAAAATTATGTACAAAGGCGTACTTATTGCTAGAAACATTCTCTGCCAGCCAACCTTTGAGTGATGTAAAATAAAATTATGTAGGTGCAGATTGTTGACAGCCATTGCTGGTTACTTAACTATAACAATATTATAAAGCTTAAGAGTTTGTTTGTTTCTTTGAACGCGGTAATCTCAGGAACTACTGGTCCGAATTGAAAAATCTCTTTCTAAATCTAAATATTTTTTGTTGTGTAGCCCATTTATCGAGGTAGGCTATAGGCTATATAACATCACGCTACGACCAATAGGAGCGGAGCAGCAATAAAAAATGTTATAAAACGGGGAAAATTGACGCATACGAAGTTGCGCAGGACAGCTAATAATAAATACAATCCATTCTAAAATATGCACTCATACGTATATTTAACAAACAAACAAATATACATATACTTTAATACATTACATACATGCATAACATACAGACATACGTTACAGTAATTTATGTGGCTAACATTGAGATTCAGCTAATCCATTAAGTAACAGTGCCCGAACTTTCATCTTGAAATTGAAGCGATTAGAAGTAATTCTGATTTTGGGGCAGCGCATTCCAGAGTAAAATTGACTGCACAAGGAAGAAGGATCCCATGAATCCAGAAGAATGAGCAGGATATAAATGAAGCATATTTATGGAAGTATGGAAGTAGTAGTGTAAACGCGCGAACAAACGGCGCTGACGAATAGGGAGCCATATCAGTTCGGAACGATAAGAAGACACATGATCAATTTTACGGAAATTGAAAATGAATCTAATGCAATTAGTTAGAATTCGGTCGCATTTATTGAGGAGGTCTGCATTCAGATCAAGATAGCATACATCACCATAATCAATCAGAGGAAATATCAACTTCTGGATGAATGCTCATTCAGAAGTTGATATTTCCTCCTCTAATTTGGTAAAAGGAAAAATAGAGATAAGTCGAAAGTCGTTAGTAAGAGTAAGATTTGAAATGTTAGGTAGAGGATTAATGAAGGCAAGGCGCCATGGAGATGGGCAAGTCCCAGAATCGAAGAAGTTAATGGTATGTGCTAGAACAGGGAGAAGATAATTAAGGTATTAACATGCGACGGCTAATACCATCCCACCCGGTGTGGCTGGAGAGAAATTAACCCGAAGGGCCTTGGACAATGGAAAAAAGAAGAGGATACCTTTGTCCAGGGTCGATGGACATATTTGAGCGCACCGCGCATGCGCCGGTTCGCACGGCCATTTCACGACAACGAAATAACGATAGTGAATAAGAACCCAGCAGTGACACATTGCTGTATTAACAATGATAAAATGTTAGCGAATCAATGTACAATACGATTTATAGGTACTTGCGTCAACATTTTAAAAAATAAGTATGAACATCTAAACTATTTCTTTGTTACATAAAGGTATGAATTTATAATATAACTCGAAATTTCATATTTACAAAAGACTGACGGCCTAAATGTGTTAACCGCTTAATACCCAGGCTAATAATAGTTTATATGTAGTAGGTAAGCACCTACTATTAATCTTCTGGTATACAACTCTATTACCTATTGAAGACTACAGAAATAGGCCTACGTTAGTGTTAAAAATAGACACCATTTCATGCTATGCCGATAAATAAGTCGGGAAGGTATTTTTGCGTGAAACTTTGGGAATGAACTTCATATTTCTATCTGATTCTATGCATTAAATTGTACATATAGTATGAGTATACGAGTATAAAGCTCTACAGTAAAAGTGCGAGGTACCTACAAATAGGTGCGGATCCAAGGGGGGGGGGGGCAACTGGGGTTCTTGCCTCCCCCCCAAGACTCGACTGAAAAACCTTCTTACAGGGAATTTTAACACTGTACCGGTGCGTTTTGACAGGCAATTGCAAAAGGCGGTGGTGGCTGGTGTACCGGTGTTGAATCTAATACTTCGCTGCCATGCAAGCGACTCAAACACGGCCGGTTGGGTCACATGTTGCCCCTGAACAAAGTTCTGGATCCGCGCCTAGGTACGAAAATAGAATCAGTAAAAGTGCTTTCAAAATACGTAAAAACGTTATAAACTAGATTTTACAATCATTTTATAACCTTTCTAAAGTCGTTGTTTGTCAATAAATTCGAAATTCGTAGCTGTTATCTGAATTTAAATCGCTACTCATTTCCATGTAACCGCCCAGAAATTGATTTACTTGGTCACAAAGTAAGATAATTTATGCAAAGAAACATGTACCGCTCGGCGATGTCCTCGGTCTAATGTCAGTTCGCAATTCAGTATTAATACTACTTATAATAAACAGTTATACATAACAAATATACTCTACAGACAACATATTTCACGAAGGTCACGGTTAACGCTAATTTTTCTTTATTGCGACATCACAGAACACGCGATGTAAATAAAGCAATAATTTTGTATTCCATTATGGAGTTGCAATTACAGGTTTCTGTTCCTAATTTCTGTTATTTATTACGGATCTGTAGTATTCAACAAGGTAGGTATTAGAAGATCTCGTATATTAAACCTTTGATTGACGTTATAACAATAAAAAAGAAAATTTACATGAACCAAAACATTTTTTTTGCTCTCATGTGCGCCGTGTAGTATCGAATTTTGTTTAGCATAGTTTTTGAGACAGCGATGCGCCTACACGTAGCAGCCTATTAAAAGACTAGCTTAGTGTAATTTTAGTACTGTGACAAAGATACAACTTAATATAACCTTCAAGTTTTTATCTTAGTTAATTAGTTTTTGCAAATCATACTAGCAGCTGACAGGTGTTCCTGGTAGCTTTTGGATGATATGCGATAATCTTATACTTAAAATAACATGTGCACGTGTGAATAATGTAAGGTGGAAAAGATATTATCAGATATCAGATTTATAGACAGTACGTATGACTGTGCCAAATTTGGCTCAAAATGTTGTTTTTGCTATCAATAGAGAACCTAGGTTTAGATTTTTAAAAACAAACAATAGCCATTATAAAAAGATAATAGATGTAAGAAGTAAGGAAAATAGGTACTATGAAATTTAAAAAAAGAATCCCAAAAGATTCAATTTACCTAAACAACCAATAAGGTCCAATTTCAAAATACGATTACAGAAATGAAAAACATCGTAATTATACGTTTTCATTGCATAGTTTCAGTTAACTTTACAGCCCCTAGTTCGTTCGGAGCGCATGCAAGAATTTTCTATTATAGGGGAGGCATTGAACCTTCTTTAACAACCTACGCATTCAGTAGGCACACGTGAAAAATTTACCCGTCGTCATGCCGACCACGCAGTTAGGCCAATAGACTTTCCCATTTTCCGGCAAACAAATGCAGGCTTCCTGCTATTTTGACTGAATTTTGACAAACTCGACGCTTTTTCAAAGCTTCAAACGTGATCAAAATATTTGTGATATTTTATTCAGAGTTTTATAAATCATTGTAATATAAAGTGTTAGTTTTGTTCAAGCATGGCGTTCAATTTTGATAGCGGTCAAGTAAGTGTTCAAAACTTTTTTAGTTTGCTTATAATGTATTTCAAAGAATCCTGAAAGATTTTTTTGGTAAGCAGTGATCAATTCTAATATCATATTGTAAAGTGTAATTTTTAATAATCAAATCAATGTAACCACCTAGTTCGTTTATAATAGAATGGTATTCATTCAAGCGATTGTACGAGGTACGATTTGAACTAATCTAAGACTGATAAAAGTATTTAGTTGTATGTATATATAGGTATATTTTGTTACCGTAGTAGGTACTACCAATAAATACTTTACGACATAGGTATTTGTAAGTAATCTTTATTGGTAGACATCGTTAAATATACCGGTTTATATACTAACAGTAAATATTTCCTTTAGAGTATCATGGCAAGGCTAGAGTCTTGGCCTAATTTGATTAATAAACCCTTAGTGTTATAAAGGAATCCTTATTACTTCATTGATTACTTCGGATTTGCAATATAGTTTGTGCATTTATGTGGGATTATAGTTAAAAACTCGTACCTACTTTTGCTAGAATAAATAGTAACTATACTCATCACCACTGCCCGTCCTCCGACGTGAAATCCCTTAGTCGCTTTGACGCAATACAATACCCACGCGATGAGATGGAGTGGCACTATTCTTAAGCCGGTAGGGACCACACGGCCTAGCCGGTACCATACGGCCACTTCGTCTGCGGCAATTTTCCCCGTTTTTGCAATATTTTTCATTTTGCATTGATGCTCCGCTCCTATTGGTCGAAGCGTGGAACGTAGCGTTGGTCGAAAAAAGAGGTTATTTATTTATTTATAAAGAACTTTAACGTATAAAGATCCTAGCGCAATAAATTAATTTTCTTGTTGTACCTTCCCAGATATTTATTGACTTACTTCAAGTGGATAAGTAGTTATTTTATTTGCAAATGAGATTTGAATTATTCAAACAGACACATTGTCATGATATAAACGTGACTATTGTTTCTGGCCTTGATTATAAGACAGTTTGTTATCAAGACATGTTGCAATTTACAACTAAAGTGACTATTTATCCCACAAGCCAATTTTGTCCAGTTAACCTAACTATACTAATCCCATATATTCTATTACTACTGCACCTGCAACACCCATTACTGTCCCCTACTATTGGATAACGCAGAACGTTTTTTACTTACTTACAAATTGTAATGCCTTTAATCCAAGTTAGATACATCCAATTACATCGTAAACATCCTTACTTAAAAAGCCTTTATACTAATTTATACTTTAAAGCCATTGCTTTAGGGAACAGATTCATTTGTAGTTTTATGGTTCTGGCTTGGGTCATTGAAAATAGGGGTGTTTTTTTTTTGTTTGCGCGAGAATTACAATTTTTTACGGCATTGTGTGAATGTTAATCCCTGTTTGACACATCGTGCTGGTAGTCTTTAGTTAATAGCTCTCGTGTGTTTGCGATAAATAGTTTTTTCGTATTGTTGTTTTGATATCAAAATCTATTAGTAAATCCAGAGATTATTTTTAAAAGCACAAGTGAAAAATGAGAGTTTGGTGGGTCAAGTAGAATCATGCAACAAAACAAGTTGCCAAAATCTGTCCTTTTCTAAGCTGGTAGTAGATATATATATATATATATATATATATATATATATATATATATATATATATATATATAATATGTAGCAACTATCATAACTACTACATATTTCGTATTAGTTATGTTCGCATTCCTGTCTACAAAGTATACCCACTAGGATATTTTGTATATATTCAATCAAATTGTTTAATAAATTACCTGTAGAGTTAAAAATGATTTTATATACATCTGGCTTTTATCTAAAACTAAAAGCATTTCTATTGGAAAGGTGTTTATATTCTATAGATGATTTGTAATGTACTTAAATGGTATTAATATTCAAACACGATGTAAAAATTGTTAATGAATAAATGATTGATTGATTGATATACTAGTTACCAAAGAATAAGTAATCGTTGTAGTTACTCGGATTTAAACTATGTATTTAAATAGTAAATTAAAACTGATGCCGCTTGGTCTTGTAATAGCTATCTGCAACAGCTACAGTACTATCTATACAAATAATAAAATTGAAGTGTTTGTTTGTAATGTCGTCGAAATAACCGTTTTTTTACAAAATGCACATGAAAGTATACATGGTAGGTACTTTTAAAAAAATTCAGTTTAAATCTTTTTTGTCTATCTGTCTGTTTGTTCGAAACGGCTAGACGAATTTTAACGGGACCTTTCACTGTCGACAGCTGATGATGTATGGAGTAACTTTAACTTTTATTCATCACGCTAACGTCTATAGGGAGTGGGCAGTACTTTAACTTCACGCAGACGAAGTCGCGGGCACAGCTAGTCTACTCTTAGACCATTTCTCCGAGAAACAACTTAAAAATACACCATTGAATTGCATAATTAAGCGACCCCAAACATTGTTTCCGTCAGGTAATATACCATGTAGTAAAATACAGCTTACAGTCATATAAATTAGTATCTATTTATGTTCCATACTTACACAGCGGTAAATTTCCGATTATACAGTTCGTTAAGCTCACAAATGTAAAATTCATAACAAACGATCCGATTTGGTCTAATCCGATCTAACGACAGCCGACCAACGGTGAATTAATCTGTCGGACAAGACCAAATCCGATCATCTGTTAAGAGTCTGACATAGTATTTATTTTCCATATCTAGGTACGGCAAATTTATCAAGTATACAGTTTATCACATACCAAAGGTCTGACAATAGCACTTAGGTGCTTCATTACTTTCTTTTTTTTTTTAAAGACGACTTCCGCATTAGGGTACAAGCCCCGTATCGCGGGGGACTTCACAAAACACACAAGTCTCGGACAAAAGTACACCCAGACTCGGAACAACAATTTGTGGATCACACAAACTGGTGGCCCGTCCTCAGGACCTCTTGCGTAGTAGTCGGACACACTCCCACCGCGCCACAGAGGCAGTCAGTCTATAAGTACGGCAAATTACCTAGCATAAAGTTTGTTATGATCGTATCGTAGGTAGCTACAACATCAAATTTTGGTTTATCTACCGATGAGCGTTCGCTGTTCATAGATCTAAGGGCATGAAAAATAAGGGGAGAGGGGGGGTGACTGCCGTCTAAAGCTCTAAATCACGGTGTCTGAGTATGCCAAAGCTGTATGAGATTTCGTTGTTCGAATAAGACCAGATCGGATCATGTGTCTGGTGAATGAAGTAGGTACCTACCTATAGTGCGTGACCCCCGCCGGAAGCCTGCTTGGCTTCGTGTCATGCCTTTGCCGTTGAAACTCAAGCCATCCGTTTAATAATCGAGAATCGACCTTAAGTTTTACAACTTAAAATAGTCGTCTATTTCTGTAGAATACATTTATCAAAGTCACGAAGTTTGAACAGCAGGGACATCGGAGATATCTACTTAAACAAGTACCGAAGATAGGTTTTATTGCCTTTTTAGAGTTTCGTAGCCAAAATGGCAAAACGGGACCCTTATAGTTTCGCCTTGTCCATCGGAGATATCTACTTAAACAAGTATCTAAGATAGGTTTTATTGCCTTTTTAGAGTTCTGTAGCCAAAATGGCAAAACGGGACCTTTATAGTTTCGCCTTGTCCGTCTGTCCGTCCGTCCGTCCGCAGCTTAACTCAGAGACTGATAGTGCTAGACTGTTACTTTGCATGGATAACACATATTACTTACGCCAACAAGTGAAAGAAAAAATCTTGCAAAAGATGATTTTTGAGGGTACCTACTGCATCCCCACGGGACACACGTAAAGTGGGGCTGTTCACCTACCCCATCATGTGGGATGTAATTAGATAGGTCTTTTAAAAACGTTTAGGGTTTGTTAAGACTTTTTTTAGATTTAGGATCCGTTGGGTAATATGAAGCTTTAAAGTGCAATTTTTTGTTAAAGTCAAATGTCTTCCTCATGATAGTAGTATTTATAGTGAAATTAAAAGAAAAACTATCACAGCTAAGTAGGCTTTACAATTTACGAGTAACAACTAATCATATGAGAAGTGACAACTTTTTCGTACGTTATATCTACTTAATTATAATTTTCAATGAAATTTTCCATTGCAAATTATAAATAAGTAGGTGTAACGTTGTAAGTATGAAACAAAAACAACAGAAAACCCACTTCTTAAGCCGCATTATTCAGTTGGGACACTACGAAACCCTACATTGTGCGTGGCCCGACATGCACTTGCCTGGTTTTTTTATATTATAACTAGCTGACCCGACAAACGTTGTCCTGTCTATGTGAGCTATACATATCAACCCATATGATGGCCCACTGCTGGGCACGGGTCTCCCCAGTAGAACCTACTAGTATGTAGATCCTGGGGGTAATTGCCATAATCACCACGCTTGGCGAGCGGGTTGGTGATCGCAGTAAGGCTTTAAGTACGCAGAGGACGCTGCTGCCCGTCCTCCGGTGTGAAATCCCTTAGTCGCCTTGACGACACCCACGGGAAGAGATGGGGTGGTACTATTCTTAAGCCGGCACCACACGGCATATATATATGTGAGCTATGAATTATGAATATTTTAATTTTCATTATTTTTTAATTTTATTATTTTTTCCATAAGAATCTTCTACAAAGTATTAGAAAACTAAAAAATAAAGAATTAATGAAATCGGTAGTCGTTCTAGAGTTATAACGTGACGAGAAATAGTGACTAATATAATCGGTACCTATCTAATTTATAAAGATTAAAATCTAGCCTAAAGACTAATGAGTAATATATTTATATGTGTCCTAAATTGCTATAACGGAATCTGAAAGTGTGTTCAATACCTAATATTTTCCTAAATGTGTGGTAACTTTGTTCATGTGTTCTTTAACAGAGTAGGTACCACATTTAACATTTGATTTGTTACTTTTACTGATACTAATTAGATATTCTGTATTAAATATCGTGAATAAGGTAGATTTTCATTAGATAACGTTGTAGCCAAAATAACCGAAAATGATAGCTGGCGTAGCAATTTAATCTACGGCGTAGCGCCTTTGTGTTTCAGAATTTACGTAAATTATTCAAGTTCGCTACGGTTATGTCATAAAAAGCAATCTTTATTTTAATAATAGCAGAAAATTGCGTTCTTTTGTAAACATTCGTTGATTACCCAAAAGCATGATATTAAGATCAAGTTTGCGATTTAAAATCGCATAAAAGAATTAGAAATCAATGGCTACGGCTATATAAAGACCGTACCGCAGCCATTTATGGATTACTCTATGTAAATTAGGTACTAAGGAATGGACTAGAAATTCGTATTTCGAATACTTTATTCTTTTTACAGTTCATTGCTATTTTATATGCAAAAATTATTCAAATTGTCTTTGAATAAACGCAATGGAATCCCAAAGTTTAGACGTTTGACGTACAATCGTAGTAACTTTTAGTATTCAAGCTTTAGACAATAAGGCTAAATACGAATGACGAACGATTGAGCCAGATATCTAGCATTATCCATACACGCAACGATTTAAAAACGAACGTACATTACTTAATGTTTAAGTTTTTAACTGACTGATAAATATCTATGGTTGCTAAGCCAGAGGTCGTGGGTTCGATCCCCACCCAGGATAAAATTTTGTGTGGTGAGCATGATGGTTCATTCTGAGCCTGGGTGTAATTTATCTATAATATATGTGTATGTATTTGGAAATATTTAAGTACCAGATAGAGTTGTGTAAGTTGTCCCAAGATATTATATTATCATTATTATCTACCTACTCTTAGTTATCTTGAAAGTATCGCTCAATCACTTATGCTTTTTCGCTTATTAGGTGCAGTGCTTCTTAGGAACTTAAGAAATAAAATGTAAGCAGAGAGCATCATCATGAAACTCTTCCATGTGGGGTAATACATAGAGATTGGAGAGGCGAAGTATTTCTTTAGACTCTACCTACCTCTGAAGACAGGAGTTTTACATTACTTTGGCTCAATTCAAATGGTCTTGTAAAACAGCTTAGATAAAATCCTATTCTGTGCTGTTCTATTAATGGAACCGATCAACAGTCATGCATTTATCATCAAACTACATATATCTAACTAGCTGACTCGCGCAACTTCGTATGCGTCAATTTTCCCCGTTTTTGCAACATTTTTCGTTGCTGCTCTGCTCTTATTGGTCGTAGCGTGATGTTATATAGCCTATAGTCTTCCTCGATAAAGGGGCTACCCTACAAAAATGTAATATTTTTCAATTCGAACCAGTAGTTCCTGTGATAACCGTGTTCAAACAAACAAACTCTTCAGCTTTATAATATTAGTATAGATTAAAATTTATTTTAAATGACGATGCGATCCCACAATGTCTAAAGACTAAAGTCTTTAATCAGTGCGTCCTACCCGTCATGACATACGGAGCCGAAACGTGGACACTGACGGTACGGCTGGTCCACAAGGACAAAATCAGAAATGAGGTGATCCGGCAGAGAACCAAAGTTATCGACATAGCCCACCGGATTAGCAAGTTGAAGTGGCAGTGGGCTGGCCATATTAGCCGAAGAACCGACAACCGTTGGGGTAAACGAGTTCTTGAGTGGAGACCGCGGCTTGGCAAAAGTAGTGTAGGACGCCCTCAGGCCAGGTGGAGTGATGATTTACGCAAAACGGCTGGCAGGAGCTGGATGCGAGAAGCCGAAGATAGAACAAAGTGGCGTGTAATTGGAGAGGCCTATGTCCAGCAGTGGACTGCGATAGGCTGATGATGATGATGACGATGCGCAGGCGCTATCGCATGGGTTGAATACCAGGGGACTTAGACGAGGTACATTTGTTTCGTGGCTAATTCGCTAACGCCTACAAGGGTCTATTCCAAAAGTCGTTTGCAAAAAAATAAAAATATGACTTGATGACTATGAAAAATATGAATCGAAATTTATTTATGAAGTCGTATTTTATTTTTTTGTAAAAAACAAATATTTGTACACCAATCTCATTGGTAGAACTGGTCGTAACATTATATGTGTAACTTATTATCATCCTGACCATGTTCACAAATAAAGATATTGATTGATTGATTGAAATCATAACGAACACGCTACTCAGATCGCAGACCGCAATATTTAACATATAACAACAATAATTTCATTTTTGAAAGATGGAAAAAATTGAAGTCCAGACTCAGGAATCGAACCAGAGACTTCCGTACCCAAACCGGGGCCAGAAGCGAACCACCTATCTGGACTATGTTACTAGACTTCAAATTTTTCTATCCCTTGATGCTCGCGAGTTGGGCCCTCGCATGCGCCATCTAGTCGGTAGTTAAAGAATTATCACGGCTTTTGTTATTGCTTCGTTACAGAGAGCATTTTAACAAATTATGATGTCGCAGGCCGACTATTGAAGTAATTTTTATAGGCATTTCTTGCCAATTACTTTACAAATAAATGTATTTGTAAAGTAATTGGCAAGAAATGCCTATAAAAATTACTTCAACCCGCAATATTTATTATTGAATAGTTCCACTAGTCATCTGTGGTCTTCATCATCAGTTCCATTTTACTCAATGGTGTTTTTTAAGAATAAATGCACGAATTACAACAAAATATACCCAATTATTGTTTTTAAACTTTCGCGATTTTATACATATTAGATATATTTCAGGACTTATTCAAATTAGTCACGGGTCGACTAGTTAGTCGACCCGTGACCACGATCGGTGCAATTCGATCGAAAAATAGGGTAAATAAAAGGTTCGTACCTTCAAATAATTCACGCGTTTAAGTCCCGAAATATATCTAATAAATATACCCAAATTACTGTAGGTGTGCCTTTAATATTTGAAGAGTTCCCTCGGTTTCTCCAAGATCTCATCATCAGATCCGAACTTTGATGACACTGGGACCAATGTGGAAGTATCTATCTATACCCTTTCAAACACTAAAGTAATTTTTAAATCGGTCCAGCCGTCTGCAAGTAATCGGATCAAAAACATAAAAAAATAAATAATAATACAGTCGAATTGAGAACCTCCTCCTTTTTGAAGTCGGTTGAAAATAGCGAAGATACTGTCAATACCCCTCCCCTCATGCGAGCGATGAAGCTTATCTACGCATCAACTTGGAATGACCACGTGACATATTTCAATTCCTTGCATTTTGTACCTACTTTACCCTTAACGCCATCGCTATTCGAATGTAACTTTGTCTAGGCCCCCAGGTTGGATCATAATATTAGCTCATCCATAGGAACCTATGACAGCTGGGAGCAATTTCGGATACAGGATTTTTGATTTGGTATAGCCTTCACCTATAAAGTTAATCATGATTTTAGTTTGGGCTTGACCTTGCTGATGGTAGCTTTTTATCAAGGCAAAATACTGACACTTGACTGCCTCTGTGGCGCGGTGGGACTGTCCAATTCCTACGCAAGAGGTCGGGGTTCGGTTCCCACACGGGACACCTCTTTGTGTGATCTATAAATTGCTGTTCCGAGTCGGGGTGTATTTGTGTCCGTGACTTGTATGTTTGTAAAGTCCCCCGTGGCACAGGGCCTGTACACAACGGCGGATACGTCTTTGAAAAAAAAATGTTCTACTCAACAGGGTAGACTCTTCTTCTCTCCTCTTTTATGGGAGATTGGACCGTTAGCCACTCCTCTGCCTCCTGAATCCGCCACTGACTGGAGTTACTTAGACAAATCCTTTTCAAAAACGATGGACACGAGGAAGAATCTGCTAGCGCCAACGTAACATCTATAAGCACGATTCGATCGATAGCCATTGCATTACGAGCGCTCTAGTTAATAAACTTCTATATTTAGAATATTTACGATACTATGATGACGATGTATAAAATAAAAAAAACGTCAGTTATGTAACCGATGTGATAGTTATTTGAATGTGGGTGACTTTGAACTTGACTAATGATCAAGCTCAGGGACGGTTTGAATAAATGGATGTCATCATGGAGCACGCTATAAGTCAATCGACTTTAATTATTTTAGATTTAGATTCCATTTCTGTTTCGTAATAGTCTAAATGCGAGACCATAAATATGCTGTAATAACTATAATATCTACCTAGCTGTTTTTTGTAGATATGTACCTAATAGGTTAAATTAAAATCTTGTTAAGCGTACCCAGGGGGGATTTCACTTTTATTCTTTTGATCGGTGTTTAGTCAATTGAACCCCCCCCCCATTACGAAGAATCGATTCCCCTCTCACAGAAAAATGATTATGGGTATGCCCATGACGCATGTATTCAAAAAATTGTAATTACTTGTAACTTTTTTTCCACCGATCACATAACTACCTATGTAACTTTTTTTCCACCGATCACATAACTACCTACCAAGAAACAAATGTGCATGTGAAAGTTGCTGTGATTCCTATAAACATACCATGTCTACACGTACGAGTGAAAATTTCAAATGAGAATCTAGATTTTCATACCTCATGACACCTATAATGGGAGCGTCTACTTCTATCGGCAATGTAGGCATCCACGTGAAGTTATAGATAGCTCAATAACCGTAGAAATTCACGTGTATTGTTATTTGCAAGAATGTCGACATGCAACACTTCAATAACACCTATTTCTATTTACGTCCCCATTTTTCACTGTAGAAGGTTGTCAGAATTTTAAAAGACGTCACTTTATATGCTTTATAAAGGCTACGTTCTTTTGAAGCGACATGTGAATCGCGCGTAACAAGTAGAAATGGGAAAAAGTCGTGAAAAAGTGAGTATAAATTTGAATACATATCGTTCTTACAAGTATTTTTGATTTTTAGTATGCCTACATGTAGAGGATTACAATTGGCACTCTATGTTAAATAAAAATCGGCCAAGTCCATGTCGGACCATGCACAATGTAGGGTTCCGTAGAACCCTCCTCTGCATCCGAATAATGCAGGTTAAGAAGTGGGTTTTGTGTTGTTTTTGTTTCATACTTACAACGTAATACAAAATTTCGTTACTTTTTATTTGATCAGCTGTTATTCGTAAAGCCTACTTAGCTGTGATAATTTTCCTATTAATTTCACGATATATACTAGTACCGTGATTTTTTTTCACATACCCAACATCAACCATTTAGCTGGCAGTGGTGGGCACACTTGACTCTAACAAAAAATTGCACTTTAAAGCTTAATATTTGACAAACGAATCCCTAAATCTAAAAATGGTCTTAAAAACTCCTAAACGTTTTTAAAAGACCTATCTAATGCTACCCCATACGATGGAGTAAAAATCTCCACTTTGCATATATGGGAGGTACCCTCAAAAAAAATGTTTTTCAAGATTTTATTCTTTCACTTTGTCGGTGTAAGTAATATGTGCATTCGTGCAAAATTACAACCTCCTAGCACTAACAGTATCTGAGCTTTTTCCATTTTTCCATTTTGGCTACGGAACCCTAAAAAAGATCTAGAGCAATCTACCGAAAGTAATTCGCATCACATCGAATCGAGCATAGCCATTGTTAAAATAGTGTACAGAACCTACTCTCGTATCGTTGACTAGGTAGGTGGTACAGGCGCGATTCAGAGAGGGGGAACATCAGGAGCTCCCCACGCCCCCAGAATCGGCTGGAAGACCGTTTTTTTGGATAATTTTACCACTACCGGTGTGTTTTGACAGGCAATTGTTGAATCAAATAATCCCTTCTCATGCGAGCGACTCACATTTGGCCGGTTGGGTCACATGCCCCCCCCCCCCCTTCCCTTAACAAAGTTCTGGATCCGCGCCTGAAGTAGTACCTTCCGACTGAACATTAAAATGCGCGTAGCTTAATACATTCTGCTGCAATGAAATCGCACTTATAAACATTTTTTGCAAGAAAGGATTTTGTTTTTAAATTAAAAAAAACTAGCTGTTTATAATTGTGGGATGAAAGATTTAATAGAATGCCACACAAGTGGCGATAAAGTTGTCCTAGTGCCCAAAAAACGAGCATGTTGCAGGATCTTTTCCTGGTCTTATATCGGGAATAAGTCCGGAAATTTTGAGGAAGTTCTGTCATCTGGATTTCAATAGGTACTTAATTTGTAGCGACCTTCACCAATCATATCTTTATTATCCTGCACGGAAATGGATACAACTATGGAAGTAATCAAATCGGGCCAAAATGAAAGTCAAATGGCTCGACATCTGAATATACCTAAGTCGATACTCTACGACGTGTGCAGATATGGAGGAATCAGTAGACGTTGACGAGGATTCGGACGAAGACGGGCTACAACAGAGCGAGACAATCGATTCTTTGTGACAACGGTATTGCGAAATCGTCATTTAAAGGCGATTCGATTTGAATAACAGCTTCAAGAAATGCGTTCAAGTTGAAATCAGCCGGTCGACAGTTAGAAGAAGACTTACTGAAGGTGTACTGACTGCAGACACACCAAAAATTGGCTTTAAGCTAACCCCAGTTCACCGTCAAGCCTGCCTTTGATTCAAGAGTACTTTATATTGGAACAGTGGAAGGCTGTCCTTTAGTCCGATGAGTCCAGGATGTGTCTTCATGGCAACCGTGCAAGACGTATCTATAGAAGACTTACAGAGAGATTCTCCTGGTGTTGCATCAACCAACGTGTCTCCTAAGGCGGTGGCACGTGTATGTATGTATGTATGCAGGCATATCTCTCGAGGCGACAACTGAATTGGTTTTCAACTTCAGGTTAAACTCATGGGACCAATTTCTCTGCAGTATATTGAGGAAGTTCCATGCCTTAAGTATAATAGGACTCATTAAGAAAAAAAATCCTATTAATGTATAAGAATGCGAGACCACCAGAGATCTAGAGAATTACTCTTGAATTCTCAATCTACGAAGCGTACCCAACGAAATAGACCTATCTATCTCATGTATAATATATGAGAAGTGTATTTGGTTTTACCATGTTATTTCAAAAAACACAGTTATCTTTTCAGTTTCACACTGTTGCATTGAAGAATAACATTCAGAAGATCCTGAACTCTCTCGGTGCCCAACGAACCTTTAATGACTTGTTTAAATAACAATACAATTTACCAAAACCAACTTAGGTCATTTGTTTTACGATGGTTAACATTATGTTGCGTACATTCTCAGTCAGTACACAATATCTATTGTTTGGTTCCAAATCAGTCATAATAAAACGATTGTAACTTCGACGGAATCGGCCCAAACATGCGTGTTTGTTACATCAACGTATTATCTAAACACGCAGAATCGTAAAACGATGAATTCTGGATGTATTATTTTACATTATACCTAATTCATCCAGTACATATTAGATACCTACGCCATTTCAAATAATCTATCTAAAAAGCTATCACTTTGGCAAATAAAACTACTTAAGTTGGTATTCACTTGCGTATTTGACAAGCTAAGACTAAATTATTGCTACCATTTATAATTTAGTCAAATGAGTGTGTGATGTATGGGGTAAATAATAATTTGCAACCCTTTGTTGAAGGGATGATTATTATAACGCCCTGCACAACGGGGGGTGATTTGACACCTGATCAATGGGACACTAGTGCGCCCCTATTGTTACACAATAAAGCGATATTTTTTAATACATTTTGGGTACACTCAACAAAAGATAACGACATATTTTACGAGTACTTGTGTTTGTTACGAAATAGAGTTTAAAATTGCAAGGAGTAAAGTCAAGAAGTTTTAATATTTAATTTTAAAATGGATCAGACACGTGGCTTGCTACCACAGCCGCGTGTCTACCGTCATCGAGTAATCATGGTTACTCTTGCTTTATTATCATTCTGAGGTATTGTTCGAGATGTGGTGTTGTTTTAGAATACGATGGAAAACATTGTTTTTTAGTAAATACATAAACACTTATTTTAACTAATCTCAAAACAAATTGTTTGCAGTTTTTCAGAGAGTCGACGCCGAGACGGCTGGGCAACTGGTGTGTCCCACGGTGGTCGCCAACTCGAGCTCGACCTTTAGAATACCGTCCTGACCCAAAACCAATATGTGATAAAAACGGACATTTTCTACCCGGAGCGCCTAGAGGATCTTCACGATGTTTCGGACACTTCACCGGAACATGGGACCTTCCAAGGAAAATAACCAGAAAAGTAGGTGAGTAAACGTGTGCTCCAGCCTAATAAAACATCCCGAAGAGACTTTGATAAATTGTGTCATTACTGTACGTCCTTGCAGAAAGTCATAAAGCTTCGTCATTTATTTGTCAACATACACGCAAAACACTTCCTACAGTTGCAAAAATATCGTGTTGCGCAGTAGTTAAGTAACGGTTTTTTGAATATTTATCTACTTACCATTTGCTCAATGACTGCATAGCTATAGAATTTTGGGTTAAAATCGATGACCTATTAATAAGACTGCACGCAATTCCTTGCATATTTTGTGAAATCGCAATCAGGACATGTATCCACACGCGATTTATTAACATATCAAGGTTATATTTAGCGGGTTTTGCGAAGCATGTTTACCAAAGTTACGACTGTCTCGTTTCAGCGGAGGAGTTAGCGAAAGAGCCGCCCGATGGCAGATTTCCAGATTGGTTGAATCTTCGTGTTCAAAGGCCTAAGGCGGTGACGGCGGCGCGCTTGCGCGGTGGTAAACGCGCCAAAGCCAAGAAAGGAGAGCACCGGGCTGAGACGCAAGCAACACAGACGTTCGAAGTGAGTGAATGAGCCTACACGTGTGTTACTCTTGGGCCAAATTTGCGCGCCAAACGTGCTCTTGTTTGTTTGTGGTAGAGATGTTGTGACTTGACGTAACTGTTACATACACGCTGTGAAACTTTTCTGTTCGAAGTAGGTCAGTGTCTACGATAATCGTAGTTGCTTGTAGTTGTTCCATAATTTATTTTATGAGTTTTCTTTGAAGCTTTTGCTAGAACCTTTGCAGCAAGAAATTGGTTTATGACAGAAACATTTCCACTCCTTTTAGTAATTTTTATAGGCATTTCTTGCCAATTACTTTATAAATACAATACTTGCATTTTCTGTGCCTTACCAATTACTTTGTAAATATCATAATTGCAATCATTTGCAGACCCAGGAATCGAACCGAATTGTTGCATACGAGCAGGCGAGGGCCCAACTCGTATGCAACAAGGGAAGAGAAATTTCAAGTTTAGTGACATATTTCAGGTTAGATGGTTCAGCTTTCGCGCTCCGGTAAAGCGATCGGTAGTCTCGGGTTCGATTCCTGGGTCTGAACTTCAAATTTTTCTTTCAAATGCAATTATTGTATTTCCACTCCTATTTAGAACCTGCATCTAAAAAAGAGGACGTTCTCTTCGGTTCAACTTTTTTGAATATCTCCGCCAATTGATTTCATATAGGCTGATATTTTCATTCTGCGGGGCTAACTCATAAACTTACTTATATCTATCATTTTAACATTGAATATAGTTTAAAACAATAGTTTGAACCAAAACTCAATTCAAAATCATGTCAAAAATTATACAGTTGGATGTTTAGGTATTGTTTGACCCTGTTATTAACGATTAGCGGGTTATTTCATATTTTGACCTAAACATTTCTGAATGGAAATCTATAGTGATACTTTTAGGCTTTATGCTTATCTATAGATTTTTAATTTGCATTTATTTCCGTTTATTTCAGTCACGTAAATGCGTCGTTCACAAGACCCCAAAGAAAAAAATTATCGTTTCTATTTAAGGCACCTTTAGTAGCGTAATTATATTATTTGATTTAATATATTAAATGTTCGAAGATTGTACAAATTATTAAGTTTTTCTAAATTTTTACATGTCTGTGCAATAAAGGAACCTCAGTCGTCAAAGGATTTAAAACAATCTATAAGTGACCCAATAGGAAACAATCACGAATTTACAAGTGAGATAAACAAAGATGATCCATTGGACTTGGAAATAAAAAAGGAACCGGTTGATGAAGACGGCCGTAGTCCTTATATCCCAGGTGCGTTAACAGACCCTGAAAAAAGACACGACACTCACGATATTTTAGTGAAAGACGCAATCAAAGAATTACACGGACCACAGGAAGAAGACGCAGCTAAATTCTGGAGAAAAGTCGCTATAAACGCAAAAAATGATCGAGTGCGGCTACAGAATATGAGAGACGGTAAAACAAGTGGAACAACAAAACTACCTTACGTGAACGTAACCCAGAATTTTCAATTTGCTAAGAAAATGCACGTCGGAAATCTTGAGCATCAGCCATTACCTGATACTTTAGGATACCGGAATATGACAAAGATTGGAGAACATAGGGACTCTGACATTATTGTGAAACCATACGCTATTGGCTGGAAAGGTTTTGGTGCATCTGGGCCTACGTGTTGCACGAAAATGCGTGTTCATAGACCCAAGACATGCGACCCGAAAAAATGTGATGATGATAAAGACAATATGCATAGACCTGCTACATCTGCTCTAGATTTAGGCGGACAGTGCAAAAAGCCCATGACTCTAATGGACTTGGCCATCTGTTGGGATTTCAGAGCGGACGACCCTAAAAGAGAACCGAGACCGCCCAAGCATATAGACGGTTCAAACGGCTCAAAAGCACCAGCTGTCTTTACAATGGTACACACGCCAAAAGAAGAAATAGAGAGCAGTCCGATCGGTCACTCAAATCCCATTTTTAATCAAAACCGTGTAGTAGGAGACATAGGGCACCATCCTGTGCCATATTTTGAAAAAGACATGACAAAAGATAAGCGGCGGGAGTCCTGTGAAGTTCAATATTGTCCTCAACATGTCAGTGCAAAAGAAAAACCGCCAAGGTCTGGGTCATCTAGTAGGAAGAGCTCAAGTCAGCCAGGAAAAAAGCCAGAATGTGATGGCATTCATGGATGCGGCACACCGAGTGTGACTAGTCGCAAATCGAGTCGTGACGACACAAGACCGGACAAGTTACAGCCTATAAAAGACGCGTGGAACACCAAATCAAAGACTAACAATAATTACGACGTAAATCGCAATCGTCATAGTTTAGATTCGTACGAGAAGACTCCATTAGCTCAAGGGAAATTGCACCACAGCTCGCCAAATGACTCCCAGCAACTTTCGCGGCGTTCTACTAAAGACAGTGATTCATCAAACAATAAACATAAGAATTGCGTGTCCTGTAATGGCACAAAATCATCCCAAGACACGAAACAGAAGGAGGACTATAAATTCGCTTTTAAAGCGGGTAATCCTAATTCAGTGCAAAGCGTGACTGGGTCTACTGATTCTAAAGGGGTTAAGATGCCGAAGATGAGACATCCTTATACGAAGAAGTCATATACTATACCGACTTTGGCACCCCCATTTAGTATTTGGCGGGATGCCAATGCTAGCGGTTATCCTGAACATTGGCGTTTGGCGAGCGTGTACCAGCACGCATACAAACCGCCGGAACAAAGACGTAAGCCATTAATAGATAGTGTCTATCAATGATAGTAAAATGCACATGTCTTAAAGTTTATTGGGTCCAATAACCAATAACAATTTATATTAATTTATTTTATTCAGCTGTTCAGAATTAAATATTTCTATGATTAATGTTGTTTATCATTTGATAACGTGCAGGTGTGTTATCTGTTTCTAACCCGTACTAATGAAATTAAGGGTCAAAATACAGAAGGTTCTAACTATATTATGTATGACGAATAATTTGAACGTCACCTTTAGCGCAATTTCAGGATAATTTTGTTGAATTTATATGTTGCAGTCCTACATAGCGAATACATCAGATTCTTTTTTTAAGTGCAACCCCTTATTTGCATTTCAAGTAAGGTAGGTACCAAATTCTGATTTATATTTTTTTGGTAAGTATCTACACTAATATTATAAAGAGGAAAGATTTGTATTTTTGTATGTAACGAATAAACTGACAAAGTACTGGACCGATTTTAATAATTCTTTTTTTGTTGGATAGCCCATTTATCGAGAAAGGCTATAGGCTATATAACATCGCGCTACGACTAATAGGAGCGGAGCAGCGACGAGAAATGTTGCAAAAACG
Organism: Herminia tarsipennalis; assembly: GCA_945859575.2. Taxonomy (NCBI): domain Eukaryota; kingdom Metazoa; phylum Arthropoda; class Insecta; order Lepidoptera; family Erebidae; genus Herminia; species Herminia tarsipennalis. The sequence goes on along the minus strand of OX243844.2, from coordinate 10,519,637 downwards.
GGGAAAATTTACGCATACGAAGTTGCGCGGGACAGCTAGTAACTAATATAGAGGAAAGATTTGTTTTTGTTTGTTTTGGGTAATCTTTGAAACTACAGGGCAGATTTTTATGAAATTTGGTTTAGAGGTAGCTTAAAGCGTGGAGGAGGCAGACATTTTGTCACGCGCCATATTCGTTGCATCAAAAAAACATTTTTTAATTACAAATTAATTTGCAGTTGGCAAAGTAATCGCAGTCTATGTCGTCAAAACGAAGCTACCATGACAATTCCAGCTTGATATCGATAATTTTAAAATATGTTCTAGGGATCCTAACATAACACACACAACAACTAGCTAATCGGAAATAAAAAAATGCATTAAAACATAAAACACATTTATTAACGTAAGCGTCTCATATTTACATTATTTTCAGACAGATGTACAAACTCCGTGAAACTTGAATATTAGCAAAAGAAGTAATATGCAAAATTATTACTATTTGTTATAATTTCATTATAGTATGCATGTATGGTTCGACCCTTATCGGTTTTATAACTAATCAGAATATTTCAAAAATCTGTGATAATCCTGTTTATCATTATCAGGATTATTCACGACGCAGGTGTGTTATCTCGTAACACGTTATAGACAATGTATACGTATTTTATTTCAAGGTAAGAACCTTTCATATTCCATGAAGAAAGTGCATTTTCTTATTGTCTCCCAAGCCTTGCCGCAATAGTGGAACCATCCCTTTTCTGATAGATTCGGTACGTTTGTGATCTGATGTCTGTTCACGCCTAAGATCATCCACCGAAGCCGTTTCGCTAGTTGCTCGAAGGGAGGATGGCCGCGATATATTTCTCGATTTTCTGTGGAGACATATAAGCAGTGTTAGCTGTTAGGGTACTATTTTTTTCAAATTGTATTTTTTTTTTTTTCAATTCCATAAGACGTGGACGTGTAGCTGTATCTAAAGGTTGGTCCACAGATAGTTTTGAGGCTGTAATCGAAAATGATTCAATAGAATGCTATATATCAATGGTTTCCAACCAGTGGTCCCTAGGAATTAAAGACTGGTCTGAACGATTTCAAATTTCACGTGCACAAGCTCAAAAACCACTAAAATATGTCTTGTATTAAAATAACGTGGCAATAAAATTATATAGAGTTTTTGGTTAAAGTTTATTTTTCGATTGATTTGAGAAATTTTCAGATAATAAAGGTACATGGTGGTCCCTGCGAACAACAAACAACTAAAAGTGGTCCTTGTTCAAGAAAAAGTTGGGTACCATTGCTATGTGTATAGTCCTTTTGTCTTTTTAAAAAAGGCGGCTCCTGCAACAGCTTACAAGCCTTGTCGCGGGGGGACTTTACAAACATACAAGTCCCGGATACAAAGTACACGCAGACTCGGAACAACAATTTGTGGATCACACAAAGTGGTGTCCCGTGTGGGAATCGAACCCACGACCTCTTGCGTAGCAGCCGAACACACCCCTACCGCGCCACCGAGGCAGTCAGTCAGTCAATATTCAATTAAATATTGTTATCCTAATAAGCCTCGTGTTACCAGCTCTAAATTATTACTTTACATTTGCCAGCAATACGATGGCAAAAGGACGGGGAAGTTTATTTGTTACTAAGGTAATTACTAAGAGACTTGTATTAGGTAATAGAACTTATTGATTTGTTACCCGCTTAAGGCATAATACGACAGAAACTTTATTCAGCTGATAGGAAACAAAATGATCAGGCTTTATTTATAAATACCTATTTCATTTCACCAACAAAATTCCATTAACCCAATAAAACTTCCGCAACTATCCACAAAACAATCTGTCCCCTGCTACATAACAAATGGAACCTTGAACTTACCAAAGTCACTGTATATTTCCGGCAGTAGGAATAGATTAATGGGCGTGCCACAAGTTTCAACATTGTATCCCTTGCAAACGCTGTCGACGTTCATACCATTCTTGTTTGTATCACTGTACATATACATTCCTGAGTTTAGTTGGAGATTTGATTTCTGAAATGCTTTCCTGAAAAAAGGATTTCAATATAAAAAAAAAAGAACACACCCTCCTTCCTTGGTCCGTCCATAATGCATGGGACACTAAACAAAACAAGAAAAAAAAAACTCGAGAGGTGTCAAGGGACACCCGGATGGAACGAAGGTCTTATCTTATTTTTTTTTTTTATAATCTTCGCAACACCACACTGTTCAATGCGAAATAGAAAGACGAAACGAAAATAACTTACAAAAAGACGATTGTATACCGAAGGCTCGAACCCACAACTACACAATTGTCACCAATACTGTGTACCGAATTTATGCCTCTAGACCAAATCGACAGGTGACTTCTTCGTCACCTGGTGGATACCATTGCAATGTCAGATAATGTACTGTGAAAACTGAAATGACTGTTACGGTTTAAGGGCACAAGTGTCACATATCGTGATCAGCTTGTCTCTTCATTCAGTTGTAGGTCTGGTATAAGGAGTATACCAATAACAGATCCAATAGATATACTGGATTTACTATTTTTTTTTTAATATTGTCCTTTTAGGCGCAGAATGTCCGAAACGGTATTATCATGTAATGTGTATGATGTTTGTGTACGTATGCTTCGGCGTGCACGTATGTCACATATTTGGGCCTTTAATAACAACAAACTGTACTAAATTCTTCGAAGGGATCTACTTTTGGAACCTTTTGAATCTTTCGATCTTAACAATAGAAGGCATAAGTATTCATAGATATGGATCTATGAATACTTAGCTATGGATAATAATATTTGGACGGTTTGGGCCCTTTCGCGTTAACGAACCCTTATAGCTTCGCTGTGTCCCTCGGTATGTCCGTCAGTCTGTCCCCAGGTTAGCTCAGCGACCCTTAGTACTAGAAAGCTGTAATTTATTACGCCGACATAGTGGTAAAATAAAATCTTGAGGAAAAAAATGGGGTACCTACCCCACACGTAAAGGGGGCATGTGATTTTTTTCCTAACCTACCCCATCGTGTGGGGTATTGTTAAATAGATCTTTTAAAGGTCATTTTTCGATGTAATGGGAAAACTATTTCCCATTACATCGAAAAATGACCTTTCCTACTAAGGCAAGTACTTATTTTTCTTTCTCTTTTATTTCTTATAACATTGCCTACATAATTTATTTTCTTTTTGTTTAGGTGTGCAACGACGTCTTAAATTGAAAATGTTATATTGCGAAAGTGATAATTTTTGTTTGCTTGTTTGACACGCTTTTACGTATTAAAAAAAGACATAGGCACTTTTCATCAAGTACCTATACCAACTCTATATTTATTAAAATAAAAAAGAATGCAGACGAGACCACGGTCAAAAGACAGTAGGATAACATACCTATCGACAAATTGCGGACGGGACATAATGCGAAAGGGCCCAAGCCATCCTAATCCGAATAATATTATGGATGGCCAATGAAAATCAGTTTGTCTTTGAATCCACTAGAATCCACTTTGCTTTTCACGTCATTTGATACAAAAAATATAACTATCTTGACATGGTTCTATTTTATTTTACTTATAACTTAAGGAACTAAAATCATAAGCGTAACCTGGATTGTTTTTCGAGTAAGGAGAGAGGGGTCAGTGAAGAACCGCCACTCGGAAGAAATATTTATGAATACATCAATGGAACCATCCATAGTATTCAAGTGGACAGAGGGTTAGTCTTTAAACAATCGGACAGACGAGGCCTACTACTTAGCCATGGCTTATTTATAAAGAACTTAGTAATGTAGATTTTTTTTTTTTAACCTCTTTATTCTATCGATATGGTCGACTGTAATTCGTAAACACACTATAAAATTCCGACCAACACATTAAGAACTGAAAAAATCTTTTACCTCCCAAGGCAGTTGTGGTATTTGTGCCTCATTAAGAACTTCAATGACCTTGTAATAGAGGTCAAACGCAATTAGCAACATACCACATAATAAAGGCAAATGAGTTGTGGGTTTAAATGATATCGATACAACCCACGCGTTGTCACCTTGACCATGACCACGACATCGGTGGGTGTAATTTAAAAGGTATTTAACCTTAAAATATCTACAAGACCTGTAGTCTATATACATATATAATCACTTGTCCTGACTGACTGATTCATCGATGCGGAGCCTGTACTAAGAAAGTTTTTTAGAAATTGCCCCCTAAGGGGGGTATATAAGTAAGGGGGTAAGTGTGCGGGACAGATAATACCCATTAGTTTTTATTTGTGTTTAAAATAATCGATACGAAAATAATAGTTTTAATTTAGTTCTATAACTTGCAACATTGATTCCATAACTTGTAACATTGTCCGCCTCATGTCACTAGATAGAACGAACAAAGAACGAAATAATTTCCAAAGAGAATTTTTAACTTTGATATAGAATTGTCCTTCACCATAGAGATTACAACGCAAATAGTATCTTTAACTTTTAATTAGTGAAATTGATTTATATAGTATATTAATAGTTATGAATAGTGAAATGTAAAATAACAAAGTGATTTATGAGACATTTTCACTTATCTTTCGTGCCTTAGATACTAAGTTTGTATAATTCTAAATTCATTGTCGTAATTAGTTCAGCAACTCGACACTAAAATCTTGTCTCTGAGATCGCGATGTTTTTAGATTATATTTCCAATAATTGTCAAAAGTACGTGTAAATAGTATTGTTAATACACTTCTATATGGTTATACAATATCTCTAGCATAATAGCTCTTAGTAATATTGCATTGTTTAGCCGTAATTTGTAATTGAAATCTGATAGGCACGGTATGTACGCACCTTAGAACATTCCTATTGGTCAGAATTGTATATAATGTAATAGCACTGTTGCCAATTTAGTGGATTTACCTCAAAATTTAGGGAGAAATAAGTGGGGTAACGGTATTTACCCGACTTCGCAAGAAGGAGGGTTATGTGTTTTAAAGACTTTTTTTGGGGAAAACCAGAGTAGTCTATATCAGTCAAAGTCCATAGCAACGGCACGCGAGCGAATCAATGTTGACCGCTCGCGCATGATTGGTTTTCATTCAGGAATGTTAAAATTAGTAATAATCATTTTATGGGTTTTTTATAATAATTTAGGGAATTTATAAATATAGGGTTGACAACATTGCTAAAAATAAATTGACCAATAGCGACAGGTTATTTCGATTTAGATGGTGTATCCGGACTATGCTATAGGAATTAACGGTTTTTCGACGGGTATAAATACAGCTGTAACCGAGTACTGAGCGGATTCGATCAAGATACTTGAGCCTAGCTCGTACTGATGGATCTCTCTCAGTAATTGAATGTACCCATGTTCTTACTGAAATATATACACTAGTCAGTCACTGATATAGTTTTATTACTATTCCTCAAACTGCGTTACCCTCCGACCTACCTCAGGCAGATACCAGGCTTCAGGGCAAGCCGGCGCACGAATGTGCAGAGTATCTCTGTACATTTAATGGTCCTTCGAGCCGGATACGTAAGGATTTATCCTGGCGTTCTGCTCTAGCGCATTGGTACCTGAGGAGGAGTACAGTGTATATAGGTCGCAAAGCTCCGTCGATGACGAACCCGGCGCCGCCTGCTAGTACGACTGTCACAACGACGGTTGGAACCAGGCCGGTGTCGGAAGTAGTTTGCGAGGGGCCGCCGGCGACTATAGTAAAGTCCCACGACACGGCCACGCCGAGGTCGGACTATAAAAAAGTTATAGCAGTATCCCGTGCCGAAAATAGTGGCATGGGGTCAACTCGCTCTATAGCGAATATCGGCCTTGCTTCCGCGGCCGCGACGGTGCCGATCGGGTCGTCGTATCGACGCCCTGAGGAGCCCGAAGTGGTGCGGGACCTTGGTATAGTAGAGTCCCACGACACGGCTACGCCGAGCTCGGACTATAAAAAAGTAATAGCAGTATCCCGTGCCGAATATAGTGGCATGGGGTCAACTCGCTCTATAGCGAATATCGGCCTTGCTTCCGCGGCCGCGACGGTGCCGATCGGGTCGTCGTATCGACGCCCTGAGGAGCCCGAAGTGGTGCGGGACCTTGGTATAGTAGAGTCCCACGGCACGGTTATGCCGAGGCCGGACTATAAAAAAGAAATAGCAGTATCTCGCGCCGGTTATCATGGCAAGGGGTCAACTCGCTCTAAAGCGAAATCTTATAGAATAGCGAAGGCTAAGCAACATTTACTACGCCTTCAAATAGAGCTAGCTACGGCTAGAGTCGCCGAGCTAGAAGCCGAAGATTCAGATGAAGATGTCAAGGTCAGTATCTCTGAATATAGTAAAACGACAACAGATACTCGTGTGGATAAGTGGCTGGACAATCAAGCCCTGCCAGCTGTCATCAATGAACAAGCTACACAACCTATAGAAAGTCCACTTAATAGTATAGAAAAGTGTTCGCAACGAGAGGCCGACTTATGCGGCAGATATGCGCAGCCTGAATACGTCACGCCGTACGCCGTTACGCCGCGCCCTACAGTATAACAGAGACGTCCGCAGACCATCCACACAGTAATAGAAAGACCACTTAATAGTATATACAGTCCACATAATAGTATAGAAAGTGCACATAATAGTGTAGAAAGTGCACATAATAGTATAGAAAGTGCACATTATAGTATAGAAAGTGCACAGAATAGTATAGAAAGTGCACATTATAGTATAGAAAGTGCACATAATAGTATAGAAAGTGCACATAATAGTATAGAAAGTGCACATAATAGTATAGAAAGTGCACATAATAGTATAGAAAGTGCACATAATAGTATAGAAAGTGCACATAATAGTATAGAAAGTGCACATAATAGTATAGAAAGTGCACATAATAGTATAGAAAGTGCACATAATAGTACAGAAAGTCCACTTAATAATATAGAAAAGTGTTCGCAAAGAGAGGCCGACTTATGCGGTAGATATGCGCAGCCTGAAAACCTCACACCGTACGTTACACCGCGCCCTATAGTACAACAGAGACGTCCGCAGACCATCCACACAGTAATAGAAAGACCACTTAATAGTATAGAAAGTGTACATAATAGTATAGAAAGTGTACATAATAGTATAGAAAGTGCACATAATAGTATAGACAGTCCACTTTATAGTATAGAAAAGTGTTCGTTGTGTGATGTACCAGGACACAAAATAGAAGATTGTCAAAAGTTCCAACAGGAAACAGTAAATAGAAGGTGGGAAATAGCGGAAGCTCGAAATATGCGTTATCGATGCTTACATAATAGAAATAGAATCCAAGTGCCAAAAATAACCGAGAGGGATACAACCTCATCATCGAGTTGGCGAGCTTCGCAACGGCTAGCAGACATCTTCTGGTCGAGATGGCGGTGCGAGTATCTACCCGAGCTGCAACACCGGCGGGAAACACACACACACGGACGAGGTACTTCAATCCAGCTAGGAGACTTATACTACGTGTGGGCCAGAAGCAGTGTCATCGCGGTCTACCCCGGACCAGGCAAAATACTGCGCACCGTCGACATCAGAGCTAAGGGAGGTGTGTTGCGCAGGCCGGTGAGAAAACTGATAGTTCTACCTATAGACATAGACCCGGCACCAGACGAGGATGCGTCGGATATAGTGTGCACTCTAGACATAGACCCGGCACCAGACGAGGATGCGCCGGATATAGTGTGCACTACAGATATTGACCCCGCACCAGACGAGGGTGCGACAAGTCGCACGGCGGGAGAATGTGCGGGACAGATAATACCCATTAGTTTTTATTTGTGTTTAAAATAATCGATACGAAAATAATAGTTTTAATTTAGTTCTATAACTTGCAACATTGATTCCATAACTTGTAACATTGTCCGCCTCATGTCACTAGATAGAACGAACAAAGAACGAAATAATTTCCAAAGAGAATTTTTAACTTTGATATAGAATTGTCCTTCACCATAGAGATTACAACGCAAATAGTATCTTTAACTTTTAATTAGTGAAATTGATTTATATAGTATATTAATAGTTATGAATAGTGAAATGTAAAATAACAAAGTGATTTATGAGACATTTTCACTTATCTTTCGTGCCTTAGATACTAAGTTTGTATAATTCTAAATTCATTGTCGTAATTAGTTCAGCAACTCGACACTAAAATCTTGTCTCTGAGATCGCGATGTTTTTAGATTATATTTCCAATAATTGTCAAAAGTACGTGTAAATAGTATTGTTAATACACTTCTATATGGTTATACAATATCTCTAGCATAATAGCTCTTAGTAATATTGCATTGTTTAGCCGTAATTTGTAATTGAAATCTGATAGGCACGGTATGTACGCACCTTAGAACATTCCTATTGGTCAGAATTGTATACAGGGTGTAACAGAAAGGTGTGGTCATATTCAAGAGTTGGTATGTGCCCATTATACTGAGTTAAGATAGTATATAAGAAAAAGTTCTATCCCATAATAATCCAATCGAATTTTGTACGAGGTTAGGAGTAATAATTATGCCATACGCCTTTCACTACTGAATTTTGACAAAAAGAATATGCTATAACTATGTAATAATAATGCAACCAGCTATGGACCCATGGTAGGTTCAATACTGATAACACACCCTATTCACTGTTGAAATTTGACCACACCTTTCTGTTACACCCTGTATAATGTAATAGCACTGTTGCCAATTTAGTGGATTTACCTCAAAATTTAGGGAGAAATGAGTGGGGTAACGGTATTTACCCGACTTCGCAAGAAGGAGGGTTATGTGTTTTAAAGACTTTTTTTGGGGAAAACCAGAGTAGTCTATATCAGTCAAAGTCCATAGCAACGGCACGCGAGCGAATCAATGTTGACCGCTCGCGCATGATTGGTTTTCATTCAGGAATGTTAAAATTAGTAATAATCATTTTATGGGTTTTTTATAATAATTTAGGGAATTTATAAATATAGGGTTGACAACATTGCTAAAAATAAATTGACCAATAGCGACAGGTTATTTCGATTTAGATGGTGTATCCGGACTATGCTATAGGAATTAACGGTTTTTCGACGGGTATAAATACAGCTGTAACCGAGTACTGAGCGGATTCGATCAAGATACTTGAGCCTAGCTCGTACTGATGGATCTCTCTCAGTAATTGAATGTACCCATGTTCTTACTGAAATATATACACTAGTCAGTCACTGATATAGTTTTATTACTATTCCTCAAACTGCGTTACCCTCCGACCTACCTCAGGCAGGTACCAGGCCTCAGGGCAAGCCGGCGCACGAATGTGCAGAGTATCTCTGTACAGTAAGTTTTGTAGTTAGCTTTTTCGTTTAAAATAAATAAACACGTGTTTCAGCGTTTTTGTAAAATCAACCCCTAAGAGGATAAACTAGGGGTTGCGAGAGAATGAAGTCTCGGAATATATCATATTAATGTATAAAAATATTGGGGTTGCGAGTTTGTGTGAACTCCGTCAGTTTTAAAGTTAGGTCTGTGAAATTCGCACTTGGGTTTTTAGTACAAAATAAAGAAAAATTGTGTCAGCGTTTTTTGAAAATCATCCCTTAACAGGGTAAAATAGGGGTTGCAAATTTGTATGAAAATCCGTCGGTAATGAAGTTAGACCTATGAAATTTCGTATTTGACTTTTTGCTATAAAATAAAGAAACACTTCGTCGGTCAAATCACGAAAGGGCGTATCCAACAAAATTTTGGATTTTAAGATATTAGCACCATCGAAATCTATACATCAAGTTTTAGTATGTCACGAAAAGACGTATCCAAAACTCCAGTGGAAACGGACTTATAGACCGTTGCGAAGAGCCCTATCTACTACTCCTTATAATTTAAAAAATCACGAAGAGCCATAGCGGTAGTTACGCCTTATCATGCGTTATATTTTTTCTTCACGAAGAGGCGTATGCAATTTTATGCGAGTGAAAAAAAGACGAATCGAAACTTGTTTTTGTCGTTCATCACTGTGCAAATACTAAACTGCAAAGTTTATTTACGAGAGTTAAAAATAACTAATTTATTTTGTTAAATGTGAATAAATACCCAATTAAAGTGATAATTACGTGCGTGCTTTATACAAGTTACAAGGTAAAGTAAAGTGTTTTTTTTATTTTATGGGGAATTTACCTAAAACTGCAAAGTTACGTTAGCATTTTTTCAAACCTTAACTTTCTTATTACTAGATTATTTTATTGACTAGACTAAATAAAAGCGATGGTTCTAGTGATAGTATAACTACTTAGAGGTTGTGTTTAATCAGTCTGTATGAATAAATATGATATTTTTGTAATAATTATTGTTATCTTTAGATACTGCGATCCTGCTGCTACTGCGTTATTTACTGGAGGGCCAATTTCGTAAATAATGGATGTGTTGGTGCTAAAGGAAAGGAAAGGTGAAAGACGGAACTCAAAATGTTGTCAATACACGAGAATTATTTCCCGTTCGAAAAGTTCAGAAGATTACGGTTGGTACTGGTGGTATGGTACATTAAGTGTTATAGGAGAATTAGAATCCTCTTCGTCTGAAGATGAACCACCACTTTCGTTTCATGCCTCTAAAAAAAGTATGAAGAATGCAAAAAATTGCTGCGATTACAGTAATAAGGCCGTGTGGTGCCGGCTTAAGAATAGTACCACCCCATCTCTACCCGTGGGTGTCGTCAAGGCGACTAAGGGATTTCACCCCGAAGGATGGGCAGCAGCATCCTCTGCGTACTTAAAGCCTTACTGCGATCGCCAACCCGCTCGCCAAGCGTGGCGATTATGGCAATTACCCCCAGGATCTACATACTAGTAGGTTCTACTGGGGAGACCCGTGCCCAGCAGTGGGCCATCTTATGGGTTGATATGTATGTATGTATGTACAGTAATTGTCATTATCCTATTTTGACCACTTGTATCAAATGTGCTTGTTTCTTGTGCACTGTACATTATGAAGATGAAGCTCCCTGTTTTAATAATTTCGGTATTAAAACTATATTTAGGTACCTACTAGAAAATAGCACTACCGCTATGTAACAATTTTGAATGACATGGAATATAATATTTTTGACACACACTCTACTGAGATGTTTTTATTTGTACGGACGAGGTGTTTAGTGCTTGTCAGCGTTATTCGTGTAGCAAAGAAATTTGCTATGACCATTTTGACAACGATTGCTCTACCTGTAAAAAACATCAAACCTATGAAGCTGCCCTAACAAACCCTGCTTTATTTGAAAATAACCATAATACCAGACTTGTGAATTTGCCGACTGCACTAATCCTCTTTAGACTACCTGCTTTGAATGTGCCTATTTATTGTGCGATGCTCATTTTGAGTCGCTGCTTGATGTCCAATCATGTGCTGATCATGCTATAAGATATACAATCTGTTGAATCATTCGTTATCTGCTTTTGATATCCATAATGCAGAGAATATTTACTACGATTCTGATGCAACCGTAACGTTATCTGATGCACGCGCAAAAGCAATTAGAGGATAATTTAGCCCCGAAGACTTTGTAGTAGATGGCGCCCCTAGAAAAGGAGAAAGATCAGTAAAAGTAAAAAAGGAAAACAGTGGTGACCCATTTAAGTGGACAGACGTTATGGAATTCCAAGTATTGAGAAGCAATCCAACTGTATTGTTTTTTTTAAATTGAGCCACTTGGAAACGCAATGCAGATCCATATCACATATGCGAGCAAATACGCAATGGCTGAGAACAAACGTCGAAAAATTAAACCAATATTTTAATAAAATATCCAATGAGAAATATGAAGACCTAATGAAAATGTGTAGCGGAGATACACCGATAATGAGGAATCGAAAACAATCATGTTTCTTACTACCAAAACCTTCCCCGCGACTAAATTGGTAAAAAACAATATAAGTGGTGAATATTGTAAAAAAAATTTTGTTTGATTTCTGTATTAATATTAGTTACTAAATCTTTTTTTGTTATTTTCAGGTTTAAGTATCTTTAAATAAAGCCTAATCTAAATAAATACTGATTTTTATTTCATTTAAACCAATAATACTCGGGCGTATATGAAATTACTAATATTGGTGGTACATCGCGAAGGGGCGTAAGTGAAACTTTTTTCAAAAAAAAGTTTATATCTCTATAATTAACTATAGTACAAAAAAACTATAATTAAATATATAAACAGTGTTAGGTACTTCTTTAAATAAGTATCGTACCAAACACATAAACGTATTAAACATAAAGTTATGACAATACATAAGGGTACAATTTCATAAAAATGGCTCTCCTGTAAAATTTTGCAAAACACAGATACGCCTTTTCGTGTTTCGACCGACGACTTGTTTCAACGTTTTTGGAAAATCAATACCTTAGGGAGTAAAACAGGGGTTGCAAATTTGTGTGAAACTATGTGAGTTTTGAAGTACGATCTGCTAAATTTCGTATTTGGCTTTTTACTTTATAAAGAAATACATGTTTCAGCGTTTTTAGAAAATCAACCTACAAAAGGATAAAATTGAGTATGCAAGTTTTGTGAAAATCCATCCCAAAACTGTGTAAAACTCCGTCAATTTTGAACTTAGATCTGTGAAATTTCGTGTTAGGCTTTTCGAATTTAAGAAAGAAATTAAATTATAAGGCCAGCTCCACATTATATCATTATTAGGCGCGCGGAAATGGAGATTGGCGCGCAGCATGCGTCTAAGTAGTATAACATAGAGTTTTTATCGCATTTAAGACAACATTTAGATTGTTGTTCCTGCCTTGAGGTAAAATGTCGCAGTATTTCTGGCCGTGCAGAAAACAGAAACGCAGTGTGCGCTTAAAAAGGAACAAGCAGCAAGTATTATGAATATATAATCGCGTGAATAACTTAATGTAAAATATCTTGTTTATTGCCCGACGTTTCGACCGTTAACGGCTGTGGTCACGGGTAGGTATACTCTACCCGTGACCACGGCCGTTGTAATGCAGACCCGTAATATATATATTTTCATAATGTGTACAAATCGCGAAAGATTATCAACATTTAATCACCAAGTATTCTCATGCACGTTTGTAAAAACCGAGATTGTTTCTGTTGCTAGAACCTCTTTAATTTTCGGTAGTCTCTAAGGCTGAAATCTATAAAGCGCGTACTTTGGCTTAGCTCAAGTTAGTGTATGTAAAACATGAAGAAAATGTTGACAAAGCAAATGCCGACCGTTGAAATTTTTGGTCAAAGTGCCAACTTTGCATAATCTTAAGCAAAGCTTGTACTATAAGCAAAATTTTCAACATTATATCAACAAAGTCAACGGTCAGCACGTTCTTTGACATATTTTTTTGTAATATTTTACCTGAGCTAAGCTTAAGCTAAGCCAAAGTAAGCTCTATAGAACTCAGCCTGAAAGTCGCGTCGATAATTTTCTTCAAGGTGTCCACACGTTTTATATTATGGTAATTAAAACGCAAAATGATCTGAACCTAGCTTAAAACGCAGGCCCTTTATCCTGTCCTTGTCTTTTCTCACCTGTACAAATCTTGCATAGTCATAACAGCCTCCGGAGTAAAGTCTTCAAGTTGGCATCTATTATGTAGCAGTAACATGTGAGGGTGGCACTCCCCATCGCCAGTAGACTCTGAACCTTCTTGGTTGCTCGCCACTGTATTGGATGCTGACAATGAAGGCTTCAACATCTCTGCTGCTTGAATGTATCTACAAATTGTAAAATGCAATGAATTATTTTGACTGTTTCGGTGGTGCAGTTGGAATACGGGACACCATTTTGTGTGATCTACAAATGTTGTTCTAGATTTGGGTATACTTTGTGACCGTGATTTGTATGGTTGTAATCCAAAAAATACGAATTAAATAACATAGCTTTAATAAATTAGTCAAACATAAAATTAAATAGTATTATCATTAAGAAAATCGTTGATGGTATCATAGCACTTTTTAATTAGTAACTATTAAGTTCTTTCTAAAAATGTTGATTGCTACAATCTTAATATTAATATAATAACTGGTCCCATATGCATGATACTCTTTTTATAAATGCTGTTTTGTAGCTACCTTTATGTAGTAGATATTTGTATTGGGATCTTATTAGTATTAGTCTTATAGAATTATTAATTCAGGATTCGAACAGGTTTTGGTTCGTTTTGACAAACATTGCTACTTCCAGAATATACAACCATGGAAAGGTAAATAGTTTGAGGGGATTTAAACATAGGAATGCAACTGTCGTTGAAATCATACCTGTCATTGATCGAATACAATATTTTTGAGCTCTGAATTTTCTATCCCTTTCACAACAATTACGGAACCCTAAAAATGATCCTGGGTACGCCTATGGTAGGTACTATTGTATTCAGACAAATGATATATTTATCAGTTGTGCTACCTCCTACATTATAATCACTACTTACAAATTAGGATAGATAGATGTTTGTGCTCACGCCAGAATGGCAGAAATTTGGTACAGAGTATAGTTCAGAATAGCACATAGGTCACTTTTTATCATGGGATGAGGTCACGCATTACACGGGAAGGATTAGGTCAACATTGTATGACAAGGGGGTACCTACGGTGTCCTGTCTCCCGCCTAGTCATGTGTCACAACTAAAACTGGAAGTACTGTTTTAATTTAATAATTACAAAATGTGTAAATCCCTTTCCCCAGGTGGTCACATTTGTGTGACCACCTGGGGAAAGGGAGTTCGGCAAGGATGTTCGGCAAGGATGGACTGTCGTTTAAATTACTTGCGTACAACATCATAACAAAATATTAACTGCAAATATTGAAAAAATATACCTCAATAAGTTGTAATCTGTAAACCAATCCTGCACTGCAATCAACACATGGCATATAGCCATGAGATATGAAGCTACTTGCAGACAATCCACGGTGACTACGTTAGCACTGCGTGCTGTAATTGTTGTATTTGATTCCTCTATCAAAGATGGTGACCACAGAGCTTGACAGTCGAGGAGTATTACTCGATCGTTTGTGATGTACATGTCGATCCCTGAAATGGTTATTAAAAATGATTAAGCTTTAGTTATGGTTTTTCTTAATAATTTATTCAACAAGTGTTTGCACCTATAGTCTATTACATAACACAATTACGACATTACATTAGGAAGGAAGTGGTCACACAAATGTGACAACTTCACTGACATTTGGGGGACAATAGTGGGGGAGGGATCCGAAAAGCATACAATCCCTATGACATTTAAGAATGTGGTTAAAATTTAGACTGAGGTCAAATTTTAATTTATTGGTCTAAAACTATGAATGGAAAGAACATTATTATGAGGATAGGAATAAGGATGCCTTAAATAAATAAATAAAAAATGATTTATTTACTTAGGAAGCAAAATACTACACTTGTGAAAAGTCGATTCTACATTTACTGGTAATGCCTGTTCGCAAACAATAGGTAAAGCCCGAGAAAAGAACAGGCAATAAAAACTTATGGTATGGAGGTCTTCAGTTATAAGTAGGTCTATAAATTCATAGTGTTAAAAGTTTTGATAATTCATAATGATAAAAAGAGTCTAAAAAAATATGTTAAACATAAGATTAAACTTTACCTTTTGTGCAATGCACACCCCTTTCAATTTGTTCCAAGTCCTGCATTTTAAACTTAAATACGCCATCGTTTTTTTCTTGCACCTTAAGCTCAGGCACCCCAGCAAAGTCTAAGGTTTCTAATTGATTTTCTAGCATAGGCATATCATTACTGTCAAATGTGTTCCCGGCTGGCATTTCATGAGAGTTTAATATTTGTGTGCAAAGATTAGTGTCATGAACATTATTAGCAATCAAGTTCATAATCATAGATTTGCCTACACCTTGTGTGCCTGAAAACAAGTTATAGGTTGTGTACAAAGTGATTAGATGTGGTCTAAGATTCTGTGCTGTAAACAAACGCTAATCCAAAACCTTGTTTAAGGCATTTGAGCCAACCAGCCAAGTGTAACGCACTTGCATGACATGGGTGCATTTGATTCAACACTGGTACACCAGCCACTACCCCCAAGGGGGAGGACAATATCCTGTTAAAACACACCAGCCCTGTGTCAAAAAATTTCAAATAGAAATAGCAGAAATACACATGTATATTCACTCAATCTCATAATCTAATGGGATAAAAATTGTGCAATTTTCAGTGCAACTTTTAAATTTTAAAATAATTACTTATTTAAAATTAGTTACCAATAATGCCAACTACTAAATAATTAGTGCTGGAATCATGTAGAAACTCCAATGCAGCCATGTTTAATTCCAAATTCTCATCTAATAACTTCACAGGTTCTGTCATAAATTTCAATGGAGGACTTGGTTTTTGTTCTGTAATGAAATTAAAACATATTATTTTATATCCTCAGCCTTAGCATGGAGTTGGAGCATGTAGCAAGTGCCTGTGCAAGAGATCATAGGTTTGATTCTCACACTGAATAGTTTGGTGTGATGCACTTAAATAGTCCCCAGTGACATTTTTTTCTTGACTTGCTCCTTTTTTTATTTAGAAAAAACGACTCCCGCAGTAGGGTACAAGCCCTGTGTCGCGGGGGACTTTACAAACATACAAGTCACAGACAAATTACACCCAGACTTGGAACAACAAGTTGTGGATCACACAAAATGGTTGCCCGTGTGGGAATCGAACCCACAACATCTTGCATAGCAGTTGGCCACACTCCCACTATGCCACAGAGGCTGTCATTAATGCTTACGCATCAACATATCTAATGACAAGGAATTAGACTGGATCCTATATACAGTGGAGAACACGCAATTAGGAACACATAGGTTGGATTTTATTTTTAGTACAATTAACTATAGAATTGTGATATGACATGTCATAGAGGGCTAATGCCTTTTTATTTTTAACATACCAATCTATTTGAAGAAAATTATGTTAATTTTGAAGATAACATACCACAGTTTAATTAAAAATAGGTATATTTGAAAATAAAATGAACGAGACTAATTATTGCAGTGGATAACTAATTAGAAACACAAAACATTTTTTTATATCATAACAAAGTTTACAAAACAATAATTAGTATAGTGAAATTGTAACTTAAAAAATAAAATAACATTTAATAATTGGTAGGAAAGCTAGTTCTTGATTACCACTCCACATGAATGTAGCACAACATTTTTAACATTTCCTGAATCTTCCTTACAGGACCAATGTCATATCCCAAAAAAAACCCCCATTAAAGAAAAAAAATTGTTAAACTAGGTGGTGGTACCTTATATTAAAATAAATATGGGGAATAATTTCTACAACTGTGAAATGTTTACCAACAAACCAAATTGTAGCACATACACACACACTGCAATTTTCATAAATTAAATATAACATTGCAATATTTCAGTCTCACATTTTGCGATTTCGCATTACCAACTGTTTATGTAGCACAAAGTAACTATGAAACACATAATAGGATAAAATTTGATTTAATTTGCATTTCATAATAGGATTAAATTTGCCCTTATTAAATAATTTAGCAATTTTCAACAACAAATGACTTTGACACTTGACCGTTATTGCTAAGCAATGTTGTTATTATGGATTTCACACTCATTTCGATGAGTATAGCTTTCACATCCAAATCTGTCTACCTACTACTACTAACTACCTGGAGTCACCCGTGGCTCTGCCCATGTGGATGTCAGTTATCGCGATAAAAACTATCCTATGTCCTTCCCGGGACCCAAACATCTAAATCGGTTCAGTGGTTTATGCGTGAAAAGGTAACAGACAGACAAGGGTTACTTTCACATTTATAATATTAGTATGGATTAGGAGTACCTATGTTTTTCTTTTCTTTGTGCTCATTATGGGCAATTTTAAGGTGATTTTCTTGTTCAGACGTGGAAGATCTTATCGTTTTAGGACTTTGCGGCCGTTCATCTTTCGTAGCACTTTGCTCTCTTGTTTTTAATATAATTGTTGGTTGCTTCTCCTTTTCAGGCTTCTCTTTACTTTGATCTTTAGTTGTTTCACGATCGGATTTTAATATAACCGGTCTCCTGGGCGCGGATTCCTGTTAAAACATAAAATAATAGCAATACAGGTTAAGTTATAGAGAACATAATGTTTTTACTACGAATGGAAAAAATATTAAACTTACCTTTAATGTAAATACTTTCTTCTTTTTGTCTGCCATATTTATAGATTTTAAACATTTGTTCTGTGATTAAAAATCTCTGTTCATGTTGTTGATAAACATTTTCAATTTGACACTTTGTTTTTTTTTTAATTGACCACGGACACTTTGATAAACTTACCACACCAAAGAGTTATAGACTATTGGAGGCTGTCATTGACGTAAAAACCTGGACCGTGATATTCCTTTCAATTAAAAAGTAAATAGTTACTACAAAGCGTATAATTAAGAGAGAAAAAACTCGTGAGGCCGTCTTTTTGACAGGTATTGTCCACAAAGTAGCGTTGTTGCTTTCTAGAGAGTGGTCAATTTTCTGAGGAGGGTCTGCGTTACCCCAGCAAAATGTTGCCCCCTATCAGGTTTATGAATGAAACAAATTTTCAGTGCAACATGCCGTTGAAATGTACACTTTAACGATAACTTAACGTTACTCCAGCAGATTTTTTTTTGCACAGTGAACAAAAGAGTAGAAATTTGCATGCAAAAGCTACATTTGTGCATCGTATGGACTTTTTGCTTGAGTAACATTTTGCTGATGGCTAGATCTCGCAAACTACTTTCGTAAACGGGTTGAAGTAGGTTTATGAAACTTTGTGGGATTATGAGAATAAATGAGAGGTATAAACAAAAACCACCATTGGGTATTTTGAAAACTAGAAGATAATTTCCTTTTTTAATATGTGTATCTTAACTAGTAAACGGTGTAAATATATAGAAAAGAACAAAAATTACTACCTATTCATGTTAAAAAAATATATAATATTTCAGGATATTCTGTTTCAATCAACTAAGTTATTTTGAACTTAAAATTAACTCCTTATTAATTTATCGGTTAAATGAATAGTATTACTTTTCAGTGAATTTTATCTAATATAAGTATACAAAGTTTCAGATGAAAATATGTTTCCGTTTACATAATAACATTAAAAACCCCAC
The DNA here is from genome assembly GCA_945859575.2 of Herminia tarsipennalis. Taxonomy (NCBI): domain Eukaryota; kingdom Metazoa; phylum Arthropoda; class Insecta; order Lepidoptera; family Erebidae; genus Herminia; species Herminia tarsipennalis. Next base: position 10,500,572 of record OX243844.2, on the reverse strand, counting down.
CATAACCTCTATATAGAGATTAACTGACTAAATCAAGATGCTGCAAAAAGGCGGCCGCGCGGTACAACAAACTACATACCTAAATTGGCATAAATAGAAGACATTTTTGTTTGTAATGGATGCGTACCAAAGAAATATATTATTTTTTAGGTTTAAAATAGAGAAGTAAGTAAAACGTATATTTGTCATTATTTAATTTGTTTTATATATTTTAATTTATAATTGCGATCAAAAGCTACAATTCGATAAGATACGAGTTTATATATCTTTATATAACTTATCGAAATATGTTATATTTTTATTAGGTTTCTTTTATTTCACAGATTAATGAAAGTGATAATAATTTCCTTTTTATCACACTATATAATTTTGAAAAATTACATAGAAGTACTGACATCTGCCTATATTATTATAAATTAAGTAAAAGTGGCCACCTTAGGGGGTGGCGAGCAGGGCAACCTATTGGGCCCTTCCTCTTTCAGGGGCTCGCGGCCTAAAGTAACAACCCAAGTATAAAAATATATCTAAGAGTAGAAGGCAATAATATTAATGAAAATGCCTGCAAATGCGTAAGATTAGGACCACAGTTGCATCATCAGACCCTGAAAATCATCGTTTCGGAGTCCTTATGGTCATCTTCCGACTCATCATCAGACCAGCTCCATAGTAAGTAGTCATCTCATTTAGCTCTTAATATTCTGCACCTACATATTACCCCAAAGGTAGACTGACAAATAATGCGATAACCCTTATGCATTAGGTCCGCTTTTGGCTAAGTAATTGCAGTTTTATATATATTATTGTATAAAACCACTAAACAACATTTGACTAACATTTAAAGTTAGCCAAGCTTGTTGTTAAAAATATTTTCTGTTCGTAACGTTACTTCAGCATAATCTATTACGACTGGATGTATAAATTTAAAAAGTTGCGCATTTTTAACGTCATGTTGTACTGAAAATCTGTTTCATTCGTATCCTGAAAGGAGACAACATTCTGCTGGGGTAACGCCGTAGACACCGGTATTACGGAAAAAGAATTACTTTTATTTTATATAATGGCAGAGTCAATGCCAAAAATGCTTGATCTATATTACTCGTTGTAAGTATTACTATTGTGTGATAATAATCGAATTAACAGTTTATCAAAACGGATTATACATTTAATTTAGCGTGACGTCAAGTACCGACAGCAAGATACCCGAGGCTGGAAAACTGTTTGACAAGTTTGATGGTTGGTTTGAATGTTTCAAACCACGCAGATACTCATGGAGTAAATCGGAATGAGAGTGCTTAATTAACTACAATTTTGTATTATTTAATAAATTAATATCTTTATTCGTTTATGAATAAAACATCTTTTACTATGATAATAGTGGTTTCAAAATACTTTCTCAGTATTTTTTAATTTTACCGTTTATTTTCGATTATTCAAATGTTGATAATTGATTGGACCCCTCTAATCAAAAATGTTTTGCCAGTTGTATTTTGTTAGTTGATAAAGCGAAGTGATTACATAATCTGTGGTGTTTTGTGTTGAGTGACAATGACATGACATGACATTTTGCTTGTTTCGACTTTAAAGTATCATTTTCATTTTGTGTCATTTTCTTGACCAATAATTTGTTTTACGTTGTGCACAAAGACAAAACGAAAATCATACGTAAAAGGACTCAGTGTATTCGAAATGGCTTTCTTACGAATTTACAGTTTACTGTTGGTGTATTTGACTTATACGTTATCTGTTTACGCAGATGATGAGTGTTCAGTGACGAGAACCTGTTTGTGTATATTTCCAAATGGTACCGGGATCGACTTATCTCCTGCAGTTTCTCCTACCTTTTATATTGCTCAACTTACTGAGGAAAAGAATGAAAGTAGAGAAATTGAATACAATCAATTTTATTATCATCCTTGTTACGACGAAAAATTACCCGTCAGCATTCCTTCGTATATCCCTAAGAATGTTACGGATAATACCTGTAATGATCCCGTGCAAGTGAGTTTCGTAATATAATTTTAAAAGTCTAGTGTACAAATATTCTAAATGTTACTAAATTGTACTAAATTCATAGAGAATCCGTTGTACTAAAATATTTAGTCATTAAACGTAATATGCTAATAAAACGTGTTATGAAGTCGTCGTTAAACAAAAAAATGTCATCAACAATTAAGTAATAATACCTTAAAGACACTACTAATTTTAATGTTTACTAAATTGAGTTCCAACCCTAAACGTTAAAAATAAGTAAATTTCGGAAAATTGAAAGAAAAATCTAAGCGAAGAAATCTTCTAAACATTTAATGTTCCCCAAAAAAAAAACGCTTTTGTAACACAGGCAAGTTGTTAATTACAGTAGGATGCTACAATTTGTGTGAAAGTGTTTGGAATTCCAACAGTTAACATTTATGATTTCCTTATAATGCTAGGATAGCATGAAATTGTTTTTTTTTATACCACTAAATGAAACCGTCATCCCTCCCTAAAGCCTGCAGCAACCTGCGGGGAATGCTGGGCTTCTGGGAGTGTTTGGGCTGGCTGGAGTGAAAAGAACTGACACATTACAATGTACGCACAATGGCCCAATTAAGAGGCTAAGTGCGACATTGCGGCCCCGTTAAAACAATCAAACAAACAAACCACTAAATGAAGAGACAAGCAGGTTGTGGGCCTGCTTGTAAGTGTCTTGTTAGCCCATAACAGTATCAGTGCCACCCAATTTTTGTTTGGCAAAGATCTGAATGTCTCCGCACCACACTCCTCATTTGAGACATTACTTCTTAAATCTTATTTACTCAGTAATATAGAAACAGATAGCTCCTGGACTAGGTTAAAAGTTTTTTCTTACATGGGGACTTAATAAAACATACAGAACATACATCCGGTCTCAGAATCAACCTTTATGAATCACATAGAATGTTGTCTCAACTACAACAACAACTCACACAATGCTATCTGATCCCAAACTAAGCAGAGGTTGTACATGGAAACCAGACAACTGATAAACATACTTATATATTTCTAAATAAGATAAATAACACCCAGACACAGAATAAACCATTGTGCTCATCACACAAAGTTTTATCCTGGGTGGGGATTGAACCCACAACCTCTTGCATAGCAGTCGGATACACTCCCACCGCGCTACAGAGGCAGTCACCCTAAACATACTATCTCTTGTACAGCAGTTGTACACACTACCACTGTGCCACTGATCTAGTCAAACTATTATTCTCAAGTAGATATCCAAACTATATATTTTTAAATAAATTATATAATAAGTTCATTAATTATTGTTACAGCTGTGTCAACACGTTGTTAGACTGAAAAATGACAAGGATGGTGTATATGATGTAACTAGGTTTGCGTACAACCTCTTAGGAAAGTCAAGTGCTACAATATTAGAAGCCCATGGTTTGTCAGTTGTATACACAAATGGGCCTTCGTAAGTGTTTATATTAAGTTGCAATGATTTATAACTGTTATAGGCAGAAGGGATCAATGAGCACAAAGGATAATGTAAAGAAGTTTGGTGAATAAAGAAACAAAAAATATGAGGAGTTTTTTTGTTTCATCTATGTTAGATGCAACAAAATACCCACACAGTATACTTTATAAGCTATAATATGCTTAGCAATGGTAAACAAAGCTCACCTTTGCAAAACTACGACCTAACTCTTTAATTTTAAATGTAAAAAAATGTAATGTAATTAAATAAATTTCAACTGAGGTACCAGGTGTCCAGGCACCCCAAGTATTTTGATCCTATTTCTTTGCCTAAGTTAGACTGTCAAATCATCATTCAACAATGTTCTTGTAAATGAGTTTATTATCACCAAATTAAAAATCCATTAGGTATAAATAAATTAACATGCATTTTCTTATAAGTTGTTATTTTTTTTTCAGTCCAGACAATTTATTTGAGTGTTTGCCTGTGGTATTATACAGATGAACTGAATTTGTATAGTTCTTTGCTTGATGACTTGTGTAAAATTAAAGACCTTTTTAACTTACACAAAAATAAAATACTAAAGTAAAGATTATTTCGCAAATGAATTATCAATGTGCGAAATAATCTTTTTTAACTGTCTTTTAATCCATACTAATATTATCAATGTGAAAGTTACTCTGTCTGTCTGTCTGTTACGCTTTCACACTCAAACAGCTAAACGGATTTAGATGAAATTTTGTATGGAGATAGTTTTTTATCGCGATAACCGACATCCACGCGGGCGGAGCCGCGGGCGAAAGCTAGTTTGTAATAAAGAAAATATTACTTTAGTATATTTTTTTTTTATGTTTCAGGAATACAACAGTGTATTTAAGATGTAGTCAATCAGAGAACAAGCTTGAAGTGATTTCCCTAGCAGAACCAAATAATATCGTAAGTGTTTGAAAACAGTGACCTTGTTAATTATCATATAACTTAATTATAATAAATTTCAGCCAACAGATGTCTTTTCGAGGCCATTAGTAACAAAATGAATATTGAAATTACATCTGCATCAACAATATTTGCAACTAAATTGTAATATAAATAGTACAAATGAAACATCAGTTAGTATCTTGAAATGTAAGCTACATTTATGAGAGGTTTTATAAGTGGGTTTCGTAATATATTGTTAGTGTAAAACAAGAGCTCTTGTAATCAAGATAAAAAAATAGGTTCTCATTGTGTCATTGACTCAAATCAGCCTTCACGAAAGAGACGAACTTGCTTTGACTTTTTTAGAGAGCTATGTTCAGAATCTGCTCTAATAAATCTGGTGGACCTTAATGGCCATGTAGGTGTCGATATTTTGTTGTTGCTTTGATAAAACACTCCCTTGCCCAATCGAAATTCTAGATCTGTCATGCACTGTTACACAAGTCCATAGTAATTTTGTTAGTTTATTTATATAAAATTATATATACGACGAGCCTTAAACGCGTGAATATTTTAAGGTAAATATCTTTCTTTTTTTATTACGGTACTGTCGGTAGTTCGACACAACACACTAAGGACTGTCCTTATCGCGTTTCCAAACAAACAAGCTGAAGAGCTTGTTTGTTTGGAAACGCGATAATTTAAAGAACTACTGGTTTGTGTTGAAAATTTATTTTGGTGTTGGATAGCCCATTTATCGAGGTAGGGTACGACCAATAGGAGCGGAGCAGCAATGTAAAATGTTGCAAAAACTGGGAAAATGTACGCAAACGAAGTTGCACTGGGCACCTAGTATTATTAGTAGGTATAGATAATGTTAACAAATCACGAAAGTTTATCAACACTTTATTAATTGTACGCGATAATTTAAAGAACTACTGGTTAATATTGAAAATTTATTTTGGTGTTGGATAGCCCATTTATCGAGGTAGGGTACGACCAATAGGAGCGGAGCAGCAATGTAAAATGTTGCAAAAACTGGGAAAATGTACGCAAACGAAGTTGCACTGGGCACCTAGTATTATTAGTAGGTATAGATAATGTTAACAAATCACGAAAGTTTATCAACACTTTATTAATTGTACGCGATAATTTAAAGAACTACTGGTTAATATTGAAAATTTATTTTGGTGTTGGATAGCCCATTTATCGAGGTAGGGTACGACCAATAGGAGCGGAGCAGCAATGTAAAATGTTGCAAAAACTGGGAAAATGTACGCAAACGAAGTTGCACTGGGCACCTAGTATTATTAGTAGGTATAGATAATGTGTACAAATCGCAAAAGTTTATCAACGCTTTATTAATTGTACGTATGTATTTCTTTTTCAGCAGTTGGCGTTCTATTCAAAGGATGCTTGCCTAAAACTAATCAACCCACATTCTGGAAGATCTATTGGTTCGACGCTTCTCATTATATTCTTTTCTATCCTTATATTCTATCTTGTTCTCGGCATCGGGACAAAGAAGTTCCTCATGGGCGCGACTGGTATTGAAGTTATACCAAATCTTGGCTTTTGGTCGGATTTACCGAATCTTGTAAAGGTGAGTATTTTATAACTAGCTGTGCCCGCGACTTTGCCCGCGTGAAGTTTCAGTGCTGCTCACTCCCTCTTTACATTATCAGCTGTCTGACAGGGAAAAAAATCGTGCAGCCATTTCGGAGATTAGCCGGAACAAACAGAAAGGCCAAAAACTGACTTCTTGGTTTTGACATTACAAACAGACACTTCAATTTTATTTATTTGTATAGAATTACCGTTTTTTTTAAAGATAACAAGTAAAGGTTACAAATCATTTCACCTAACACCCGCCAAGGTGTGAGATGTACGTAGGGCATTAGTAATTTAAACTTGAGCATTACCACAATGCCCCTCTAGCTACGTCTCTAAAGCAAGGGCATTACTAATTTAAACTAGAGCATTACCACAATGCCCCTCTAGCTACTACTCTGAAGCTAGGGCATTAGTAATTTAAACTAGAGCATTACCACAATGCCCCTCTAGCTACTTCTCTGAAGCTAGGGCATTACTGATTTAAGGTAGGGCATTAGTAATTTAAACTAGAGCATTACTACAAGCCCCTCTAGCTACGCCTCTGAAGCTAAAGCATTACAAATTTAAGGTAGGGCATTACTAATTTAAACTAGAGCATTACCACAATGCCCCTCTAGCTACGCCTCTGAAGCTAAGCATTACTAATTTAAGGTAGAGTGTTGCCGTATAATGCCTCCCACCTCCTCTACGTAGCTACGGCCCAGCATAGGTATAATATACAAGGTTATTTTTGGTATAGTGCTAAGCTCAGACACCCCAACAAGATTTTTACTTCAATCATATAAAAAAAGAAAATGAAAATATTGAAAACTTGCTGAGTTATAAGCCAATCAAGTGTCATAAGTTCTTCACGCTATCATGCTCATTGCGTCCTGTAGTACGCAATCCATGGTTATAATCCATACTAATATTATAAATGTGAAAGTAACTCTGTCTGTCTGTTACGCTTTCACGCTCAAACAGCTAAACCGATTTAGATGAAATTTGGTGTGGAGATAGTTTGAATCTCGGGGAAGGACAAAGGATAGTTTTTATCGCGATAACCGACATACACGCGGGCGGAGCCGCGGGCGAAAGCTAGTTAAAAAATCGATGATGATTACATTTTAAATCACATTGTGAACGGGGCTTGGACTGTTAGAATGATTAATGAATTAATTAACGATTGAGTAAAGTATTAAATAATTCATTCAATTATTTATTAATAATTTAAAAATATAACGTGGTATAAAAACTACCCCATTGAATTGTGTTACTGATTCTGAGCAAACTACTTTCAGGTTTGCACTATACTAAGAATAACGTTGTATGTAGGTATTTTTGTATGGTAATGAATGATGTACCCTTGACACGGTAAATATAATTTCTCTTATCTACACTAGTTCGTGAGTGATATAACCGGGACTGTGATATTTACTTGCCGTTCTTTAGTCATGCCCTGTTCTTAAATGATTATTCATAATAGAGCAAGAGCCCGTGAGGGCTAGACCTTCGGAAGTTAATAAAAGCTGAAAGTTTTTCTATGTGTGTCCCTAGTACAGGTAAGAATGATCCCCACCCATGAAGCTAAGGCAGCGGTGGCTTTGGCAGGTAACAGGTAACAAAGGTGTATAAAATTCCATCTCAAATTTATCATAAAATAAAACTGTTTTTTTTTTATATTTGATGCATAATAATATCAAAACTCGCGTTGCTTATTGCCAGACAGTTAGTATAGTTTCAACCCTCTGCCGGACACCCTTAAACTATTATAATTTATAATTATACTTACGTTATATTATAAAACCTAAATTTTATATATATTTTTTTGGATTAATCTATGTTTACTTAATAGCCGGACAGTTTCGACGGTTCTATCATCTTGCCAGACGCATTCAAAGTGAGCAGTAGTTCGGAGAGCAAGGAGCGTACAACAGTAACTAGTGCGAGTGAAACAGAGAGTAAATTTCTTGATGAAGAAAAAAATAAACTGCCCAATTTTAATTTAATAACAGTGGATGCGCAGTGAGGGGCCGCAATAGACCAAGCGCTCTGTTTCACTCGCACTAGTTACTGTTGTACGCTCCTTGCTCTCCGAACTACTGCTCACTTTGAATGCGTCTGGCAAGATGATAGAACCGTCGAAACTGTCCGGCTATTAAGTAAACATAGATTAATTCAAAAAAATATATATAAAATTTAGGTTTTATAATATAACGTAAGTATAATTATAAATTATAATAGTTTAAGGGTGTCCGGCAGAGGGTTGCAACCATACTAACTGTCTGGCAATAAGCAACGCGAGTTTTGATATTATTATGCATCAAAAATAAAAAAAATCAGTTTTATTTTATGATAAATTTGAGATGGAATTTTATACACCTTTGTTACCTGTTACCTGCCAAAGCCACCGCTGTCTCAGCTTCATGGGTGGGGATCATTCTTACCTGTACTAGGGACACACATAGAAAAACTTTCAGCTTTTATTAACTTCCGAAGGTCTGGCACTCACGGGCTCTTGGACTATAAGCATGAGATGTCGTGTCATTAATGCATATTTTGCGCACGACAATTGGTAATCAAGCAATATAAATATATTAACATAAAAAAAAACGTGTTGCACTCCGGGAGTGCCGACAGAAGTGCATTTTTGAATATTTTGGAATGGTTAGGAAATAATTTCGCAGCTTTATTTATCAGTATAAAAGTACTATCATTTGTGTGGTTAAATACAATATTCATTTATTGCGCTATCGTACACAAACATGACAATTTAAATTATATAAAAAAATGTACACTTCAGAACTATTACGCTGTAGTACAAACACACACGCACACTCGCGCAAGCGCCCTGCGCCGCTTAAACGAAACAGCAGGATCAGGCATACATTTTCGCCGCGCGGTAGAAAGAGAGGGGGATATCACTTCCTCTCCGGCGGCGGTCTACTCTCCCTCCGTCTTACGAATTTTTGATCACATGTCCTGATGCGAGTTTAACATTTTTTACCCATCCCAAAAAAGTGCACAACGCCGCTAAAGAAGATATCACTTCAAAAATAAAAGGCTTAAAAAATAATCCTATAAATTAACAATGAAAAGGCTAAATAGACTCAAAATGCTCCAGGATGGAGATACTGGCGTTTTAAAAGTCTGGCAGTGTGAGCGAGTACAACTAGTAATATCTGTTTCTCTTTTGTTTACACGGGATCTACATAAGTAGTACGTTTCTTGAGCGATAAAATCGCTTCTCGCTATTCGCTTATTCGCCGTTGGTGGGACAGGTGCCGAAGCAAGAAACGGATTAATGTCTTATCCTGTTCTGTTCAATTTCATGGAAAACAAATCACTAAACATGCAATTTTAATATTCACAGACATTAGGACAGCCCATTTAAAAATCAATTGAAGAGCGGACAGAAATAATAAGAATATATTTTTAAAGAGAATAAGAATAATAATATATTTTTAATTTAATATTCACAGACATTAGGACAGCACATTTAAAAATCAATTGAAGAGCGGACAGAAATAATAAGAATATATTTTTAAAGAGAATAAGAATAATAATATATTTTTAATTTAATATTCACAGACATTAGGACAGCACATTTAAAAATCAATTGAAGAGTGGACAGAAAGAATAAGAATATATTTTTAATTTTATTTTTCCAGGATGGCTGGTTATTCATGTCGAACGGTTTCAAACTGCCTGCTCGGGCCTCGGGTCATACCGTGTCTCCCGACCCTAATAGCTACGACAGTATATAACATCAGGGGGAAGAGACGCTTTCTGAAGGTCAACTGGTCTTAGTCGAATAGACAATCTTACTACTTTCTTTATTCTTTTTCCATTTGGTAAGTGCCGAGATTACATTTGCGTATAATTTTTAAAAACTTGTTTATGACACATACATTGCGTTAGGGATCAGATAGCGTTGTATGAGTTGTCCCAAGATATTATATTGTGTGTGTACGTTAACTGTATTCGATACAAATAGTAACTTTAATCTTTAAGCTCACATTAATTTGTTTGAATGATTGTAAAAATACAAAAGAGGCTACAGATTACTCATTTTGTCAGTTACGACTGGCACATGTAAAACGTTGCTTCTAGATGGTAAAACCTCTAGGCGCGATTGATGACATTCGCAGTTAGTCCAAAACGCAATTGGTCCACTTCGTGGTTCGTTGGGTTGATTTTTCACGAAAGTACAAAACTACTAATTATTGGTAGGAGTTGTGATTACGAATAAATACAGTACAATATATGAACCGCGAATTGGACCAATCGCGAATGGACCAATTGCGAATTGGACGTAAAAATCGACGATGCTGCTCTACAATTTATTCATGGGCGATGTTGAAAAAACAAAATGTTTTATGTGTGTTGCTCTATACTACTTCGTAGTAGTATAGGGCAACACACATAAAACATTTTGTTTAGTTAGTGTGTATCGAATTATACGTATATATTTCGTTCCATATATCAATATAATATTAAATATCAATATATGTAACATTATTTGGATAGTTCTACGGATATTTGTAGAACAAGAATTGTGTACTGAGAAGCAATTTTGTGTCTGTTGTTTGTATATAATGTATTATAGATACAAAAGTGTGCAATATCTTTATATCTTTTAAAACGCAAATGTAATCAAAGAGAGAAAGAGAGAGATTAGTATTGACTGAGGTTTTGTTATAAAAAGTTCTAAATTTTACATAAAACACAGTTGGCAACCACTACTTTTGCACTTTGTTTGTTATAATTTTTACAGTTTACACTGGGATTAAGAACTGTATAATTAATATATTTCGATGTCTGTAACGGCTTTAGATAAAGGTAAATGAATGTAAATCTTATCGAATAAATTTAGATCTAACTAAAATACACCTTCATTACTATTAAGCACATTTATTAATAATTCGATCATAGTAGCAATCTGTAAAGGCTTGTTTACATAAAATAAAAATATTCTAACGTATTTGCCGTAAAATGTTGGGTATATTTTACCAAAATGTGAAACATGGTAATATTTTTTTTTATAGTTAATTAAAATAATATTTTTTGAAAATTTAACATCTGTAACGGATGGTTAGCAGTTAGGTCAATCATGACGGTACATCTTTATCCTCCATCCTAAATCGAATATTTTTTGCAATCTTGAATGTTTTTTCTCATTTTTTTTGTTTATATACACCATAAATACATTTATAAGCAGAGTTAAGTCATACTTCCAATTTGTTTAAAAGCCCTGCCATGAGTAGGTAAAATAAAAAAAAAAATCAACCAGCCTGTCTGACACAAAGGCCTCTCCTAACTTACGCCACAACATCCGGTCCAGCGACCATCTTTAGGTCATCAGTCCATTTGGCTGGGGGTCATCCTATCTTACGTTTACCGAGTCACGGTTTCCACTCTAGGACTAGGAAAAAACTAGCAATAAATATGCGTAGATTTTTTATTATTAATAGTTTTTACAATTTTAAATATTATTTGGCATATCAAAATGAAAGAACCTGATATTTTATTTATAATAAATATTACAGTCCGCAAAGATAAAGAAGTCTTGCCATAAAATAGTCATTTAAGACTTTGCTATTATATTATTCTTTACTCTTTCGTCCATTATTTATTTCGAATATTTATTTAGTAAAATCAGTATTAAGCTACCTTTTTTAATTGATAAAATATATCACAGGTGTGCCAATGTCTAATAAATATAATATTATAATTATATTTAAATTATGATATTAGTTGAAATGTTTTATATTATAATATTATTATTACAAATATGTACTACCCTATTAAATACTTTATTAATTTATATGGCTGCATGGGTAACCAATTTAATATTACACATATTAACGGAACCATTTATTTACCCGACGTTTCGATAGAATTGCACCGATCGTGGTCACGGGTCGACTGACTGAGTCGATCGAAACGTCGGGTAAATAAATGGTCAAAAGGTTCGTACCCTTATTATTCTAATATGTGTAAAAATCGCGAAAGTTTAAAAACTAACAATACACAGTTGGAATATAATGAGTTCTTAATGCTTTAAAATAGATATTAATTGGTATATCACTGATAAATCTTTGCAGCTTGTGTAATATTAATAACTTTTCTATTTTCGTAAATATTTTATCAAAAGGATAATATAATGTTTGATACTGTTTTAATATATCTACAGAATCTTCGGACCAAATATTTTCATAAATTGCTTATAATTTTTATGTAACTTTTATTACTTTATGTAAACCCGTGATCTTACTGTTGTAACTAGAATATTACTATTGTATGTCGTATATAAGGCAGTAATTATTTTTGGCATAAAAAAAAACTGAAAATAAATACAGTTTATTATTAACAGGCCGACAAAATATTTTACTTGACTCAGGCTATTACATTTTTCATGAATATACAGCTCTTAAACTTAACCATTTTCTGCACAAAATGTAATCAATCGAATAATAATCGAATCAATATAATCGAATGTATATTTGACAAATAGGAATCTCTCATATTTTTTTGGAAAGTGTGATCATATAAATGCATAATGTTAAGCACTAGTCATTGTTAGGTTCACCTCACATTATTAACTGTTTTGTTAAGTTTTTTTTTTTCTATCACCATTGAATATTGTTTTATGATGACAGATAGTCGATATGTAATCGTAACATTGATCATTTCACATCATAATATGAGAAAATTTAGTATCTAGTACCTACCTTGTAGGTTACGCTTAAGAGTTAGCTGTGCATTGTATTGTTTATTAAGTACATAATAAGTGAGCCCAAGAGCAATAAAAAGTGTTTTAAAATATCTATGGATATAGATCCATAAACTGGGCCAAAAGTTTACATAATTATAAACTTTATTCTTAAAATCGAAATGTACAGTAACTCTTTTAGTAAATAAGTTTGAATATTCTTATTTCAAAACGGAACATATTCTATTACTAAAAAAAGCTATTCCTTCCCCTTAACGAGGCAGTAAGTGTATTGCTAATTGCTTTTGAACTCTATTTAATGTAATTAGAGTTCTTATTGAGATTGCACAAATATTGTCGCTGCCTTATACATAGAGGGTTAAAGTATTTAAAGCTGGTTCCAAACAATGTTTATAATAATAATTGAATAGTATCGATTTTGCATAATAATTGAGAGAAAAACAAAAAAAAACGTTTTTTTAATTTAAGTTAACTTTGGTATAATCTATCATTTTGCACACATTTCACGATCATCCTATATTTTTTAATTACAAATGGTAGATATTCATTTGTGATATAGATATAACATCAGTTATTGCATATTCGACGTATTTCTTTTGTCCCTCTCTGTCGCATAATGTGTTGTGAATTTAATTTAATACATTTTAAGACAAGATGTCAAAAACGTTTCAAACGACTTCTTTGTTTTATTAGCAGTATTAGTATAATAGGCCTTGTATTGGATATTATCCTATATATCTAAAGTCAGTTCAGTTTTTCTTATTTTTGAGTTGATGCGAAACGGTGTTTTAAGCGGAGCTCTGCAAATAATGACAGTTTAGTTTGCCGTCATTTTCACGACTCCGTCAGATGAGATATTTATAATAATTGTTACGTTTAAAAACCGATGTTTTTTTTTCCGCTTTATATAGCACGTAGCACCTTCTTTTATCACATGTGGCCAGTTAAAAAAAAAAAAATCTATATTTCCAGTTTTGCAGTGATTATAATTTTCTCGGGAACTTTAATGATGTTATATCTATAATGCAAAATCATTTCATGTGTGATATCAAAATCGACATAATATATTATCCATTAATATTATAAGAACCTTGCATAATACGTATAATACATATTTTGTATTCAATATTTTAGAATCCCTGTTGTTTAAATGTTTTCTAAGATGAATGAATAAATAAAATTATGATTGCTCATAAATGTAGTTTTATTGCTTAATACATCATTATTTGTAATATTTTATTTTTTATAACTAAGTAGATATGTGGAGCATTTCTTAAATATATTTTATTGCATTGCCTGGATCGGGAATCCCAACTGAAAAAAGGAAATAATGATAAAATTCAAATTTAAAATATTCAGAGCTATGGTATTTTTTTAAGTATTAACTTTTTGAAATTAAGTAACAATTGAGGCAAATAATTGAGAAAAAAATACCTGAGGACCGTTGTCATTGAAGCATTTAAAAAGAAGTAATGCTCTATCACACCCTGCTTCGCCATCACTTACTGTTTCTGAGTTTACTGAAATTAACATACATACATACATACGTTAGTTGTACATACTAAGATGTATGACAGACCATTAATATGGCATCGGTCGAGCCATTAAAGAAATGCGAACGTCATCGGAATTTCATTGCTCGATTAATTTGAATAGTATGTTAACAATGGGATAGGGTAAATCATTTAAGGTTTTCGATTATTTCCGTAAATTCAGTCTGTTCATTCTGTCACTAAGATTATAGAAGAAGGGTTCCTTTGTTTGATGTGCATAATTTGTTCAGTAGGTAAGCGAAGGAATCATTTTGTGTGGTATATTTATTTATGGTGCCAAAATTACTACTACTTACTTTTAGTACATATTTCCATCAGTTTCTTCGAGTTTTCAACCTTTGTTGCGTCACCTTCATGGTCTTTAGCAGCCTGAGCTGTTGCGCCTTCCACATCAAACATGCCTTTACCATCCAACTGTAAAAAAAGGTTTGATACGTTGTTATATAATTTTATTTCTGCGAAAATTAAAAATTAAATAGTCTTATAGAAAATATTTGTTTCTTTTTAAAAATAATTCCTACTTATTTGTTTTCGATTTATTTACACTTAGTTCTCGCTGATTTCTTATCACAAGTTTACTTTTAGATATTACACTACCTATCTTTTTTCGTACAATCGTACCTAATTTAAATAGAATTTTGTAAAACTGAACATTTAGATTTTCAAAAGTTTAATTTTAGACTAAACGTTAGGTTACATAAAACCATAGATAATATAATACTGTACCTACACTAGTAGGTAGGTACAGTTTTATTATCTGACAGTTATAGTACCTACCTACTATTGGTACTATAACTAAATACAGACAGCAGGTATTACTGTTACTGTAACTACTATAGTTGTAATTCTGGATTATTTAAAATTTACGCGAATCGATTTGAATTCGAGTTAATCCCAGGTCAAAGGTTGCTTAGTAAACGTATAACCTAACTTACAAAGTTAGCCTTCCTAAAGACGCAGGCCATTAAACATCTAGCGTTCTGACTGTCTGGAACCTTGTGCTTTTGAAGCATTTGCATTTCATCCGTAGAAACAGGGTGATCCTTGCCGCAATCCAGCGCTTGTCGGAAAAACCATGTTCTTATCTCTTCGTCAGTTTTGCCCTGGTTTAGAAAAAAAACGAAATAAGTACATACAACATGTATATTTAATCGCTGTCCGATCCGTTTATGTGTTGTTAGGTATCATGTTTCCATTCGATTTAAGTAATTTAAAAAAAAAAAACCCAAAAAAATAACCTAAGAATATTTTTTTTTGACAGAAGTCATATTATGGTAAAACATGCGGAAGCGAAAAAGATTGTTATAATAAAATTATAAAGAGGCCATAAACAAACAATGTTGATATAAAATCTTGAAAATTTCGACGAAATTGGGTACTAAAATCGAAAATTTTAAAATGTTTTAACGGATTTTATCTTTTCTGGAAATAAACTAACTTATTCTTATAACTTAACTTATTTCATTCTTTTGCATTGTTAATAGAATATCTACACTACACCCTTTTCGGGTCGGAGAGTGATTTTTCACGTCGTATAAGGTTTACTAAAAATAAAATTATAAAAAAAAACACTAAATATACCTAAGTACTTAGCTACCTATTTTTTACAAACGGTCATCGGATGCACTTAGGCACAATACAAGTCCAGCCAGTCAAGAGGAAAGTAAATGGTTTCTCTCCATCTGTGCCTCTACCTTTATCTACTTAGGTATGTTTTTCATTGATAAAAGTTACCCTCAGCAGGGTTTAACACCCCCGAAGATAAAAATCCTTGATCAGCACTGGTTATAAATTACTTTATAAACATACCTACTAATCATTATAGATCACTAGAACTTATGGTGTAGGTATCAAACCTCTTGCTCTTATTAGTAGAATAAGTAATAGACAGGTACTTACGTTTATTATTTGCGCCAGTAAACAAATGCTTAATAAAACCCGAAAAATCATGGTACCTGAATAACTATTACGTATCTACGTATTCTTGACAGTTGATAGGGATATATTTCATTCTATGACTCTTTTATACTACTTTCATGATCATTATATTTAACGATAATTATATAAAATAGGAGGCGATTTTTGACAAGATAGTACATAAGTAGGTACTTGCCTAGATTTTATCTATCTAATGTACTTTGGCATTAACATAATGAGTATTAGGTAAATCAGTAGCAAGTTACAAGGTCAAATAATATATTTTTTTATATAGGTACCGATATATATTTTTAAATCAGATTAAATTATTAATATATACTTAATTTGGTATTTGTAATATCTATTGTATTTTAACCGATTCAAAACGAAGGGAGTTCCAAGCTTAACTTATGTAGATATCTTCTGTGTGTAAGTAGGTATATCTGTGACTAGCTGATCCGCACAACTTCGTATGTGTCAATTTTCCCCGTTTTTCCAACATTATTCATTGCTGCTCTGCTCCTATTGGCCGTATGTTAAGACGCTGACAACAGCTACTGAACTTCGATGTTTCACTATTTTAGCCACGCCCACTATTTCTCCGATGTCCTAGTGCCATTGATAAAGGACGGTAAAAACAGCGAACTACCAACACAAGGACGCGGTCAATAATAAACAATAAACCAATAGATGGCGCTTTATTTTTTGTTCTATATGAAGAACTAGAAAGAAATTAGACAGGGCGATTAAAAAAAACAATAAATATTTTTTATACGTTTGTATTTTTAATTATTTCAGGAGACTTTATTTGCTATGAACTTCAAAACAATATTTATTTATTTATTTATTTATTTATTTACTTTTAGGAAAGCTTACAGACTAATAACATACTAATCAACTGTGTAGGTAGTAAAAATGTTGCTAATAACAAGCTTCCACATTTAGCACCTATGTTAACACCAATTAAAAAAAAACCAAAACGTAATTTAAAAAAATAAAAAAGTAAAGAAACAAGACATACATAGCAAAATATCACAAAAATAAAAGAAGAATCAAACATTTTCTATAATAAAATAATGGTTATTATGTTATGCACAGAGAATAATACACAGAGAATATTTAAATAGTTTTAGATTATATGCCGTTCATAAAACATTGGTAAAAAAATTGTCGTTAAAAATATTTTTTACTGAATTAGAGCTGGCACAAAATAGATCTAGTTCCAACTGTGACGAGACCATATTATAACTCACTGCGCTGCGTAAAAGGAAGGAGTTTCGCCTATAATTTGTTGAGGCAAATGGGACGTGCAGCAGTGGGCGTTGTCTAAGACCCAATTGATTAGTCCGCAGCCCTATACCACCGAGAAGTGCAGGGCAGTCAACAGAACCATTTGCGATGTTAATCAGATAACAGATATCACTGACGGTGCGTCTATATTGCAGTGGTAGAAAGTGATACCGCTTACATCTATCATTATAATCAAACAAGCACTGATGAGCTTTAAAATCCAAATACTTTAAAAACTTTTTTTGTATCCTCTCTATACGCGATATGTAGATTTGGTACTGAGGATTCCATACCTGGGACGCATACTCAAGATGGCTACGCACATAGGAGCAGTATAATATTTTTATGGTTTTCAGAGAACGAAAGCAAGTGGATGTTCTTATGATGAAACCGAGGGCTTTAGATGCTTTGTTTACAATGTGTTCTATGTGCTTATCAAGAAGAAGTTTACTATCAAGGATAACACCGAGGTCTCTGATGTGATCTACTTTCGTGATGTATTCATCATTGAATCTGTATCCGTTGCCAATGATAGATCGCTGTCGTGTAAACGTTATATGTGAACACTTGGATATATTTAGCTGTAGTTTATTATAAGCACAGTAAGTAACGAATCTGTCTAGGTCATCTTGAAGTTCTTGAGTATCAGAAGTGTTACGTATTTTCTTAAGAATTTTCATATCATCCGCATATAACATGATACGAGAATTTCTGAAACACATTTTTATGTCCGAAATAAACACTGTGAACAAAAGGGGGCCCAATAACGAGCCTTGAGGTACACCAGATGGAATAGAACTCCAGCCAGATGTGTAACCCTGCAGAACTACAGCTTGCGTCCGGTTTTCAATGTAAGAACAAAACCAACGATACAGATTGCCGTGTATTCCGGCTGTAAGTAATTTTTGTAAGAGTATGCGATGATCAATACGGTCGAAACATTTTTTATAGTCGGTATATATTATATCTACTTGCGCTCCCTGCTCCATTCCGTTTGTAATAAAATCGTGACATAGTATTAAGTTAGATGTAGTGGACCGCTTGCGAAGAAACCCATGTTGCGCTTCATCAAAACCGTGTTGAATTGCAGCGTATACGTCGTTATACACAATTCGTTCAAGGATTTTGGAGAATAAACACAGTTTTGAGATGGGACGATAATTTTCAACGTCAGCCTTGTCACCTTTCTTAAGCACAGGTGTTATATATGCCGATTTCCAGATCAGCGGGACTACTCCCTCGGCTAGTGATCTCCTAAACAGGATGCAGATAGGCGCGACCAAACTATCAGCCGCGTTCACTATAAATATAGGTGGTATCGAATCAGGACCGCCAGATTTAGAGAGGTCCAGTGATTTTAGCAGCTTTAATACCGCTTCAGGAGACACATGGACTGAGCTAATACTGCCTACGCTAGTTGGACTAGTAATATTATGATCTTGAGCATGATACGGATTTGATGTTAGGTTATTTTCGGGACGTTGAAAAGTTGACTCAAAGTACGTTGCAAATAAGTTACTGATACCAACACCGGTATTCGCCGAAATGTCCCGTAATCGCAGTTCACTAGGAAATGTAGCTGTATTCTTTTTACTTTTTATAAAGGACCAGAACGCTTTCGGATTGTTTCTAATTGAAGATTCAATTTTTTCCATGTATTTATTGAAGCAGTCCTGTTCTAGTTCAATAACTCTTTTACGCAATAAAGAAAATGAATTATAATCACCCAAGTTTCCATATAGTTTGAATTTACGATGATATTTGCGTTTTTCTTTTAACATTTTAATCAATGCCGAGTTATACCACTTAGGGTGGGCTGAATTACGTCTTGATTTAACGGGTATAAATTGATCTCTAATATCATATAGCTTGTTATAAAATAATGTCGTTGCTTGGTCGAGTGAAACTGTGCTGAGCAAAGTATACCAGTCAATCTCATCTAGCGCGGATTTAATGGACTCATATTTTCCCTGATAATATATATATTTGGTAGTTATTTTTTCTTGGAACTCGTGTATTTCAACAAAGTCGGCCAGAATGTATAGAGGTTTATGATGAAGGTCCACTGGTACAGACAATGGTTCATCACATTCACGGACAGTAACAATTCCATTCGAAAAAACTAAATCTAAAAGTCTATTGTTCATATTTCTTACCCCATTATATTGCGATAAGGAGCATGTCAATAAGGTATCAAAAAAGTCAGTTAAATAATGACAACAATAATTTGACGGTAGTAAGTCGTTACCCACAGAGTTAATTGTCCAATCCACATTATTTCCAAAATTAAAATCACCTAATATAATAAATTTATCTAATACGTGTGAAAGCATTAAGTCATTAAGTTTTTTAGAAAAATTTTGTAACTGAATATTATAAGAGTTACCTGCATTTTCTCCACATAAGTAAAGGGCACAAATATGCACGTTATAAGTCACTGATGGCCTGGACCGCTTCAATACTACAGTTACCCAAATGTCCTCGGCAGAACTACGCCAATCGCGTCTTTCCGTAACGATCAGGTCATTTCGCACCGCGATCAACACACCACCCCCTCTTGTTTGACATGTACGATTATAATCGCGATCACGTCTCCAAATAAAGTATCTTCCATCGAATAATTCACTATCAGAGACACTATCAGTTAACCAAGTCTCCGTAAAGACAATGATATCATAAGAGTTCATACTTATATTCCTATATAACTGTTGCACTTTAGTACGTAACCCACGGACATTCTGATAATATATGTTAAGCGATGTCATTTAGACACAATACATCACAACAACAAATACTCTGAGCAATATATCTAGTCTCAACTAATAAATAATGTAATGAAATTAAATTTAAAACGTTGATATTATAATAACTTAAACGGTAGCAGGTAGTTCTCAGAAGTATAGATATGATTATTAGCAGACACGGTAAGACACAGTGTCGATCATTATGTGGGTTTTGAATTAACATCGCAAATGGTCCGTGAATGGAAACAATATGGCGCATCATCGACACAGGTAAGCAATGATTGGTAACAGCAAATATGAAATTAAACCTTAGTATGAGCGCCATAAGGGTGTTTTTGGCATAAATAAAGCGGGTAGGATGTGAAATATACTTTAAAAAGTGATTACAAATTAATATACAGTGACACAGAAATAGGTGGAATACACACGCAGCCCAACTCGACCACTGGTGCTCAAAGTTCCAAGATACAAATAATTTCTTTATAGCTAACATAACATACACGAATGTAACACTGAATAAAAAAGATAGTAAAGAAGGTAACATGTTAGTTCTCACACAATTTTTGCCAGGTCCTTTTCCGATTTTAACACTATCACGTGTGAGGTGTCCGATTTCTTTGCATGAATCTTGGCATGTTTCACCCAGACGTACCGAAAATTATTGTCTGCTGCTGCTTTTTTAGTTTTTGATAGGAGTGCTTTATTTTGAGGAGTTAAGTGATCGTTAATATATATTTTGTGATTGCCCAAAAATCCTATAGATCCAGTTGTCAGTGGATTGGTTTTCGCCCTATGTCGAGCAGCAGCCACAAAATCTTCTTTAACATACCGGTTGCAGAACGATACGATAATTGGTTTCGCTCGCTCTTTTTCCCGTGTCGGGACCCTGGTTATGAAGTTTATTTGTGTTTTGTTAATCGGGTAATGTATCTGCGGTCCAATCTTTGAGACAATATCAAACAGATTCTCGTTGTTTGTTTGCGGTATACCTTTTATCTCAATGTTGCTCAATCTTGCCCACTGTTCGCCTTGATTTGCTTCTAGCTCCAGCTTTTCGAGACGTATCTGTATGGAATCCACCTGACACTGAGTTTTCTCCACTAAAACTAGGCGGCGTTCAACGTCCATGAATTTTGCATTAAATTCCTTGATTTCCTTGTTGGTGTCATTTAGGGAAGATTTCAAATCAGCAAACTCGCTTCTTAGCGCAGCGACTTCATCTTTCAGGAGTTCCAATGGGGCTAATTTATCAGAAATAGCCCGTATTTCAGTCAAAATGAGTGATTCTGGTTCAATCAAAGGTGATTGCGGTAGGCTAGAACTAGCTTGCCTGCACTTGGCACATCGCCACTTACTCTGTCGTCTACGGTAGCCAAGTTCAGTTATTCCAGCACAGTGGAAGTGCAGGTCCTGGTCGCATGTAGTACAGTGAGCGCCTTCGGATAACAGATCGGAGCACATGCCGCATTTATGGGTTTCCATAATGAATATTATTTATATATAAAACTACTCTGGTATTAATTTTTGGCAAGAAAAGTTTGAGATACACTGGTTTTTTTAGATGACGCGATTGGTGCAAAAAATATTCTAATTAACTTAATAAATAATTAAATACAAAAAAGAAAGGCGCCGTAGCGCCGATTCTAATTTTTAGGTGGCCTAAAATTAGCTCCCGCTTAAAAATCCACAGCATGAGTGGTTAGTTAGGTAAATATTGGCCTAAGTACTTGTAACGAATGATTAAATATAAAATATTAATTCTGATATCAATAGGAAGAAAAGAATGGCCTTTATTCGTCACGCAGAATCTCAGAATCGCAGAATTCGATACTTACAAAAGTCAAATCATGCTCATAATCAATGTGACAATTAAAACAAAGTGATTTTTGACTACATTTTTGAACTTAATCATGGTCATACTCTCACAGAAAGACCCATAAATTAATTATGAGTTTTATGTAGCCTTTATGAAAAAAAACAGACTAGGTTACTAACTTTTAGAGCCTTGCCTAAAAGTAAGTTACCTAGTCTGTCTGTTTTTGTACCCTTTGCAACAGAGTCACCTACGCGGGGACATTTAAACATTTCATAAAGGCTACATAAAACTTGCGTAGGTGACTCAGTTGCAAAGGGTACAAAAAAAAAAACAGACTAGGTTACTAACTTTTAGAGCCTTGCCTAAAAGTTAGTTACCTAGTCTGTTTGTTTTTGTACCCTTTGTGCTGCACATTCGAGCAGTGATTACAGTTGCGCGCCACCCGCCCCTGCAATGTGTTTCGCGCAATTTCCTCTAAGTCGTCCGTTTATGTACATTCTTCCTCATTTTACAATAAGTTTTAAGTTCACGCTGTATCTCTCAGCTCGCGCATTGACTTTTAAGTTTACCTTGTGATCCTCTTTTCGTGTAGGGAATTTCAAGAATGCGCTGTGCGTGAACTAGTTCCTTTCACTTTTCCCTGTATGACTAGCCGCTCTATGGAGTTGTTATCCCGCCTAGTGATATGTCCAAAGATTTTAATATACTCGTAATACGCGATTGTACCACGGCAGATAAACTTTGCGTGATTTTGAGCTCCTGAAGTATGGACAAGATGGTGCAGAAATCTGTCCACGACATCCCAAGGGATGTCGTGGACAGATTTCTGGAGGGAGAGAATAGGTGATATTATGCATCCCTGTCGAGCGCCCGCACTGAGTTAGAAACTGTTTGAGAGAAGGTCATCTGTCCTCACTGAAGCCGTTCCCCCTTCGTAGAGCTTCCTGAGCAGGTGCACGAGGTGTTGTGGTGCCTATGTCCAGTAATGTTTCCCACAACGTTAGCTATTTTGGCTTTGGAGAAATCAATAAAGTATATGTATGTCAGCTTATCCTGATCGCTCAGGTGCAAGCTTAGAAGCCACTGTGCAAGGCATGCATCGCACACAGACTTTTAAGACAGCGCTGTGGTTCCAGATCGCTCAATGGCTTCTTTCTTCGTTTTTAGGTTTTACTTTCTCATACAGTGATACTTAAAGCCGGTCTGCGGTCCCAGCTTGCTCAATGGAGTGATTTCCAGCCAATTCCACCTTCATGCTACGCCCCACTACTTGCAAAGTGACTATTAAGATCGTGCGGTCCACAGCTCGTTCGATGTTGTTTAAGTATACGATGCGTGAGCTAGCTAGCGCAGTGCAGTGCTTCTAAATTCGCGTTGCATATCTTTGCTTAAGGAGTAGCTTTTAACCTATGCAGTTATTTTTAAATTTCCGATTGGCTCTATGCTTGCAGTAAATTTTAAGTTTATACAATAATTGCATTATTGAAAGATAAAACAAATTTGAAGTCCAGAATCCAGACATACAAATCATCTTTTAGAAATGCAATTATTGTCGTAATAGAGTAATTGTCAAGAAACGCCTATAAAAATGACTATAATAAATTTTAAGTTTCCCGCTAAACTCCCCTGCTAGTGCTGTGACTTTTGTGATCGCGCTTCGGCTCCAACTCGTCCATTGGTTTCAAACTGAACGCTGCACATGTCAGTTCATGCAATCAATTTTCCCTTTTTTTAACTTTGAGGTTGCGCTGGGCCCTCTTATTTGTGCAGTGAGATCTATGATTACGCTGGGGTTCAGATCGCCCAACTGGCTTCAAAATTCACGTGGCACTCGCCAGCTCACGCAAGCCTTCCAAATTCGCTATAGGTTCTTCTGTTTGCACTGTGATTTGTGAGACTAAGCTGATTCATTCCTCGCAGAACTTTTAATGTTGCACTGCAGTCCCTAGCTTGTTCAACGGCTTCTAAGTCGCGCCCCGCTCGCCAGCTCGACTCGCGCAATGGCTGGATATGCTGTGAGCTGGCGAGCGTAAATGTCACTCCCTTGTCAAGCTATAACTGGTGTAGTTTATGTAAAAAAACAATGCTAAAAATCTTGGCGAAACTGAAAATAGGGACCTGGTCAAAAGTTGCCCCACCCCTTGGGGTCTTAAGTTGGATACGCCCATGTTCACAACAATTGTTTAATTAGAAATAAACCAGCGTAACCCATCTACAAACTATGAAATTTTACATTTTGGAGACCTGACTTTTCACTAGCGCCTCTAGGGGCGAATTCATATGCAATAGCCCTTGGTCGTAGCAAATATATCTTATTATCCGACTTCAAAAAGGAGGAGGTTCTCAATTCGACTATATTTTTGTTACCTGATTACTCGCAGACAGCTGAACCGATTTGAACGATTATTTTTGCGTTTGAAAGGGTTTAATAAGGGATTAGTTCCATTGTCATCAAATTTTTAAGATCTTGGAGAAATCGAGGGAACTTGTCAAATATTAATATCAATTACAGTAATTTGGGTATTTTTTATTGTAATTCGTGCATTTACTCTTAAAAAGCACAATTGATTGAAATGGAACTGATGATAAAGACCACAGATGATCAGCGGAACTATTCAATAATAAATATTGGGGGTTGCGATCTGAGTACCGAGTTCGATACCTGATACTTCGCCTGGAGGCGAAGTATCAAATCATGTAATGACTCCTCAAAAGCATTTTGAAGTTGGTGCCTAAAACATAAAATTACATTTCCTGCCACCAATTTCAAAATGTTTAATTATTTTTTGTTGTTAAACTACAAAAGAACAGTTAAATATTTTTGTAGTCTGTTTGTTATTTTTTTGGAAAAAAGTTATTTTGTAAGAATAATTACGGTGACAAACCTAAATTTAATACTTAATTCATCTTCGGTACCTAGAGAAAGTTTGGTTGGAAGAGATAGATTAAAGTCTGGATTTCTGGAATAGCATAAGTATAGGCTAAGTACTTTTTTCCGCGGAAAATGTACGATTTCCGTAGGTTATCTAGACTTTTTTTAAACATTTTCGCACGAGCGAAGTCACTGACAACAGCTAGTAAAACATATTTTTTTCAATCTAATACGACACGTAATTTCCCAATGTTGTAGGTAGGTGCCTACTTCCACGACATTAGTTACAGTTCGCTGATTCGCAGAAGGTCAATAGTTAATTATACCTAGAGCATCACTTTGATGCTATCTGAGTTTTAAAATTGCTGTGGATATGTACAAATACCTCAGGAGCGGGTTGTTTAGGTTAATCTGTAGGTTACAGCCTGTCTGCCCCAGTGGGGAATCCAGGAGAACGAGAGTGAAGGGGTTGGGATTCCCCGTTCTCTCCTCTGTGTCCTTTATAAAAGACCTCAGAGCGGAGCCAAGCCCTCTCAAACCTAAATCCTGGAACCAGTCACGAATCTAGATCCCCATTATTGTGTTATTGAGAACAACTGAGACTGACGACATTTCACCCGAATTCATACCATCAGTGGTAGTATCAGGAAATTTTAAGTCTTTAAAAAATAAACCTTTAACATTTTTGACTGCCTCTGTGGTGCGGTGGGAGTGTATCCGACTGCTACGCAAGATGTCGTAGGTTCGATTCCCACCACTTTGTGTGTTCCACAAATTGTTGTTCCGAGTCTGGGTGTACTTTGTATCCGTGACTTGTAGTAAAGTCCCCCGCGACACAGGGCTCGTATCCTACTGCGGGCGTCGTCTTTAAAAAAAAACATACTTCATTAAATAAACAGGTTCCCAATTTAGGAGTCGGAGCTTCGTGTTTTAAGAATTCTAAAGGGTTGTTTTAAGCTCTCGTCAATACACGAGTAGCTATCCTGCTTACAAAATCCAGAAATCACAACAATCTCCAAGACATTCAGATCTTTGCCAAATGAGGATTTGGATGGCACTGATACTGTTATGGGCTAGCGTGACTTTTACCATCAGCCTCACGACCTGCTTGTCTCCTCATTTCGTAGTATAGAACATCTAGAAACTTATAAGTCCGGATAGTCTTCAAGACGACACGGATATTTTTGAAGAATTAATTTTAGTAGGTACCTACACAAATGCAGCCAAACACGTAAGTAAGATTAAAGTTTCTCATGTCGTATAGGATCGTACTGCCTGATATATCAGCCGCAGGCGTATTACGTTACTTTCTGTGTGGCTTATATACTAGACACTGACGATCAAGTGGATACATAATACGGCAACGGTGCACCCGTTGCCGTCAAATGCCATTATTTAAGCAGAGCGCGATGTAGCCGTTTAGCCGCTGCGGGCAAAATATTTTTCGAAAATTATTTTGCCCGCAGCAGCGACATTTTGCCAAAGATGGGATGTTGTCAGTTGTCAGTGCCGGCCTGAGGCCAGATTTAGGTTAGAGCGAGATTAAATTTTGCCGGCCCAGTGTGAGTCCGCACGTACGACGACAAAAATAATTCATTTCACCCGATACCGCCTAAGTACCTCGCAAGACGTGCTTCTGGCGCCCTCAATTTTGCCGCCTTCACTTTTGCCGCTCTGGTTATTTGCCCGGCTTGCCCTGCCAGATGGCATGCGCCAGCACGGGCGGGCGCTGCGTGGATGTAGGACGCATTTCGTCTTAGTGTTCCCTGTTTAATCTCATGCCCCCATTACCAGACCTTTTGTGGACTATAGACGTACCTAATCTGCGACTGTTTTGTTGACGCCAAGTCAGTAATAAATACTCGTTTGTTGACATGTTGATGCTGAATAAATAGTGTAAATACTCTGGCCTCTGAACTAGAGTGAGTTGTATTTCTGGGACCAGAGATATCGCAGTACTAACAGCTGGTCTCCTGATTTGAGTAATTACTTGGTTTTAGTTTATTAGGGGGGAGGGCGCAAATCATTTCACC
This sequence comes from Herminia tarsipennalis, assembly GCA_945859575.2. Lineage (NCBI taxonomy): Eukaryota > Metazoa > Arthropoda > Insecta > Lepidoptera > Erebidae > Herminia > Herminia tarsipennalis. The sequence goes on along the minus strand of OX243844.2, from coordinate 10,473,652 downwards.
TGATACCGCGTAAGTAACTCGTGCGACACGTGCAAATAAATTCACCCGTTTGGCGTCCTCAATTTAGCCGCCCTCTTATTTTCGCCGCTCTTGGCGTTTGCCCGGACCGCCCTGTCCTAACCCGGGCCCTGCTAAGAGGAAAAAAAACCTGCTGGTACTACAATATACGTAGGGTGAAAAAAGGTACTTTTTATCTATAAAGCATAAAATGATTTTATTGCGCCCATCTTGCAACTTTATTCGTATCATGAATCGTTTTATGCTGTCTGTGTATCATATAATTTATACTACATCATCATTCCAAGAACAATGTACTGAGCCATAAATAAGTGTTGGAAAAATTGCAAGCTAACAAGTGATTATGTTGAAAATTGATGGTATTTGCTCGTATCAGGCGGAAGTAGGTACATAAATACCGACACGGAATACTGGCTTGTTTTCTTGATGAAGGTATAAATAGGCATCTACTTGTAGCATCTAAGTAGGTATCGTGGTGCCATTACGCCAAAGCCGGATTTATGGGGGGCAAACCGGGGCGCTTGCCCCGGGCGCCAAATAGCATGTTGAAGGGGCGGCAAATCGGGTGAAATGATTTGCAACCCCCCATTGCAAGCACGTTCCGTAAGCCTTAACGATTAAATAGGTCGAAAATAATTCGATTGAATTTCTTCTTGAGATAATTTATATCTTAGGTATATAAAACTAGAAAAGAATCGATTATCACAACAATATTTTTTAATTATGCATGTTTAAGATAATATGAATAGATAGATAATTGTTTTTTTAAGAAAATAAGTAGGTGATCAGAAAGGTGATTGAATAAATTAGGTTATTTATTAAAATGTGGTAAAAATAAAACACAAATTACTTGAGTATGTGGTATATTTTTTGGGTATGGATGGGTTACCTATTTAGGTATTATTGTGCTACAAAATAATTGCAAAGTTCAACCGATTTATAATACTTAAAACATAGAACCTACCATGCAATTATGCATTTTCCATAATATTAAGGAAAATAAAAAATGCCTGGGTTTTGTTCGTAGATGCATTTGGTAACGTGGAATGAGGCGTCACAAATATCCTTGTGGGCGTCAGCTGAAAGCATAATCATTTATGAAGTAATAAGTAAATAATATAATTTTTACACAGATTTTTATCTATTATCTCGACAACCTGGACTAGGTACAGTCCATGGACGTACTCAGGATCACTTTCGGGGGAGAGTTTGCTTAATATCGCGTGGGGGGGGAGGTTTACGTTGTACAATTGATTATACTCCGATCAAATGTTTACTGTGGTCAAATGTGACCTACCTTATTACGATTTCTGTGGTGGGGGGGGGGGGGATCAATACCTAAATTTCTTCCTGGATACGCCCATGCTACACACTATTTGCATATAGGCAGTACGCGACAAGCGCTATAGCAAGATTATGGGGTATACCAAAATCCCTATCCGATTGTCATGTTATCCTATCGAGAACAAAAAAGGTACGTACCTACGTCCTAATTACTTAAAACCGGGCAAGTGCATGTTGTAGGGTTCGTAGCTACCCAGCACATTAATCAGTATTAGAAGTGGGTTTTATGTTTATATATGTGTTTCATGCTACTAAAAACGTTATTAATGTTATTTACAATTGAATTTGTACGAAACTTTTGTTACTTTTCACTTGGGCTGCTGTAAACTTGTAAAGCCTACTTAGCTGTGATAGTTTTCCTTTTAATTTCATTATATATACTACTACCCAAATTTTACCCATACCCAAAACCAACACCTACTCTCTTCTCTTGCCTCCAACAACAATGTTCACTTATTATTTTTCAAACGGATTCCTAAATCAAAAAGTGGTTTCACAACTCCTAAATATTTTTAAAAGACCTAAGTATCTAATGATATGATACATGATGGTGTAGCTGACAAAAAAATATTTTTTGAGATTTTATTCTACCACTTTGTCGGCGTAAGTACATGTAAAATTACAACTTTCTAGTACTAGCAGTTTCTGAGCTAAGCTGTGGAGAAACGGACGGATATGGCGAAACCTAGGGTTCCGTTTTTCTGCATGAATATCTGAATAAAATATTGGTCATGTTAATTACCTAATTAACATGGCTATCCCGGCGAACTTCGTACCGCCTCGTATTTTTTTTGTTTGTGATACGGGTTTAAAACCATTCAAGTATACACACAAATTTTACGTACGTCTCGGTACGTTACAGGCATTTTACTCAAAGACTACCCAATGAATATTGATTAAATTTGGTGGAAAGGTGTCTTGAAATAGCCACTACTTAGTTTCATAGATAATAAAAATAAATATTTTTAGGAAGGGATAAAAATATTTATTTTTATTAGAAGTATATATATATTATATTTATATATATTTAGAAGGTAGAAGTTAGTTAGGAAAGTTGCATAAATTGTGTCCCCTCCTTATCTTTTGAACCGTGTGACAAAAAAAAATGAAAAATATCAAAAAGGTAGCGCTTTACAATTACTTTAAATTAAAATTATTTTGAAAATCATCGGATAACCGTCATTGAGTTTTGCCGAAAATCTGCTTTTCACAACAAAAGGGTGTAAGTGCCATGAACATACGCTCCTCTGCTGGTGCAATTATTCAAATCGGATTTTTTCATACGACAATGGCTCCGGAACCCTACACTGAGTGTGACCCGACATACTCTTGCCCGGTTTTAATATACTAATAACTTCCAGCTCTGGATTTCTATATATTACACCAATAACTGAGTAATATAATTTAGGGTCAGGCGGGGTAATTATAAGACGAATACAACAACTTTTGCTTTTTAAAGCTACTAAAAACATTTCATGTAATTACTGTACTTATTATAGTATTTACGAACATGTAATCTACTCTGCATTGTTATCAATTTTCAAGTAGAGATTCAAAATACTTGACTTTTGACCGAACATAGGTGTCTCATATTTTTCCGCAACTGTGGGGTAAATATGAAACATCGTAGTTCAAATATAAGACTGCATATGATTCCTACGGCTTACGTGTTATTTGACTGCGTGCGTTATTTTAAGACAGAGCGGGGTGAAAATAATACTAAATAGCAATGAGAGTTAAAAAATCCTTTAATTTTTATATATATTTTAAAAAAAATCAACTTACTTATAATGCTTTTCTTAACTTCTATAAGTCTTTGTAGTGAAATTATTTGGTAAACGAGTACTTAAGTTGAAATCACAGTTAAACTTATACTACTTAATTATTGAGATCTTTATTACAGCAAATAAACGAAAAAATTGCTACAAAACTAGAAATGAGGTACAAAAATCAAAAAGGGGCAAAATATGAGACATTTTTAGGTTAATTAATATGATACTTTTCTAGGTCAACATCAAACATGAGTGCACCTCTTTTATTTTTTTGCTTTGGATTTGGCAGTTTCATGACAATTTCATTTTTGTTGATCAAATATGCTATATTAGTAGCAGGATATGCGAAGAAAATCTTTTTTGTTCGTTTTAAATAAATTACTGTTAAGTTGTCATTGTCCTCAGATCCTTCAATTTTAGCTATATAATACTTCTTTTCATTATTTTTTGTTGTATGGACCACAAGAATGAAATCACCAATGCCATATTCTAGTTCATCCATCATCACATTAACCGAGGTATTGATAAGAGCTTCACCTGTCGAAACTTCGTTCTTATCAGCCTCTGCTGGTATGTCGTCAGGTCGCACTTTTTGAGATTTATATGGCTCTTGTTCTTGCAGTTCACTGTGCTCATAATCTTGTTGTAGTTCTTGATTAATTAGTTCTGTCAAACTGATGTTGTCCAAATCACTTTCGTCATCGTAATGAATTTCCTCTTCAATGTCTGTGTCAGTATCAGAACAAACCGGTGCAGATTTCTGTTTTTGTTTCTTTTTTTTAGGTTCTTCCTTTTTCTTTCTTTTTTGTTTATTATCTAAATTTTCAATACTTTTTAAATATTCTTCACTGGTCAAAAGTTTTCCTTTACCATCTATCTTTCGTCTTTTTCCAGTTGCCGGCTTGGTATGTTTAATTTTGTTTAATAACAACGTTTCAAATGAGCAAGATGGCTCAAGACTATTGTTAGCGTCGGCAGAAACTGCAGCAACGGATATAGTTGGGGCACGATTTTCCGTATCTGTAACTTCCGGTTGAACAATCTGGCGTATATTATTATCAGTTGTAAGAACCATAGAGTCTTGCAAGTTATTATCCTGACTAAGGATTGATGGCGAAAGCGAAGAACGTTGTTTTTCGCCATCAGTCTCGTGATTTAACAAGCTTTTGTTGTATCTTTCTAACTTTATAGGATCAAGTCGATCCTTTGGGTAAACGTCTTTGTTTACGGGAAAAAGTCCTGTCACTTTGAATGAATTTTGGATTACTTCCTTAGAGGGCCCTTCACGCCAAACCTCACATAACAAATCACAAAATTCTGATTTAGTCAGAGGTCTTTGATTCAGCCTCTGCCATTCAATAAGCCGCTCGTTCCACTTGTATTTGATAGGGCCAAAGCAACTGCGATCCAGTGGCTGTAACAAGTCGGTAGTATGAGCTGGAAGCTTTAATAAAGCCACATTTTCGCGCACTGCTAATGCAATTGTAGCTGGATCCAAGTGGGTTGTATGCCCATCAAATATTATAAGCAAAGGCCTTTCTGTCATAGTCTTGCAGAAGTTAGCAAACCACTCGTTGAAAATGCTGGCTAACATCCAGCCGTTCTCTGAGCAAGCATAAGTCGTACCTGGTATGTCTTTGGTGCCCTTCCAAGAGCTCCAGAGATTTTGTCCTTTGAAGATTATCAATGGCGGAAATAATCTCCCTTCTGCTGATACACAACCTAATACTGTTGTGTTATCTTTCCCGGAACCCTGAAATTAATTAAGATATTAAATTTCATTCGATGATAAACTGTTACCCATGATAAAAGATATACTAATAATTAAGATTTCTTACTTGAATAATTCGATGGGCTTTTTGCCCTTTGCCTGTTACTCCTTTTATACGTGAGGGATCTGAAGAGAAACTTGTCTCATCTAAATTAAATACTTGGTGAGGTTTGTCGTGTAAATCGAGGGTAGTGAGTGTTTCTTCTACCATATCGTAGAATCCATATATTATAAATGGATCACTAGTTGCTTGGCGACGAGACTTTTCTAATTGTTCCATTTTTTTGCAAACTAATCCGTTTCTCTTAAAAAAAAGCTCCATCCAGTCTTTTCCACGTTGTCTTTGAAATTATTCTTTATATTATTTTGAAGTATGTACGTATGGACAATTTCTTTTATTTCGTTTCTGGTGAGTGCCCAGCCCCATTTTGCCATTATTTTAATATTTCCAGCTAAATCGTTTTCTTCTTCTTTACTCAGAACTGTTTTCCTTCCTTGCTTTGATGTATTGTAATTATGAACCCTTCGCCACAGTAAGGATTTATCAACTTTATATTTAGATTCAGCTTCTCTATAAGTTAACTCACCCTTTTGCACTCTTTCTATAGCATCTTGTAAGTTTTTTTCACTATAATCCTTTGGTTTCGGTACGTAATTACGAGGCATTTTAAATATTCAGTACTCAGATTTTGTCTTATTTTCACACGATAGCTGTCTTATATTTTCCCAAAAGCGTGTCTCATTTTTTCCCTAGAAAAGAATACGTTCGAACCGTGCGCTAGCGAAAGATAGACTAAAATGGCGGACCGCCCGCGCAAGGACGATTCATGCGGGGTGCGCGGGGCGGGAGGCCGGACGCCCGCAGGATACTCGACAGCGACAGTCAATAAAGTTTACTAACGCAGACGTAAAATTTTCGCGCCAAATTTTTATGTCAGATATATTTCGTATAATAATTTTTGATCTCTGTTAATATAGATTGCCAAAAAAATTAAAACTTATGCTTTCAATATTAAGGTTCATTTTTAACTGTATTATGGTGTATAAGTCTTATTTTTACCCGAAATATCGAACGTCTCATAATTACCCCGCCTGACCCTATGAAAAAAAAATACAAATGAACCCTTCACCACCTACTATCTACTTTTGTCACACTGCCTTTTACCATACATCTGAGAGACCCCTATAAAAAACGAACTTAACCTCACAGTAAATAACTATTTTATTCCAGTAAAATAGTCTGTAAGTGGTTAAGGTTATAACTCCAAAAACAAGTGGTAGGTGATTAGGAGTACCTACTTAATATATTATATATTTTCCAAAACTGATTTTATTAAGTAATTTAGTATTTTGTAAAGAAGCCACGAGCGGGAGGTTATTAGTATATTACAAATCACGTATAAGGTCGGGGCAAAAGTATTTTAGTATTTTTCATACAAGGAAAAATGTTTTTTTAAGTATAATGTTTTTTTTTATATTATATATGTGCCGTTTTGATCGATGCCTTATTGCCATCTTGTGGGTCCATGATCCCATTGCTGTAAAAATTTTGAGATTTTTGATCAAATTCAAACTGACAGGTACTTTTCATAGTGTTCTTTTCTTCTTTTGAGGTTTACTTTATGCTTCTTAAAGAGTTCTTAAGTGACCGAAATAGGTGGAAATCTGAAGGAGCAAAATTAGGGCTATACGAAAGATGCATTAACACAACCCAGCCAAGCTCTCACAATTTTTGCTGAGTGGCTATAGATTAGTGTGGTCTGGCGTTGTCATGATGGAACACCACACCCTTCCTGTTCACCAGCTCCGGCCGGTTTTTCTCAATGGCTTCTTTTAACCTCATCAGTTGCTGACAGTTGAGGTCAGAATCGATGGGTTTACCCGGTGGCAAAAGCACATAGTGGACGGTTCCTTTCCAATCCCACCATAGACACAGCATCACTTTGTTCCGAGTCAGGCCGGACTTTGCCACGATCTTTTTCGGACATTCTTATCTTAAGTGACCCATTTTTCACCATTTGTAATCAACCGTTTAAGAAATGGGTTGGAATTGTTACGTTTCAACAAAGAATTGCAAATGCAAACACGTTGCATTATGTTTCTCTCAGTGATATCATGTGGTACCCAAATATTAAGTTTTTTCTTGTACCCAGACTTTTGTAAATGACGTAAAAGTGTTTTGTGATCAATATTCAGTTCTTCAGCAATATTGTAACTACTAGTCAATCTTTCAAAGATGACACTGATTTTATCCGTCCAGAGCGAGCCTCATACTCCACACTAAAATTTCCAGACTTGAAACGCTTGAACCACATTTGTGCTACTCGTATTGATACCATATTAGGTCCGTAAACAACACAAATTTTATTCGCGGCGTTCGTCGCATTTTTAACTGTTTTGTAATAAAACTTTAAAATGTACCGAATTTCTTCGTCACTTACGTTCATTTTGCTTGCTTGAAAAACAATTGAAAAATGGCGGGAACTAGTTTTTATTTATTTATTGCATCATCAGAATGTCAACACTTAGGTAATGGTATTAAAACCAGACAGTTACATTCAAAATACGAAAATACTTTTGCCCCTACCTATTACATAAAGATTCTCATTATTTTATACTTACCTAAGTATATTTTTTAGTAAAATATTACATATATCAATTACTTTTCGAGAAATAGGTGTCGATAAGTTAATTTTTTTTAAAAGGTACCATTATGAGACAGGTAAAAATAAGCTTTTTCGAAGAAAAAGAGCAAAAGGCCGTTGTGACATGGTGCTCGATAACTCGATTTTTCAAATGAGTAAATCGTCAGAGCTTGATAGTTAGGAACTATTAAATAGTTAATTTACACTATTATTCCATTCATAGTTACCATATTTACCTATAAGTATTGAATTATTAAATTTATCCAACTAGTTACTTACCAATTTTTCTGCATGCCGTAATGGCTTCCTTTGCCGGTTCCTTGATTTCATCAGGTAGTAACAAATCAGCCTGTTTGATGGCTGCTTCGTAATTCAATTTGCCATTTTTAATCTACAAATATAATCACAGGTGCGGTGCAATGGTTACCAAGTTTATTTTCCACATATCCACAAACTTACAAAGTCATCCTTTCTCTTAAAAAGAAATAATTTATTACGTGTTTTGGTTTCCGATTTGCACATTCATATATAATGCAGGGGAAGAGGGCAAGCCGGGCAAATACCCAGAGCGGGAAAAATGAAGGGCAGCAAATAAGAAATTGAGGATGTCACGCACATACACGAGTTGCTCCCCCCACCCGTCGTACGTGCGACTCACAGTTGACCAATATTGGGGCGGCCAAACTCTGACAACATCACATTTTTGGCAAAATGTGAGTGTAAAGGGCGGCGAAAATCATTTTGACCGGAGCGGCTAAATGACAAGATCGGGCCCTGGGAGGTCACCAGACTACTGCATAAAATGAATGCGCAAATTAGAGCGAAGTCAAACGTAAAAACTAGGTACCTATTGTTATCTTTTTATACGCTAGGGGGTATGAAAGAGATAGCAATACCTAACTAGTTAAAAGTTGTTGTTCATGGAACAACTTGCATACACATAACTACTACTTAAATCATAATTAAGTAAACATAATATTGTAAATTAGATGCTGAGCAGGGTGGTGCTATTCTTAAGTCGATACCACACGACCTCGAAGGTACTGGTGTAAGACAGAAGATCTGTGTCGAGGACCGGTTCAGTGTCCATGCTTGACTTTTATGTTCATGGAAGTAATTTTTATAGGCATTTCTTGCCAATAACTTTACAAATACAATAAATGCATTTTTGAAAGATAGAAAAATTTGAAATCAGGAATCGAACCCGAGACTTCCGTAGCCAAACCGGGGCCAGAAGCGAACCACCTATCTGGACTATGTTATTAGATTTCGAATTTTTCTATCTCTTGTTGCTCGCGAAATTAGGCCTTCGCAGCGCCATCTAGTCGGTAGTTAAAGAACTATCACGGCTTTTGTTATTGCTTCGTTACAGAGAGCATTTTAACAAATTATGATGTCGCAGGCCGAATATTGAAGTATTTTTTTTTTTTTATGGCTTCTACGGAAGTCTTTGGTTCGATTCCTGAGTCTGGATTTCAAATTCTTCTATCTTTCAAAAATGCATTTATTGTATTTTATGTTCATGAAACTAACGCGTAATAAGTACTTACCGTGTTGGCCATTTTCATAATGCAGGCTATGTAACATTTAACATCTTTCTCGTCCAGGAAGACACCATTTTGGATCGGGTCAATTTTCTCTAAACAAGAAAATTCAGCTCAAGTTTTCGAAGATATAACAATATTATGCACATAAGAAAATTAAAAAAATACCGAACAGTTCACCTTGAGTTCTGGGCGTGAAAGTAGTTTTTATCGAAAGCAGTATGTTATTATGTAAATTTATGCACAAAGTTTGTTAGATAAAGTAGGTTTCAAGATAAATTAAAACTTTGAATTTTCATTATTAGGAAATTATCATATTTTATCAATTAGTTAATATATTAGACTATTAAGCTACGGCCGTCCTAAACAACTACAATTGCAGTTTTGAAATGTCGTTTCCTTTTTACCCGACTGTAAGGAAGGGTTATGTTTTTCGCGCGTATCTTGTATGTATGTATGTATGTAATATTCTTTATTACCTGATGTCTCACAATCCACTGAACGGATTTATACGTTAGATTAGCCTTATTCGCTTAATTATTATAACAAACATGGCGGCTGTGAGATATCAAAATAAAGAGGTGTGATAAAAAAAAAGTTATTTTGAATACTGCAATCTTTGATTATTTAATGTCTAGATGAAGCATTATCTCAATAAGCCCATTAAAAAAATGAAGCTACCATCTTTGACGTACGGTTTTTTTTAAAGACTGGGTGTGTTGCCGATTACTATATTTCTCCCGTTTATGTGGAAAAAAGTTACGAATACAGATAAAAGTACCTACTGTTTATAACAAAGTAGGGATTAAATCAAGATTGTTTTTTTTTTTTCTATGATTGATATGACAAGTAATAAAAACTTTTTATTTAAATATTTACATTCTCGTTTTAACCATTTTAACGGATTGCTTTTGAAATCGTTGTCGAAAAGTGGATGTGGGTTTTCTTCTGATTATTTATGATAGAAAAAAAAAAAACTTATTTAATATAGACTTATTAAACTGTGCTTAGGCTTTTAACATAATATTAATAAAATGAAATATGAAGAAATAAAAAATATAATTATAAAATTATTTTTTTAAATATATTAGATGAAAATATACCTACTTATAATAATGCAATTAAATAATGCTGTAGTGCTGTTGTGTAGGTTTAAGTTGGTACTAAACCAACTTATACCTGTAGAAAATATATATTCCCAGCATTAATATTAGCAATAGGTAAATACCTTGTTTATTGCCCGACGTTTCGACCGTATTGCAACGGCCGGGGTCACGGGTAGACTAGTTCAGCTCAGCGTCGCCTCCGTGAAGCGCGAGTTTCGGAAACTACCCTCGCTTGACTTTTATCAGTCAAAACGTATTAGTACAACACTAAGGACATCTGAACTCTGGCGTGTAATGTTTGTTCGGCGGTGTATACACTTGCTGATCACGTGATTCCACGATGTTGACAAATGGTATCCATCTTCTCGGTTGAAATTGACATGTTTTTTGATTTCAACCGCTTCATATCAAATCAAAAAACATCACAGAGGCGACGCTGAGCTGAACTAGTCTACCCGTGACCACGGTCTTTGCAATACGGTCGAAACGTCGGGTAATAAACAAGGTATTTTACCTTAAATTATTCACGCTATTAAGGCCCATAATATATATATTTTTATAATGATTATGACTGTAATACTTACTAAAAAAGTTTGTTTGTTTTTTTTCAATTTTCAATACTTGACAATAGCTATGATAAAAGTTAGTTGTTACATCAGTTACATCTTACAACCACTAAAAAAGTTTAAATAAAAAATAAATTATAAAAAGAATAAGGCATTTCACTAAGTTCATCGAGATTCATTAATTCCCCTAACTGCATGAAATTATACTTATAATGTAGGCGATTTTATTTCCATCTTTTTTGTGCAGGCGGGTTTATTTATCTTTATAATTTATTTTTTTGTAATTTATGAATGGTAACCTATTGACTTACCGTCTTCAACATTGTTCTTCGGCTGACAAGTCTTCCTCATCATTTTCCCCGAGTTTTTGATTTGTTTCATTGTCATCTGAAATATTTATTAAACAGCGTTGTAATTTTGATTATCCTTGTATCTTCAGTAAGGCCAGATGCCTGTTGATGTTATTGGATTAAATAACTGATATTTATCATGTATTTTTATGAGCACTGGTATTGAGTAAGTAATAGTAAATAGGAGTTACTCACTGCATCACAACAGGCAAGCAATAACAAAATCTCCAGTAACGTGGTTATGAGCATGTTTGATAAGTTCTTGTAGTGTTCTGATGGCGTGTCATCGCCTCTAATTTTCACTGATTCAATCTTGACTGACAGCTATATATGACCCGTAATTGGTTAATCACATAGCTCTACTTTTCAACACTTAATATTGTTAGCGGTGTCCATAAATTGTGATTTGAAAACCGACCACGTGGTGAAGGAATAAAGTGGAAGATCCTCGTGGTCGTTATGAGTTTCCAACGGATTGGGAGAGATCCTTGTAGAAGGTATACTGCAGTCCCGCTGAAGACACCTATAAGAAATAATGGCGGTCTGATCGTGAAGGCGGGGAGTAGAGAGTAGAGTAGAGAGAGAGAGTACACGGCGGGTGGGGCAGATCTCATACTGCTCCCGGCTTTGCCGGGCTCAGGCTGTGTGTGTTAGGCATTTTTGGTTGCTCGAAAAAGTATCCCACCAAAAACATTTTCATGTAAATTAACGCCACGACGAATTGGTTCATTAGCTACCACTCGAAAAAAGTTATCAGACGTTATGCAAAGCCGAACTTCTAACTCTACATGCTCTAACCTAATACTTGTTAATTCTCATCATGACGTATAGCGCTCTGCGTGAATCGTAGTCTTAAGTTCTCTACTAACCCTACCCCGTATGTAGTCAAAATCTGTGGCTAAAAGTAAAGTAATTCTTTGAGTTTTTTGTTGGGAAGTTTGAATATAGTCTTCGTTGGACGTAAAAATGTAACGTAATATTTTAATACAATTATATAGTTTACGGGTTCTTATCGTAAAATAGGTATAGGTTTTGCAAGTCAATTTTGTTTAGGAATATTGAGTTTACCTATATCCATTTGGTTTTTGTAGTTTTTATGACGTATTTAGTTCATTTTATATTAATTTGTTATTCATTGTACTAGCTGACCGGCGCAACTTCGTTTGCGTCAATTTTTCCAGTTTTTGCAATATTTTTCATTGATGCTTCGCTCCTATTGGTTATAGCGTGATGTTTAAACCTTCTTCGACAAAATGGGCTATCCAATGGTAAAATAATTTTCAATTCGAATCAGTAGTTCCTGAGATTATCGCGTTCAAACAAACAAATAAAAAAACAAAATCTTCAACTTTTTCTTTTCTTCATATTAGTAATGAGTAATAAAGTATATATTATTATTAAAGCACTATATAAATACACTATAATAATACTTGGGTATACAATATTTTATCATACATTTACATATATCATTGCATATCTTAGTAAATTAAATGAAATTGGACACCCTATTCACGCTCTTGTGTGATCATCGCGCTAGTAATTATTAATTGCTCCTTCTATTTCCTTTTTACTGATAGGGTGTTCAGTCTTGAGGTTGCAAAATAAAACTCACGTGTGATGTATAAGTAAAAGGTGAAAGAGGTATATTAAATAAAAGTGGCACGTTATATTTACAAAATAAGGTTCGCAAGTTGTATTGCATGTAGCAAGTCAGTGCATCGCGACCGACCAATCACGACGACTGCGGTGCATTCTCGGCGCCATATATAAACGTGTGGCACAGCGCGCGGCTTAGTGCATAAATAGTTATTGCGTTGGGATGTCGTCTTTTTCAGCACGCGCGCTACGGTGTCGGCGTCGCGATGTCGGGCGCTATCGGCGGCTTGGCATGTAGGACGCCACATCACTCCCCCTCAAGCGAAGCGTACGTTGTGTTTCACCGTGCGGCCGGATCTTGTGACGTAGGCGCTGCTCGGTGAAGACGATGACGTTGCGTTGTCGCTAGGGGTCATGATCGAAGATGCAGTGTCGCTCGATGCGTGGATCCGTGGCACTGCGCCGCATGATGCTGTGCTCGATGATCTAGTGGGTGAAGCTGTGTCGCTCGGTGCGTGGATCGGTAGCGCTGCGCCGCTCGGTGCTGTGTTGCAGATATAGGCCGGCTTTAATCTGTCGACAGAAATAACAGCGGTGCGAAGCGGTAACCGCAGTGTAAAGTGTTTCCCGTCTGGGCTGCGCTGTAAAACTTCGTACGGGCCATCATATGGAGGTGTGAGAGGTTTGCGTACGGTATCGTTGCGCACAAACACATGTGAGCAGGTTGCGAGATCCTTGTAGACGAAAGTGTTCATCGTTGATGCTCGAGCTCTCGGAGAAGGTGTTAGTGACGTCATCGTTTCGGTCAGCTGACGGACGAAATCCGCGTCTTCAATGTTCGACGTTGTAGGTACGAAGAAATCAGACGGAATGCGAAGAGTCGAGCCGTATGTCATTAATGCCGGGCTGACAGATGAGTCGTCACGTAGTGCATTTCTAAGCCCTAGTAGTACCGTAGGAAGTTCGTTGACCCACCTCCCGTCGTTCGTTCTCGCCATCAGTGCCGCTTTGAGGGAACGATGCCATCGCTCGATTTGTCCGTTCGCTTGGGGATGAAAAGCCGTAGTCCGTATTCGAGTTACGCCGAGTTTCTTCATGAGTGAGGTAAACAGTGACGACTCGAATTGTCTCCCTTGGTCCGTAGTAATCCGCAGAGGACAGCCGAATCGTGCTATCCACCCGTCGTACACAGCCTTCGCGACGGTCTCAGCTGTGACGTCACGTGTGGGAATTGCTTCAGGCCATTTGGTACAGCGATCTATCATCGTCACGAGGTATCTATAATCTTCCGATGGAGGTAAGGGCCCGACTATATCGACGTGCACATGTTCGAAACGCGACGACCGTTGAAACTCGCCGAGTGGACTCACGACGTGTCGTTGAACTTTAGCGCGTTGACAGCTGATACATGATTTCGCCCAAGTACCTACGTCCTTGTTGATCGACGGCCAGAAGAACTTTGTAGTCATAATTCTTCGCGATAGTCGTACTCCCGGGTGACTAAGTTCGTGCTGCGCTTTGAAAGCTGGGACGCGATACGGCGGTGGTAGGTATGGACGAGCGTTCGCTGTTGATGTTTCGCACCATATCGGTCGTTGAACTCCCGGTAGGTTGACGCGCGTAAACTTGAGATTCGGATTTTTCATAGATTCGCGTAGTTCGGAGTCCTCTTGTACCTCCGCGAGTCTATTATAGTCGACGGTTGCGTTGAGTACTTCGACTTCAGCGATACGTGACAACGCGTCAGCTGCTTCGTTCTTATCACCGTGAATGTACTTGATGTTAGTGCAAAATTGACTGATGAAGTGTAGTTGTCGCTCTCGTCTTGGTGTGTCGCTGCTACTCGGCGTTCTTGTTAGCGCGTACGTCAGTGGCTTGTGGTCGGTACATATTGTGAGGTCATTGCCCTCTACGAGTCGGCGTAAGCTCTTAACAGCTGTATACATTGCTAATAATTCGCGATCGTATACACTGTACTTACGTTGCGTCTCGCTCATCGTTTTGGAGTAGAAAGCGAGTGGTTTCCACGTATTGTCGATCTTCTGTTGTAGAACGGCACCAATACTGCTGTCAGATGCGTCGGTGAGAAGACATAGTGGAGCGTTAGGTATGGGATGCGATAAGACGGTGGCCTCGAGTATGCTTTGTCGGCATTGCTCAAAGGCTTGTTCGGCTTCGGGTGTCCATAATATTGGTGATTTATCGTTTTTCTTACTATTGTGTAGGTATTTGTTTAACAGATGTTGATGTTCGGCTTGGTGGGGTAGGCAGCTACGGTAGAAGTTTATCATACCTAGGAATCTTCTTAATTCTTGAACTGTGCTTGGTTTTGGAAACTTGAGTATGGCTTGTATGCGATCTTCAGTGGGTTTGATACCGGCCGATGAAACTTCGTAGCCGAGGAATTGTATCTTGTCCTTGCCGAACTCACACTTGTCGACGTTAAGTGAGACACCGTAGTTGTTCAGTCGTTCGAGTACCTGATGTAAGTGACGCTCGTGTTCCTCTTCTGTTTTCGAGTGGACCAACACGTCGTCGACGAAACAGAATACATTGTCGTCGAGTCCTCGCAGTACTTCATGCATAAAACGTTGAAATGTCTGACCTGAGTTACGAAGACCGAATGTCATGCAGTTAAACTGAAAGAGGCCAAATGGGGTTATTATGGCCGTCTTCGCAGCATCTTCTTTCTCCATTGGTATCCAAAAGTACGCCATTTTTAAATCGATTTTTGAAAATATTTTCTTTCCGTGCAGTTGGTACGTGAAATCTTGAATTCGCGGAATGGGGTACCGATCGGGGGTTGTCACGGCGTTGAGACGGCGATAGTCGCCGCATACGCGAAGTGAACCATCCTTCTTCTTAACGACGTGTAGTGGACTAGCCCATGGACTATTCGACGGCTTGCAGATACCCATCTCCATCATCTTCTCGAACTCTAACTTCGCTGCTTTGTACTTATCTGGTGGCAGGGGGCGTGGCCTCGAGTAGATCGGTTGTCCTGTTGTCTCGATGCGATGTGTTACTTCGTGTTTCGTCGGTACTTTGAGTGACATGGGTCGCAGAACGTCTGGGTATTGTTTCAGCAGGTCGTGATAGGCGTGGTTGCGGTTGATGACGTAAACGGCTTCGGTACTTTGCACTGTGATGGTGTTTACACTGAGGTCGGTGATGCGGTCGATGAGTTTGCGGTGATGTAAATCGACTAGCAATTCGTGCCTCGCTAGAAAATCTGCGCCTAGAATTGATGTTTTCACCTCAGCGACCGTGAACGTCCACTTGTAGGCTCTACGTAAACCCAGGTTGAGCTCGAGTGTACGCTCTCCGTAGGTACGTATCTCCGTTCCGTTTGCGGCGAACAATCTGTAGGTATTTTCTGTCGGCTTCGTGGGTTTCTTATTTCTAGCGGCTAACACAGATATGTCGGCTCCGGTATCGACGAGAAACTTCTCTCTGCTGTTAACATCGACGACACATAGGCGGTAACTTGGTTTGTTAACATCGACGCCCGCCAACGTGGATGAACGTTCTAGTTTTCCGACTTCTGCTTCTGTTTAGCACACGGCGGTTCACATTTTCGGGCTTCGTCACCAAATTGAAAATGATAATAACATACCCAATCTGGATCTCCGGGCTTACGGTTCGTGTAGGCACGTACTCGCGAGTTCGACCGCGATCGATTTTGGCGGTAACGGGAATGATGCGTCGAATTTTGTTGTCTCGTGCGAAGTTCGGCGATTTCTAGCGATAATTTCTCGATCTGTTTAGATAGTAGGTCAAACTGCAGGTTTTCGTTTGGTACGTGTTTTCTTTCGAGCGTATGCGCGGAGTTTAACGATGTTGATGGCGACGGACACGTGGGACGCACGGCGACCGCGGCAACCGTCGCAGGTTCGAAGTGTTCCACCATTTTGTCAGCCATCGCAGCTAGGCCTTCGAGCGACGATTCGGTGTTCACGGCGAGCACGGCGCGCACTTGCGTAGGTAATTGATTGAGCCACATTACCTTTAACGCCTCTTGGGTCAGCAATTTCCCGCCTAAATCAGTCATCTTGCGCAGTAACTGGCTAGGCTTCATGTCGCCGAGTTCTAAGCCGCTGAGCAGCTTCTGCAACTGGCGATGGTCGGACTCTTGAAACGTGGAAATCAGCCTATTTTTCAGTGTAGCGTATTTGCTGATAGGGTGTTCAGTCTTGAGGTTGCAAAATAAAACTCACGTGTGATGTATAAGTAAAAGGTGAAAGAGGTTTGCGTACGGTATCGTTGCGCACAAACACATGTGAGCAGGTTGCGAGATCCTTGTAGACGAAAGTGTTCATCGTTGATGCTCGAGCTCTCGGAGAAGGTGTTAGTGACGTCATCGTTTCGGTCAGCTGACGGACGAAATCCGCGTCTTCAATGTTCGACTTTGTAGGTACGAAGAAATCAGACGGAATGCGAAGAGTCGAGCCGTATGTCATTAATGCCGGGCTGACAGATGAGTCGTCACGTAGTGCATTTCTAAGCCCTAGTAGTACCGTAGGAAGTTCGTTGACCCACCTCCCGTCGTTCGTTCTCGCCATCAGTGCCGCTTTGAGGGAACGATGCCATCGCTCGATTTGTCCGTTCGCTTGGGGATGAAAAGCCGTAGTTCGTATTCGAGTTACGCCGAGTTTCTTCATGAGTGAGGTAAACAGTGACGACTCGAATTGTCTCCCTTGGTCCGTAGTAATCTGCAGAGGACAGCCGAATCGTGCTATCCACCCGTCGTACACAGCCTTCGCGACGGTCTCAGCTGTGACGTCACGTGTGGGAATTGCTTCAGGCCATTTGGTACAGCGATCTATCATCGTCACGAGGTATCTATAATCTTCCGATGGAGGTAAGGGCCCGACTATATCGACGTGCACATGTTCGAAACGCGACGACCGTTGAAACTCGCCGAGTGGACTCACGACGTGTCGTTGAACTTTAGCGCGTTGACAGCTGATACATGATTTCGCCCAAGTACCTACGTCCTTGTTGATCGACGGCCAGAAGAACTTTGTAGTCATAATTCTTCGCGATAGTCGTACTCCCGGGTGACTAAGTTCGTGCTGCGCTTTGAAAGCTGGGACGCGATACGGCGGTGGTAGGTATGGACGAGCGTTCGCTGTTGATGTTTCGCACCATATCGGTCGTTGAACTCCCGGTAGGTTGACGCGCGTAAACTTGAGATTTGGATTTTTCATAGATTCGCGTAGTTCGGAGTCCTCTTGTACCTCCGCGAGTCTATTATAGTCGACGGTTGCGTTGAGTACTTCGACTTCAGCGATACGTGACAACGCGTCAGCTGCTTCGTTCTTATCACCGTGAATGTACTTGATGTTAGTGCAAAATTGACTGATGAAGTGTAGTTGTCGCTCTCGTCTTGGTGTGTCGCTGCTACTCGGCGTTCTTGTTAGCGCGTACGTCAGTGGCTTGTGGTCGGTACATATTGTGAGGTCATTGCCCTCTACGAGTCGGCGTAAGCTCTTAACAGCTGTATACATTGCTAATAATTCGCGATCGTATACACTGTACTTACGTTGCGTCTCGCTCATCGTTTTGGAGTAGAAAGCGAGTGGTTTCCACGTATTGTCGATCTTCTGTTGTAGAACGGCACCAATACTGCTGTCAGATGCGTCGGTGAGAAGACATAGTGGAGCGTTAGGTATGGGATGCGATAAGACGGTGGCCTCGAGTATGCTTTGTCGGCATTGCTCAAAGGCTTGTTCGGCTTCGGGGGGTAGGCAGCTACGGTAGAAGTTTATCATACCTAGGAATCTTCTTAATTCTTGAACTGTGCTTGGTTTTGGAAACTTGAGTATGGCTTGTATGCGATCTTCAGTGGGTTTGATACCGGCCGATGAAACTTCGTAGCCGAGGAATTGTATCTTGTCCTTGCCGAACTCACACTTGTCGACGTTAAGTGAGACACCGTAGTTGTTCAGTCGTTCGAGTACCTGATGTAAGTGACGCTCGTGTTCCTCTTCTGTTTTCGAGTGGACCAACACGTCGTCGACGAAACAGAATACATTGTCGTCGAGTCCTCGCAGTACTTCATGCATAAAACGTTGAAATGTCTGACCTGAGTTACGAAGACCGAATGTCATGCAGTTAAACTGAAAGAGGCCAAATGGGGTTATTATGGCCGTCTTCGCAGCATCTTCATTCTCCATTGGTATCCAAAAGTACGCCATTTTTAAATCGATTTTTGAAAATATTTTCTTTCCGTGCAGTTGGTACGTGAAATCTTGAATTCGCGGAATGGGGTACCGATCGGGGGTTGTCACGGCGTTGAGACGGCGATAGTCGCCGCATACGCGAAGTGAACCGTCCTTCTTCTTAACGACGTGTAGTGGACTAGCCCATGGACTATTCGACGGCTTGCAGATACCCATCTCCATCATCTTCTCGAACTCTAACTTCGCTGCTTTGTACTTATCTGGTGGCAGGGGGCGTGGCCTCGAGTAGATCGGTTGTCCTGTTGTCTCGATGCGATGTGTTACTTCGTGTTTCGTCGGTACTTTGAGTGACATGGATCGCAGAACGTCTGGGTATTGTTTCAGCAGGTCGTGATAGGCGTGGTTGCGGTTGATGACGTAAACGGCTTCGGTACTTTGCACTGTGATGGTGTTTACACTGAGGTCGGTGATGCGGTCGATGAGTTTGCGGTGATGTAAATCGACTAGCAATTCGTGCCTCGCTAGAAAATCTGCGCCTAGAATTGATGTTTTTACCTCAGCGACCGTGAACGTCCACTTGTAGGCTCTACGTAAACCCAGGTTGAGCTCGAGTGTACGTTCTCCGTAGGTACGTATCTCCGTTCCGTTTGCGGCGAACAATCTGTAGGTATTTTCTGTAGGTATTTTTTGTGGCGCCAAAACCGATGTGGCGTATTTGTTGCTCGCGGGCGGGCTCAGCACGATGTCGGCGATCTGCTCCAGGTCGTTGCAGCCGAGCAACGGGACGACGAGATTGAACTTCTGATCTTCTCCAATTCTGCTAGCCGCAACGGCGGCTTCAAACTGCGCGAACCATAGGCGTGGGTTTTGGCGCCAAAATGGCGGCAGACGCGCAGGCAGCGAGATTGTGGCGACGTCACACGTAACGGTCGTTACCTGTTCTTTCACGTCTTCTACTTCTTGTGGGCTGGTTTCCTCTGTAGACATCTTGGAGTTGCTCCTTGATCACGTCGGGGTCACCAATTTACTGATAGGGTGTTCAGTCTTGAGGTTGCAAAATAAAACTCACGTGTGATGTATAAGTAAAAGGTGAAAGAGGTATATTAAATAAAAGTGGCACGTTATATTTACAAAATAAGGTTCGCAAGTTGTATTGCATGTAGCAAGTCAGTGCATCGCGACCGACCAATCACGACGACTGCGGTGCATTCTCGGCGCCATATATAAACGTGTGGCACAGCGCGCGGCTTAGTGCATAAATAGTTATTGCGTTGGGATGTCGTCTTTTTCAGCACGCGCGCTACGGTGTCGGCGTCGCGATGTCGGGCGCTATCGGCGGCTTGGCATGTAGGACGCCACACCTTATTGACAGGCTATAATTAATGCAATGTGAGATACCTGATTTTAATTGTTAACAAGTCTGTAGTCTATATTTATGTAAATTGGGTACATCGTAGACATACAATGTATTTCTATTAAGTTGGACTTTGTCACTAGGTTTAGTTATGTAGACTAAACTTCAATGTTAAACTATTTTTATTTTTTGGATTTTTAATTTATAGTAACAAGGAACCCTTATAGTTTCGCCATGTCCGTCCGTTTGTAAGTCCGACCGCAGTTTTGCTTAGAGACTTGTTGCAAAATAAACACGTAAATTGGTAACTAAATGTAGATTGGTGGTGATTTTTTTGCTCTCCTAACCCATCGAGTGGAGTGTTGTTGAATATGTATTTTAAAATAATTGGGTTGCGAAGATTATTTTTCGATTTATTAAGCTTTAAAGTGCTATGACGAGGTACGCGAAAGTCGGTCAGTGACTGTGGTTACAGACTCTAATATTGATACCGTATAACAACTTATTGAAACTGACAAAAATTTAAATTACTTTCCAGCAAATTCGTGATTTGTTAGGCATTGGAATGAGCCAAGTGCAAAACATTTTATATGTGCATCTGAAGGTTCGTCAGCTTTGCATTCGATGGATACTCCATGACTTAACGGAGGACCAGAAACGGAGGACAGTCATTGGCTGTCTATAATATCGTGACAGGTGACGAAACATGAGTGTACTGCTTTGAACCCGAAAGAAAAAGCCAGTCGGCAGAGTGGGTCTTTCGTTTTGAATTTGCCGACGAAAGTTAAGAAAAGTCGAAGCCTCAGTAAAAAAATGGTTGCTTCTTTTTTCGGCAAATCAGGACATGACGTTACAGTATTGCTTGAAGATCAAAGGACAGTGACTGCAGATTGGTACATCAACACTTGCTTGCCCTGAGTCGTTGAAAAGCGTCCTCAAAGCAATGTACTCTTTCACCACGATAGCGTTATCGTGGTGAAGCCAATAGACTTCTGTTCCCTTAGCGGAATGTGAAGATATGCATCTTCACATTCCGCTAAGGGAACAGAAGTCTATTTGAAGGCTTCAAATGTGAAACTGATGGTGGATCCGCCTTACCGCCTGAACCTCGCATCCTGCGACTTCTTTTTGTGTCTAAAAATTGAAGACAAAATTAGAGGCACACGTTTCACAAGCCCAGGGTCCTTATTCACGATTTTGTTTCGTGTCCATGGTAAGCCCGTGTAAAATCTTGTCATAATGGTGAATGGGGAGATGTGATCATAAATACTTACATTAAGACGCATGCGCGGCGCGCTTAAAATGTCCACCGCGCATTCGCGTTGATTCATTTCTAAGCGCAGCTCTCCATTTACCATTATGACAATATTTTGTCAGTTCCGCATAGGCTTGCCGTAGACAGACAAAAAATCGTTCATAAAATCGTAAATAACGACCCTGAATTTGCGGTGAATGCGTTCCATGAAACCAATGAAAAGGTCCCTAAAGAATGGTCCAATGCTTTGTATAATCGTTTTAGCGAATGTTAAAATGCTTTAATTGCGAGGGAATATACTTTGAGAAACAATAAATGTATCGTAAGCCTTATATCGAAGAAGTAAAACGAAAATAATGACCAACAGCTAACAAAGACCTATTGCATTAAAAGGAAATAATATAGAGTATGTCAACAGTTATATTTATCTGGGGAAGCAGTTATCATTAAACAAGTGCAGGAATGAAGAAGAAGTAACATGTAGAATCAACATAAGCTGGAAAAAAATCTGGTGGAAATCCTAAAAGGAAATTATAGTTGGCATTTTTAGAAGACTAAAAAACATTTAATATGACTCATCTCTCATGTGTACCATGCTTACTGTTTGGTTGTCAGACTTGGGTTTATACCAACAAAGTCAAAGAAAAAAACATGTTGAAGCTCAGGAAAAAAGATAAAGTAAAGAATAAACATATCAGACAAAAGACAAAAATAACTGACGGTCTCACACATGCACTCGAACTTAAATGGAGGTGGGCTGGACACATCGCAGGTTATACTGGTAATATATATCTACTTAGATATATAGACCATAGAAACTACGCAAGTGTCAAGAAACGACTGGACAAATACAGGTAAGGTCAGGGATTCGTAGAAAAAGCTGGAGGAGGCCTTTACCCAAAAAGGGGTCCATATTTGAACAAGTAAATTTAATAATGACATTTGAAATGTAACTTAGAAATATGGCTTTTATTACTATTTTTATTATTAAGTCATAAATCTAGTCTTATGTATCAAAATCCAGAAACTATCAGCCCTAATTTAGTTAGTAGCGAAATTAAGGGGAAAACTATCACAGCTCAGTAGGCTTTACAAGTTTACGAGTTCTAGCCAATCAAGTGAGAAGTAACAATCATTTTCGTACAATTTCACTGAAATTTACTTATACTCGTATTATAATGTTGTTACTATGGAACAAAAACAACAGAAATACTTGAAGACTGTATTATTGTGATGGGTAACTACGGAAACCTACATCGTGCGTGACCCGATATGCACTTGCCCGGTTTTTACGATTAATATAGCAATCAAATTGTAAAATAACTACATTTTTATTGTTCCGTAGCCAAAATGGCAAAACAGAGCAGATCCGCGGCTTGGCTCAGAGATTTTTAAGTGCTAGAAGGCTGTAATTTTGCATGGATACATATATTACTTACGCCGACCAAGTCAAAGAATGAAATCTCGTAAAACCTTTTTTTTAGGGTATCTCTATGTAAAGTGGGGAAGTGATTTTTTTCCTCAAACCTACTACCATACTTTTAATTTGTAACGCGTTTATTATTTATAAAAGTTCTTTCGATTTCGTGCCATGTCACATATTTTTCATGCTCATTATTAAATTACAATATGGATTGGGGTGTTAAAGAAATAAGATTGCGATGATCGCCTTGCACAAAGGGGGAGCCGTCGGTCATATTCCAGACACTTCAAAAGCTTGGTATCAGCCGTATGTTCGTATACCGACTATCAAGAGATATATAACAACACTTCCTCTGTCGATGGCCATAAAAGCTCAGGGCGGCCGGGCCGTGTGCTGTTAGAACTACAAAGGCTGTTAATGCTGTTAAAGCCAGTTTTTTTTTCCAATTCGTCGAAATCCCATTAGGAAGCAAAAAATCTGATCACGAGAAATGAAGATTCCCGCTAGGACTCTGTTGCGTATTATAAAACAAGACATGAAGCTCGGTGCTTATCGTCGATATACAGGACATGCCCTAAATAAATCTTTACAATTAGAGAGAGTGGATCAATCAAAACGGCTTCTGTCGCGATACGCAAGTGAAGAGCATAGAAATAATCTATTTACCGATGAAAAACAAATTACGATTGAAGAGCACACAATAAGCAAAATGATAATATATACAGTTCTAAAGAAGCTGCTCAAGTGGTCGGAAAGGTACAGCGTGGTCATCATCCTGCGTCAGTGATGGTTTGGTGGGGTGTCTTTTATTAAGGCGTCACAAAGTTTCATTTTTGTGAAAAAGGAGTGAAAACTTCAGCCAAAGTGTATCAAGAGACAGTCTTGGATCGTGTTGTGAAACCTCTCAGCAATACACTTTTTGAAAATGTACCTTAAACTTTTCAGCAGGACTCTGCACCTGGTCACAAGGAACAAACTACCCAAACCACAAACTACCTGGCTTGAAACCAACGTTCCGGACTTAATAAGAGCTGAAGACTGGCCCTCATTTAGCCCAGACACTTTAGGCTCCAAATTATGGTAAATTTTAGAGGACATGGCTTGCTCTAAATGACACGCCGGTATTGAGTCTCTTATAAAATCTCTGGAGCAAGCAGTGGCGAAATTTCCAATGGAAACAGTGCGTAAAGCGATAGATTCGTGGCCAGACAGATTAAAGGCCTGTATAAAAGCCAAAGGTAGCCATTTTAAATAGAATATTGTTTTTATTTTTTGCCGCGACTTTAATAAATATGTACATACAAGTTTTAGTAATATTATATAACTCTATTAAAAAAAAATGCATTTTATTTGTAACAGAACTTATGGTCGGACTAGGTATAGCTGCTGTGTATGTATGGTGAAATTAAAAAGAAAACTATCACAGCTAAGTAGGCTTTACAAGTTTACGAGTGACAGCTGATCAAATGAGAAGTACCAAATTTTCGTTCAAATGTCCTTGGAAATTCTTATTAAGTATAACGTTGTTAGTAGTATGAAACTAAAACAACAGAAACCCCACTTCTTAAACCGCATTATTCAGATGGGGGCTTAATGAGGTTACCTGGACAGTTTTCCAGGACTTTTAAAAATTTGTGAATTTTTACTTTGCTACCTAGTAACTTTGCCGCTCGCACCGCCTTATTGGACATATTGGAAAATGGCCCCTAAATCCGTTTTTAGGCCATATCTCTTTCCCGACACATTTTATGATAAAAAATAAAAAATGAAACTAGAGAACATTACCTACAATTTATTTACATCTTTTTCCAAGCGTATTAAGTATCTAAATGTGATACTTAATACGCTTGTAAAAGGTCTGAAAGATTAAATAACTAGTTATTTATTTGTCTTTAGCACCGTCCTATGCAATCAATCATTCAAAATGCATTGAAATGACTGCTAAGTAGCCAAACGCCCTTATATAAATACTACTAAGTATTTTTTCCACACATTGTCGAGGTAAACGCAATTATGAATACGCAAAAAGTGCAATACGTTTTATATACAATTTATATTATTTGTTGGTTTTTCAGTCGCTGCGATGCGGTAAGTAATTATAATTGCCTATTGTAGTTTTTCACGATGTTAGTCATGTCAAATTTTTGAAAAAAATTGGTAACTGCTACCATTGTTAGATATAAGTACCTACTAAAAATATAAATGTCAATGTTCAAAAGTGTTATGCTTATCCAATCCCGGTAATGCCCCCATCATTTTCAATGGGTATTCTTAGAGCGACTGAATAGGTAAATCTACCATGATGATATACTCGTATTTTATTTTTATTTTATATAAAGTGCATATAAGTATGGAATCTCTAATGTTTCTTCAAAAGTGGAAAGGTGTCAAGAAGATCTAAACTTGTAAATAAGTGGTAGCGGTATGTTGTATCTGTATAGGTACGAATACTTATTTATTTTTTGTGTTGATAACATTTATCGTCAGTGTTTACGTTTGGTTTTTTATAGATGACAAGACAACAGTTAAAGAATTCTGGAAAACTCATGAAAAAGTCCTGCATGCCCAAGAACGATGTCACTGAAGGTAATAAGATGATAACGATGAAGTTTTAATTTTATCGATTCTGAAGTAACTTCGTAATATACTTTTTGAAGTGAAAACTTTGTTAGCGGCGTTGTGCACTTTTTTTGGTATGGGTAAAAATGTTAAACTCGCGTCAGGATCACGTGACCCTGATCGAAATTCGTAAGACGGAGGGAGAACAATGAAAAACTGCTACAATATCATTAGAATACGAAAGTAAATTCGCCACGATCTACAATGCTATTATAGCTCAGGTGGGAAATCGGGCGGTCCAGAAATTAGAAGTTCGTGTCCGAGTAACGATTATTTTTTTCCTTTTATATTTAATTTTTGATTTGTTATTTATTCCTTCATCGTTTTTTATTATTATGTCAGTGAGATCGAAAAATATTATGCAAATTTCATCAGTATGTATTTTTTTCTGAAAGATAAACATTTTTAATTGTCATGTCGTTGTAATTGTCATGTTTGTGTACGATATCGCAATAGATGAATATTGTATTTAACCCATTAACCAGGACTGCACCATAACCTCACAAAATTGACTACTCTCTAGAAAGAGACAACGCTACTTTGTGGACAATACTTGTCAAAGGCCGCACGAGTTTTTTCTCTCTCTCCCGGTCTGAGGTCAATATTTACTTTTTAATTGAAAGGGATAGGCAGTCCTGGTTTCTACGTCAATGATTTAATCAAATAAATGATAGTACTTTCATACCGATAAAAAAAAAGAAAAAATATTCCCTAACCATTCCAAAATATTCAAAAATGCACAACGTTAATGTTCAAGTTTTCACTTCTGCCGGCGCACTCCAGTAGTGCAACCTGTTTTTTTTTTTCAGAGGAGGTAGGTGAGATAGAGCAAGGGAAATTCATTGAGAGTCGTAATGTGATGTGCTATATAGCCTGTATCTACAGTATGACACAACTGGTAAGTTTTTGATTATATAATCTGACTAAATGTTATATAAATTACCTAACGCAATGACATGTTCAAGTTAATTCTCTATACCTAATTATCTTATCTATGATCGATATATCTCTAATATCTCTCTAATCTATCATCTTTGTAGATCGTTGTCGTGCACTAAACTCTCCCCTACATTTATCTATCTATTCATATAATATAATCTATACTAATATTAGCTGAAGAGATTGTTTGTTTGTTTGAACGCGATAATCTCACGAACTACGGGTCCGAGTTGAAAAAATCTTTAACAGGAAGGCTATATAACATCACGCTACGATCGATAGGAGTGGAGCAGCAATGAAAAATGTTGCAAAAACGAGGAAAATTAACGCATATGAAGTTGCGCGGGTCAGCTAGTTTATTATATAATCACTTGTCCTGACTGACTGACTGATTCATTAATTAACGCAGAGCTATAACCACTAGGGTTACAAACCTGAAACTTTGGCAGTTGATGCCTTTAATGTTGCAGGCATCTACTAAGAAAAGGTTTCTAAAAATTAGTCCCATATGGGGCTAAAACATGGGTCGCAAGTTTGTATGAAACTCCGTCAGTATTAAAGTTAGATGTATGTAATTTCATATTTGGCTTTTTAGTTTTAAATAAAAAAACGTATGTTTCAGAGTTTTTGAAAATTCTACCCTTAAGAGGTTAAAATAGGAGTCGCAAGTTTGTATGGAACTTCGTTAGTTTGAAGTAAGGTTAAGGAAAAGTAATGGAAAATCAACCCCTAATGGGGTAAAATAGGGGTTGCAAATTTGTATAGAACTCTGTCAGTTTTGAGGTTAGATCTGTAGAATTTTGTATTCAGCTTTGTGGATGTTAATGAGGAAACACGTGTTTTAGCTTTTTGTACCGAAAGCTACCAATCAACCCTTTAACGGGTAAAATCACCTACGCGGGCGAACCCGCGGGCGACAGCTAGCAGTTTTTCATATTTTATACCATTATTTGTTTTTTATTATTTTAACTAGCTTCTTCCCGCGGTTGTATTCTCTTATGCCGCGTCCAGACGAGTGTAACGCATAATGTAATCTATAGTGTAATGTGGGCACACGAGCGAGAGTGTAATGTAAATGTAATGCATACTGTCGGATCGAGCTACTGCGAGCGCCCACCGGTGCGAGAGTTACATGCAACAGTCGTAGTGCCGTCCACACGCAGAATATGTATTACATTACACACTAGATTACATTACGCATTACACTTATCTGGACGCGGCATTATATAACCTTTCTCAAGCTTTAAGCTACATCATTACCAAATTTAATCTAAATAATCCCAGTATCTTTTAAAATAAATTAAACTTTGAATTTCATTTAGTAAATAATTTGAAATTGAATTATAAAACAAACTAGCAGCCAGTCATTAGCTGTATTATGAATTATACTCAATTTCATAGACGATTTTAACAGCTTCTCTTTGACAATGAGTAAACAAGCCGCACAGTGCTTTATAAACCTCAGTTTTCGGACATCCCCTATTTATTGGAAAATTATCTTAGCCCTATTTATACAGCGTCTGGATTTTTCGTGAAAAATAACTAACTAAAATAACTCGAAATTAGTAAATAAATAAATTTCTGCCCAAGTAACTGTGTTGTGCAAATATGATGTTAAAAACATCGACAGTGCCCTTAATGCTGCACATTTTAAAGTATAAATGAACTTTGTTACATCAAGAAAAAAAGAAAGAGATTTTCTACATTTTCGATTCGATCAGTTTATTTTCTGCTGTATTGGCAAAAGTTATTTTTACTAATATAATGATTTTCACTTACTCTATACGCCATAATAACACACATACAATAAATTAACAACATTTAACAAAACATTCAGTTTTGTTTTTTTTAACAATCATCAAGATCCTTTTCACACGTTCCATGGCGATGTACGATAGCTTGCACATGTTTCGGCGTCTGTCGGTCAGGACACTCTACATTCGCCGCCGGGAAGTCGGCACCGGACCGGATTAAAACCGGAACGTGTGAAAATTGTGTCTTACGACTACAATTATACTTCACTATACAACCTTTACATACGAGTACCAACATCACTACATTAGACATCATTTGTCAAAGGAATAAAGGGAGTATAGTGAAGACATGAAGTAGATACAATAACAACTTATTCAATCTATTCAGGTCAAAAATAATAAGCTGAGCTATGACGCAGTCATCAAGCAAGTGGATGTTATGTTTCCAGCAGAAATGAGAGACGCTGTCAAAGCATCTGCTAATCATTGTAAAGATATTAGTAAGTATAATTTTTTAGTTTTCCACAAACGGTCGGGCGCGCATCCAACTTGGGCAATTTCCCCGTTGCCTCTTTTTGTTCAATTTTAAAATGTTTTTACCTGCACGGTGTGTCACCCCTCCCCGTCGTTAGAGCGACTTACACTTGACCGGTTGACTTAATTGTCCCCCCGCCTCCCTCCGGATCCGTGCCTGACAATGACAGATTATAATTTAGTTTTTTCTTAATTTCGATGAGGAACCCAAGAATGTGGATTGGCGGCCTTGGCTACTTTGAGGGTCATCAAAATATAACGACATGAAAGATACGAGAATGCCATTAGCCGATTTCATCGGTAGAGCAACGCAATGATATACCTACTGATAGTTATTAATGTTAACTTTAACTATACTTTCACACAGGAAGTTTTGTCAAAAGTTCAAAACTGCTAGACCATTTTTCCCGTTGATAGTTTTTCCTGTTGATAGCTAGCAGGCAGTTTACGTACTCTTTCATAATGATTGACGACAGGACCTATTTTATTTTTGTTTCAGCTAAAAAATACAAAGATCTATGCGAGGCCTCCTACTGGACAGCCAAGTGCATGTATGATTATGATGCAAATAATTTTGTATTTCCTTAAAAAAATTGGAGTGCGATATTAAATGCGACTTATTGAGAGACGCTTTTTATTTTTTCAAATTTCCTATTAAAGTTGAGCGTTGGGATTTCAATGAGAAAAACACTGTTAAGAGAACAGGGTATGAAAACAAAAATATAAAAAGTGTTTAAAATATTAACCTTCCTGGTTTTTTAATTGGAATTTGCAATTTTTTATGTTTTTAAACTTTGGCGATTTTTATACATATGAGATATATTTCGGGACTTAATCGCGTGAATTATTTAAAGGTATTACGAATTGCACCGATCGTGGTCACAGTCGACCCGCGACTATGATCGATTTTTTAATGTGTTTTGGTACCTACCGCAGGCCTGTTGTCCATACACGTTTTATTGACCTGAAAAACTACGGTTGATTCGCCGTGTGTAAACACGGTCGCTTGGATACAGACCGCTCAAAATCAGTCGCTATCAAAGTCCTTGGGGGAGACCTATGTTCAGCAGTGGACGTTTTCAGGCTGATGATGATGAGACACGGTCGTCAGTTTTGTATGGATCACAGCGCAAACGGTGGCGCTACCGTGTCTGTGGACAAGCTTCCATAGTAGTCCATACAAAACTGATGACCGTGTCTACACACGACGAATAAACAGTGATTTTCTACGGGTTGTGACAACAGGCCAATTTTATACCAACAGGTCTTTAAGTAACGAAACTGCCAAGCCACACATTTTGACTACGTAGCAGTGTTTGTAGAGAACTTATAATTAGGATTCAAGCATAGCACTAATTATGATAAGAATTAGAGAGTAGGGTAGGGCGCCGGCGTGTAGAGTCAGGAGCTTGCCATTCCATACAATCTGATCTTTAGTTTCAACCGTATTGCAACAGCCGTAGTCATGGGTAGACTAGTTCAGCGCAGCGTCGCCTCCATGAAGCGCGGGTTTCGGAAACTACCCTCGCTTGATTTTTATCACTCACTATTACGGAACCGTCGGTACTTCGACACACAACACTAAGGACATCTGCACACTGGCGTGTAATGTTTGTTCGGCGGTGTATACACTTGCTGATCACGGGATTCCACGATGTTGACAAACAATATCCATCTTCTCGGTGGAAATTGACATGTTTTTTTATTTCAACCGCTTCCCTCGTCATCCTGGAGTAATAGACGGTCAGTGGAGAGGACCTGTGGTTTGTGTAGTTCAATCCAGTGATTGGTTCCCGCATCCAGCAAGTGTTCCGCTATTGCTGACTTGTTTGTCTGTCGGTTATTCACAGCCGCGATATGTTCCTTAACCCTTTCCGCTATTGTGCGCTTGGTTTGTCCGATGTAGGAACTGCCACAGCTGCAATCCACTTTGTAGACGCCAGGTGTCTGTAGAGGAATTACATTCATAGGAGTACGTAGGTGCTTAGCTACCTTGAAGTGCGGACTATATACAGTCTTAAGGTTCATTTCCGTGCATCGCGGCCGATCGCGAGTTGCGCGCGGCTTACGACAAGCGACTGACGCGCGCGGCCGATGCGACAATACTCAGAGTATAAGAATGTATGGTGCCGTTTCCGAGGTAAGCGACAGACGCGCGCGGCCGACGACTGTCGTAACTTGCGCGCGCACTGTGAATATTGTCGCATCGGCCGCGCGCGTCAGACGCTTGTCGTAAGCCGCTCGTGGCTCGCGATCGGCCGCGATGCACGGAAATGAACCTTTAATGGAGTATTTCTGCAATACTGTTTCAACTTTATCCGTCACTCCTTTCACATACGGTAGAAAAGCTGGAGCCCTGTCAACCCCCGGTCTGACAGAGGAAGCACAACGTACGAGGAGTAGAGACTCCCTCTCTACTCCTCGTACGTTGTGCTTCCTCTGTATCCGTTTCGCTTTAGTACCTCCTGAACATGTGTGAGCTCACTTTCTAAATGTTCAGCTCTCTCTATATAATATATAAAAAACCTTAAAACATGGTTTCATCTCTTCAATTCAATCAACTTAGACCCGTCATTTTTATACATGAATATACTAATAAGTACTTGTGTAAGGTACAAATTATCAAGAAATAAGTAATTATGTTTTTACGAATTATTTAATAACTGTATAATTTTGTTAAAACGTCCCTCAAGTAAATAACTATATCATGTTTGAAACGTTTATTAACTGTTTATTCGATCTATAATTATTTTTTATAAAATTATGGGTCTCTTCATATTAAACATACGTTTGCTTTTCGGTTTCTGAACATAAATTGTTACGTGTTTTCGGCAATGTTTTCAGTTTTTATTTGTTTTCTATAGATATCGTTGTGTAAGATGAATTTTGGTGGCATAACGTGTGGTTTACTGGTTATTGTGGCATTATTAGATTGTGCCCATGGGGTAAGTTCAGTTCAATCTCCGCTAATGTTGCTATGTCAGATTCACTGGATTTACAGTTATTAAATTTATATTCTTCTTCACGTGGACTGAGTATAATTATGTTATTGTATATTTACCTTGAATCCCCAAAAGATCATTTAAAAAGATGAAACGCATAATACTGTAATATGTTCTGTGTCTACCTGCAAGGTAGATGATTTAATAATTTTCTTCTTAATAACTTTAGCTTTTAATGCTTGAAGAAAAGCACATCAACCGATGATAAATACCTACAAGTTTCTGGTTTTATTTTAGCATCAGATATTATTTTTAACCACATTCAAAAAAGGTGTTTCTCTGTTTGACCTGTATATATGTATGTATGTATGTTCGCAATTTTCTCAGAAACTACTGAACCGATTTTGATGCGGTTGCGGTTTCACTTTTCGATTCCATATTTTTCTAGAAAGGTTTTAGTGTATAAAACGTTATCCTAGCTTATAAAACCCGAGATATAGACTAAAACTGTGAAGTGCTTATTATTATTTTTCTTTGTAAGCTCATTTTTCTTAAAAAAGTTATTTTATTTCTGTGCATTATAGATGACGAGAGCTCAAGTAAAGAAGACGATGACAGTTATAAAAAACCAGTGTATGCCAAAAACTTCAGTTACCGAAGGTATGTTAGATATTAAAAAAAAACCTGCCTGCGCAAAAAAAAATGCAAATTACGAGTAGATCCCCTACGTTATGTATATCATGCAGTCGGAGACATTAATGAATCTCGATGAACTTAGTATTGTGCCTTTGACAGCATGATATTACTTAGGTAGGGGATAGGGGATCTTGTTTGCATCATTTTTGCCCTGGCGGGTTTTTTATTTTTTTAAATTTTTTGGTTGAAACTGATGTAACAACTAACTTTTATCACAGCTATTGCCAACTATTGAAAAAATAATGGTTGCTAATTGACTTTTTTTAGTATAACAGTCAATAAAGTCCCTTTTTGAAATGCCTACGTTGAGCCCTTTAATTCGATACCCATATTACGGTATTCTAATAACTTTTATTGTCACACTTCATGTTTCTTACAGCTTGCAGCTGCCATGTTTGTATTTTTTTTTAAATACCACTTATCTAAAAACATCTGGGTGGTCAAACCAAACTTAACAACGTCTTAATTGTTTAAATTTGTCTTGTGGTTTGAAAAATATGAGATATTAAAGAATATTACATACATACATACAAGATACGCGCGAAAAACATAACCTTTACTTGCCGGGCAGTCGGGTAAAAAGAACTACAACTACATAAAATGTTTCAACGTCTGTTTGTTGAAAACCATCATAAAATTGTAACATTTTTTATTATTATGGAGTTTGATTACGTGAGTTGTTGAGTTATTGACATTTAAGTGTCGCTGATCTGACGAAACCTGGCGAAACCTTGTTTAACCAACGTGAAATTTTCTAAATTAATTAAGAAACTAAGATGATCTTGATTTTTTGGAAAGTTGTTTAGCAATTTTGACTGGCCTGTTGGTCTAGTGGGTAATGACCCTGATTGCTAAACCGGAGGTCGTGGGTTCGATCCCCACCTGGGATAAAACTTTGTGTGATGAGCACGATGGTTTGTCTGGTTGCCCTACTACAAGCTCTGCTTAATTTGGGATCAGATGGCGTTGTGTGAGTTGTCCTAAGATATTATTATTATTATTAATTTATTTGCGATATCTTTCAGACCAAGTTGGAAAAATTGAAGAAGGAGTATTTCCTGATAATCCAAACGTAAAGTGCTACGTTACTTGTATCTACAAGAATCTACAAGTGGTTAGAATTTATTACAAAAATATTTCAACAATATACTTAAATAATTGATCTCTTTTCTGAGCAGCGTGGTTACGATTATACGGTTATTTTTCAGATAAAAAATGATAGATTAGACCAAGCTGCCATATCGAAACAGATAGATATATTGTACCCACCAGATTTAAAAGAGCCCACCAAAAAGTCAGTTGCTTTGTGTATTCATGAACGTAAGTAATGTCAATTTTTTCATAATTAATATATTTTAACCCATGAGTTTTAAACTAGCATATTTAATTTGCTTTATCCTTGAGGTCAATTCATATCGAAGTAGCAGTGGTTGGCATGAAGGGGTTGGCAGTGCCTAGCAGCGTTTAGTTCAGCCATCAGAAGAAAATATCTTTGCCGTTATGTAGTTGAAGGATGTTACGGAGCTTCAACTCCGACTCCGAAAGGTCGGAACTTCCTATTGATTTTTCACCTCCGACTCCGACTTCGATTCCGACAGTTATAAATAGGAGGTCGAAGCTCTACTAAATGTTTTAAGGATACATTTACCCGGATCCCTTATAATCGCTGCTTCGAGTCGCGCCCGTGCGAGCTTTTCCTTTATGTCTATACTTCTATACTAATATTATATAAAGGAAAGATTTGATTGTTTGTTTGATTGTTTGTTTGTATTGAATAGGTATGTTAATAATGTATTGTTAATAGTTGTATTGTAATATTTTTTATTCCTGTATTTCCACGGATTTGTCTAATGACTCCTGGTGTTGCAGGCAATTTCAATGTTTATTACAGACCTTTAAGGTTCATTTCCGTGCATCGCGACCGATCGCGAGCCGCTCGCGGCTTACGACAAGCGGCTGAGGTAAGTGACAGAGGCGCGCGACCGACGACTGTCGTAGGCTGCGCGTGCACTGTGAATATTGTCGCATCGGCCGCGAGCGTCAGCCGCTCGTCGTAAGCCGCGAGCGTCTCGCGTACGGCCGTGATGCTCGGAAATGAACCTATAAAGCTTAAAATAGTTTTATAGAAACTGCAGGCTCCTGCGCTGCTGACCGATGCTATTTCTATGAGAATTGATCGTCATAAAAAAAATATAGAGTCCTGTTCAACAGCGGAAAGTGCTATGAGAGTTGACTGATAGATTTAAATGCATATAAAAGTAATTACTTGTAATTTCTTTTTCAGAAGACAAATACAATGATGTCTGCGAGGCAGTTTATGCCTCTGTGAAATGTTTATATGAAAAAGACCCACCCTCATTTATATTTCCTTGAAAACAACATGATGTAAAGCATTATACATGTTTTAAAATAATAATAAATTACTGATTAACTATTAATAGCGTCTATAATTATCCCAAAACTATGTTTTAAAACAATTAATCGTATCAATACATCAACTAAGTTAATTACTTTTATAATTAAATTACCACAATGCATATATATATGTTTTCTTTATTGGTTCTCAAAGAATACAGTAATTGTATTGTATTAGTAGTCGTAATAATCATTATATCCTATTATTGATGCAAACACAACTTGCTATAACAGATATAAAAATAGGTTTTCCTGTTTTGAAAATACAATAAAGAAGGCCGTTGAAATCATAAATTTTATCTTAAGCTACATTCGTTTTGTATGCAAATATTACATGTTGGTTTATTTAATTAATGGTAAGGTACTTCTCATTTATAACACCATGCTATTAAACACGTATAAGTAGTAATTAACTATTCAAAGGTGTTTATAAATGAAGTTTCAGCATACTTTGGAATCATTTTTACATTTTGAATCTCCTGGTGTCAAATGATTCCTGATCAAAATGCTGCTGCACGCTAATTTCATGTCATATTTGTTCATATTTTGTTGTTTGTTAAGTAGATCCTATGTTAATTCGGTAAGTAGAATTTTTTGTTTGTCTTGTCTCGTATACTTATTCTTCTTCTTCTTCTTTGAGTTCATGGCAATCTAGCCGTTTGAACAGCAAATTTCTGCCAGTATCAAGTATTTATGCGCTTATCTATTACATGCACAAAGTCTCGTTCTTAGTCAATTATAACGTATTCAAATCATTTTTTACAAGTTAAACTCGGAGCTGTAAAAATAATGGCCGTTTAGTTTGCCGCCATTTTTACAACTCCGTATACTTATTGATGATTTATAATATTTTTATACTAAATTTGTCAACGCAGATGACGCGACAACAGTTGGAAGGTTCAGGAAAATTACTCAAGAAATCTTGTATGCCGAAGAACAATGTGACAGAAGGTATAAAAAAAAATCTTTTGTTTATGTAATCTGAAGTTTCTTCTGTAAGTTAAAATTATTGTTTGACAACAGACGATAATTTTAAGTTTTTACTAAGTACACTTAACTGAATGGTAGGTATATCGTTTTTATCATCGCCGGCAAACGTGGTAATGTTTATTTTTATGATTACAAAAAACAGCGGAAATATTCCAAAAGCATGTTACGAAACAATCAATTTCGAAAACAGAGCCTGAACAATAACTAGAAGCTGGCACACAATGTTAAAGCATTTAAAGAACAATATTATGATCTGCAGTGAATTGGAAAAAAATGGATTTTAGGTTTTTTGTACAATCACAGTACTCAGAATATTATGACTAAGAAATATTTGACTGCCTTTGTGGCGCGGTGGGAGTGTATCCGAATGCTACACAAGAGGTCGTGGGTTCGATCCCCACCCAGGATAAAACTTTGTGTGATGAGCACGATGGTTCATTCTGTGTCTGCGTGTTATTTATCTGTAGGTACTATGTATGTATTTAGAAATATATAAGTATGTTTATTAGTAGTCTGGTTTCCATAGTACAAGCTCTGCTTAGTTTAGGATCAGATAGCGTTGTGTGAGTTGTCCTAAGATATATATTAAGATATATTATATATACATTTTTGCAGACCAAGTTGGCGATATAGACAAAGGGAAATTTGTTGAAGAAAAAAACGTTATGTGCTATATTGCTTGTGTCTATAGCATGAGTCAAGCTGTAAGTGTGATTCAATTATTATTATATATTATTAAACAAGGTGTTATAAAATGAACTGCAAGATTTTCGTATGCCGGATTAGTATCAGAAAAACTAAAGGGGCGTCTAAAGGGGCCATTTTTTACGGCAATTTGTGGCGGCAATACTATGGCCGGCAACATGGCAGTACTCTCCAATATTGATTTGATGGTTGCCGGACGATCGCTGAGCGATCTATTTTCCGCAATGTTGCGGTTAATTTTGTTGTTGTTTCAGTCGCCCTTTATTTTATTGGGACTGGATCATGCGCCATACAATTGTAGACTGTGCCATTATTGGCCGAGTAATTAGTTGTCAATAGTGCCGCCAAAAATGCAAAATGGCCGTAAAAATGGCCCGTTTAGACGCCCCTTAACACATAAAAAAAACTTATTTTTGAAGCAGTGAAATCAATATTGCATAATATTGTTATGTATTTACACTATAGAATAAATAATGCAAATAATCGCAATTTTTTTTGTAGTGTGCTACTTTTCTGATACTGATCAAACACTAAACTCTTGAGATTAATTGTTTAACACTTAATTTAAAATTAAATGTAAAAGTCATTATCTGACATATGTTGATTGGATTGTGGTACTAAATTTGTTATCGCTATCTACATTATTTCTTACTGCTGCGGCAATCTTTCTGCAAGGATAGGTACATTACAAAGCGTTTTAGTTCAGTATATATAAGAAATAATAATTACGCCATACTGATTAATTGTGTGTTTAATTCCATGATGATACGGTGGGACTTCTGGAACTAAAATATTAAAAAGGTTCAGAGTTATCTCGAAACTAATAACCCAATGGCGGCTGAACACTCTCCACGAGGGACCGCGAGGCAGGACGAGTGCGAGAGTATACATGCTCACTCGCTTGGTCTCGTCTCGCCTGCTCTCCGTTCCGAGTAGGTTTTTGTGCGCGAGTCAAAGTCGCTTACCCACGCTAGGCGACGGGAGTGGGTCACTGCACACTCTCGTGACGAAACTGAACTAAATTATATTATAGCACATAAATAGGGTGACCGCTGCCGTAACTGGTCATGCATCTATATTTTTGTTACCTTTTAATAGAAGAAATAGAGTTTGTCTGATTTCGAAGGGGGTTAATAAAGGAAACGGACTGATAAAAAGAGTATAATTTAGTGTAATTTTTTGGTGCTTTTTGCAGCACTTATCAACGTTTTATTGTTTTTAAAAGAACCGTACGACTCCAAACATTCTAAATGTAAGTTTACATAGATCAGGATCTGAAGCTAAAATACTCTTTTTTACACAATGTTTACGATAGTAGTCCTGTGGGTCAATTCACGTATTTAAAGCAGTTGCAGTTCAGTTGCAGTTAAGTTTCGATTAAAACGGCCATTTTCGTATTCTTGTAACTTTGAAATCGATCTTAGAAACGCTTGCGCGCCGTACTAAGAATGTCCTTATTGCGCTCTTGATACGCATACTTGACGCAAGCATATTTGAGATTGATCCCAAAGTTACAAAAATACAAAAATGGCCCTATTAATCAAAACTTAACTGCAACTGAACTGCAACTGCACTGCTTTAAATACGTGAATCAACCCCCTGACTAGTATAGTTAAAATTGTGTAAAAAAAGAGTATTTTAGCGTACTCTATTAGTGTTTTATATACTCTATTAGTGATAGAGTACGCCTACATGATAAAGAGTACAATACTCTATTTTAGAGTACGGTTGGCAACTCTAAATGTGGCCCTCATAACTCGGCCCTCGCGCGAGTGCTCTTGGGAGACACAACAAGACCGCTTGCGGGAGAGTGTACAGCTACTTGTCTGTGGTACAGCCGCTATAACACAATAATAGTATAATTTATATTTTGTATTTTCATTATTATTGCTATTCTTTTTTTTATTGTTTATTGTAATTTATTTGTTATTTTAACTTTTTTGGTTTAGTTTGATAAGTATTCTATTCTGTCACTTACAA
Source organism: Herminia tarsipennalis (assembly GCA_945859575.2). Lineage (NCBI taxonomy): Eukaryota > Metazoa > Arthropoda > Insecta > Lepidoptera > Erebidae > Herminia > Herminia tarsipennalis. Next base: position 10,435,149 of record OX243844.2, on the reverse strand, counting down.
CATCTAATTGGGTAACTGTAATGGTGTTGTAATTGTATTTTAAATAAATAAAATATAAAGTAGCTTTACTTGTCCCGTGAATCAGGGTCCCCTATATTATTCTCAGGGTCGAAACGACCTTTAATCACAATGTTCACAGATAAAAAATAACAAAATTATCCATGAAGCTATGATAAAGCAGGTGGATATGATGTTCCCTTCAGACATGAAGGAACCCGTCAAAGCCGCTATCGAAAACTGTAGAGGAATAGGTGAGCATTAATATTTTTTATTGACCATATATTTTTGACTCCTATAGGCATAAGGTCTAAGATCTAAAAGCCTGCAAGCGACCAAAATTAATTAAGTTATGTCTTCATCCGTGATTTTTAGGATTCTTGTATCCCCAGTTCATTGGTAGGTATCATAAGATAGACACGCTAATTTGAATAATTATGTTCCAGAGATTTATTTGTATCAAAAATGTTAACACATTTGTTTATTTTTTCAGCTAAAACTTATAAAGATATTTGTGAAGCCTCATATTGGACAGCTAAATGTATGTATGACTATGACCCTAGCAATTTCGTGTTTGCTTAGTCAGGCGAAAAGGTTTAGCGGCGATAGCTTGCCTATTAGTTTGGGTAAATAAATAGTTATGTGAATCCATGAATATGTTTTTTTAAGCACACCCAATAGACCAACCATCGCAAATATTTATATTCCTTTAAAAGTTCGCATTGTCTCAAGAATAACTTGTTTGAAAACGATCTCTGAATCTGATCTCGAATCTATTGATTAGGTATATACGTATCGAAACGAATCTGTTAATTTTTGCAACTGAGTGTACATACGGATGTTTATATGATATATAGATAGAGTTTGTTTTTATTGCCTATGGTTGGCAGACGAGCCAGCGGCCCACCTGGTGGTAAGCGGTAACCGCCGCTCATGGACTACAGGAATGTCAGGGACACACCCAAGCCGCTGCCTACCGTGAAGTGAAAACTCTCTTTAAACCTCGTTTGAAGAAAGACATGTCGTAGCGCTTGGGAAACACCGCAGCAGGTAGTTCGTTCCAGAGTCTACACGTTCGTGGAAAAAAAGAACGCCGGAATCGATCCGTACAGGACCGTATTGTTTTCAGGTGGTATGGATGAACCCTACTACGATGTCGAGTGGTGCGGTGGTAGAAAGGTGACGGTGGCACCATGTCAAACAGTTCCTCAAAGCACTCCCCGTTAGTACGCAAAGTGCACCAAAGTCACGTCTCTGCTGTAAAGACTCCAGTCTATCCGTGAGATTGGGGTCATCATCGATCCGAACAGCTCGCCTCAGCAAGTATTTGGGGGCACCCGCTCAGAGATGAGAGCAGTACTCCACGTGCGGTCGGACCTGCGCTTTATAAAGCACAAGTCGCTGTGCCAGCGAGAAATAACGCTTCGTTCTGTTGAGGACACCCACCTTTTTGCTCGCCAATTTGGCTTTACTTTCCAAATGACTCCCAAACTGGACTTTGCTGGAGATTTCGACGCCGAGGATCCCAATACTCTCGGAGACTAGGAGTGTAACTCCTTGGAACTGTGGCACTAGGACAAATGGGTCTTTCTTCGCAGTGAACGCGCATACTTGTGTCTTTGTAGGGTTGAAAAAAAAAATGCAGAATGAACAGTGTTGGGGAGAGCACCAAGCCTTATGGAACGCCAGCATTAATGGTTTTCAGACCGGCACCTTCAACGACGACCATAATTCTTCGATTGTCCAGAAAGCTAGCGATCCATCTGCAACACCCCTCGGGGATTTCATAAGAAGGAAGCTTCGATAGAAGGGCCTTGTGCCAGACCCTGTCAAACGCCTTGGCGATGTCGAGGCTGACAGCGAGAGCCTCGCCCTTGCCTTCCAAGGCTTCAGCCCAGCGGTGCGTTAGGAAAACCAGAAGATCACCAGCTGAGCGACCGTGACGGAAGCCGTACTGGCGGTCGCTTATCAGCTGGCGCTCCTCAAGATACCGCAAGAGTCTGGTGTTGAGAACTCTCTCCATAACCTTTGATAACAAGGATGTTACCGCTATCGGCCTATAATTTGACGAGTCCGACCGGTCACCCTTTTTTGGAATAGGGTGGACATTGGCGACCTTCCACGAAGATGGAACCCTTCCATTTTATATAAGACACGGGGCGCATGTCTTAAGTACCACTGCAGGGATGCCGTCCGGCCCGCTCGATTTCTGGGTATCAAGGAGCCTGAGCTCCTGCCTAACCGCACGTTGCGTGATGCGTATTTCTGGCATGGTGCTCTTACACTTTGGGATGGAAGGTGGTGTGGCTCTTCTATCATCCAAAGTCGAGTTAGAGGCCAAGAGTCGGCCCAAGAGATCGGCTTTCTCCTTAGCACTGTGGGCCAGACTGCCATCGTAGTTGCGGAGAGGTGGGAGGTTAGACTGGCAGAAGTTATCTTGCGCAGCTTTGGCGAGCGACCAGAATGCACGACTCCCAGAGAGAGCCTTTGAAGTCGCTCGCCAATTCTAGCAATGTGATCTGCCTTCTTGTTGGTTCTGGAGGCGGCGTTGAACTTACGTTTCTCAACATACACGGTCAGATCCTTACGTTTCCTGGCATCATTCCAGGCTAAGTATGCAGACTGTTTCAGGCCCGCGGTCACTCGACAAGCCTGGTTGAACCAGGGGCGACTACGACCACCAACGAGAATTCGGGCATTAGGAATAAATAGTTCCATTCCCTGAAGCACCGTATCCGTGATGCAGTCCACACAAGCGTCGGGATCCTCTGTGAAGAAGCATAGCTGCCTCCAAGGGTAGAACGCAAAAAAATCGCGGAGTCCATCCCAATCTGCTGACTCATATCGCCAGACTCTGCGGGAACCATTCGCTGGAGAGCGGACGGGTCGCGCAATGGGGGCTTCGCTGCGGATAAGGCATTGGTAAGACGACCCAAGTGGAACATCGACCACTACCCTGTATCCGCGTGGATGTGTTGTCAGCAGGAGATCCAAAAAGGAGGCCATGTGGCTCTCAACATCTGGTATGGGTGAGCTGTGTTACCAGTTGTGAGAGACCATAGGCCAAGGCCATATTGAAAGTAGTCCTACTCGGGAGATCGGTGGTCCTCGATGCCAACCACTCTTTATGATGAGCGTTAAAGTCACCGAGGACCGAGGTTTGGATGTTCACAAAAAGTAGACTCGAACCCGAATCACCGCATGGAGATCTATAGAGGCACGCGTAGATTCGGGTAAGTCCCCCATGGTCTACGCGAAGCTATAAAATGGACAGATCCCCATGTTCGAGGCCCCGAAGGCGGCGACAGCAGATATCGCCCCGTATGAACACGCACACTCCGGCTTTTCGGAGGAATGTCTGCTCCAATCGTAGCCGGGGTATTTAAGGTACGAGATGTCATCTGGGGCACATATCTGCGTCTCTGTTAAAAAGAGCAAGGCAGGCCGCGCTGTCTCAAGGTGATGGTGTACGGGGTCTAGGTTGCTATGAAGACCCCTGACATTGCAAAAATCCATTTTAAATGTGGATAGGGTGTCCGCCGTGTTAAGCCTTCTCTTTTTTCTATTTCGTGGCATTATTTACAGAGAGATATATCGGGAAGGGGTTATATGAGGTATGGGGCCACAGTGAAGTGTTGAGCAGAAAGAGCTAAGTAGCCGATGTCCCTTCTTCCAACTTTCCCTCCCGCATGAGCTATCGGGTCACATTGAAGTTCGGAACAGGCGGTGTAGGAGTTCTCGCGGATCCGTAAGGCGTGACGGGTTGACGGGGGGTCCAGGGAGGCCCGGTGGGAATGGTTACCGTCGGCCACCTTCCGATCAGTAGGGGACTAACCCGGGAATATCCCACCTGGGAGGCTGTCCCGCCAACCGGCGAAAATCCTTCTGCTGCCGTGCTGGGAGGGAGACCGGAGTGGATCCCGTTAGTAGTGTGCGGGGGGGGGGGGTACACTACTAACGGGATCCACGCCTTACGGATCCGCGACAACTCCTACACCGCCTGTTCCAAACTTCAATGTGACCCGACATCTCATGCGGGAGGGAAAGTTGAAAGAAGGGATACCGGCTACTTAGCTCTTTGGTCGGAACGCATAGTTGCTATTCGATCAAAATAAGCCGAGCTGTGGAACCTACCCGGTCGCTAGATGCTACCACAAGTGTCAGTAAAGGAAAGGGAAGACAGCGGACACCAATGTGCAGGGATGGTTGGGAGTGCAGTGATTGGCGGCTCGAGATGTCGGGGTCGCGTACCCGAAGCCACCTGTATCGCAACCGGATAAGTTACGAACAAGCAGCCCCCTGGCTGGAAACTCTTTAAACATTGCAATATGTATACCTACAGGGTGACTTCAAAATCGGAGATTCAGTACCTGTAATACTTTCATTTTACCCTTAAATATTGCCAATTAAAATTGTAAAAAACAATAAACTGATTGGTACCTAATCAAATTATCCATTTAAATTAGTGAGCATGCGATATAAAAATCAAAATGATGTACGTAAGGATGTGCTTGCGATTTTTTATTTCATTTTTTTAATTATTTGAGTGTATGTGTGTTTACCCTATAGAGTTTATCGACTGAATTAAAAGTCATTTTGCAGCGACTAAGATTAATTTAAAGTTGAACTCAACTTAAAATTAATTAATTTTAGTAACTATAATATATCTTAATCTTACACAAGCATATAGCTTAAAATTAATGTTAGTGTATTATTTTATAACACTTATTAGGTATAAGTATTTCGGGACTTAATCGCGTGAATCATTTATAGTTTCGATCGATTTGCACCGATCGTGGTCACTAGCGAGGTCTATAAGTACCTACTATATTTTAAAATTAATGTTAGTGTATTATACTAACTAACTACTACTTATTATGTTAAGTAATGGAATATGATTAGTGTTAAAACATTTAATTATGACTTGTTCTTGTTTATTATCCAGTTACTATTTGCAATCTAAGGAATCTTACTGCAATTAGATACTATTTCTACAATAATTACAGACAGTTTTTTTAATTTGTGTGTTTACATATGTAATGGATACTGTCGATCCCACTGAATATACTGTATTGTCCTATAATCAAGCTGTAGGAGCACTGGTATATATGGTTTTAGCCCTTGAACAAACAGTTTCATTTCGTTAAAGACAAAGATCTGTAGGTATCGCGATGAATCACAAGGATTTTTGTGTGCTTATTTTGATGATTTTCGTGGCAAAAGGAACTGATGCTGTAAGTAAGAAAAGCATACTTCTAATAACATATAATTTGATATTAGTTCTACCATTGTAATACAATATTTATGTCGTTGTAGATGACAAAGGCACAAATGAAGAATACAATGAAAATGCTGAAGACCAATTGCGTGAAAAAAATTCAAGTGTCCGAAGGTAACTATACACATTAATTAAAATCCAATATATATATATAAAGATAAGGTATGCAAAAGTATTTTTGTATTTTTCATACAGAAAAATATTTTTTTAGGTATAGTTTTTTTATTTATATGTACCGCCATGTGTCGCTTTGATTAATGTCTTGTTGCCATCTTGTGGGTAGTGCCATGATCTCATTGCTGTAAAAAAATTGAAATTTTTGATCGAAAAAATCTGACAGGTAGTTTTTACAGTGTTCTTTTGAGGTGAACTTTATGCTTCCCAAAGAGTTCTGAAGTGACCAAAATAGGTGGAAATCTGATGAAGTAAGATCAGAGCTATACAGAGGATGCATCAACACATCTCAGCCAAGCACTCTCAATTTTTACTGAGTAGCTATAGATGAGTGCGGTCTGGTGTTGTCATGATGGAACACCACGCCCTTCCTGTTCACCAGCTCTAGGCCGGTTTTTCTCAACGGCTTCTTTTAACCTTATCAGTTGCTGACAGTAGAGGTCAGAGTCGATAGTTTTACCCGGCGGCAAAAGCTCATAGCGGACGATTCCTTTCTAATCCCACCATACACATAGCATGACTTTGTTTCGAGTCAGGCCGGGCTTTGCCACGGTCTTTTTCGGACATTCTTATCGTATTTAAACTGTTTAAGAAATGGGTCGGAATTGTTACCTTTAATAAAGAATCGCAAATGGAAACACGTTGCAGTGAGTTTCTCTCAGTGAGATCATGTTGTACCCTAATATCAAGTTTTTTTCTTGTACTCACACTTTAGTAAATGGTGTAAAACTGTTTTGTGATCAACATCCACTATCGTAACTACTAATATGTCGATCTTGCTCCACTTTTTCAAAGATGGCACTGATTTTATCCGTCCCAGAGCGAGCCTCATCCTTCACACTAAAATTTCCAGACTTGAAACGCTTGAACCACATTTGTGCTACTCGTCCGTAAACCGCACAAATATTATTCTCGGCGTTTGTGGCATTTTTGCTTTTTCAGTAATACATTTTTTTTAAATGTATTGAAGTTCTTCGTCACATACGTTCATTTAGCTTGCTTGAAAACAATTGAAAAATGAGGGGAACTATTTTTTTTATTTATTGCATCTTCAGAATGTCAATGTTGAATGGTATTTAAACCACCCATTTACACTCAGTGCAAACAAAAAGGTTTGATTACTAATAAAACATTCAAAATACGAAAATACTTTTGCCCCTACCTATTATTATAAAGTAGAGCGATAATCTCAGGAACAACTGATTCGAATTGAAAAAATCTTTTAGTGTTGGATAGCTCATTTATCGAGGAAGACTATAGACTACATAACATTACGCTACGACCAATTGGAGCATTAGCGCATTAGCAATGAAAAATGTTGCCAAAACGGGGAAAATTGACGCAGACGAAGTTGCGCGAGTCAGACAGTTATATTATACTCGTATACTTACTTACCTACAAAAGATATTAGATAATGTAAGTGTTAAATTTAACCGGCTTCAAGAGAGAGGTATCTTTGTTTGACTTTGTCAGTTAGTAAATATACAAGTTGCACTTCTCCATGGAAATATAGCAAATTGCAGCCTGGTTTTCTAATACATAACCGTATTTTAAAAACGTAATCATAGTTTTCATAGTAGGTATATTTAGAAATTCCGTTACATTCGTATTAATGTTGATAATAGGAGCCAGCTCCTATCAATCACAGAGTGAAAAAGGCTATTATCACCCAATTTTTGACTTGATAAAGTCTTATAAATCGATGACTGGCTGCACTCACAACAAAAGGGTCAAAAAACGTGACGTTATTGACCGGTTCCTAAGCAACGCGAATGGCGATTCTGACTGCTGATAGGCTGAAGTATTGTGACTGTTGGGCGCATGCGCCCGGAGCCACTAAAAATATCACAGGCACGGTTGTATAATACAATGTAATCAATGTTTTAGCGATTGCAGCAACATGCAATCAATTATTTGTTTATTACAATGTTTTCTTATGACGTTATCACGTAAAATAAATCCTCCAAAAACCGACTTTACAGACAACCATTTTTTTTAAACGCTAATGGAGACACGGACAGAATAATTAGCCTTATTAGGTACTTGCGAAAACTAAAAGTTAATGTTCACTTGTTTGCACATCACAAATAATTATGACATGTAGACTTAATGTTACTTTAATCTCGTTTTACTTAATTAAAGACGATCCACATTAAGGCACGCCGTTGGTCGAACAGACCAACGGCGAGAAAAAGAGTAGCGAGTAGCGATTTTATCGCTCAAGTAACGTACATACATAAGTAGATCCCGTGTAAACAAAAGAAATACATATATTAATAGTTGATCTTTGAGTGTTTCCACAGCCGGCGAGTACTCGCTCTATACTGCATCTCTTTTGTTTACACGGACGGGATATACAAAATACATCTGTTGTACGTTTCTTGAGCGATAAATCGCTACTCGCTTCTCGCTCATCGTCGTTGGTGGGACAGGTGCCTTATGCGATATCTACTCAATTTGACGGATTTCTTTCAGATTTGATTGGGGGCATATCACAAGGAGAGTTCATTGAAGATAAAAAAGTCATGTGTTTTGTTGCTTGTATCTTTGAGATGACCAATGTTGTAAGTTTATACTTATTTGTCTTTTTGGTACAAAGTAAATAACTACGTGTAATTGTACTATGCGTTTCAAATGAGAAGATAATCGCGATCGCGACAACTTCACTCTGTACTTGTCAAAATTGTACCACTGGCAACGATAACTCACAAGTCGGGTTAAGTACGTATGTGTATGTTAATGGAACGGACGTAATATTTATTTTCTTTGAACTATGTACGTAGCATTTTTGTTTATTATAATTTTATTAGTATTCTTTATTTTTTAATAAATACCAAACAGAAGTAGGTAAATAGGCAAAATATAAGAATATTCAGTCAGACGTGTTATTTTTTTAACTAAAACATATTTATAAAACTAAATAGTAAAATAAAGTGCTAATGTATGGTTCATTAGAGTAGGTAATAAGGTAGGTAGAAATCTAATAATACCTTTTTACGAATCATTTTATTGCTGACCTTACGTTATACAATGAAGCTGTAGTCGTAATGTGAATCAAAATGTCATCATGACAGTTATCAACTTATTTGAAACGCATAGTATATTAACGCATTTCATGGAAATCAATGAGTTAATGTCACTTATTTTTATTATAAACCTACTTAATATTAGACAAGTGTTAAATTATATTCAAATTAAAAAATAAAAAACCCGCTAGCTTAAAAAAAGATGAAAACAAGATATTGTTTTCATCTTTAGCGGCGTTGTGCACTTTTTGGGGTAGGTAAAAAATCTCAAACTCGCGTCAGGACACGTGACCTGATCGGGAATTCGTAAGACAAGGGGAGAGTAGACCGCCGGCGGGGGGTAGGAGAGGAAGTAATATCACCCTCTCTTTCTACCGCGCGATGAAAATGTATGCCTGTTCCTGCGGCGCAGGGTGTTTGTACTACAGCGTAATAGTTCTGAAGTGTTAATTTTTTGATGTAATATCATGTTTGTATACGATAGCGCAATAGATGAATATTTTTTAAACCACATAAATCTATACTAATATTATAAAGCGGAAGTTTGTTTGTTTAAACTCGCTAATCTCAGGAACTACTTATCCGATTTGAAAAAATCTTTTTTTGTTGGATAGCCCATTTATCGAGTAAGGCTATAGACTATATAAAATTGCGCTACGACTAATAGGAGTGGAGCAGCGACGAGAAATGTTGCAAAAACGGGGAAAATTTACGCATACGAAGTTGCGCGGGACAGCTAGTTATAAATAAAGCAATTCGTGCGATATTATTCCCTAACCAATCCAAAATATTCAAAAATGCACAACGTTAATGTTCAAGTTTTCACTTCTGCCTTTTTAAGTGAAAAATTGTGTGTCTGGCTGTCGCCATTTTGAATTTTGATAGCTGTAATGTCTTTAGTCACACTCGCAAGATTAATACAAATTGATTGACGTATGAATCATCAAAATCGGCCTACGCCTTTGGTCTGTATAGCTCCACAAAGGAACACACATACAAACATTATAGACTTATAAACCTCGTTTGCATTGCGCAGTCGGGTAAAAAATAGAAGTAAGTGGAAAATTGATGATGTGATTAGTATTTCTTTTTCCTTGAATTAACAATACTTGACATTGTTATTAAAAAGGTTCTAGTTTAACTGCATGAGCGGAAATAAAGTTAAACTATTTAATATACTGTCCGTAATGCTACCTAGCTACTACTGAGTGAACTATACTTATTGTATATTAATTTATTTTAAACATAATGACTGTACAAGGGGAATTTCCCGCGCCCAATTTTGTGCTATCATTGTCATCTCGCCACCACAATCGCCATTAGTTATAAAAGTTAACAAAAGATACTTTCCGAGAAACGTTGACAAGGGTTTTTACCGGCAGCGGATCTCGTGCTATCTTTGTCGTTTCCCTATTAGTTAAACAGAGATAGCATTAGACACGTCTCGAGATTTAATTCTAGCGCTAATTGTAAGTAAATATGTACATTACATTTCAGATAAAAAATAACAAATTAAATTACGAAACATCCATGAAGCAGATCGATATGATGTATCCACCTGATTTAAAAGATGACGCTAAGAGCGCTGCCACTAAATGTAAAGACGTTCGTGAGTATGAAGACAATAACAGTTTTTGACGTTTATGCACGCACGAAAAAGTGTCACAGTCACGTTCCGCCTGCTGATAGTCTTAAGTATTGTATTATGTATATTGATAGTCGTCTCGGGTGCATGCGCCCGAACTCACAATAGGAACAAATATTTCGGAGCAGCTCGTCTCGATCCGTGCAAGCTTCGTACATTCTTACCATATATATATACGTTATGCGAACGCTCGGCCGAGCTATATGGTGTTAGGTTTTATTTTCGTTATGGAATTTCTTGATTTGGTCGCCGCGATCAAAGCCCGCGATAAAAGCAATGCTACAGCGATAAAAACTGTCACAGGCATGATTGTTTATTTAACGTCATCAATGTCTTGATAAGACGTTATCAATTATAATTATCGTCCGTAAACCAACTTTACAGACAACTATTTTTTGAATTTATTTTTTAAAGAACTGAGAAGAACAACAAGTTACAAAAGAGCTATGGCTCATCAAAAAACTGGTTAAGTCGAGCAGTTTGTCTGTACCTCGATATTTCGATCTGCTAGGTTGCCACTGAGGCAAGGACCCCATAGAGAATATCTATAAGGATTCCACCAGTTCTTGAAGTCGACGAAAGTATAAAGAGTGTCAGACGAGCCCACACATCATACAGTAACTTTTCTTTCAAAAGAGTACCGAATTTAACAGTTTACTTTTAACTTGGTTACAGAAAAGAAATATAAAGACATTTGTGAAGCCTCTTTTTGGACGGCGAAGTGTATGTACGAGTTCAAACCAGAAGCCTTCGTGTTTCCTTAAGTGGATATTAAAAACTTTATTTGATGTAACATTTTATTTTTACCTTCTATTACCTAAACCATAGTAGCCAGTTTTATTAACTGAAAAACGTTACTTTAAAAACATATGAAAGTAGTAGGTATCAATGTTCTGTAATATTACCGACGTAGGTAAGACTGTTGTCCAAGAAGTTACGGGTTTGATTTCGAGACGAGACAAAACATTGTGTAATCCATAAATATTTGTTCTGAGTCTGGGTGTATTTTGGACAAATTAATATCAATAAAAGAAAAAAGTATAGAACTGAATACAATCAAAATGCAAAATGATTATTGCACGGCAGTGTATTGGGGCCATTTTAAGGGTTCCATAGCCAATATGGCAAAAATGGAATCCTTATAGTTTCGTCATGTCCGTCTGTCTGTCTATCTGTCCGTCCGTCCGATTGTCACAGGCGTTTTACTCAAAGACTGCTCAATAAACATTAATGAAATTTAGTGAATAGGTGTCTTGTAGTTGCCGCTACTTAGTTTAATAGCTAAATAATAAAAATAAATATTTTTAGGGGGGGGGGGGGCACTCCATACATGTAACAGAAGCTAATATTGTTTTTTTTTTAGCAAACATCAACTATGTTGCACGTCATTCGACAGGTCTTTCAAAACATTTTAAGGTTTCCAATAAACTTTTTAAATTGTGTGAATATAAAAGCTCCGAAAATTGCATAAATTGTGTCCCGCCCTTTACTTTTGAACCGAGTGACCAAAAAAAAATTTAAAAAAACACAAAGCGCTTAATAAATACTTTAAACTAAAATTCATTTAGACGTGAATGGATATACCGTAATTGAGTTAGCTGAAAAACTGTGTTTCTCAACGAAAGGGCGTAAGTGCCATGAACATATGCTCTTTTGCAGATCCCTAGGCTGCGGAACCCTACACTGAGCATGGTCCGACATGCTCGGTTTTTATTCAATACTAGCTGTCCCGCGCAACTACGTCTGCGTAAATTTTCACCGTTTTTGCAACATTTCTTACCGACTAGATGGCGCTGCGAGGGATACATCAAGGGATAGAAAAGTTTGAGGTCTAGTGACATAGTCCAGACAGGTGGTTCGCTTCTTGCCCCGGTTTGGCTACGGAAGTCTCGGGTTCGATTCCGGAGTCTGGACTTCAAATTTTCTATCTTTCAAAAATGCAATAATGGTATTTGTGAAGTGATTGTCAAGAAATGCCAATAAAAATTACTTCAATATTCGGCCTGCGACATCATAATTTGTTAAAATGCTCTCTGTAACGAAGCAATAACATAAGCCGTGATAGTTCTTTAACTACCGACTAGATGGCGCTGCGAGGGCCCAACTCGCGAGCATCAAGGGATAGAAAAGTTTGAGGTCTAGTGACATAGTGCAGATAGGTGGTTCGCTTCTGGCCTTGGTTTGGCTACGGAAGTCTCGGGTTCCAAGCATTACTAATAATACCAGAGCATTACTAAGTGCATGTGCTAGTTTAAATAAAACAGTCACGTTCTGTAGGAAAATAATGTAAACTAAACTAAGTGCGTCATGTACATACATATTAATTATGTTTGTGTTATATCTGCAATAATATAGGTAGGTAACATTTCCAGTATTTATTTGTAGAAACTATTTACTACGAATAAATAAATACAAGCTTGAGTGAAATTATTCTGAGAAAATACTTTAATCAATTCAAACGGAAACAAAGAGTAATAGCACAACAGATTTGCCGAAAAAAAGAAGCAACCATTTTTAGGGTTCCGTTGTCAAAATGGCAAAACGGAACCCTTATAGTTTGCTCCGTCCATCCGTCTGCGTCTGTCTGTCTGTCCCCGCTTTAGCTCAGTGACCGTTGGTACTAGAAAGCTGTAATTGTGCATGGATATACATACTAGTTAAGCTGACAAAGTGGTAGAATAAAATATAGAAAAATATTATTTTTCGTTTACCTCCCCTATAACCAATAGCAACTAACATTCAGAACACCGGAAAATCAAAAAAACTATAAAAACCAACAAAACGTAAAAACACAATCTCCCCCAATCCGACTGGTCCTCGTCGGGGATGAAGACCACAACCCTCCAACATTACACAAAAGAAAAGAAAGAAAAGAAAAAATCTATATTGCAGCACTAAATACCCTTACTCTCAAAAATGAAGAAAACTTAACAGAATTATTATACGCGCTAGAACATATTAAATGGGACATCGTTGGCCTTAGCGAAGTGAGACGATTAGGAGAAAGAATTGTTTCGTATCGGGATTTCTTATTATACCACATAGGGACCACTCCTGGCTACCATGGGGTTGGCTTTATTGTAAGGAAACACCTGACAGACTGTATAGAAGGGTTCATAGGCATTTCAGAGCGCATAGCAATGATGAACTTAAAGTTACCAGGATATCAAGATTCATGGTCTATTATACAAGTGTATTCACCTACAGAACAGTCAGACCAAGAAATAGTAGACACATTTTATCTTGAATTGAATCAAGCCATACGTGAGCATGCCCATAAAAACTTAATAGTAATGGGAGACTTCAATGGAAAAATTGGAGACAAGCGTCCTGGAGAATACACACTAGGACCATTCACATACTGCAACAGAACCAGAAACAGGAACGGAGAAAAAATCATGAACTTCACACTAGAAAACAACCTTACTATTTTAAATACTATTTATAGGAAAAATAAAAAAAGAATGTGGACTTGGATCTCACCAGACGGGAACACAAAAAATGAAATTGATTTCTTCATGACTAACAAAAACAGTTACTTCAGCAACTTTAACGTCATTACCCAATTTAACTTCAACACTAATCATAGGCTGATCAGGGCAGAATTAAAAACAAAACAACTAAGGAAACCTAGACCTAGGCAACAACCAGTAAATGTGAAGCTCGGAAAAGACCAAATGGAACAATTAACAGCCAGCCTGAGAGACAAATTCAACAACTTTACAGAAAACACAAGGAACTTTGACATACAGGAAAAATATAACTGGATAGAGAATATTATTACAACTGAAACTAAACTCGCTGCTAGTACCAGTAGGGAACGGAAGCAATGGCTTACAAGCACCACTATAAAATTGCTAGAAGAAAGGAGCCACTTAATTAATACAAGAGACGCAAAAGGCAGAAGAAAACATCTAACAGAAATTAAAAAAAAAATAAAGAAAAACATCAGATCAGATAGAAATAGAAATAGAATGGAGACTATCGAAAAACACATAATAAAAACTGGTGGTGTTAAAAAAGCATACAAGGAACTAACGAAATCTTTAGACTGGGTGGTAACAATGAAAAGCAATAGAGGAAAATGGAACCACAACAGAAAAGACATATTGGAAATTGCAACATCCTATTACAAAGAACTGTATGAATACAACAACACCTCACGAGAAGAAATAAATTTGGTAGATACCTCAAATATTCCCAAAATCCTTCACGTGGAGATAGAGAAAGCAATAGATACACAACGGAAAGACAAAACACCAGGACCTGATGGTATAAACAACGAGATCTTAATACGAAATAAACAAGTTATCACACCGATCCTCACGGAAATGTTTAAAGACATCATAGACACAGAAATAATCCCACAGCAATGGGCAGAATCAAATATTATACTTCTTTATAAAAAAGGAGACAAACACGACATCGGAAACTACCGTCCAATCAGCCTCATGTCTAACATATATAAGATATTTGCCAAAATAATTTTAAAACGAATAGAAGGAACACTAGATGAACATCAACCCATCGAGCAGGCGGGTTTTCGGAAAGGTTATTCGGTAATCGATCACATTCATGTTGTCCGCCAAGTCCTAGACAAATATACAGCCTACCAGCGCGAATACTACATCGCTTTCATCGACTATACCAAAGCATTTGATTCCTTGTACCACGAAAAGATATGGAAGTCCCTAAAGGACCAAGGAATCGAACAAAAATATATCCGCCTAATAAAAACTGTATATAGTAATAGTACCGCGAGAATCCAACTTGAAAAAAAAGGTAAACCATTTAGAGTAGAAAGAGGTGTTAGACAAGGAGACCCTCTATCTCCAAAACTATTCTCAGCGGTTCTCGAAACAATCTTTAGGGGTCTTAACTGGGAAAACCTCGGAATCAATGTCGACGGGACCGCCCTAACACACTTGAGGTTCGCAGACGATATAGTTTTATTCGCTGAAACACCGGAAGACATACAACAAATGATACATGAACTAGCGGATGAAAGTGAGAAGATGGGTTTGAAGTTGAACCCAGAGAAAACAAAGGTTATGACAAACGGGAAGAAAACCACCATACATCTAAGAAATAATCAAATTGATTACACCGACGAATACATCTATCTGGGACAGCTAATAACACAAGAATATCCTATACGCAAAGAAGTTGAGAGAAGAATTACAAATGGCTGGAAGAGATACTGGAGTCTGAGAGAGGTCATGAAAGATAAAACTCTTCACATTAATGTAAAGAAAAAACTTTTCGACACCTGTGTACTACCTGTTTTAATGTATGGCAGTCAAACATGGGCTTTAACACAAAATACGACGAGAAAACTGGAAACCTGCCAACATGCAATGGAAAGAAGTATGCTGAATTTGAAAAGGTCGGACCGAATAAAAAACCATGTCATCAGGAAAAAGACGAAGGTCATAGACATAACATCCAAAATCAGACGACTCAAATGGCAATGGGCAGGGCACATGATAAGAGGCCAAGAGAAATGGAGCAAAATTGTAACGCGATGGTACCCTAGAGAAGGGAAAAGAAAAAGAGGCAGACCACAGAAAAGGTGGGACGATGATATACGGCAAGTAGCAGGAGTAACGTGGAATAGAGTAGCCCAAGATAGACAAGAATGGGAAAGGTTGGAGGAGGCCTTTGCCGACTGGCAAACAGACCTGCAAAAGATAATTAAATATACTCATAGTTCTTAATACTTTGTAAATAGATGCTAAGTTGGTCTGAATAAAGGGCTTTATTATTATTATTACCTCCCCTACACGTAAAGTGGGGGTGTGGTTTTTTTCTCAGCTACCCCATCTTGTGGAGTGTCGTTGGATAGGTCTTTAAAAATACTCAGAGGTTGTGAATTTCATTTTTTGTAGTTTAGGGATCCGTTCGTGAAATATTAAGCTTTAAAATGAAAATTTCTGTTAGAGTCAAGTGTCACTGGCCCTGTCAGCTAAATGGTTGCTATTGGAGATGTGACAACAATTAGGGTTGTAGTATATAGATAAATAAATAAGGAAAACTATGACAGCTAAGTAGGCTTTACAAGTTTACGAGTAACAGTAGACCAAGTTGAAAGTAACAAAATTTTCATACAAATTTCATTGAAATTTACTTATAATTATAACGTTGTCAGTAGTATAAAACAAAAACAACAGAAACCCTTACCGCACAATTGTATTGTATTGTACGATATTATTGACAGCCAATGTCTGTCCTCAGTCAAACTTTTCGGCACTACGACTGCGTGTCCAGAGTCGTTTCTGGTCCTCCGTTAAGTCATACGGTATCCATCGAGTGCAAAGCTTCCGAACCTTTAGATGCACAAGTAAAATATTTTGCACTTAGCTCATTGTAATGCCTAACAAAGCACGAATTTTCTGGCGAGTAATTTTTTTGTCATTAACCGCAGTCGCCGACCGACGTTCACGTACCTCGTCATGGAGATGTCCACGTCTAAATATTTCAAACCACGAACACACAGAGCTGCGACATGGTGCTTCATCACCAAATGCCAATTGAAGTCTCTTGTTCACTTAAGCCACAATGAAAATCATAAAAAATAATCGAACGAAAATGTTCACGAGTTAAATTCATTATGATAGCGACACACAATTTTCGAAAGGACGCCACAAAGAAGAAACAAATGACAGTCTCGCAAATTAAAAAGCCATGTTTCCAAAGAGTTCCATTTTCGAATTCCATATTTGTTTTTTCATTATTTTATTGTAAGTGGCCAGTAGACTAGTTAACAACTTGAAAAACGTAAAAATGAGTGATAAAGCTCCTATAAATATGAGCGATAGCTCATTCGATTCGGAATGAACTATTAAAATGTAATTGAAGGATCTTATAGCAGATAAAAAAATGCGATTATAAAAAAAAAATTGAGGAAAAATAACGTAGGTATGTGACAATAACATTGAATAAGTTCTGACTCCGCAGCCGTACTTTCATTATTTATAGTAAATAAATAAATAAAAAAATGTTTATTAACTTAAGAAGCAAAATACTACACTTGTGAAAAGTCGATTCTACATGTGTAATGCCTGTTTGCAAACAATAGGTAAAGGCCGGAGAAAAGAACGACGAAAAGCCATAAAAACCCGCGGCCACTCTTTTCAAATTGCCAATGTTTACAATGTTTCTTTGTTTATAAAGTGTATACGTAGGTAAGGTGCTGCCACTATTATATTGTACATCATATTATTATTAGAGGACTGATGCAATAGTTTTTTTTATTATAATAATTATATTAACTCCGAAAATATGGTTCCGCGCGCCCGTTTTAACACAGGTGCTCAGCGAGGCAATATTTTTTTAATTAATTTAAACTTTTATTGAACTACATATTAGATATATTTCGGGACTTAATCGCGTGAATTATTTAAAGGTACGAACCAAATCTTAAATAATTCACTCGATTAAGTCCCGAAATATATCTAATATGTATAAAAATCGCGAAAGTTTAAAAACAATAATTTTATTGAACTATTTGTGAAAGAAAGTAGTTTGTAAGTTAATAATTGCATGGCCTTGTGAAAAATAAAAAAAATATTTGTTTTTTCCACTGTACTAGATTCCTTAAAGTGTTTTGATTACATCATACTTTTTTCGCGTCAGGATCACGTGACCCTATTCGAAAATTCGTAGATCACGTGACGCTGGTCGTAAATTATTATGACAGAGGGAGAGCAATGAAAAACTGCTATAATATCATTAGAATACGAAAGTAAATTTCGCCACCATCTACAATGTTATTATAGCTCGGGTGGGAAATCGGGCGGTCCAGAAACCGACTCAAACCTTTTCCCTTTATTATTTTAATTTTTGATTTTGGTTTTTTTTTGTTAATAATTATTTCATATTTTTTTATTATTATGTCAGTAAGATCGAAAAATATTATTCAAACTTCATTGGTGTGTAATTTTTTATTTAGTTAAATTTTTTAATTGTCATCTTTGTGTACGATAGCGCAATAGATGAATAGTTTATTTAACCACGTAAATTATAGTACTATAACTTACTGATAAAAAAAAAAACCAAAAAGAAACCCTGACCATTCCTAAACATTCAAAAATGCACAACGTTAATAAAATAAAAATTTATTTTTTTTCATTTAAGATGCCAAACAATTCTTGTGATACGTCGGGATTCTATATTACATGAAATGCCAAGTACGCAAACAATAGGTAAAGCCGGAAAAAAGAACCTGGCAATAAAAATTCGCGGCCACTCCTTTTTAAATTGCCAATTTTTCAATGTTTCAACGTTTATAAACTTGATATGGGGTCAAGGTGCAGCGACTAATATACTATACACCATGACGTGATGCAAATTATATTTTTAACAAGTTTAAACATGAAATAAACTAAAATCAGCCTTAGTTGATACAACGTAGTACCAGCATATACTTACCACCAAGGTAAAAACTTCATTTGCTTAAATATCGGCCAAAGTACTTGTAACGAATGATAAAATATTAATTCTGATATCAAAAGCAAGAAAAGAATGGCCATAATGTAATGTTCAAGTTTTCACTTCTGCCGGCACTCCCGGAGTGCTACTCGTTTTCTTTTTATAACAATCGCAATATTTTATCTGCGGTAAAATCCTTTGAATACATTTTTCTATGTCTCATTCCGAATCGAATGAGCTATCGCTCATATTTATATTACCACTCATTTTCACGTTTTTCAAGTTGTTAATCAGACTACTGATCCTGAAACTTTCAGTATGCCCCACGTATCTCAACAGACAGAACAGTTAACATTAAGTGTTGTTGTTTCAGGTGCCGTCTCACTAAGCCTGATCAAAGGGACGGCCACTATGCCAACTTATTCGAAGGAGTCTTAGGGTTGCTATAGGTATATACAGGGTGATTTTTAATATACCAATAACCTCCCACTCTTGGCTTCTCTACGTTACATTAAATAACGTCGTAATATAATGTTCAAAAGAAAAAATACAAATTAACCCTTCACCACCACTTTTGTCACATAACCATTTACCACACGTCTGAGAGACCCCAGTCAGGCAGTTTAAGGGCTAAACCTAGCAATATTAAATATTTTCCAAAACTGATTTTATAAAGTTATTTAGTGTAATGCAGCCACGAGTAGGAGGTTATTAGTATATTACAAATCATCCTGTATATTCTGGTCGGCATTGATCAGCACAGCCGGGCTGTAAAATCAAATATAATACGAGTATAGGTAAGTACGTTCTGTAGGAAAATTCTTACATAATTTAAAATAAACTAACTGCGTCATTATGTTTGTACTAAGTAGATCTGCAGTAGGTAATGCAAATAATATTGAGTACTAGGTTTGTTGCCATTTTTTATTTGTTGTAAATAGTTTGTTGATTATTAGTTTGAGTTAAACTATTCGGAAACCCAATTTATGTAAACCTTGTTGACTGAAGCTAAATTAGAAACCCCAAATTTTTTTAAATATCTTTGGCAGTGTTATAGGCGTCCTACAAAATTATTATTTAAAGCCAACTTGTTACATTCGGCCGTTGGATGTCAACAAGGTGACCCCCTCGGACCAGCCATTTTCAGCTTAGCCATTCAACCCCTTATTCGACGGTTAGACTCTAAATTAAACGTTTGGTATTTGGATGATGGTACCCTTGGAGGGGACGTGGAAACAGTTTTACAAGATTTAACATTTTAAAGATTTAACAGCTTAACACAAACAAATGCGAAATTTTCATAAACGCCAACATTGACAAACAGACTACAATATCCAAATTTAATTCTTTGGCACCCAATATCAAAATTTTAGAAAGGCATTCCCTCCGCCTCCTTGGGTCGCCGGTGTTAGTTCAGGGTCATGATTCGTTTATAGAGGTAAAAATTCAAAATTTTAATGAGATGTCTGACCGGCTGCTCAAAATTAATATCCATTCAGCTTTCACAATTATTCGGAGTTGCCTTTTTGTCCCTAAATTTACCCATGCACTTAGATCTAGCCCTTTTTGGAAAAATAGAACACTTTTAGAAAAAATGGACCAAATTATTAAAGACACGCTAAGTAAAATTTTAAAAGTATCCTTGAACGACCGAGCCTGGCAGCAAGCCTCTTTACCGGTGCGCTTGGGCGGGCTCGGCGTTCGCAAAATTTCAGATATTAGTTTACCAGCGTTCCTGTCCTCGGTCTATAGCGTGGAAGAGTTAACCAGGAAAATATTAAGACATACACTGGTTGATTCTGAAGTATCATGTAAGACCGACGCAGTGAACGCTTGGAAAATGGCTTGTCCGAACATTGAGCTTCCGGCTAACCTGTTCTCTCAGAGGCAATGGGACGGGCCGCTCTACAGCATAGTAAGAGAAAGGTTATTTAATACAGCTTCCAATGTTGCAGAGCGTGCGCGTTTGTTGGCTGTGGGAGAGTGGGAGTCGGGCCTTTGGGTTCAGGCGCTCCCGTCACCTAACATAGGCACTATGTTGGATGACACAACCTTCCGTATTGCGACTTGCCTACGACTAGATGCGCCGTGTATTTCTCCGCATCGGTGCCTCTGTGGTGAAGCTGTCGACAGTCTCGGACACCATGGCCTTTCATGCGGTAGGAGCGCAGGCCGCATCTCGCGACACGCCAACCTCAACGACATAATCCGCCGGGCTCTTGTCACCGCCGGTGTACCAGCCATACGGGAACCCGTGGGGCTGGTGCGTGGCGATGGGAAGAGACCGGATGGTATGTCGTTGTTACCTTGAAAGATGGGCCGGCCCTTGGTGTGGGACGCAACCTGCGTTGACACCCTTGCGCCGTCACACCTTTCAGGTACAGCGGGATGTGCCGGCGCTGCTGCCGCATCGGCGGAGGCTACCAAACGGCGCAAATACAATAATGTTGTCGGAGATTATGTTTTTGAGCCGTTTGGAGTCGAAACGCTAGGGTCATGGGGCCCGAGTGCACGATCTTTTTATAAAATTTTAAGTAAACTCCTGATCGACGCTTCACGTGACCAGAAGGCTGGCCTGTACTTCGCTCAGCGAATCAGTATTGCTTTACAATGCGGCAATGCTGCCAGCCTTCTGGGCACGGTGCCGGTCGATAGCGATGCGGAGGAATTCTATGACGCCTGCTTGTTTTAATTTTATTTTATGTAGTAATTTGTACATAGGTAGTGTAAATATTATTATTATTATGTTTATAATTTAGAGTAGCTATAATAAGGACCCTGATTTTTAAATATTAATAAAGCAGAATACTAGATTTATGTAAATCTATACACGTTTTTTATGAATGTCTATGAAAGGATATATGGTACTGATAACAAAAACACAGTTTTTTTGTCTGTCGGTCTGTTTGTCTGTTTGTTCCGGCTAATCTCCAAAAAGGCTGGACGGATTTTGACGGGACTTTTAATGTCAGACAGCTGATGATGTATGGATTAACTAAGGCTACTTATCTACTTGATCATCACCATCGCGCTTACTTGTATAGGAAGTATATGAGCAGCACTGCAACTTCACGCTAGTTGTTTTAGAAATATCTATGTTTATTTATAGTCACTTAAAAGTATAATATCATGTGATCTTAGATCTAGTCTCTAGTTGCAATAATTGTCGGTATAAATTATGTCTATTAGTCGCATAGAGCCAATTGACATTAATTAATTGTAATGGGATTCCACACAAACGTCATTGGGTAGGGATCTGGTCTAGACCCTTATAAACCGAGGTAATTGAGAAGAAGTCTTAGTTTCATTGTATGAAGTGATAATATTTTTCTATTAAGATGTTCGGCCCGACATTTCTATCTTTTGCCATATTAATTGCCACATTGCGAAGCTCCTGTGTGTATGCGGTGAGCATCTAAATAACACTTTGCACCTTTTAAAAATACTATTTTACTAATAATAAAATAGTTCATTTACCCAAAAAAAGAATGAAGCAGTAAATAACTATTCTAAAATGAAAAAAAAAAATATCTTTTTCAAAAATACGTTAATTTTTCTTTGTTTGACGCGTGATTTATATATTTAAAAATTAATGTTTGTCTGTCTGTCTGTATGTCCTCCATTGATCAGATTGCGATAAAACTTTGCCAGAGTGTTCTGGGTACGCCCGCGAATGTTTCTGGCCTAAAAAAAAGGCACAGCGAAGCGTGGCCAGGGTCTCTAGTTAGGTAATCAAATCTCGGGAGTCGATTGTAACCAACTATTAGCTTTTTTATTTAACTTTATTATTACTTATAGATTTTTTAATACTTTTAATGTTAAAAAATAAAATTATTTTTAAATAAATATTTTTAATATGATGTTCCGCTGCTATTGTTCGTAACATGATGTTATATACCCTACTAGCTGACCCACGCAACTTCGTTTGCGTCAATTTTTCACGCTTTTGCAACATTTTTCATAGCTGCTCCGCTCCTACCTTCCTCGATAAATGGACTATCCAACAGTAAATTTTCTTCTTCCAACAATAATTTTTAAATTCGGACCAGTAGTTCCTGAGATTATCGCGTTTAAACAAACAAACATACAAACAAACAAACTCTTCAGCTTATAATATTAGTATAGATGACACTCACAAACAACGTGGCTTTCTATTGGTTAAAGAATTTTCAAAATCAGTTAAGAAGATCCAGAGATTACCCCCTACAACCTCACAAACTCACAAACTTTACCTCTTTATAATATTAGTATAGAGTATTAGATATAGATTAATATTTACGACCTAATACTACGTAGATAGCTAAATACTGTCTAGATAGCTATGTATCTATCTATAAATTATTTATCAACCATAATTTATAGAGTCTAATTTTAACTTTATAGTTTTAACATTTTTCTATTTGTTTTAATTTTAGACTTTGAGTGAGCAGGAAGCGATAGCTTTACAAGAGGCGTTATATCCATCTCTAGCGCAATGCGGAGAAGAATTTGGCTACTCACAGGAAAAAATAAATATATTGTCTTTCGCCGATCTAAGCAACGACGATTGTTTTGCTAGTTGCTTTTATAAGAAAGCAGGTCTGGTGAGTGTGAATAGTTTTATTTCGACGATGAATTTTTAATCGGCATTCCGATGGAGCAGTGGAGGTTGTGAGTTCAATTCCCACACTGGACAAAGCGTTGTGAGATTTAAAAATATTTTTTAAATACCAATTCAATGACATCTTACATGATGAGGTAGGTGAGAAAAAAAAACATATCTCCACCTAACGGATAACTATGGAATCCCCATCTTTTACTTTAAAATAAAAATTATTTTAAAGTGAAAGTTATAACTTCTTTACAAAATGTTAATTTTCAAAACCCAGAAGTATCTCTAGGTACTGTACATTAAGTTTCTGTTGTGTTTCAGTTCAAACCAGACGCGAAATTTGATGTTGATAAGGCATTAGATATTTTCAAGCAACATGTAAACAATAAAGATGAACTTAATACTCTCCATCAAATTACACAAGAGTGCGCTCAAGGTTGGTATGAGCTTTCGTCTTTACTCTTTATTACTAGAACTAAAGAAATTAGATCGTCTTGTTATATTGTTATCTTGTTATGTTTTTGTCTGTTTGTTATGTTTTCACGCTTAAACTGCTGAATTTAGATGAAGTTTGGTATGGAGATAGTTTGAGTTCTGAGGAAGGACATAAAATATTTTGTATTTAAATATTTTTTTTTTTTATTTAAAGCTCGTAATATTATAAATGTATAAGTTTGGATGGTCGGATGCTTGTAACTTAATCACGAACAGTTGAGTTGGTGAGAATTAAATTTAGAACTCCATATGATTACTAACAATTTATAATAATCGAAAGTGTTATTATAGTTTAGATTTTTTTTCTAGGATCCCTGAATATTAAGATGAACATAACAAAAAAAAAAAACAAACTGATTGAGGCGTTTTTGTATCTCTTACGAGACCAGTAGGTAACCAGAAATAGTTTTTAATAGAAACAAAATGATAATCAACAACTTGTAATTGCAGCGAATGAAGTGGAAGTCAGTGATGGAGACAAAGGCTGCGAAAGAGCTAAGATGGTAGCGGAATGTTTCTTTAAACACCAAGCTGTAAGTACTTTAATGAAACGACAACAAATACAAGTTAAGTTTAGGTTGTAGCAGTAGAATATGTACAAGCAATAACTGTACCGAAGTAGTTTCATTTTCGGGAAATTAGTCGAAGTGCGTTTTCGCAATGTGATTCATCTTGGTGAATATCTTATATAAGTCCTTACACTTACTGTTGAGCAGACTCATTTATTTACTTATTTAAACTTTTTGCACAAGGTAAAGGCAGACTTAATGAACATTGACTTAATGTCAATTCATCCAAGTGAATTTGCACGGGTGATTTAAGTTGACTAAACTTAAAAAACCAGACAAGTGCAAGTTGGACTCACTTAACGAGGTTTCCGTACTTGTCAAATTTTAAAGTTGTAGGTTAACGGAAAAAACCCTAGAAATTTTTATTCCTTGAGAGTGACGAAATGTATGTTTTTTGCGCCATAAACAGCCGTATCTTTTTTGAGTTAACTTAAAAGTTTGATTATTTCACAGCTTCTAGGGACTGGAGACCTGGGAATATGGTTTTAATTTCAACTGAATACCTTCCCGCGTTCCCGAGATAATGGGTCTTGACAGACAGGCCCGGTTCCGTTTTTTGATTGGAGGTACAGAACCCTAAAAATGACCCAAAATGCATCCCAAATACGCCGAACGTCGATGAACAACAGTCGTATCTGTAACTTCTATAAAACATATCTTCACTATTTTCAAATATAAAATTAACATTTGTATTGTTGTTTTCAGGAAATTTTACCTGAATAATAAAGAAAAGACCAGAAGCAGTTTAAAAAGAACAAGACCGTGACCACATATATTGAATAGTATTGAATGGTTGCTGTTATAATCTAATAAAAAGCAGTAAATAAACTCTGTTGCATTTTATTTCATTTAACGTTCCTGTAATTTTCATCAGTGTCGTTGAATTGGGTATTTCAATTACTGTCAAGTTATATTAATCAGCCACGAAAGAGGTAGGTACAGCATTTTATTGTGGCCTGACGGTTTGGGGAGGGTTTAACACCGACGAGGGTATGTTTTTCAAACCGACTTCAAAAAGGAGGAGGTTCTCAATTCGACTGTATGTTTTTTAAGTATTTGTTACCCGATTGCTCGACGGCAGGACCAATTTGAAAAAAATATTTTTTGTGTTTGAAAGAGTATACTACCAGATTGGTTCCATTGTCATCAAGATTAGGATCTGATTATGGGATAAATCGAAGGAACTCCTCAAATATAAAACGCACACCTATAGTAATTAGGGTGTATTTTGTTGTAAACCGTGCATTTACTCTCAAAAAGCACCATTTAGTGAAGTGGAACTGATGATGAAGACCATAGATAGATGTTTAGCGGAACTTTAGTTCCCAATGGACCTGGTACGTTGCCCTTTATCACATCATGTAATTGAGCTGATATTCAATTAACAGATGACCTCCTCAAAAATTAACGGCCTTGCATCGGGAAAAGCAATATTTTGCAAAAGGAAATGAGCAGTTGGGATTATAAGTCATAAGTAATTTATTTCATTAACAAAAATCATTTGTGTTGAAATTTTATGCAGGTAGGTAACAATCACCAGAACATAACAAATTAATCTTAATTAAACATATAATTAATAACATTATGTAAGTACTAGATATATAAACAACATTTCAATTTAAATAACTAAAATGAAACAATAAACACAAATAGAAACAATAGTCATAGCAATAAAAATAAATCAAAAATCATAAAATTCAGATAAATAAATTCGATAACAATTTTACATTTAACCTACTAGGTATAATTTAAGTCTTATCTTAGTCGTAGTCTTAATAGCCACGATTTTAGTTTGCCTTTAAAAATGATAACACTGTAAGCACTCTTAAAATCTACTGGGAGCCTATTATACAATTTGACAGCCTGAACGTTAGAGCTGTGTTCAACTACTATAAACTTTGGCTGCAACAAGCTATTTAAATCTTGCCGGCGAGTCTTTTGCCTATTGTTTCTTTCCTCGATGGTCTCAAAGTTACTTAAATATTTAAATAAAGTCATTCGTAAATATTTAACATAAGTTCGTTAGAAGGACTAGTATATAAAGACATGGGACAGTTAATAAATTTATTTTTTTAAAATGGTCTCTACAGGACTCAGTCTGATCCAAACGTAGCATTATACGTATTGCCCTTTTTTGTAGACTTGTAACTAAGATAAATTACAAACCAACGAACCAAATAAATATTTTGAAGTTGGTTCAAACACACCAACTTCAAAATATTTGCTTATTTTTAGTTGTTGTACCTAACTTATTTAATGCCTTTTAGTTAGTCGGTTTGATATTCAGGTACTTTTATGGGGAGATCTTGAGACCCTCAGTTCCCGTCTTCCTATGGCTCTACATCCGCCAGTTGTAACCTATACAAACATACTTAATAGACCGGAGAAAAGTCCAGTAACGGCTAACTACTTTTGCTACTTTTGAACGATAGTTATTCGCCTATATTCTTAGGGCATATTGTTTCACAGTCTCACAGTGTATCTTTAGTAGGTTTTTTTTTTTTAAACTAGTACCTATTATTTGGAAACAGTTCCCAATTCGTTTTTGACTGACACTTCGGCCGCTCATTTACAATTGAATGCATCTGTCAAAAATTGTGACATGTTTATATAGATTGTTTTTAGACCGTGGGAGGGTGCAGAGAAGCCTAATGTATTTTTAAGTATTTCACAATTACTCGTTTACCACTTGAACCACGAATAGCCACAGTCACTAAATACCGAGAGTATCGAAGGTAACCTTTATCTTTATACAACATGAGCTCGAGCAACGCACACATAGACATTGTTCACTGACACAGAATCTCGGGATGACTTCTCATTAGGGTTGCTAACTTTTATTAAAATAACTAGAGTATATCTGATTTTGAAGGAGGTAAATATAGAGTATGAACTTATTTATAAGTGTATCATTAATTTTAATTTTTTTGTAAAGCTTCGGGAGTTGGGATACCAGCATATTAACAGTAAATATTCGACTTTTTTGGTTACGATAATGGGTATGCATCATATAATGACTGACACTAGTATAATAAATATTGTGTAAAAAAGAGTAATATAGCTTACTCTCTTAGTGTTACAGACTCTATATCATGTACGCCTACATGATATAGAGTACAATACTCTATTTTATAGTATGGTTGGCAACCCTACTTTCCATTGCCTTCTATGGTACTGGTATGATGGACAGGCTACATTTGATTTTGACATTTTGACGGTCATTTGACTGAATCAAATGGAAGTCAATACTTACTTGTGTAGGTCATGTGGTCTCAGCTTAGGAATAATGCCAACCCATCTCTTCCCGTGGGTTTCGTCAAGGCGAATAAGGAATTTCACACTGGAGGACAGGCAGCAGCGTCTTTTGCATACTTGAAGCTTTACTGCGATCGCCAACCCGCTCGCCAAGCGTGGCGATTATGGCAATTACACCCAGGATCTATAATAAGTAAGTTCTACTGGGTAGACCCGTGCCCAGCATTGGGACATCATATGGGTTGATGTGTAACAAGGATAACAACAACGGCCATTTATCGTAAGTGTCAAAAAAAATCACAGGATCGTTATTCGATTCGGCATTTGAAATTGCTGTCACTTTGCACTGGTATACAGGTCAGTGTGTACTGTCTGAGAACTATGACTATGTGTGCGTTGCTTGTAGGTTACCTTTTGTACTCTTGATATTTTGTGGAGTCACAAAATATGCGAGTGATGGTGTTTGGCACAATTGCGCAATAATAGTTCTGGAATACTATATTTTAATCTAGTGATTACTCTTATTATGGTTAATCTTCTTTGCCAAGTACATATCGATTATTGTATGATGTGTGAATCGTCATAATTATACGGTAGTGACTTAATTACGAACGTTTTATATAAATATATCCAGTGTGGGTCTTTTATGCTCACATACACATATGAAAGGGAATAACTGACATTAAAATTGAGGAACTAATCTATGTTAAAAATGTTTGGCCGAAATAATTTGATTCTAATTACTTTTGTAATCTGTTTGGGAAGTTTTTGTGTAAATGCGGTAAGAGATTTTAATTATAGTAACGAAATGATCCATTTTCCTATATTTATTTATTCTTTTTTGGAACGTAGTTAGTAGTATAGCACACGAGTTTGTTTGCGGGCTGAGAGGCTAGATGAAAAAACCGGGCAAGAGCATGTTGCATCATGCTCAATGTAGGGTTCCGCAGCCTTGAACAATTGCATCAGCAGAAGAGCGTATGTTCATGGCACGTATGCCTTTTTGTTGAGAAAAGCAGTTTTTTGGTAATAACTCAACGACGGTATATTCGATCTTATCCGAAATAATTTTAACTTAAAGTGTTTATTAAGCGCTATTTTTGTAATCGTTTTCATATTTTATTGGTCACACGGTTCAAAAGTTAAGGGGGTTAAGTTAGGACACGATTTATGCAACGTTCGGAGCGATTATTTCCAAAAATATTCACTCAATCATAAAAGTTGATTATAAACCTTAAAATGATTTTGAAAGACCTGTTGAATGATGCACCACACGTTTATGTTTGCTGCTAAAAAAAGTTTAGCTTCTGTTACATGTATGGAGTACCCCCCCTAAAAAGATTTATTATTATTATTTAGCTATTAAACTAAATAGCGGCTACTACAAGACACCTTGTCACCAAATTTCATCAAGATTCATTGAGTAGTCTTTGAATAAAATGCCTGTCACATACGGACGGACAGAGAGACAGACAGACAGACAGACGGACATGACGAAAGTATAAGTTTCCGTTTTTGCCATTTTGGACACGGAACCCTAAAAAGTGTACCATTTTGACTTTTGACATCGATCTAAAATCTATTATTTATGATTATGTAAAGCTAGAATAAGGAGGTTGTGTTATATAGGTCGTTTGAATTTTTTTTAATGTTGTTATGTTTACCTATGTCAAACTGGCTGTGTGAAAAATCTTGTGTTATGTTCTACCAGTTTTTTTATAATACTAACTTTAAAAAAATATAGCAATAGAAACTACGCGTGTTCAAAGACACCTCTCTGTTTTTTACAAGTACATATTTGGAATTTTAGGCTTTCAACTCTGAGGAAAAGGCAGCTATGTGGAAGGATATGCGCCCACATATTATGAAGTGTGCGAAAGCGGACCTCTCCATGCAAGAGATCGCGGAATTAAAGAAGAATGACCCTGAAGCTTTTATCTGTAAATATGAATGTTTCCTCAAAAGTATTGGAGTTGTGAGTATTTTATTTTTGTATTAATCTAATCATTCTAAACTTAGATAGCTACTCATGGTTGTTAAAACAAAACAATCTATGTAATATAACTTTATCTGGATTTTCGGTTTCAGTTTGATGACGATAACGTCTTTTACCCAGAAAAGATGGCTGAACTCGCTAAGAAGTACATCAAAAACCCCGATGTATCAGCTAAATTTGAAACAACTTTAAAAGAATGTTCTGAAGGTTAGTTTAATCAGTTTACATTTCTTCTACTACCAAACTACACAATATTTTATATTTTTATAAAAGATTAGCATTAGACAGTGTCTTCTTTAGTTAAAAAATTTTGATGTTTTATTTAGAAGGTAAAAAGCATTGTCAAAACGTTTTATGGAAGGAAGAAGTTCAATTTTTTTCTTCTTTGTCTTCTTCATTATATTCTTGCTCCTGTTTACTTTATTTTACTTATGCGTGATAAAAAAGGTCATTCATTTCTTTTTGATTGTTCAAATAAAATTTATGATGATTCATATGCTAGCTTTACTTTGGCCAATATTTAAACTAATATGTGTTTAAATATTGGCCAAAATAAAGCTAGCTATTGGCCAAAATAAAGCTAGCTGTACTTAGTAGTTTTAACCATTGTAAGTGGATGCTCCCGTTACGTTGTTTCCATTAAGGTTGATATATATTATTATTAGAGATGAGAGAGAGATTTTTTTATTAGCTATACTAATATTATAAAGCTGAAGAATTTGTATGTTTGGTTGAACGTGATAATCTCAAGAACTACTCTTTCGAATTGAAAACTTCGAACCAGTCCTAGAATGTGTTGGATAGATCATATATCGAGAAAAGGCTATATGCACACTACGACTAATAGGAGCTGAGTATCAATGAAAAATGTTACAAAAACGAAAAAAAATGACGCAGACAAAATTGGGCGGGTTAGCTAGTTTGTAATATAATCTCCATCAGCTTTCTAATATGGTGCGTTGGTAGCAGAACCTTACACACCGACCTTACTGTTTATAAGAAAACATTCGCGAGTTTTTATTACCTTGTTCTTTTCTCCTGCTTTAGGTAGGTATATATTGCTTTGCAAACTTGGCATTACATGTAGGATTTTATAAGCTACGGGTCTTAATCGCGTAAATATTTTATGGCTAAATACCTTTGTTTTATTGCCCGACGTTTCGACCGTATTACAACGGCCGTGGTCACGGGTAGTTTAAACTACCCGTGTATACAGTCTACTATACTGAAAATTCAGTTTACGAATATATACGTACATGTAGATATGACTTATCATAAGCGTCGCTTTCTAAGTGAATTTTAAATTAATTGCCCTAACTTGGTGATTTCAGTGAATGACAAAGAAATTAAAGAAGGAGACGGAAAATGTATGAAGGCCAAGTTGCTGTTACAATGTCTTGCCTCACATAGAGAAGAAGTAAGTACTTTGCATACATACATACATACATATCAACCCATATGATGTCCCACTGCTGGACACGAGTCTCCCCAGTAGTACCTACCTTGCACGTTACTGAAGAATTTCTCAACCCACATGATGTACCACTGCTGGACACGAGTCTCCCCAGTAGTACCTACCTTGCACGTTACTGAAGAATTTATCAACCCGTA
Source organism: Herminia tarsipennalis (assembly GCA_945859575.2). NCBI lineage: Eukaryota > Metazoa > Arthropoda > Insecta > Lepidoptera > Erebidae > Herminia > Herminia tarsipennalis. The sequence goes on along the minus strand of OX243844.2, from coordinate 10,404,082 downwards.
TGATGTCCCACTGCTGGACTCGTGTCTCCCCAGTATTACATACCTTGCATGTTACTGAAGAATTTTTCAACCCATATGATGTCCCACCGCTGGACACGTGTCTCCCCAGTATTACATACCTTGCATGTTACTGAAGAATTTTTCAACCCGTATGATGTCCCACTGCTGGACACGTGTCTCCCCAGTATTACATACCTTGCATGTTACTGAAGAATTTTTCAACCCATATGATGTCCCACTGCTGGACACGTGTCTCCCCAGTATTACATACCTTGCATGTTACTGAAGAATTTTTCAACCCATATGATGTCCCACTGCTGGACACGTGTCTCCCCAGTATTACATACCTTGCATGTTACTGAAGAATTTTTCAACCCATATGATGTCCCACCGCTGGACACGTGTCTCCCCAGTATTACATACCTTGCATGTTACTGAAGAATTTTTCAACCCGTATGATGTCCCACTGCTGGACACGTGTCTCCCCAGTATTACATACCATGCATGTTACTGAAGAATTTTTCAACCCATATGATGTCCCACTGCTGGACACCTGTCTCCCCAGTATTACATACCTTGCATGTTACTGAAGAATTTTTCAACCCATATGATGTCCCACCGCTGGACACGAATCTCCCCAGTAGTACCTACCTTGCATGTTACTGAAGAATTTTTCAACTCGTTTGCCATCCCACTGCTGGACACGGGTCTCCCCAGTAGTACCTTGCATGTTACTGAAGAATTTTATTCGATACTATAGACTACTATAAGATTTTAAACGGAACTATTTAATTTTAAATTATTGGTATTTGAGTAAGGCCATTAAATCTTTTAGAATTATTCAAATTAAACACTAAAAAAACTTTTATTTCAGGGTCTTCTGAGCCAATAGGAGTATAACACTCAACTTTGCACATTCAAGAATAAATGGACCTTGGTAGCACATTCTTTCATTGCATTTAATAATTTCTTACCTTACACGATAAACTATTTTAACTACTACAAAATTAATATTTATGCCTGACTCTTAAAGTGATATTTTTGGTTTACGTAGATAATAAATTCTATAAAAATGACGGATAGTTTTATTTTTTAAGACAAGTGCCTCTAAAAGCCTCATAAAATTCTTTCCACAGCACCAGGTTTCCCGCTTTTACCATCTAGGCTATTCCTGAAACCTTTTTTAGATATTTAATCAATCTACCAACTAGGTTTACCGTCCGCGAAGCGTTATTACCTTGTCTAAATTTTAAATTGTAATCAGCACATTTCGCCTCGACTGTCAGGAATTATTATATTGGTTATTAATATGTTATAATATTGGTTATTAATATGACATAAAATATGACCAAGACTATCAACATTTATTATTTACTAGCTTTGGCCCGCGGCTCCGCCCGCGTGTATGTCGGTTATAGCGATAAAAACCTTTGTCCTATGTCCTTCCCCGGTAATAAATAATATTATAATAATATTAATCTCTGATTTTTAAATAGTGTTTTTTAACAATTTTGAGTCATTACTAATAAATATGATTTATACAAAATGAACGACATTTAACTATTTTGAACGTTCAATTTAAAAAATATGAACATTTTAATTAACTATATTTAATTCAATACTTTTGTTTTTGACTGTCGGCTTATAAAATAAATAAAACCGGGCAAGAGCATGTCGGACATCAACGTGTGGCACGTTATTCGACAGGTCTTTTAAAAACATTTTAAGGTTTCTAACCAATTTTTTTGATTGAGTGAATATTTTAGGAAATAATAGCTCGGAAAGTTGCATACATTGTGTCCCTCCCCCCCCCCCCATAACAATTGAACCGTGGGACCAAAAAACAATATCACACAAGTAGCGCTTAATAAATAGTTTCAACTAAAATTATTGTGGACATCATCGGGCATACCAAGTGCGTTGCCCAACAAAAGGGCGTAAGTGCCATGAATATACTCTTTTTTTCTGATGCAATTACTCAAGGGTGCGGAACCCTACACTGAGCATGGTCCGACATGCTCTTGCCCGGTTTGAGCTTCTTTAGCCTGAAAAAAAGAGTAGGCATATAAGTATTATCGGAATGATATCAAAGTATTACAATATTCCTAAAGTATTTATTTATAATTGGATATAATGTATGAAATTTTTATGCCCAATTAAGAAAATGGAGTTATTTACAATTTCTGTTTAACTGAGATAGTATAATTTCTTGTTACATTTTAAAAGAAATAGATTATCAAAACAGTAACAATTAGTACTTGCCATTGTTGACAAAATTTCAAACAAACTGGCATTTATAAACGGTAAATATTGTCCAAAATGTTCGCATTTGTACATGTAAGAATATTTGCAATCATTTACATGACAGGGGTTAAACCTAGACAAATTAATAATCTTTGGTAACTTTTTAAAATATTTGTAATATATATCTAATAAGAAAAAGTAACTGACGAAGAAACGAACAAGACAAAGTCCTTCCTTTAGTCATAAAAATGGACAAACCTTTATAACATATCTTTGCAACTTTATCAATATTAGCTATCTCTTGCCAATAAAGGTTCAGTATCAAGCATGGTCATAGAATCAAGCTGTAAGGTAAATCACTGATTCACGAGATGAAATTCCAATTCACTACAACTAGAGAAATATGAGGTCTAGTAACATAGTCCAGATAGGTGCTCGGGTACGATTCCTAAGTCTGGACTTAAAATTTTTCTATTTTTCAAAAATGGATCGTGGATAGAAGTTCACGTTTTGCCGGCTTTTGAAATCGATTTCAATCTTTAGTTATAGAAGATATAGATCTATACTTATACTGGTGGAGCTCCATTGAAAGAGACCTCAAGAAAGCATAGCTGCACGAAACGACAACCAGTGCACCTATGCAAAAGTTTGACTTGACTCAGGAAAGTGAGGAGACACGACCCCAAAAAATGGGATAAGGAGAGGATGAATTTCTTCTTCTACTTCTTTAGAATGGATACGGTATTTAAATTCATCATCATCATCAGTCTATTCACCAGTCCACTGCTGGACATAGACCTCTCCAATTGCACGCCACTTTGTTCTATCTTCGGCTTCTCGCATCCAGCTACTGCCAGCCGTTTGATTTAAATTCGCATTCAGGAAAATATTCATATTTAATGTGCGATAATTCAGTCAGGAAATATACGTTTAAAATTGGAAATGTACAAATCATACAACTACGATAAACGTTTTGGAACACAAAATATTAAATTTGTGAGTGCCCTCATTATGCAAGCCTAATATTTTTACAAGTGTACATGGAATAAACAGTGCGAAGTGCGAAATTGTCGCTATTATCAAACAAAGAAACTATGGGTATTTCCTATAGGTATATATATGGGATAGACGTGATATAATAGTATTACATATTAAAGAGCTGAAGTAGGAAGTTATCTAAAAATGTTTGGTCAAAAGATTTTAATATTCGTAGTTTTAGTACTTTGCTGGGGAAGTTTCGTCGTAGATGCGGTAAGAATTCTTTTTCTCTAATAAACCTTTATAATTACTAGCTTTTACTTTTTGTTTGGTTTTATAGTCAGTGCTATTCCGAGTTCTTATTCACACAATCACGAAGTTTGTGAAAATGGATGTATGGATGGAGTATGCAAAAACTACTGAATGGTTTTTAATGAAACTTAACATTTTCTTTCTTTTTCTTTTTACTTTTTTTTTCCTTTTTTAACGTGGTTTATACATCTGGGTCACGATGTTTTATTCGTGACCGTGGCAAGCCCGTGCGAACTGTCAAAATAATAATAATAATATATTGGGACAACTCACACAACGCTATCTGATCCCAAACTAAGCAGAGCTTGTACTATGGAAACCACATAACTGATAAACATACATATATATTTATAAATACATACATATTATACGCAAATAACACCCAGACACAGAATAAACCATCGTGCTCATCACACAAAGTTTTATCCTGGGTGGGGATCGAACCCACGACCTCTTGCGTAGCAGTCGGATACACTCCTACCGCGCCACAGAGGTTGTCAATAAAAATCTTGTCATAATGGTAAATGGAGAGCTGCGTTTAGAAACTTATAAACGCACATGCGCAGCAGACATATTTGAGCGCACCGCGCATGGTCAGTTCAAACGGGCTTGCCATGGACACGGAATAAAGATCGTGAATAAGGACCCAGATGTATAAACCACGTTAAAAAAAAGTAGTAAAACCGGAGAAGAAAGAAAATGTCAACTTTCATTAAAACCGTTCAGTAGTTTTTGCATACTCTATCCATACATCCATTTTCACAAACTTTATGATTTAATGTAATGGTAGGGTATTTTTTTTAAACGTAACTCTAGCTATTAAGTATATAAGTATATTTTTTTTTTTTTTTTTTTTTTTTTTTTTTTCTCTGTAAAGAGTAAAAGTTTTACTCTTTAAAATATTACAATCTAACATTGGAGCTAATAAGTAATTTTATGTTAACTTAAACTGCTAAAATACTTAATCTAAGAAATTATCCATTGATTTTTCTTAGTGTCTGATAAATTGATAACACTTTGTTCTTGTGTTTTAAATGTGAAGCACTGTCACTGTCACTATTTTTCTCACTTAACACTACACTAACTCAAATGGCTTAGTTCTTTTGAGTCTTCGTTTTAAGTCCGTACAATCGAGGAGTTGGATAGCCTCAAGATTGACATGGCTATGAAGTCTTTTGTCATGAGCTTCTGCGAATTTTCGAATCACTTGATCTACGAATTCCACTTGTAGGTCCCGGTGAAGATCGTTATTGCGGATATACCAAGGTGCACTTACAATGTCTCTTAGCACTTTGTTTTGAAAGCGTTGGATTATATTTCTGTTACTCTGTTTGGTACAGCCCCAAAGCTGTACTCCATAAGTCCATATGGGCATAAGGACTTGTTTATATATTAAAAGTTTGTTAGGGATTGACAAATTGGAAGTCCTTCCGATTAGCCAATACATCTGTTTGTAGAGAATATCTAGTTGTTCTCGTTTCTTTTTGACGTGAGCTTTCCAACGTAGTTTCACGTCAAGAGTCATACCGAGATACTTAGCCGTATTAGCATATGGGATAGTCTGGTTATTAATATATATTGGATGGTATTGCGGTTTCCTGTTGGTAAAATCGATATGAATCGATTTTGATTCATTTAGTTTAATGTGCCACTTTTGGGTCCAGTTATACACTTTTCTAACAGCTGTTTGGACATTTTCTACAGCTTCCTTATGAGAATTACCTACAGACATTATGGCCGTGTCGTCAGCGAAGGTTGCAATAGTGTTGTTTTCTAATTCTGGGATATCAGAGGTGTATAATAGGTACAGGACCGGCCCTAGCACACTTCCCTGCGGTACCCCAGCTTTTATTTCCTTAAGTTCGGAGTAGGCATTTTCCTGTCTGATCCTGAACATTCTGTTTGATATATAAGACTCTAATATATCGGCAAACTGTTTGGGCAGCATGACGTTTAGTTTATATATCAACCCTTTGTGCCACACTTTATCAAAAGCTTGCGCAACATCTAAGAAGACAGCAGAGCAAACCTTTTTCTCTTCTAAACTTTTTTCTATAACGTTTACGATTCGGTGTATCTGGTCTATTGTCGAATGTTTCGCCCTGAAGCCGAATTGATGGTCAGGTATTAGGTTCCGTTCCTCAATTAATGGCTTAAGTCTTTTCAGCAAGAGCTTTTCAAATAATTTTGACATAACAGGCAATAAGGAAATAGGCCTGTAGGATGTCGTTTCCTCAGGGGGTTTCCCAGGTTTTACGATCATAATTACTTCTGCTACTTTCCAGATTGAAGGTACATGCTTTAGCCTGAAAGTTGCATTGATGATATTTGTTAGTTTAACTAGAGCTTTCCGGGGCAGGTTTTGAAGGATTATTCCTGTGATAAGGTCATAACCTGGAGCTTTTCTAGTATTAATATTTAACCTTATTTCATTTTCAACTTCCTTCGGTGTTACAAATTTAATTTCTAGTTGGTTGTGCTGAAGATTATGATGGGTTATATCTTCAGTGAGTCCTTCATTGGGTTGAAATATCGATTGTAAATGTTGCGCAAATCTTTTAGCTTTTTGCTCATTGTTGGTGGCCCACTTCCCATTTTCTTCCCTTATTGGAGGGAGTGAAGGAATTGGGCGTTTCAATTTCTTGGTTGCTTTCCAGAGTGAGTAATTGGTATTACGGTCATTGGCCAGAGCATCCAAATATTTTTTTGTCGAGTCATTTTTGAACTCTTGAATTTTTCGTGTCAGTAGTTTCGTGAGATAGTTTAGAGTCTTTTTATCGTTCGGTGATCTTGTCTGTTGCCATTTTTTTCGCTGTTTTCTTTTATCCCTCAATAGGGTTACAATATATCGGGGATATTGATTTTCTTGTAATTTCTTAGCGATTTCGGGTGTGTTTTGCCATGCTGACTGTTGAATATCTGAAGTAAATTTCTCTGTTTCAAAATCAAGTTGTTCAGCATTTCGAATGGGTACTTTAAGATTTATTTTTGATTCTAAATCTATTCGAAAGCTTTCCCAATCTGTTTTGATATTTACAAGGCTAGGGTTGTTTTCTTTTAGCAATATATTTTCACTGAGTGTCAGAATTATAGGTGAGTGATCGGAACTCATATCAAAACCTTCTTTGATACTCACATGGTTGCGTGAGATATTTTTGAAAATAAAAAAATCTACTAGATCTGGTATTTTCTTTGGGTCCGTCGGCCAATATGTTGGTTTTCCTGTAGATAGTACGTCACATTTAGTTTCTGTCATAGCACTTAGTAGTGCTCGACCCTTTGGATTGTTTAATCTAGAGCCCCAATGCGTGTTTTTGGCATTGAAGTCGCCTCCAAGAATAAACCGATTTCCCAGTTTTTGTAGAAAATTAATGTATTGTTCTTTTTTTATAGAATACCTTGGTGGACAATATATTGCTGAAACAGTGATGGTTGCATAGCGTTTGGTTTCGATTTGTATTGAAACAGCTTGTATTTCATGTTCTTCCCATATCATGCTTTGATAATGTGAAATATTTTCTTTTATGATCACGGAGCTGCCTCCCCTTGCACAGTTGTTAGGGTGAATAGCGTGATATATCTTGTAGCCTTTTAGCCTGATAAAAGATTGTTTTGTGAAGTGAGATTCAGAAATCAGACACACGTCGATGTTTTCTCTATCTAAGACAACTTGCAACTCATGCTGATGTTGAAGTAGTCCATTTGAATTCCAGTTCATAATTTTTAGAAAGATATTCATGACCGCTGTTTAGGCATAGCATCTGTAGCGCTATGTTCTATTTTCTTAAGGCGTTCATCAAATAATGACATAAACTTAAGTATTTTGTTTATGTTTTGTTGCAAGTCTGAGTCATTGTTTACACTGTTCGTGGATTTAGACACTGTTTGTGCATATGTTTTATCGGACCTCGTTTTGCTAGACTGGCATGGTTGCAGTGCGACCGTGACCTTCCTTGGTTGCGTAGTGCTTGTGTCAGCATTCTTATTATTACTATTATGCTGTATGATTTTTTTCTTTAAGTTTTTATTTTTAAAACTTTGCAGCTCTTTGGCTACTACACAGCCTCTGTAATTTGCGGGATGTTGTTCACCACAATGTATACACTTAGGTTTGTCTGTTGCCGGTTTTTGGCAGTCTTTTGTAAGGTGCTTGCCGACACACTTAACACACCTCGGCTCTTTCGAGCAATATTTCTGCGTATGCCCGTACGCCTGGCATCGTTTACATTGGGGAATTAATTTTGGGGTTTTTAGGGGCTGGATTTCAACTTTACATCCTAAAATATTTTGAATACTATAGATTTTATTTATATCCTGGTTATTTTTGAATGTAAGTATGAATAAATTCAGAGGCTCTTTATTTTTCCACTTAAGTTTATTAACTGCGGATTCTATTTCATAGCCTTTTTTCTGTAGATCCTCAATAATCCTTTCAGGCTTGCATGTGAAATGTAGTTTTTTAGCAACTACTCTAATGGGCCGATCCTGCTTATTCTCATAAGAATGCCACAAACAGTTATTGGAAGACAGGTGTTTGGTAATCAGCCTGTATGCTTCCTCGTTGTTGGCATTCACTTTAACGCTGTCTCCATGCAGCATTTTTACGGTGAAAGGATCACCTGACAATCCCGCTACAAGAAAGTCGTAAAACTTTTGGTAGTTTTCGATACCGTCCACTATAACGGGGGGAGGCCGGGGACTCTTTTTTATTTTATTTTCTTGGGTGTCCTCACATGTTAGTGAAGATTTCGAAGCGGGTGATGGTGTTGAGTTGAGTTTTCTTTTCTTTCGATTTTTAACTCGCACCCACTCCGTTTCCTTGGCTAGTTCTTCTTCATCAGTGCAATATTCAGCACGTTCTGAAGAAGTATTGGTTACTTCTTTCACGGAAGATTGTTTGAGTTGCTGATTTTCTTGCAACAGTTGCCCAACCTGTTGTTGAATAATGTTCAGTTGGTCTTGCAATTCTTGGACCTGAAGTTTCAGTTCTTCTTTAGCGATTTTTTCTTGTTGGTAATAGTTGTACAATAAACGTTCATTTTCAGATTTGAGCGTAATGTTTAGCTTAGCAGGGGATGTACCACTAGCCATTTTGATTGAAAGTTTTTTATAATTTACCTATCAAATAAATTAAATCATCTAACTAATAACACCGTGATACGCGGAAGTAGGTCATCGCGACGCGCACTACCGACCGTGGGCGCACGGCAGCGAGCGCGGGCGCTGCTGCGTATGCACTTTATCTAGAGCACGAGAGCGTTGCAATCGACACGTTCGCTCTGCTGAGAATCAAAACGATGACTGATATATAAGTATATGATTCTTTTTTTCAGGGTCTAGGTTCAGAGGAAAAGGCCGCTATGATGAAAGAGCTGTTTCCTTTATATTTGAAGTGTATCAAAGGTCCTCCTCTCACCCCTGAGCAAGTTAAAGATCTGAGGAAAAATGATTTGGACACGTTTTCCTGCTACTATAGTTGTTTCTTAAAAAATCTTGGAGTGGTGAGGAAAAAATCGGTTTTGTAACATACTTAGTTCGTTTTAAAAATGTTAACCACGATGTGAAGCAAACGCTTACTTACCTACACTAGACTGTTAAAGTTAAATCCTGTTAGCTAGATGTCGCAGCGAGCTTGGTACAGCCTCGTTATTTTAACCTTCTACAGAGTATAAGAAAACTAAAAAAAAAGAATTAATGATATCAGTAAAATCATTCTCTAGTTATTTCGTGACCAAGGGAAATAGGGATTCATTTTATATTTATACAGGTGACTTTTAATTCAGTCGATATAATTCAAGGGGTAAGCCCGCGTGTAGTCCAGGTAATGAAAATAATAAACAATATTTTTATTCGCTAGGTATTTACATAAATAATTTTGATTTTTATAGCGCATGCGCACCAGTTATCAGTTGCATAATTTGATTTGTTACATAAAACGTTGACATTTTCAGTTTATTTGTTATACTAGCTGCCCCGTGCAACTTCATATGCGTAAATTTTCTTCGTTTTTGCAACATTTCTCGTCGCTGCTCCACTCCTATTAGTCGTAGCGCGATGTTATATAGCCTATAGCCTTCCTCGATAAATGGGCTATCCAACAAAAAAAGTTTTTTTCAAATCGGACCAGTAGTTCCAGAGATTAGCGCGTTTAAACAAACAGACAAACAAACAAACTCTTCCGCTTTATAATATTAGTATAGATTTAACCTCCTCAATGACTTTGTTTACATGTTTATCGATAGACCATGACATCTGTATATTTTTTTAACAATTTATTTGGCAATATTTCAATGTAAAACGATTGTATTACAGGTGTCTACTGAATCTCTCATTAAATAAAATAAACATTAAATTTGGGATCGAAATCGAATATGATGTCAGAATTTCGCGCATTACATTTTTTCTACTTAAGTACATTCGATTTGCAAGGATAAATACCTTCGACAGAATTGCAACGGGTTTTATTGCCGTGATCACGGGTAGACTCAGTCTACCCGTGACGGTCACGTGACCACGGCAATAAAACAAAGGTATTTGCCTTAAAATAAAATATTTACGCGATTAGACCCGTAGCTTATAAAATTCTATACTAAGTACATTAGGTCAAGGTGTACCAAAAGTGTACTAAAAACTTTTTTTTCAAAATATCGATTATCAGGTTTCAAAAGCAAACAGACAAAAAAAAAACAAAAAAAATCCGCGACATTAGGCATTCCGTGCTTATCGCTTTTAACCGATTCAGCTACTGAATCATGCACGTGGCTTTTAATAATTAGACTATGTTTACACGTAATAAAGCCCAGGCTCATAATGTAATTTTAAATACATTTAGTTTTGTTGTTATTGATTTTCAGGTTGATGACAATGATGTATTTAGTGCTGACAAGGTATCTGAAGTTGCTCGCCGCTACATAAAAGACCCCGAAATGTTAAGGAAATTTGAAAACGTTTCCAAGGATTGCACTAAAGGTATCTATTTATCGTAATCTATTATACTATGGCAACTTTAATAGAACCTATAAAACCTGACTCAGACGAGCGGAATGTAGTTCGACAAGCGGCTTAGAAAACAGTTCGGCAGTCGGCGGTTCTAACAAGCTGTTCACTAACGGCCAAACAACACATTCGCATGCTTGCGCTTCTGCTCGTGTCCGTTATATATCACTTTGAACATGACCATGTGAATGCACTATATTAAGATCAATTGAAGTCAATAAGATATGCTGCTGTAGTGCGAACGCACAGGAGAGCGGCAGATGACGACAACGGCAAATAATACTATTACTACGAAGCAACTTTTATAGCGCGATGTGCGGGCGGTAGGACAGAAAGTTTCTCCATCGCCCACACACCGCGAAATCCCCGTTTTCGTCTCCTCCCACTCCCTTTTAACACCATAGGCAAGGACTGAGTTAAGCGGTCACACTATAGAAGACATAGAAGGCATAAAAGTTCATGGTCCAATTAAGATTTTGCCTGTAAATAGTGTGAGTTAAAACAAATTTTAAAAATTACAATATACAATTAGTCAACGACTTGCCGCTACGTCAACTCACTTTATCTTGTTATTTTTAAATTTACTTTAACACGACGATTTAAATTAGGTAATCTTAATTGCAAGTTATGAGCCGTGTCGGATCGGTGCTGTGAATATGAGCAACGACGAATAAAGTGATGACGATGACAAAATTAAACAAAAAAAGACAGAGGTATCTTATGGACACCCGGTTGGAACGCGATTCCTTTTGCTATTTCTTTGTTGGGTTTGTATTAACTAATAATTTTAAAAAAATCTGCAAAATCAAAACATTTTAAAAATTGTCCTAAGTATTACAAATTAAGATTTTACACCCATATATTACTCACAGCCGTTTGACATAGGTAAAATAAACATTACAACCTTTTACAAAAATACAAACAACCTATACATAATCATAAAAAATAGATTTGATCGATGTCAAAATGTTACACTTTTTCCGCCTAGCCTCTCAGCCCACAAACAAAAACATGCGACAAGGAACTACGTTCCAAAAAAGAAAACCATTTTTTTGGATCATTATTGCTTTTAAAAAATATATATTGTGGCGATTTGAGAATCTCCTTTTTTTGAAGTCTGTTGGAAAAACAAAAAAAAAATGTGTTTCTCACCAATTTCCTAATCAGTAGGTACAAACCTACTAATTGTACAGACTTAAGTTATATATAGTATACATACGCATAAGTCTGGCAGTACATAAAATAATTTGGTGGTAGTAAGTAATATTTAGCTCTATTACAGTGACTCTATCTTCTGAAGTAGGTTATGGCCTTTAGATGAGAAGATAGCGTTCCACAATTTTATTTAAATTAAAATAATACGTATTGCATGTCACTGCCTTTTAGTTTAAAATGCGCGTACATTTGTGTGCGTGCGTGCGCGCGCACGCGCGCGTGTTTGTGTGTGTGTTTGTGTGTGTGTGTGTGTGTGTGTAGTGTGAGGGAGTTTGTTGAACTGCGTGTCTGCATTCAGATTTTTTTTGTGTATTTATGTCAACAGTTTCTCAGTATCATTTTAGTTTAATTTCGATAATAATGTTTTAACCCTTAGCTTATGCTTGTTAGAAAAAACATTTACCGTTTACATTAACATTTTCATGTAGTCATCCTCATCATTTTTCATTACGTAAACTACATACCTAAGTATTAATAGTAATTATAAGTATTTTGATCAAACCATTGCCAAAATAGGTGCAGGAACTACTTTGTGTACTTAGGTACTTGGGTTTCCCCTTTTATATGCGTCATTGTCAGTTCTATTATTGGTCCGTACCTCATCTGATTACTCGGTTTTAGTTTTTTGGCCATTGCCTTTTCGTCAACTTATTTCATTCTTTTCCTATCGTTCAGATATATTCTACGAGGGTCAAACTGAAAGTTCTTAGAAAATCAAAAACTGATTACATTAGCCAGTTATTAGTTTTATTATATCTTTTCAAAATATTGTCCATTCACGTCAATACACCGCTGCATGCGATGGAACCACTGGGAAAAGCACTTTGCCCACTCGTTCTTAGGGGTCTCTTCAATGGCATCGCGATACGCAGACACCGCTTCTTCAGCATTCATAAACCGCTTTCCTTTAAGTTTTTCTTTAATTTTTGGAAATAAATAAAAATCACAAGGCGCGAGGTCGGGGCTATACGGCGGGTGACCCAGTAATTCAACGTTTGATGTCGCCAAATAGTCGATCGTTCGCTTGGCGGTGTGCGACGAGGCATTGTCGTGGTGAAGGAGGATCCTACTGCGAGGTCGTTTCTCTCGAACTTTTTCCAAGACAAGTGGCAAACAATTGGTAGTGTACCATTCTGCAGAAACTGTTTTTTGATCCTCTAACACAATTGTTGCGAAATGACCTATCCTTCCAAAGAACGAGGCCACCATTTTTTTTCCCGCACTTCGATCTCTTTTCACTTTAGTTGGCAACTCCTCGAAAGGAAACACCCACTGAGCAGATTGTCTTTTGGTTTCAGGATCATAACAGTAAATCCAGCTTTCGTCACCTGTTAGTATGTCGAACACAGCATTTGAGTCACCTCCGTTAAATCTTTCAATCATTTTACGGCACCAGTCCACACGATGGAGTTTTTGAGCCTCAGTCAAATTATGAGGTATCCACCGGGCGCAAAGCTTCCTGACCGCTAAATGTTCGTGGAGGATTTTGTGCACTTGACTCATACCGATGCCTAAGCTTGTCCGAATCTGCTGATAGGTCACTCTTTTGTCAGTCTCTATCATACGCCGCACAACACAGATGTTATCTTCAGTCGTCGCCGTAGAAGGCCGTCCCTCACGTAAATCATCAGTGAGATTAGTGCGACCACGTTTAAACTCATTAAACCAGTTGTAAACAGTCGCACGAGATGGGGCTTCATCGTGAAAGGCCAATCGTAGTCTATCATAACTTTCTTGTTGACTTAAATGACATCGAAAGTCATAAAAAATCATTGCACGAAAATTTTCTCGTGTTAAATTCATGTTGACGTGACACAGACAATTTTCAATTTGCCGCCAAATCGTAAAACAAATGACAAATGAATGAAATATGTACTCAGTAATATTGGCAAAGAGTTATATTTTTAAATTTTAGAATTATTTTTTTATTATATAGTTTATAAGTGGCCAGTTCTAAGAACTTTCAGTTTGACCCTCGTATGTTAGAGTGAGATGCATTCCGAGTTCATTTCAAATTCACATTTGTAGCAATGTTACGAATAATTTCATTTCAATTCATTAAAACTCAAAATTCTTTGCTCACTTAGGCAGCAAAATCATACATTTCTGATAAGTAATGTTCCTACATGTAAAGCATAGCTAATTCCAACTTTGAAAAGTATAACCGAAGAAAAGAACAAGGTAATAAAAACCTGCGGCCATCTTTATTGTTCAATGTTTACAATTTTGATTGTTGTTTGTATACAGTTTGTATACTCGTCTGAAAAGTGAACCTGATCCTGGGTACGCTCATGGGCTGTATAAATATATACAGTGTGTGTAACTGTAGAAACGTGTATATAAAATATTTTCATTTCAGTGAACGCAATGGAAGTAAAGGATGGTGACAAGAGCTGTGGTAAAGCTAAGCTGCTACTAGACTGTGTTTCCACACACAAAGATATTGTAAGTTCAATGCTTATACATCAATGAAGCATACAATTTACATGACCATTATTTCCTGCGAGTACTGAATTTTGAACCTTTGAGTAGCTACAAAACATTAATGACTTTTAAAGTCTCTGTTACCTAACATTAAAAAACCCCGACACGTAAGACAAAACCTAGAATATCTTCAAAACGATTGAACAGATTTTCACCAAACAAAGCGCAAGAGGTCGTGGGTTCAATTCCCACATAGGACATAGATACACAAATAAAACACCACTCATCTTCCTGGGTAGGGGATTAAAATGCATTGGATGTGTGTACGACTACTACGTAAAGTCACCATGATCCAAATAAAGTCAGAACAAGTATGACTGGACTGGAAGTACGCCCAGAGCCTGGTCGTAATTTTAGTACGTTAGGGCACAGATAATATAATACTATACTGTTAGGGTAAGGTTGTTTATGTCGTACCCCCTTAGGGAAAATGCAGTAATATTTAAACTAATTGAAATTAAACTAAATCTTTAGAGTTCATTCATTCTTTATTTACGAGTAACTATAATAAAGTTTATAGATCAAAATAAAATTATTTTATTTAAGTAGTTATTTAGAAGTTTTTCAAAAAAGTACTTTCTTTACGCCTAACGACCGGTCTCAATAATCTATCTATCGATGGATTTGGCTACTAGGGGTAGAATTTTGACATATTTTGTATGGAGCTTATGTCAAATATATGCCTCTAGTAGCCAAATCCATCGATAGATAGTTTATTGAGACCGGCCGTTAGTCGTATTTAGAATAAGAGCTAAGTTTTCCGTTAAATCGATGTTGTTTCCGGAATACGCAAGGACAAAGTCACATGATCTTTTGAATGTCTGTAAACTATTCTTTGCCTTATTAAAGCGATATAAAAATTTATATCTTTACGGTACAACTAAGAAATTTCCCATAGGTACGAATTCAGCAACGGTACATACCCTGATTCAAAGTTTTAAACCACAGCTATTGACATAATATAAAAGATTTTACCTACAGCATATTAATACGATATTTTTTTTTTCAGTCAATATTTACCGACTAAGAAGAACCACTTCACACATTGAAAAAGAAAATGAATGCACTAGCAATGGCTTTGTTTAGTTTTTTTTGTTTATTTTAGTCTTTTTTTAATGTAATAAATGTTTTGATGTTTTTCGTAACCCTTTTATTTCTCATCTTATTTATCTTTTACCTGTTATTTAAGCAGCACACAATAACTGAATTTCTGAACGTTAGTCGTTGGTGCAATAAATGGTATACATAATAAATTTTCTGCTTATACAACGTATAGCATTAGTCACAATTCTGCAATCGGATTTGCCGTCACGGTAGGTGCTTATGCCGTATACTACTATTCGTTGCTGAAAATTGACAACAAGGATTAATTATAATTGATGAAAACCGGGCATGTGCATGTCGGGCCACGCACAATGTAGAGTTCCGTAAGCACCCCCCCCCCTCCATCCGAAAAATGCGGCTTACGAAGTAGGTTTTCTAGTTTTCCTTTTAATTTCACTAAGTATTTAAGATGACAGAGCTTGCACTTGACTGTAACAAAAAAATACATTTTAAATCCTAATAATTCACAAACGGATCACAAATCTAAAAATGGTCTTTCAAACCCCTAAACGTTTTTAAAAGCGTTTAGTCGACATTTGACATATTCTACTTTTGACACCATAGTCTATTATTTTAGAGATTCTACTTATAGCAGATTCTACATTCGACAGATTCCTCAATGGATAAATAAAAAAACTGTTTTTAAATACAATATTTATTAATTGAAAGTAATGCGTATAATACGGGTACAGTATAATTAGTAGAGTTTGTATAAGATTTACCCTCTATAAGGAAAGTAAAAAGTTAATAGAAAGTTGGCAAAGGCTTGGGAACACTGTTAAATGTACCATCACCAAAGTTCAATCTTGCCCTGCTCAAAAATTTTTTGGATAATTTTGCCATATAGACTAATATTTTCTCTTCTGTTCCTTAGGCCTAGGGTCTCAGGAATAATCACGTCTTCAATTTTCTCAAATGACAGTCGTTCAGCACTCAAATACCTTTTTCTATGCCCTGTACCTACTACTATATCTTTTTTTAAAGCGCTTTAAGTAGTATATAGGAGCATTAGATAAATAAATATTAGTTGAATTATAATTCCGTATAAACATAGTTTTATAATCCCAGGGATTGTTAATAATAATAACAACTATTTATTTCAGGTTACAAAAGCCCATATTAAATAAACACAAACCAATAAATCTTATGGCATTGATGGTATCTCACCTCAACATTTAAAAGATCTCATTTCTGTCTCAGCTGGTGATGCTGGCGTTCAACTTTTAAATTCATTATCTAAATTAGTTAACAAATTGTATTCTGGCAACATTCATTCGGATATTGTTCCAATTTTGTTCGGCGCAAACTTGATCGCTCTCACTAAAAAAGATGGAGGGGTGAGGCCTATAGCCGTTGGTTCAACACTTCGTCGTCTTGCTTCCATATCTTTTCAAAATTGCAGTCTGTTTTTGAACCTGTACAACTCGGTTTCGGAACCAAAGGGGGATGTGAAGCCGCCGTTCACTCCCTGCGTTCATTCCTTACAAGTGCTACGCCTGAAGTGTTGGTAAAAATTGATATCAAAAACGCTTTTAATTCCGTAAATAGAGACGCTCTGCTGACAGAAATTAAACAACACATTCCCGAAGTTTACAATTATCTCCTTCTCTCTTACGCCGACCCTACAAAATTGCTTTACCGCGAGAACGTTCTTTCTTCAGAAGTAGGCTGTCAGCAGGGTGATCCTCTCGGACCAGCTATTTTCAGTTTGGCAATAAATCCAATTATTCAAAATTTAAAGTCAAAATTCAACGTTTGGTATTTGGACGACGGAACCCTAGGAGGCGACCTTGATACTGTTTTTTCAGACCTTGTAACCATAAAGTCAAAATTTCAAAATATCGGTTTAGAATTAAATTTTGGCAAATGCGAACTATACTTTCATGCTTCTTTCCCAAATTCTAATGATATCATACAGAAATTTTATAGTATAACTCCAAACATCAATATAGTAACCAAAGACTCACTTTGTCTCCTTGGGTCCCCCGTTTTTGAAAACTCATTTCCGTTATATTTGCAGAATTGCATTTCAAAATTTAAAAATTTTTCAAATCGCCTTATTGACATAAGCCCGCATTATGGTGTAACTTTACTAAAATTCTGCCTTTTCGTACCAAAATTAACTTATGTACTTCGCTGCTGCCCCCTATGGAAATTTCAAAATTTGCTGACACCACTGGACGACCTTATAAGGTCAACTTTAGATTCAATTTTGAACAAACAGCTCAGTGATAAGGCCTGGATCCAAGCATCCCTTCCCATCCGCCATGGTGGATTAGGGATCCGCAAAATTTCAAGTGTCTCCTTACCAGCTTTTTTGTCTTCTGTCCACAGCTCAGCTAGTCTTATTGGTAAAATCCTGCACTCAAACAATAAGACTGCGGGCTTGGAGGAAGCTAAAAAAGCATGGTCTTCAGCATGCCCAGGTAAAGATTTTCCTATTCATTCAAATTTCCAAAGAAGCTGGGATGATGTTTTGTGCCAACTTTGTTACAACACTCTGCTGGACGCTAGTTCTGGTTCTGAGCGCGCTAGACTGATGGCTTCTAGCTCCAGAGAATCCGGTGAATGGCTTCGTGCTTACCCGTCGCCAAACACTGGCACATTTCTGGAGCCTGACACCCTCCGGCTTGCTATCAGTTTGCGCTTAGGGCTGCGAATATGTTCTCTGCACCGTTGCCCCTGCGGCAGCGAAGTCGACCAACTGGGACACCATGGGCTTTCTTGCCAAAAGAGTGCCGGCCGCTTTTCTAGGCACGCCGCCCTGAATGATATCATCCGTCGGTCCCTTGCTTCTGTAAACATACCAGCTGTGCTGGAACCTACCGGCTTAGCCAGGAACGATGGCAAGAGACCTGATGGGATGTCACTGATTCCTTGGAGTATGGGAAGGGTGCTTGTGTGGGACGCCACGTGTGTAGACACACTTGCTCCTTCCCACCTCCACGGAACCAGCGTTCAAGCTGGGGCGGCAGTTAAAGCGGCCGAAAATTTAAAAATTGTTAAATACAGGGGTCTTGGCAGCGAATATATTTTTGTACCATTTGGCGTCGAGACCCTTGGCCCATGGGGTCCCAGCGCAAACAATTTTTTTAAAGAAATTTCCAAAAAATTGGTCGACTCCACTGGTGACCGTAGAGCTGGCAGCTTCCTCGCACAACGCATCAGCATTGCTATACAGCGAGGAAATGCTGCCAGCATCTGTGGAACCATGCCCAGGGGCCCCAATTTTTTGGATATATTTTAGTCTTATTTAGTGTTAGTTTTTAGTTTTAATTAATTACTTACATTGTTTTTTAAACGTCATGTACCTATTTAAGTAAATAATAACCACTTAAGCAATATAAACATACATGAATATTTATAAATCTTATCCAATGAACTAGTACATATTGAAATCTAATTGTTACAGCCTTTTTCCTCTGAAGATTTAAAAAAAAAATCTACCAAAGGCAGCACTAGTGTCGTAGATATGTTTTGATTTCACTTAAGTATCATACCTCCACTGGTGCAACATTTGATTGAATTATTATGGCGTAGAACTTTTTAAATCATATTTTTTTAAATTGATAACTTACTCATTCATAAATAAATGAATGAAAAAAAAAAATGTGTGGCACTCGGGGACTGCCACGGTGAAGCTTTTGCATAGCATTTTTATCAACTTATGCAATAATTATTGCGAGCTTCGTACAGTCGTACCATATACATACACGTTAAGCGAACGCTCGGCCGAGCTACATGGTAAGCGGAGTGAGGGTGTTAGGTTTTATTTTCGTTACGGAATTTCTTGATTCAGTCGCCACGCTCAAAGCCCGCGATAAAAGCTATGCAATAGCTTAAAAAAAATTTAGGGTACTCTGATTTTGATAAAATTAGGTACGTGCAATCAGTACAATGGGCAGATCATATTCAAGGGTTGGTAACCCTTGAATATGACCACATCTTTCTATTACACGTTGTATAACTTAGGTACTTAAAATTTACAAATGTTATGAATGACAACTTTTAGTAAACGGTTCGTAAAAATAATTTACCAAATATCAACCCTTTATGATAACTGAATAAAAAGAACGAACGTAGAAATGAACAAATGAGGAATTGAACAATTGTTCAATTCCTCATTTGTTCATTTTGGTAATTATGGAATTTGGAATTCACTATGGAATTTGGAATTTCCCTATGGGTTAGTTAGTATTAAAACTTTTTTACAAAAAAATAAAAACCGACTTCCAAAATAAATATAAGGTAGGTAACTAAAAAGCAAAAATTAGCCAGGTGCCAGGAAATGTAGTTTTATGTTTTAAGCATCAACTTCAAAACGTTTAATTATTTTTTGTTGTTGTACCTATATTACTGTTTGCTTTTTAGTTACCTTATATTTATTTTTGAAGTCGGTTTTAAAAAGTATTTTTTCTCACTTTTTAGTGAATTGGTTTATTGTTGATTTATGTTACAATAGTATAATCCAAACTGCTTATTTATTTTTACAAAAAGTTGCGTTTTGCGATACAAGGCCGTTGATTTTTGAGGAGTTCACCTGATACTAGACCATCAGTTCCATTACTTATTGATTCTTCGCCTTTGACGGAGGCGAAGAATCAGATATTGAACACGGTACTCAGATTGCAACCCGCAATATTTATTATTGAATAGTTCCGCTGGTCATCTGTGGTCTTCATCATCAGTTCCATTTTACTCAATGGTGTTTTTTAAGAGAAAATGCACGAATTACAACAAAATATACCCAAATTACTATAGGTGTGCCTTTAATATTTGAAGACTTCCCTCGATTTCTCTAAGATCTCATCACCAGATCCTAACTTTCATGACAATGGTACCAATCTGGAAGTATACCCTTTCAAACACAAAAATAATTTTTCAAATCGGTCCCGCCGTCTGCGAGTAATTGGATAACAATATTAAAAAAAAAAAATACAGTCGAATTGAGAACCTCCTCCTTTTTGAAGTCGGTTGAAAAGTACTAGCAAATGTAAAACTACTTCAATGGGAACGCGAACGTTATTGTTATCAGACGTGAAAATGATTGGTAACTAAATACCTAATTTCGCTACAGATACTCTACTGATATTTATTAAAACGTTACTAAATTAGTAGATATGTTTATTGTTAATGTCAATAGGGAATTCAAAAATATGTACCCCCCACTAGAGCTAACTCTGGTGGATTTTTTTAAAAACCTTTAGAGGAAATAGGCTAATTGTTAAAAACGTTGAGTTTTACACGGTGGTGTCGTGTTTCGCTGCGTCAAGTAGCCTTCCACGACAATGTTCCACAAAAGTGACATTTTATTTTTTATTTCAGTCATCAATCTTACACCCTGAATACCTTTACACATTTGTATTCGTCTTATCTACGTGAATATTGCCAATAGCTCTTCTATAAACCAAAAATGCCGTTATTTCGTCATTTTTAAAAGCAACTCGAGATTCTTCTTTGACTTAAAATATACTTTTTAATGTTTATTTTTCTTGATATCTTAAATAAGGTCAAAATTACAGGGATATCGGTCAGAGGAATATGTCTAGTGAGGTAGTATAAACATTTTTTTAAAATTAAAAATGTGCGGTTTTTCGGCAAAAGTGTATGCCGTAATTTGGCGTGATGTCAGAGATTTAGCCGAATTCCTCATGTCGGCAACTTGAAACTCCAAAATGACTGATAACTGTACTCCACGGTGTGTGTCTTTGAGTACAAACTACCATTAGTTAACCGTCCTTTGATTCTATAGTATCACAGTAGGAATATGTCCCACGTTACAGGAAAATTAGGAAATCATTTTTTTCTGCGTGCTTCGCAGAAAAAATCTCGCGGCATTTCGTTTAAGACACTCGTCTTCAAAACATCATACCTTCCACTTATTGTTTTTAAACTTTCGCGATTTTTATACATATTAGTTATATTTCGGGACTTAATCGCGTGAATTATTTAAAGTTACGAACCTTTTATTTACCCGACGTTTCGATCGAATTGCACCGATCACAGTCGACCCGTGACCATGATCGGTCCAATTCGATCGAAACGTCGGGTAAATAAAAGGTTCGTACCTTTAAATAATTCACGCGATTAAGTCCCGAAATATAACTAATATACCTTCCACTGTCGGTTTAATGCAGGATTATAGTTTATGTATAACCAAGTTTCGTCACCTGTCAGTACAATATTTCTCTAAGTCCGTCGAACGTATTTTTATTTTACTACAAACTTGTATTAATCGATTAAAAACTATTGTTTGTGAACAACCAGACTCATCGTAAGTTATAGTTTTGAGTTGCTGTCGTTTGGGACACAATATGTTAGGACACAGTGTCCGAACAGACACACAACGTTAACTAGCGTTTAGGGTGGTATATGTATAACTTCTCAGTGAGAAATGCAAGGAGTATCCAGAAACTGTTGGCATGCCTTTAAAGCGGGTACTGGCGCTCCAACTTCTGCACCCTCCACCCTTTGACTTGATCTGGACGACCGCGTGATGCTGTCGAGTCACATATAGCTGCGGCATTGGTGTTGTCAGACGCAAAAGCATTGGGTTTCATCATGCCAGTATCACACTCATTGCGGCTGGAGGGTTTCCTCTGCTTCCTTTTAACTTTTACGAAACCCTCGTCTTTTTACCCTTTTGTAGCGGCTGGGGGTACGCTTTTGCCATTCTTTTTCTTCCCCCTGTCTTAGCGGCTGCAAGTTTGTTCTCAGCAGCAACATCAGCATAATCATGACTAGCAGTAGACACACTTACGAGTGTCTTCACTCTTTCCGGATTCCAGAGGCATACGGCGGTGGCACGTGAAGTATCGTTGACAAGTTGTATAGTCGGTGACGCAACTTGCAACAATCTTTGGCTATAAGTTGTTGCGAACTATTATATTATACAAAGACGTACGGTGGCTATTGCTACTGACTTCGCATATCTACTAAATAATTGTACTGAGCAATCACTTCCGTATCGAAGCGCACATTCTTTACTCTGTGGATAGGTAAGTGTCTATAGGTTTGTTATGAAAATGACATCTCGAATAAAAGTTTAAGGCTGAAATCGAGTGGGTTTACAAATAAGGACCATCAATTACGTACATATACTACGTTAACTTACTTTACTAGATCGGCCGATAGATTTCATCTCTTCATCATATCATGGTATGATTTGCGCAGCTTAGAATGTTACATTTCATGGTAAATCCGCTAAGTTCACCAAGTTGGAACCAGTAGATACTTTTTCATACTGTACTTGTAGAGAAACTTCCTTTTGCGAACGATCAGATAAAAAAATCTTTCAAAATAGTTGGAAAATTAGGTTCTTAAAAAGGAATTTGTAAGGTCAAAACGTGGTTGATAACGACAACGCGTTATGTAAATACATGAAAAAGATTGTCTCTGTACAAAATTATGCATAAAGTTTTAAATAAATAATTAAATACGTACCTACTGCTCACGTTCCAAGGGACATAAAAACGTACCTAGTTATGAATAAAGTATAGTCTGAGACAGTTCGACATGACAATCGTGATATGAGTTTAGACGAGAAAGACCAAGACGTTAGATATCGTATACTCACGCGATGTTGGTAACAGTTTAGCCTGCACCTGTTTCCTTAGATGCTTTGAATAACTTGCCTGCTTTGGTACGCTAAAAATAAATTCAAAAATTTCCAATGAATACAGTAAGTACTCAACGATCCGTTGCGTACTGTATGCATATTGCACAACCCAAAAGAATTTGAAGGGTTGTTCAATGTGCTTACAGTACGCAACAAATCGTTGCATACTGTATGTATTTCTAATGTTTTTTAATGAACGAAGAGTAAGAAATTGATAAACAAGACCAAGTGCTTTTATAATCTCAATATTTGAACGTTTTTACCCTCACCCTTTCAACCCCTGAATAGAGGTGCTATAAACTTGCCAAGTATACTTGTGTATACTACATATAATAAACAGAATAAAGCAAGAAAAGCTGGTTTAATCAAATTAGCTCAGTTTGGATAATAGTCCCTTTATGTATTGGGTACAGCCGTCTGTTACTGTATGGAGAAACTCGAAATCCTCGTAAAACTGAAGAGCCCAGGACATCAATTAATCTATTTATATATAAAAGGAGAAGCTGACTGACTGACTGACATATCGCAGGGCCTAAACTATAAGGGTTAGAAATTTGAAATTTTGCACAGGGGTTCCTATTATTACTTGGGAGCACATAGAAAGGGTTTTTGTAAATTCACCCCCTAGGGGGGTAAAACAGGGGTGCACTGTAAGTATGAAACATTTCCATTACGAAATTACAGTATGAAAAGCCGCGGGCATAAGTTAGTACAACCCCACTATTTCAACATACTTTTCATTTAAAGCTAATGAAAAAGTCGATTTAAAGCTGTTTTATAAGACTAAGTACCAACTCTGCAAATGGTAGACGCTATACTAGATGAATGGAAGAAAAGAGTGAATGTGAAAGTCAGTAATTTGAGAAAACCTTGTTTGCAAATGTGTACTGCGATAGTGTAGGCTCCTTGGGGCTATGAGTCTGGGTGTACTTTGTATCCGTTAATTGTATGTTTGTCAAGTTTCCCGCAACACAAAGCATTAACTCTACTTGAGTAGCGGCAGCTATCTTAAAGAAATACATTTTTTTAGGATACAAACCAAGTCATTATCATCTATGCTCTGTTTCAATTAATTCATCAAGGCAAAAATTCCCTAAAATAAATCAAACCGAAGAGGAGTAGGTAGTAGGTACATTGATCTCCTTGATGTTGGATAGACACACTGAGAGCGATTTAATATTGTAGGTACCGGAAAAGCTTCTAAATTTTGTCTCTAATACATATTTAACATGAACGCGCAATCTGAGATCAGACAATGTTTTTCTATGTAAAGAACCGTAAAATTATATGTTGTTACGAATTAATAATAAGCCAGATGGGTCATTGTGTGTCGTATAAATAATTGAGGGAGGAAGTAGCAAATGATCGCAATGTGTTGTATGTGACCAGAATTACTGTATTTTATTTTATTTCGTTAAATAGGGATCCCTTTTCAAATATATTAGAAAACCTTTTCCGTAAACATCATCTTGGCCCTTGCCCCCTGATCTGTGTGTTTAATGCTAACACCTGAATTCGCAAACGATACTTAACCATATGAGATGCTCAAAAGTATTTTTGTCGCTACAATTCACCTATGTGTGACCGTGATAGCATGAGATTTATCGGTGTCTCAAAACTAAGTGACGTTTGAGTATTCGGCCGTAAAACTTGTAAGTTAAAAAAAATCTTAATACCTACTATTAGAAATATGTCACTGCCTACATAGAAAATAATATATACACACAAGATATATACAAAAAAAAAAATTAAAGGAGTATGTAGTTATGCAAAACCGTTTAGGCGTCAAAGAGTTCCTCTCCATCGGGGTCAACTGTTCGTTCCTAGGTTTTCAGGTGGTAAACGAGTAACAATATCACACGCTTGGTTGTATGAGTACCTTTAATATCTAATATCTTAATACCTTGGGACAACTCACACAACGCTATCTGATTTCAAATTAAGCAGAGCTTGTACTGGGGAAACCAGACATCTGATAAACATACTTATATATTTGGAACGAAGTTCCTTATCGCGCGTTGTGAAAGGGGGCTAGACGGAAAAAAATCTCACGAAAAGTTGTAACGACACTTTTTGACACACACAAGCCGTGTGGCGTGCGCGTAAGATATGAACATCTAGTTTGACGAAAAAGTCACCTGTCGATTTGGTCTAGAGGCATAAATTCGGTACACAGTATTGGTGACAATTGTGTAGTTATGGGTTCGAGCCTTCGGTATACAATCGTCTTTTTGTTAGTTATTTTCGTTTCGGCTTTCTATTTTGCAATGAACAGTGTAGTGTTGCGAAGATTTATGAAAAAAAAAAAAATAAGATAAGAACTTCGTTCCATCCGAGTGTCCCTTGACACCTCTCAAGTTTTTTTTAAATACATACATATTATAGATAAATAACACCCAGACACAGAATAAACCATCGTGCAAAGTTTTATCCTGAGTGGGGACCTCCGGCTTAGCAGTCAGGGTCACTAACCACTAAACCAACAAAAAGGTGCTTGTTCTTAAGGCAGATCTTGGTTTATTTTCTTCAGACTTTATTTTCTGTTTCTGTTTTCGTGTGTAGCATCATGCCAAAAAGTAAAATTTCAATTTAGTAGTTATATAACAAAATTACGCTTAGAGATGCAATTATTATTACGGGTAGGTAACGCTCTTTAGGACAAGCAAAATACATAAAAAATATGCTTTCCAATAGTAAGCCCCTGAATCATAGCGCATGAAAAATGGGAATAAAGTTTACAACTAACAATAATACTAGTCTAACAATACTCCTAGTTTTATCCCTGCAATTATGCATTAAATAAATTGATACTATTATTTTGTACAATTTCACATGACATCTTTAAGAGTCGAACTTGGCTTCAAACACAATTTACGAATCATTTGTCATTGGTGTAAAATAGGTGGATATTATCTGCTAATCATGACAATATAATATGGTCTAACTACTTGTAAATAATAGATTTGCTCTTCAACTAAAATATATAAAACGTGCTGTATGGTAACATCCAAAAACCGAAAATCACTGCATATCACAATGATCAAGTTTCATTTCGTATTTCTGCATTTGGCAGTGATTGGTGTAACTTTGTGGGGTGTTCATGTGAGTAAAAGTGTGTTCAGTTTATAGTCAAATGGCTTTTTCACTTTTCTATCTTATCCTTGTTTCCAATGGAACCAAGTTTTCGAGAGCTCTTCTGTCTTACGTTAGTTCCGTAAACGACCACCAGAGTAATTTTGTCGACACCAATAATATTTGTTTTTTTTTATTTATTTCATCAAATATTTTTTTGCCAGTAACACATTGTTTTTATTGTACAGTTCAATTGCACAAAATTTTGTTATCACTTTGTAATGCTTTACAATTTTTTTTTTTTACTTGTTGAACATGGAATCTTTTCTTTGGTTGTCACCATTTTCACCACATGTTGAGCTTTCTTTTGTTTTTGTTTGTACTGTTCAAAATATAATAGTAACAAAGTGAATTGTTTTTCAGTGTGTCTCTCCTCAAGAACAATCTGCTCTCATGGATATGTTGAAACCTTTAGCTGGAGAATGTATCAAAGATTGCAATCTAACAGATGAGGATTTTAAAAAAGATGACATGCATCCCTGTTACAAGAAATGCTTGTTAAATAAAATTGGATTGGTAAGAATAAAGACTAACCAAATTTTGAGGCGATATAAGACTAGACAAGCCCTAATTAATAAATTTTGTATTTTAGTTAAACGATGCCGGGGCATACGATCACGACGAAGTGAAGAAACAAATCGGAATATTTACACAGAATACAGATGAAATTAATAAACTATTAAATATGCTGGACGATTGTTTTGATGGTAATTGTTATAAATTTCTAATAGGTTAGGTTCTTAAAAAAAACACTGTCTAAAACTCATGTACTCTAATTGACGCGATCACGGTGGTTTGTGGTGGCTTTTTGGTTAAAACATTGAAACAAAAATATACAAGTCGATACAACTTGTTATATACCATAATAAACAGCTACATTTTGAATTACAGGTAATGAACAAATGAAAACAGACAAAGATGAGGAAGCTAAACGAATAGATATGATTTTCGAATGCTTGAAAAGTTCTCAAAGGGTAAGTAGATTGTCATTTTTGGTGGTAGCTTATTTTGTAGCATGGTGCTACAAAATAAGGACCATGTTACGATCTCCATCCAACAATCCTGCTGAGTTTTGAAAATTTAGAAATGTTAAGTGACTTAAGTAGTTGACTGTGTGTATTAATAAATGTTGGCCGCTACAAACAGTTTTAAATTAATCCTAAATGCAGTTCGTTTTACTCCGAAAATGTTAATTGGATTTAATTAAGTGAAATTTATGGTTTGTTTTCTTTTTCAGCGATAACCTAACCTTTGCTGCCTGTGGTACCAATAAAATCGAAACGGATCAATAACCTACAATTCTGATATCATCTTTACCATAAAATATATTGTGACTCATTATTTGAAAGTTTGTTTCTCATTATCTATAAGTATAACCCTTTTCGAACCAATGTGAAATAGTGAAGTGACTATAGTCACCTATCTAAATTATCTTTCATATATGAAAAACATGACCTTTTATGCATCAGTTTTGGGTATTTGTGTATCTACGAACCAATTACCTCTTGGATCCGTGCCTGATTTTTTTTCAACAGGGTCAATTGCCCCCCCAATTGACCCTGTTGAAAAAAAATCAGGCACGAATGAATTTTCAAGTGTCCGCGTTGACGGGCAAAACAACTCACACTTAAGCGGTGTTGGGTCAAAGTGTCACCCCCTTCATAACATAATCCTTGATCAATGCCTGAGTAAAATTTAAAACATAGCCAGTAGGTTGTGGGGATAAGTACCTAAACCATAACGGAGTTAAAGTAATGCAGAAAATCATCGCACAAGTTATTAATGCTAAACTCTGGCGAGTTTCAATCAGTGCAATTCGATTTTCTTGTTGTGCCATTGCCTAACATATTACCTCGTTGGCACCGATGTCGATCACATCTGTTCCATATCATGTTTTTCCAGTTATGCCTTTACAACTGATATGAAAGTATAAATAGAAGTCATAAGAATGCAATTTGTAATGAAGATAAAGGATGTAATTAGTGTCAGGTTTTATTGTTACTTTACGGCGAATTTCCTGAGCCGTAATCGAAGATTAGGACTTCACAAATATATCAATTTAATACGAGTTTTGCTTTTCATCGATGGTTTTGAAACTGTTTGGTATAAATACATGGTAACTGAAAGGGTATTCAATAGTATTGACAAATTGATCACGTATTTAACACCTTATTGCCTCAAAGATTTTAATTTACAGTTATTAAAAATGAAGTTTTTGGCTTCTATTGGTTATTTGTTGGTCGTAGGAGTTTTACCTGGAATTGTGCAGGTAAATTTAAGTACTACTATGTTTTTAATTTCGCTTGCTTTTACTACGATTTAATAAATACATAAATATGGGTGAAAATATATATTTTTAAAATGTGCTGTTTTCGTTTTGGGTTAACTTTTGGAAAAGTATGTACTTTAAATTTTGAAGGGGGTTTACATTTCAGGCCATCACCGAGTTGGAGAAAGCAGCAATCACAGGCAAACTGGCTACAGTGGCAATGAAATGTATACACAATAATCCTCTAACATTGAGTGAAATTAAATCGTTCGAGAAAAAGATAGTTCCTGAAGGAGAAAACCCAAAATGCTTCACAGCTTGTGTATTTAAGAAAGTTGGAATTGTAAGCATACTACCATTTTAAAACTATTTGTCAACATTCAATACAACTGCCTACACTTAATCAAGTGTAGGCAGTAAAATATTTCATTTCTTTCTAATATATTAAGATCTCATTATATTAACATGCATTAATTTATAAATAACTAGCTGTCCCGCGCAACTTCGTCGTACATTTTCCCCGTTTTTGCAACATTTCTCACCGCGCCTATTGGTCGTAGCGTAATGCTTGCTTGCATAGCCTTCCTCGATAAATGGGCTATCCAACGGTTTTTTTTTTATAATTCGGATCAGTAGTTCCTGAGATAACCGCGTTCAAATAAACAAAAAAAAAAACAAAATCTTGAGCTTTATAATATTAGTATAATTACATACAATTCATGTCAAAACAAATCAATCATCAAATTCTATACTTAACAATAAAATATAAATGTCAAAAATTAAATAGAATAATGAATTGGGTAATTCAAATATTTAAAAAGTAATAGGAATAGTTAATAGATAATAATTACGTAGTTTATAACAATAAAATTTAAAATAAATAATCTAAAAAATTGATTTAAATAATGTCAATAAATTACTGAAAGTTAGTTGTAAACCGTAGGACTGATGATATGTGTTGTATTTGAAGGACTCCAGAATTTTTCTAATGTCGTTTATGTCTTTGTCGTGTTAAATCCATTCAGTTTTTTATGTGCCTACTTATTTTCCGTTATAATTAACTACGACAGCGAAAATCCTTCAATAGTCAATAACTATATTTTACAATACTTACAAGAGTAAGATTTTTTCTCTGACGCATGCAATCAAAATCACCATCAAAATATCTAAGACAACGTCGTCGGCTAAACTAATAAACAATGGTAAAATCTTCACGTAAAATATTTGTATCTTAGAATGCTGAAGTATCGTACACATTTTAGAATATTATCGGGATCGGGGTGGTAGGTCGCCTTGGTTGATATCACCACAGTGCCAGTAATTCTTCCGTGAATTCAATTATCATTTTTCGGTTGAAGGGAAGTATAAATAAGATAGCAAGCGAAATTTCTGGAAAAATGAAACTTCCGAATTAAGGTCTTAAATTACATTCAGATCTGTTAAACAAGGATTTGGGTGGTACTGACATGGGTACGACATATGATACGTGACATGTTATGGGCTTGCATGACGCTTACCATCAAGCACACGACCTGGTAGCCTCTTCATTTCGTGGTATAAAAAAAAAATCGCGTGAAATATTTAAAGGTACGAACCTTATATATATAACTGACGTTCCGAATCGCAATCATAGGTCGACTGTGGAATCCGATCGAAACGTCGGGTAAATAAAAGGGTCGCTAAAACATATAACCTTGATAGTTTAAAAACTAGTATCGCTATTATCGTAGATGTTATACTTTATGTTTTCATCAGACAACCAAATTAACTTTATTATTTTTCAAATTACTTGTTAAAAGACTTCACGGAAGGCATTCAGTTAATAATTACAGTGATACTATCTTTTTAGTAGTTATCGTCTAGATCCGTGTAAAAATTGCAATCAAAGTTAATGATATTTAATTACATACCTACATATTCTCTATTAGATAAAGCTGTTATGCACCGCGTACCATCTATACTAATATTACAAAGCTGAAGAGTTTGTTTGTTTGTTTGACCGTGATAATCTCAGGAACTACTGGGTCAAATGGAAAAATTATTTTACTTTTGGATCAAATGTTGCAAAAACGGCAAAAAATTACGCAGACGAAGTTGCGCGGGTCAGCTATCCCGCGCACATCTTCCCCGTTTTTACAACATTTCTCATTGCTGCTCCGCTCCTATTGGTCGTAGCGTAATGTTATATAGCCTATAGCCTTCCTCGATAAATAGGCTATCCAACAGTGAAATATTTTTTTAATTCGAATCAGTAGTTCTTCAGCTTTATAATTATAACTAGCTGTCCCGCGCAACTTCGTATGCATACATTTTCCCCATTTTTGAAACATTTCTCATCGCTGCTCCGCTCCTATAAATCGCAGCGTGATGTTATATAGCCTATAGCCTTCCTCGATAAATGGGCTATCCTACAAAAAACTTTTAGATTTTTTCAAATCGAACCAGTAGTTCCTGAGATTAGCGCGTTTAAACAAACAAACAAACAAACTCTTCCGCTTTCTTTATAACTAGTAGTTCCTGAGATTAGCGCGTTTAAACAAACAAACAAACAAACAAACAAACAAACAAACAAACAAACTCTTCCGCTTTATAATATTAGTATAGATATTTAATTATAATATTAGTATAGATTAGTATAGATTATGTTCCATATTTTTTATTAACATGTTGTGTAATATAGTACTCCCATTTGTTGCAGCCGCGAGGCACAGCTTTTGTTATTATGGTTATCCATTTTTCTTCCAACTGAATTAATTATTATTATGTTTTTAATTGATTTATTTTTTACTATATTCTGTTATTTCTTTTTGTTTTAATATTTTATGTAATTCTTTATTTACCATTTTCTTTTTTTTTTACTGTATTTAATGAAGCACCTGTATTCAATGGTTTTGTGCACTATAGTATGTAGTTATTATTTGTAATATCGTGATGAAGGACAATGCATGCATGTTTTGATCTTAGATTTATCTAAGAAACCAATATCACTTATATACATCATGTTAAATTTTCATTGTTGGATTACCTATCAATCATTATATTGACAATTATCTATTCAGACTAAAAATATACAGAATGATTTTGGTGTAAATTTGGTGTAATGTAAAGAAGCCACGAGCGAAAGTTATTAGTATATTATCGATCACCCTGTATATATTAAAGTTTATATGAAAAAATAAAACCTAAAGGGTTACTTTTTTACTACGGAACCCTAAAAATGGATAGCTTTAATTAAATGCTTAGACCAATTTCGTTCCCTTCTCAGATTTACAGATGTACTTTTGTTTGTGTTAGATGGATGATATGGGAATGCTATCACCAGCCAGTTTAAGGAAGAATGCAGAACAAGTATTCAAAGGGAATTCAGAGCATCTAAAGAATGTCGATGAACTTATGAAGACCTGCTCAGCGGGTAATATTTAGATATATTTTTGCAATTATTAAATTAACAAAAGAAGTCAGACTGAACCCTTGGTCAAGTTAGCGAGTAGGAGCAAAGAAATCCGTTATGCTCTATCTCTAGGTATTTCGCTGGCAATGTAGCCTTAAAGCGGCTTTATAACCCAGTTTTTGATTTTGACAATAATGAGTTCCATTCGTTCAATCAGTACTAAAATAACGTCAAGTGAAGATGTAATGTTGTTGTGAACAGGGGTTCTTTTTAAAACGTAGGGGAGCACTAAGAAAGTATTTTTAAAAATTCATCCCAAATTCATCCCATTCAATTCATTCAAGGGGGTAAAACGGGAGTGCAAAATTAGTATGAAACTTTGACGTTAATATATTTTTTTGTAACATATATACATTATATATATATTTACAAGAATTGCTCGTTTAAAGGTATAAGATAAGATAAGAAATATATGTTTATTTACAGTAAACCATCAAAAAACAAGTGACGGTAATAGAGGATGTGATCGAGCGAAACTTGCGTTTGAATGTCTGGTTGACAATGGCCCAAAAGTAAGTGCCTAGTTGATTCAGATGCACACCTTTGAACAATATTTGGACAAATTCAGGAAAGTAATAAAGTCGTAATGGTACAATGTTCTAACACGGAGACATTTTCATGTTCCTTATTAACATTTTTTCCTTGACTTATGATGATTTATATACTTACTTACACACCCTTTGTAAAAAATCTAACTACTCTTGTCTTTTTGTTAACTTTTTTCGGATGTTTTGTGACAACCAACATGACCACCTAGATTAGTCATTGGGATTCGACCTACTTAGTTTTCATTTTTCCAAAGCTTGTTATAGAAAAATATGTTTCCTCTCAACAGTATATTTTATTTAAAAATGTTTTTTTTTCTTACAGTACGGATTCGACTTCTAAACGGTCATCATCGTGAGCAAGAACTAAATTAGTTAAAATTTTGCGACATTGATAGTTTAAGATTGTCATTTTGCTTCTTGGATTTGATGTGAATATTTGGATAGTAGATTACTGTAGGTAATTAGTCAATAAAAATGTTTTATTACGATATAAACTTTAATTTCACACATCTCATTCCGTTTGTAATTAGCGGGTCTACACCAGGCTCACAGGAGGCCACGACAAGTTTCATCTATTCTCTATTAAAACGTTAACGCCTTTGGAAAGGCAAATATGTACCTATGGGTTTGATATAAAATTGACCTTTCTCAACTTAAAGTCAAATATGGTATTTGTCTAAACCTCCAGGCTTGCGAGCGTGGCCTCGCGAGACAACTTACTATTGTTTGTTGTTTTGTTGCATCGCACAGTTGAGGCAGTCTGAGCCAATCCAGCCGAGACCAAGGAACTGTGCTCGGTCGGTGTGGACCCGGCTATTTGCTAAGTAAAGAGGACTGGGAGATTTGCTCTGCTATAGTAGAGCTATCTTTCAAAATCAACAAATTATGGTAACGAAATAATTACCTAAAGCTGAAATAAAAAAAAAATCTAAATAAATCGTATAACTTACTTACTTATGAGTACCTAAAAAATGAGACTAATTAAAAGTATATGACGGCCTCTGGTGGTTTACTACTACTAACTAACTAACTACTAGAGCTGTGGTTCCCAACCTTTTTTATACAGGGACCACTTTTAGTTCTTTGTTCTTCGCAAGGACCACCATTTATTATTTGAAGAGTTCTCAACACTAAATCAATCCGAAAATAAGATTTAACCTAAAACTCAGTAACTTGCTAGCTACATTATTTTAATAGAAAACATATGTATTTTACATCAGTAAATATTTTTTTAATAATATGCACTTGCCACATTTATATCTCCCCCACCCAAAAGTTGACTGGTAGAGAATGTCTATGGCATTAAGTCCGCCATTCGCAATGTATTTGCAGGAAGTTTTTAAATGGCTGCCTCTGTGGTGCGGTGGGAGTGTGTCCGACTGCTGCGCAAGAGATCGTGGGTTCGGTTCCCACACGGGACACCACTTTGTGTGATCCACAAAATGTTGTTCCGAGTCTGGGTGGACTTTGTGTATGTGACTTGTATGTTTGTAAAGTCCCCCGCGACACAGGGCTAGTACCCAACTGCGGGAGTCGTCTTCTTCTAAAAAAAAAAACATACCTACATTATTTTTTACCCGACTGCAAGGAACGGTTATGTTTTTCGTGTATTGTATGTAATATTCTTTATTACCTGATATCTTTCAAACCACCAGACGGATTTAAACAATCGTTAGATTTGTATTTGAGCGCCGAAGTGTTCTTAGCTATACGACGTTTAATAAAAACAAACATGGCGCCTGTGAGATGTCAAAAACAAGAGGTGTGAAAAAAAAGCTTTTTTGAATACCGCAATATGTGTATGAAATTAAAGAGCTAATTGTAAGCATTTCAAACGGTATAACATGGTTATGACTATAATACTAAGTCAAAGCAACCATTATTTTTTCAATTACTTGGAAATAGCTGCGATAAAAGTTAGTTGTTACTTACATCGGTTACATCTTACAACCACTAAAAAGTATTAAATAAATTATATAAATAAAAAACCCGCCTGCGCAAAAAAGATGCAAACAAGATCCCCTAGACATATGTATTATTATTAATGATTTTCCATGAACTTTGGACCACTGGTTGGTAACCACTGCACTAGACCAACAGGCCAGTCTTAAATGAACACTAGATATTTTACAAAGTTTAACCTAACAAACTGTGGTCGAGCGGCATTATGAGATTCAATTATACTATTAACGGCTAACATTTATTCAATGGCCGACACAAGAATTGCAATATTATGGTTTGGTATTTCCTTAGTCGTTATTATAATTGGCGTCTATTTGTGAGATCACAGTGACTTAGCAATATTAAAATTTATTAATAATATATGTACAACTAAGACACAACATTGATTTTAAAGAAAAAGTGGCCATTTTTTGTCGTAGTCGTAGAGATAACGGATATGGAATCGAGACAACTGTTAAACGTTTGAAGTTCAATTCATTAGTGTTATCATTGTCTTCTTTTGTATCATTCTCGTAACAAAAAGGTTACCTTTTAGGTAAAAATAGCTATTTTTGCCAAAAAGTGAGGGTTTTGTTTTTAGCAGTCTATACAAGGTGCGGCGCATGGACCGACACTTTTTTTCCAGGGATTTGGGAGGATCATTAGCTAGGTTCATATACCCTATGTCCCAAATTACATGGTTGCTTAAATATCGCAGTAATGAATCAGAATATTACTTTTTTCAGAAACGACAAAACCTGTTTATAAAGTTCTGTTTTAAATCTATATTAATCTATACTAATATTATAAAGCTGAAGAGTTTGTTTGTTTGTTTGTTTCAACGCGGTAATCTCAGGAACTACAGGTCCGACTTGAAAAATTATTGGATTTATACTATTGGATAGCCCATTTATCGAGGAAATCTATAGGCTATATAACATCACGCTACGACCAGTAGGAGCGGAGCAACAATGAAAAACGTTGCAAAATCGTGGAAAATTTACGTAGACGAAGTTGCGCGGGAAACCTAGTTATATTATAAAATTAATCCTTTAATAAGTTTATTGATAAAATTACCGCTATTTCGTATAAAGGACATATTTTAATCATTACAGGTACAAAAAATGGTTTAATTATTAAGCCAGTATTGCTTAAAACAGTGTTTTAAAAAAAAATGTTTTTTTTTGCCGTATTTTTTTAATTTTTAGGACCATTTCAACGTCGATTTTATAGTAGATAGAGAATTCAATTTTACATTCGATTATGTTAAGATCTGAAAAGTTGCGATCTTAACATAATCGAACACATACAGTGTTGAATAATTAGTGCGATATGTTTGTTGGGTATATAGTTTTTGGTAAAACTTTCGCTTTACATACACACCACTTGTAAGGTGTCATGTGTTTTCTAAGGGGATTCGTGAAAATTATATAATATGACTATGCCCTATAAAATCATTCTTGATCTGTTGCAGTATAGGTATCAATACCT
The DNA here is from genome assembly GCA_945859575.2 of Herminia tarsipennalis. Taxonomy (NCBI): domain Eukaryota; kingdom Metazoa; phylum Arthropoda; class Insecta; order Lepidoptera; family Erebidae; genus Herminia; species Herminia tarsipennalis. The sequence continues at coordinate 10,368,299 of OX243844.2, read as the reverse complement.
ACTGGGTGTCTATTACATGTGTCATATTTATCAATTTAATTGTTGTTAGCTTTGTTATATTATTACTTTTGTACCATTTTAATACCTGAAATAAAATTATTCTTTATTCGACGACATTTGTTACGAAGGAATGATCCTACATGATTTGATGATTTATATCTCCATAAGACTGCGGTTTCAATCTATTGAGTGCACTATTGACGTCCATTAAGGGGCCAGGTAGGTTTTGTGGTTTTAAATAGTCAACTAGAGGTTGACTTGGCAATTTTTTCATTTTATTTTTATGGCCTCATTGATATGTTTGTTTTTTTTTTACCCGACTGTAAAGAAGGGTTATGTTTTTCGCGCGTATCTTGTCTGTATGTATGACAAAGTATGAGTCTTAGGTTTTTTCAAAATTTTTAACTTTCTTTTATATTTTTTTAATACTTTTTAGAGATTTCTTACTAAACTTTTTGCGGCTCACTCTGGTGTATTAACATCATAACATCAATATAAGAACTGTTGCTTATATGTACTAATCCTTTACCGACATTTTTTTCAACTTTACGAGTCATATCTATTTTAGCGATTTTTTAACAAATCGCTGATATAGAACGAATGCATTCCCAAGTACACATTCACACGGCAGCGATTTTAAAACACGACGCATTTTTATCGCGCAGTGCTGTATTTTCATATTTCAACGCTATGTGTTGGGAATCCATTGACACTTGTAGTGAACAGACGTGCGTTTTAATATTAGCATTATTTATATATGTTTATTAAATCAGTGACCTAGATTAATAAACACTTGCAATTTATAGTGAATAAGTAAATGTTAGTATTACAATCGAGTAACTCAAACTATAGCTACTATGGAAAGTAGCCCTCGCAGCCCTCCCACCACACCTCAGTCTCAACAGAAGAAATACATCACCGTTGAAGCCTTGAGGACCAGCGATATCAAGCATTGGATGACATAAATAGAACAATGTCTGAATGAGGTATGCTAGATTGCTGCAGACGGGAAACTGAACTAAGAGCAAAAACTAAGGATCAATTCCATTGCCCGAAAGGTGGGAAATGGAGTCGCTCAAATGGCTGTGCACTATCAATCACTAAAGGAAAAAGCAATTTTGGTTCATACTTCACTAGAAGTCTTGAAGGAAAACCAGGACCTAGCTAAATGCCTTAATGACTTTAAAAAATCTATCAGAGAGACCAGGAAAGAAAACTGCAATAAACCAATGAGTCAAGACAAGCTGTCCTTTGCCGAAATGGTCAAGACTCGTAATAATAATATTTTGCGGCCTAAAAAGCTCAGCAGCAATAAATCCAAAAGATGGACAAAAATCCAGTGACGACACTAAATCTCTGGTCCAAAACATTATATGCCCAGAGCAACTAAAATTGCATATACGTTGGACCAAGAACGGTGGTGTAATTATCAGCACTGATATAAAGGACTTCCTACCAGTTAATACAAAAGTAACGCTCATGCAGACTTTAATATTTCCTATCATTGACTATGGTGATGTATGCTATTTTGACCTGAATGCTGATCTGCTCCATAAACTTGACCGGCTTCTCACAAAAGCATTCGATTCGTCTTCAACCTTCGCAAGTACGATCATGTCTCGAACTATCGCTCTCAGCTTAATTGGCTTCCTATCCGGCAGCGCCGTAGTTTGCGTGCACTTACAACGCTTTTCAATCCTATTTTCTCCTCATGCCCCTACTTATCTAACGTCTCACTTTCAATTTCTCTGCTCTAGCCAAGATCGGAATCTACGTTCTTCTAATAATCTGTTGCTTCTCTGTCCTGCGCACAGCATCACTCTGGTGCATTCTTCCTTCTCTATTCAATCTATTCTCCTTTGGAATGCGCTCCCTCTCGAAATAAGAATGTCTACAACTCGTGCCGCCATTAAGTTCCAAGTACGTCATTTCTATACTAAGTTATTGGCGGAATCATCACAATTGTAGTATATTATGTATGTATTTGTATAGTTATGAGTATGTATTATGTATGTAAATGTATGTATTGGTATGTTGTGTGTGTGTGTATGTATATTTATATATTTATATTTATATGTATGGTATTGTTTTTATAATTATTTATTTATTATTATTTTTTGCTTACTTTCTTGCTTATTAGCACCAAACGTAAACAGTTCTCTGCATCACCCTAAGGTTGACTGGTAGATAATGCCTAAGGCATTAAGTACGCCTTTGTACAAATGTTTTATGCAAGAAGTTAAATAAATAAAAAAAAATATAAATAAAGGACGATATAGAGAAACTTCTAAAGTCGACCCAGCTAACCAGTTCCAGACTGAAGGTGGAAGAGCCGCATAAAAGAAGACCTAGAATCATAGTCATCGGAGTTCCAGTTACTCTACGTGACCAAGAAGTATTTGACCGCATATTTGAACAAAACCTAACTGACAAGATGCCAAACCGAATGCGTGAATCGTACATGTCCTCTATAAAGTTGAGCCATAAATCGGGTCCAACTTTGTACTGGAAGTGTCGGCTAGCACAAGAAAGGCCCTTATAAATTAAGAACGTGTATTCATTCATTGGACGTCCTGCCCTGTTTGGGACTTCACGTTGGTGACCAGATGCTTCAAATGTCAACAATATGGACACGCAGCTCGAACTTGTCGCGAAACAACATACACGTGCGGACAGTGCAAGAACTAGGTCACCAGGTAAAAGAGTGCTCTAAGAAAAATGACTCGCCAAAATGTGGAACTTGCGTACGCTTCAAAAAACCAAGCGATCACAAAACAGGTGACTCAGAATGTCCGGCGAAAAATATTGCTGAATCTAGATATATAAATAGCATAGACTATAATTTTATGTATATGTTTTTGTAAATCTTTTCGTAATTAAATTTATTATTTATTATTATAGATTATTAAATATATATATTAATTATAGATTATAGATCACATAATCACATCGAAAGGCCTAAGAAGCCGAGAGTGAAATTAATAAATGCTTCCAAAGGGAATTGTTGCAACGAGAGGTGTACGATGTGTACCGTATTGGTCTTTCTGATTAAAATGTCGACATGTTTTTTATGGAATATACATAATTGATCGGTATATTTAGATGACATGTTACGTTGTCAACAAAAAAAGACATAGTTTAAGCATACATTTATTAAAACTAAGCTAAAAATAAGTCCGCAATCCATATTAATATCTACCGCTTAAATAATGTTATATCATTAAATTTTTCCATATTGGTTGCGCCGAGGTCGTATTTCAATCGGGAAGTTCCATTCAGCTCTTAAAAGTTAAGGTCGAAGTTAAACTGTAAAACAAAGATCAAACATTATGAACGAATTAAATGCTACTTCAGGTTTTTTAGAATATAGTTTGTGTATATTTTTATGTCTGGTGAATGGTTTTATAATTATTATTGAAAAAGAAGCTGCGTTCTAGCTGCGTTTTTATTCTTTCGGATTTATCTTTAAATTTAAAAACAAAGTAAATGTGATGAATGCTTAGCTAGCGGTAAGCACGATGTACAGCGCAGTTCCATTAACAATCAAAACTACACGATTTCACAACACAAAACTGGCCTTGAGCGTTATTAGTCCTTTGAAAATAACGAGTAGGCTGTTTTAACCTGTACGTTACTTATTAGTTACTATCAATGAATTTACCTTTTCATGATTATCTACGTAGCACTTGAACGCCAATTTCGCACGATGGCAACCCTGTTCGCCATCTCCAACTTCTTCATCGTTAACTGCAAATGATAAAGTCTTTTTATAAACGAAGAAATTAGAACCACTTTCTGAACCATTGTTTACCGCGTTCGTTAATAATAATACATATAAATTGAAATTCGTCATCAGGATTAGCTCCAGATGAAGAATTTCCTGATCAGACAACCGTAGTCTTACAATTTCATACACATTATTATAAATATTTAATTAATACTATTAATTTATTGCCGTTGTTTTAGGAGCATGTAACATATGCATAATGTCATTGATTTCAATAGATGCCTGAAAAAAAGCAACGAACCTTTAGCACATAAAGTGAGGAATTCTTCAATGCCCTTCAATTCTTCCTCATCTTCAAATATTTTCTTTGCATTCTCCAGGGCTGTTGTATGTGACAAAGTTCCTTTGTCATCAAACTGTAAAGAACGTAATGAGCTTTTTTTAACATAAACTTAAAAGACGTATAGACCATGATCTGTTAGGTAGTCAGACATTTTCATGAAACAGAGCTACCACTTTTCATTCAATCAAATAGAGAGTTATTTTTGGCTCTCGTCATTTTTGTCTGAGACTATTTATCACAAGTTCATACTTTTCCACGTCATCACCATCCACTTTTAAAAAGGTTGGGTGTATAGCATTCAATTTAAATAGTTTGTATACGTTGTAACTTTTATCGATACTGAATTCCCTTTGTCACTTTGGTTACAAAATGCTACGCTTTTGAACGTCAGATTCTACATTTTTAGCTCGCTAAAGTTAAGCCGTGAAAGAAAAAATGGCAATAAAAACTCATGTGCACTTTTTTTAAATGACAATTATTACAACATATGTTCTTGTTTATACATAAACAGGTATGCCAGTAAGTAAGATGCTGTAACCATTACACCATGAACAATTCGAAGATCTAATAAATCAGCAGTTAGTATGCCGTTGGCAGTAGCATTTATATCGTACTAGCTGTGCCCCGCGGTGTTACCCGCTATTTTATTAGCCTATGTGTTAATCCAGAGTGTCAGCTAACTCTATACCAAATTTTATTAAAATCGCTCCAGCCGTTTTGACGTGAAGAAGTAAAAAACATACACACTCACATACTCACAAACTTTCGCCTTTATAATATTAGTGTGATTGCTTACTATTTTTCCTGCTTTAATAACCTACAACCTCTAGAGACGGTGCTTTATAGTGTTATATAAGAATGTGTTAATGTTACCTTTCGTCTATCTGTGACTCACAGTTACTAAGCAAAATGTAAATAGTCCTGACTCACGATTGTTACGTTAAATACTGTTATTGAATGTTCCACGACTTAATTATTGTTTATTATCTCAGCTTTGAATTCATCGATTATCATTTGATAGTAGGTAACTGGTCAATGTCTAAAGTCTGGCAATTAGGAAAACCACAATGACTTGCATGTGACTATTTCAATAGAATTCTAGGTAAATCGTTGTTATTTCTGAGGTTCATTTTTAGAAGTTTTTTGTTTGGGTTTGGAAGAACAGACAGACGAGACACAGCTACATTAGTACAAGGACGAATGCAAACTAATTATACAAGTGTCAAAGTAACCCTGTCTGTCTGTTACATTTTCACGCTTAAACCTATATACTGATTAAGATCAAATTTGATATAGGGATAGTTTGAGTCCCAAGGAAATATGAAAGTTTTTATCACGATAACCGATATCCATGTGGGCGGAGCCACGGTCATAAGATAATTAAGACTTAACATGTGGTAATTCAAATCCAAAAGTAACTTACTATTCCAATTTTGTTGAAGACGCAGGCAGTGAAGCAACCAGCGTTGTCGGTTTCAGGAAAGACTTTTTGTCTAAGAGATGTTAGGTCGTCAAATGTTACTGGATAATCCTTGACGCACTCGGAACCCACTTCTAAGAACTTCGCCTGTATTTGAGCTTGCTGTTCTTCGGTGAGGGCCTGAAAAATATAAACACTGGTATTGTCTTGTTACTACTGATTAGGATTGTGAGACTGTTTTGAGTTTGGATTTAGCTCATTGTCATTCTCTTGTACTTATTCCAGCTTATTCGGGTTCGGTGCAATAAGATTTATCCTTGCATAACAGGAAAGTTCCTGTCAGATGTCATTACGATCCCCATCTTATGTTCGTTACCACTTGTTCTACTACATAGTTTTATGGTAGAACTAGAGGATACGCAGCACTTGTCCGTGTCGATGAACCATTGACCATTTGTCACAGGAACAGTGTGCTGCCTTGGTGGGGTCTCTATGTGATCCTTCCTTATAAAACATATTACATATAAACAATCTAAGACGAAATATTTCCTTTAACTTACCAAAGCATAATTTAGAAGTACTGCAGAAATAGCTATTACATTCACTGATTTAAACATTTTTGTGTTTAATGAAATTACTAGATAGAAGTTAACTGTTAAAATGTCTGGAGTGATCTGACAGCTACCAAAATTTCCAGCGGTTTTATACTAAACAAAGAATTGTGACAAATTCCATATCCTGTATGACAGACAGACAGACCTTTGCTTAACGCGAATCGATTAATCTATTAACAAGTAATTACAATAGAAAGACAATCACGAAGCATCCGTTTAAGTCGCGATGACGTTGGTGCTATTGTATTGTCTTTTGATTCACTTGAATTACAGCAAAAACATGTAGGCCTCAATAAAATGACAGACAACTTATTAAATTCGCAGTCAACATTATGTAAACCTATTTTTTACTTTTAATACCAGAGGAATCAGCAGAGGTAGCCCTGCTACGAAACTCACCAGATTTTGAACCTCAACAGAGCTACTTTTCGGAAACAATGTGAATCTAAAGAATTCATTATATGAATATATTATATGTGTTTAGTGGGCCAAACACAAACAAAATTTTTAAAATCGATGTATCTATTTAGGTGGAGTAAAGAAGTTAGCTATCAATCAATCAATCAGCCTGTATCAGTTCAACGCTGGACGTTGGCCTCTCCTAATTTCCTCCACGCCACATTTGGTCCTCCACCTTCCGCATCCAATTTATCCCAGCTCCCTTCTTTGGGTTGTTCGTCCATTTGACTGGGTGTCCTACCTTACGTTTACTCTTGGACTCGTTTGCTCCAGCGGCTATCGGTCCTTCAGAATAATTGGCCAGCCCATTGCCACTTCAGCGTTCTTAACCTGCGTGCTATGCCAGTTACATTGGTTTTAGATGACCTCGTTGCGAATTTTATCTTTCAAAGTGACTTCAATCATAGCTTACTCGATGGCCCGCTATGAAACTTTGAACTGGTAGACTAGCCCAATTCTAAGTGTCCACGTCTTGGCACTATAGGTTGGCCGTGCTCTATTCTAAGCAAAAAGTGCAAATTTATGTTATTCATATCAACTAACACTTGTCAAAACTCGTTCGCTCGAACATGCGTTTATATATTCTTAGATAAATCAAAGTTCCTCTCATTGACGTCATTAATAACCTAGTAGCTAGTAACTAATAAACCATAATAATATTCCTATAATTCAAATAATGCAACTATGTTGTCTATATGTGACTAACAAGCATAATATATTATTATAATTAAAGCTTAATCAATACCAAGCAGTATTTTTTCTTATTTAAGTACAGATGTGTCTATTGAATGAAACTTCTTCTTTTTATTATTTACACTAGCTGTCCCGCGCAACTTCGTCTGCGTAAATTTTCCACGTTTTTGCAACATTTCTCATTGTAGCTCTGCTCCTATTGGTCGTAGCGTGACGTTATATAGCCTATAACCTTCCTCGAAAAATGGACTATCTAACAGTGAAAGAATTTTTCAATTCGGATCTTAGCTCTTATAAGCGGTTCCTAAGATTACCGCGTTCAAACAAACATACTCTTTAGCTTTATAATATTAGTATAGATTTAAACGCATGATATTAGACTTTTACAAAAATACACGCCTTACATTTTCCATTTATCATTTTTTTGTTAAAGTTTGTCCGTATGTTCGTCTATGTTTTATCCATCTTATTTTTAAATATTACTTTAGGATATTTAAAATTTGATATTGCACTTAAAAGAGTTTGAAGTTTACTCAGGAATTAAATTTTTGACTTCGATATAGTAATTGGTAAAAAATGTTACTAAAATTTACTAAAAAAAAAACTTGCAAATTTGTTGAATGAATCCATACAGGATTGCGAAAATAATACTAACATTTACTAGGATTTTTTTTTTTGCAATGCCTTCGCATAACATATTAGTTAGTTGTTGCATAGAGATTGTAGGTAATTGAAAAAATAGTTAAGAACCGGATAATCAACTTACCTTCATTATGTCTAGTATTTTCCGCCCTGTGAATGAATAAAACGATGCAACTGGCTTCATATTTTTTGCGTAGAATCTTTTATTCATCTTAATTATTGTAAGTGATATTTCAGTTCATACTATTACAACAAATACAATGAATGTAGGTAAGTATGTTTGTTGTAGCATTTTTATTTGTAGCAATGGAGCATTTACGGCATTCTATACACCATTTTATTTTAGTTAAATGTCATTCTTTATTTTTCTTATGTATTTGTATAAGCAATTATTATTTATTTTTATACATTTAGTTTGTACAGTTTACAAATTACAAATTTGCTTGGGAATTAAACGTTCTAAAATATAATGTCACTCAATTCCACATATCGCGAGAGTCTGTTTTTTCCCCAGTGTAGAACTTTTTGCTTAGAAGCTGTACCATTGATAATACTTATTATTGTAAAAAAGGACCTATGAAGATTATGATTTGTTGTATCATCACTAATTCATAACCTATGTGACATTCAGAGCGACCCCTCTAATAAAGTTGCATTAATAAACAAGAAATGCCTACAAAAACTATTACTTATAGGTAGGTTTAAAACAAAGTTATAATAAAATTGCATAGAGATCTATTTTATATTATTCTATATCCCTTATTCATAATCTATACTTATAATAAATCTGTAGAGAGGTAAATTCTGTACATGAAATATATTTCCAAAATAACTATCAGGGGGTGATTAGGGATCGATACTGATGCCAAAAATGCAATCAGTAAAATTTTCGTCTGTCTGTCTGTCTGTCAGTATAACCGTTATAGAAACAAAAACTACTAGACGGATTTTAACGAAACTTGGTACAATTATTTTTCATACTCCTGAGGTGGTTATAGTATACTTTTCATCACGCCACAATCAATAGGAGCAGAGCAGTGAAGGGAAAACGGGAGAAGTTACTCCATTTTTTAAGCTTCCGTCGCGTGTGCAACCTTAATGGTTAAAGCTACACAGAAATCATGTATGACGGAAATGTTCTCCTTAAAATTATATAAAAAATATCCCACGACAGCATATGTCTATCTTTTATGGTTGACTCACAATATCGCGTGTAACTCCCGATAGCTTAGCAGTTCGAAGCTTTCTAATTATATTTGTCTACTCTTACGTTTATAACACTCTCAGTCATCCCTAATTCAAAAAGTTAACATAATTAACTATTCCATAAAAAAAAAACATAAAAATCGGTATATAAACACCAAAGTTATACATGAAATACGCTAATAATAAGCCATCGCGCTTGAATACTGAATCATGCTATCTATCTATATCTATACATATAATAAAATTGTAAATTTCACATGTCTGTACAGTACTCCAAAAGTAATAATGCGCATAGAAATCTTCGGAAATCTTCGTCATTGTTCGGCAACGGTCGTATTACCCGAGCGTCGAAAGACGATATTTATATAGAGTGGTTAAGAGCAATTTCTCTATGCCTAATTTTATATATTATGTGTTTTGTGCTAAAACAGATTTGATTTACCTGTAACGAAATTTGATTCGATAATTCCATGTAAGTAAATAGCGAAAACGCTACAATCATTGTTGGAGTGATTAGTTTTCAAGTGTCTTACCGAAGTTGGTGTAATTATGGAGGAAAAGGTTTAAATAACATAAGGTTTTATTAGAAGGAGAAAAAAACGTTTTCAAATAGAGGTTTACATAAAATATAATCAAAATCTCAGTTCAAATTTGTTTACAGCACTAATCATTCCAGAAAAATAATACAATTATAAAAAAATTAATCAGAATCGAGGAAGACCTCTATTCCCGACATCGCAGATTCATCAGAAGTTTCATTATGCTCTTGTTCATTTACACTTTCCTCACTGCTATCACCTGTGTAAATAATCAGTTTATCGGAATAACTATCGATTCTTGGCTCAAATTTTCTATATTCATCTTCGCATTGAACCGCATGATCAGAAACTTTTTTCCATTCTTCTGGTCCTATTTTATTGATTTTTTCTAATATAGCATCTTTAACTGACGTCACAGTCATTGCAATATTTCTCTTGGCCACGTGTTGCTTTATTTGGGACCAAATATTTTCAATAGGGTTAAAATCGGGATGATATGGTGGCAATCGTATAATTTTATGCCCATGTTCCTCCATTATACGGTCAATGGCAAATTCTGTGTAATTTTCTTTGTATCTTTGTATAATTTTATACAAATCGGGTTTCAGTTTCTTTGGGTCATGCGGAATGTTGTGTTGTTGTAACCAAGCTGTCATTTGTGGTTTAGATGTGTTTGAGTTTGGTGGTTTCACAGACAGCTTATTATGATATGGGGCGTTGTCTATTACCAACACACTATTAGGAGGCAAGTTGGGAATCAATTGATTGCGTAGCCAAGTTTGATAACGTTCCGCGTTTATTTCTTTATGATAGTCACCTTCTGAGTCGACACATTTATGTAACATTAGAGCCCCTGGGACGAAGCCTTTTTCATTGCCTGCGTGTACAATAATTATTCGCTCTCCTTTGGAAATGGGTTGTTTGATACCTTTTTTGTTGCTATCTTGCCAAGTTTTACCCTTAGTATGTGATGTGTGCACATACGACTCGTCCATAAATACTATGTTTCTACCAGAACTCCTCAGCTGTTGTATTTCTCTGAGATATTTGATCCTTTTTAGGCGTATATCATGTTTTTCCATAAGTAATTGTCTGTTATTATCAGTTTTCAGAAACCTAAACCCCATGTCTTTCAAGATCAACCTTAAAGTCTCGGCACAGCCTTTGAAATTAATAGCTTCGATCAACTTTATTCTTAAATTATTTACAGTTGGGAGTTCTTTCAGCGTCAATTGAAAATTGTATATCATATTACGAATAACACAGTAGTCGAAATCATCAAGTACCAGCCGAAATCTACTTTTAGGTCTTCCTTTTTTCGGTGTAGAAAATTTCTTTGATTGATTATGTTTTTTTTCGTTTAAGATATTACTCAAAGTTCGTCGCGAAATTCCTGTAGCTTTTGTAACACGGTCTTGAATTTTTTTAAAATAACCATCATGGTCTCTGTTGAAAACATTGGCTTCATTTAAGAAATAAAGGTACACATTAAATACCATTTGCCGTGCTTGTGAATTAAGCGGTTTTCCACGTTTAAATTTATCCATTTTGGAAGAATTCGTCTGAAAGAAAATGGCATGGGCAGAGTTAGGTATATATTTTTTATGCATGTTTATCTATTTATTTAATTTAAATAAATCTCATTTTTTAAATGTTTTTCTAGTACTTAATATGTATTTAATGTAGGTATTTTATTTTTTTAATATTAAAAAAACGTGAAATATGTTATTTATTTTCCTTTTTTCAAAATATACTATTTAAATCTGAATAAGCTAATTAATGTTGAAATTATATTTACCAAGAAGGGTGTGTAATAGCAGCTCTATATATTTCCACAAATAGAGAACACGTGCAGTCACTACCAATATATAAAGACGACTGACAGACATTTCGCTGACCGGCGACAGCTGCCGAACGCCCGATTTGTTTTCGATTGTGCACACATGATATTGACTCCTATCTCTTTTAAACAAGGTGCAAAATGCAAATGCCTTGTTTAGGGCTCTTACGATTCCATGATTCGAGTGTTTCCGGGAATACGACAATTAGCGAAGATCTGCATGTGCATTATTAATTTGGGAGTACTGTACATGGCCGAACTTAGTGAAAAAAAATATTAGGAAATGTTCGAAAAGAGTATTTAAACACTTTGCTGCATTTTTAGAAATGTCTGTCTGTCTGTTTGTTTGAACACGAATCACGCAAAAACTACCAGACAGATTCGGTTGAAATTTTGCACGTGCAATTTAATAGATGCGGATTAACATTTAGGAGTTATAAATTATCACGCTTTTTCCCATAGGAGCTAAGCAGTGAGGGATAATGTCTGTAGCTATTTTTCGTTATAAAACAGTAACTACTTGACGGATCTTTATGAAAATTTACAGTTTTATAGTAAATACTATACTTAGGACATTATTTACACTATGAATCATTACGCTAACGTCTATGGGGAACGAGTAGCAACGTATTTTTTGTCGCACCATAATGGTTTATCACAATTTTTTCCACAATTAGACATTATCTTTAATTGTAACCCATGGAATACATAACTTCATGCTAAAACTATACACAACATTTTTAAGTTTCATAAGAACAGTTATTTTGACGTGGTATGTAGCGAACAGTATAGCCTCGAAGCTATGCTAGCGGTCTATGACGACGACGAAGTCTTAGGCTCGAATCTGATATCTGATTATGTTCTTTTTGTATTTTTTTAAAATTGTCTTTGTCCTTTTTTAATATTTTTCTCAAAGTTATAGTTATTTTTTCGGCCATAGGTAACTTATTTGCTTTTGTTAATATTTTTTTATATTAAAAATCAAGTGAAATATGCACTTATGTAAGATATCTATAGGTATTGCATGCACTGCAGAGAGTAATGAATTAATCGTAGTAGAAATGAAAAATAATATTACATTCCAATTTAACAAGTATTCGATATTTTCCAGAATTGATGTGTTCGTGCTCAAAAAAAAGACATTACACACGTAAAAAAAACGTGTAGCGCCATCTATGAAATCAAATTGGTCACCGTGATCAAACAATTCCTTATTTGTGAAAACATTTATTAGGGTATTATAGGTGCTTACGATGACGGATTCATTTTTTGCTGAGTGGCAACATTCTCCTATTTATTTAATTAAATTGCTTAAATTAATAAAAAAACATTAAGTATTAGAAGAAACTTCACTGGTTTTGAAAGTAGATGGCGTTGTATTCAATAATGTTCTATACTTAGTAAAAGAAGTTTTAAAATAGTATTAAAAATAAACATATTGCTATCATTTTTAGAAATGTTTGTCTGTCTGTCCGTTTGTTTGACCACGCATCACACAGGTGCATCGAGGATCATGTTTTGGGGTTATGGTTGGATATGAAGTGTTCATCAATTCAACGATAATGAATGACTCATCGGCCAAGTGTGAGTAGTTCGGGTGACGGGAGGAGGGAGGTGGGAGGTCATTGTCTGTCAACGCGGAGTCTGGGGGGGGGGTCCATGTCTTTTTTTCTTACTTGCATCATTGTAACATATAAGAGAGGCACTCTCTTATATGTAAAGTGGGGATGTGATTTTTTTCTCACCTACCCCATCGTGTGGGGTATCATTAGATAGGTCTTTTAAAAAGCGTTTAGGGTTTGTGAAGACTATTTTTAGATTTAAGGATTCCTTTGTGTAATATTAGGATTTATAGTGAACATTTTTGTTAGAGTCAAGTGTTCCCCTGCCAACTAAATGGTTGATGTTGGGTATGTGAAAAAATTCACGGTAGTAGTATAAATACTAAAATTATAAAGAAAACTATCACAGTTAAGTATTTAGGCTTTACAAGTTTACGATAAACATATGATCAAATGGGAAGCACCAAAATGTTAGTACAAATTCTATTTAAAATTATTAGGTATTAAGTAGGTATAACGTTGAATGAATTAAACAAAAACAACAGAAAACCCACATCTTAAGCCGCACACCAAATTAACTATATAAAATAATAGAATAGAACGATTTTTATTTAGTACACAGAAGACACATGTATAGACATTATTATAATTTAACAGGAAAAGTCATGCAGAAGATAAAAAAAGCAATAAATAAAACAGTAAAATAATAAAAATAACAATAGACAAAAAGAAAAGAGACACAAATAACACATATTAATGACAGAAAAACACAGTAAACAAATACCTAAAGAGTCTGTGTTTGGTACTTATTCATTTTCATAAAGCTTTTGGGTGTTGAAGCTATCAATAGATGACTATATGATGATTCTCCGCTGCTGAATCATATCGCGGCTCACCCGACAGGACTGTTGCCAACATATTTACACAGAAGTTATTTCGTAACATAAACTACCTTAATTTAAACCCGACTTTCACGCGAACGAAGTCGCGGGCACAGCTAGTAAATAAATAAATTAGCAAACGTTCCAAGAGCATTTGAATAGAAAGAAGCGTGATGGTTTAAATGTTCTTAAAAAGTCTGCTAATTTATTTGTTCACCTACTTACTATTATAAAATGGTAAAGTAGATGTGTCTGTATATTGAAGATATTTAAAAAAAAATAACCTAGATCGACTAACTAAGAGTTTCTAAATCCAAAACCATACTTAGCTTTTTTCGTGTCTATTTGTTTGAGGTTGACGCAATAACTACTGAACAGATTCTATTTAAATTTTAGGAGCATAATCTCATATGACCTGAGCAATAACGTGTCTTTATGACGCGGGCAGAGACGCGAACATTAACTAATTATAAATAAGGGGTTTAAGCCTTAATTTTAAATGGAAGGTACGCACTTTGTTCCTTGATGGATCAGCTGAATCATCACAACATTAGTAACTTAAATATTTGTCGGTATCTGTGTATTTATTTATGTATATATAGATATAAATATATATGTATGTATGTACGTATGTATATATGTATGTATGTATTTTTATAAGTATGTATATTATTGTAGAGTTATATTGTATTTCAGTATTTATATAATAATATGAAGTCTTTCACTAACAATTAGTTTACTACATCTACACTTTCCATTTCTACATCACCCTAAGGAGACTGGCAGTGAATGCTTTTAGCATTAAGTCCACTTTTGTACAACTTTGTGCATAAAATTTTAAATAAATAAATAAATAATTTGAACTAAACTGTAATTAATTATAAAGAACTCAGTTCATTGTATGCAAGAATAAAAAATAAAAAAACAATTAGTATGATGGTTAATGGGTTCCAGTAACCTTCTAAGGTTACAATAAGAACCCCTTCGATTGAAATCTTTATCTATCATGCGCAATTTTACTCAAAGACACGTGTTTATGTTGAGGGCCCCGCCCGCGTGGCAATATGCGCTATTGCTCAGGTCCTAAGGATGAATGATGATGATGCGTGATGAATATAATTATGTAGGGGATCTTGTTTCCCTCTTTTTTATGCAGGCGGGTATTTTTATTTTATTTACCAAGTGTAAATTCATTAAGTTTACGGCTGTAAACTTACTACCTACATCTAAAACATTATTTCTTCGAATTCATGTTCTCCGCACGTGAGTTCAATCTTAAATATTGGTACTTAGATTTTTTCTAGGAACCACTTTTGTTGTGTTAGTAGCAATCGTTTTTTCCTTGTTCTATTTATGTACATCCATTTAATTTTCTAAAAGAAAAAAGTAGGTACCTACCCGAGCTGTCTAATTAACGGTTGTTTGGCGAGTTTAATTGATCTCTTCTAAATTGACTGACTTTGGTTTAGAAGTAGTGGAAAAAGTAGGTAACTTAGCTAGATTCTAAGTTATTACTTCAAGGTTGTCTTTAGAACATATACAACTGGTATGACACAATTTTTGGAGCTTATGGACGTTAAAGATAAATGTACGAAATTTTGTTACTTCTCATTTGATCAGCTGTTACTTGTACCTAAACTTGTAAAGCCTTCTTAGCTGTGATAGTTTTTCTTTTAATTACACTATATATATATATATACTACTATCGTGATTTTTTTCACTCACCCAACATCAACCATTGCACCAAGCAGGGGCACTTGACTCTTTCAAAAATTTGCACTTTAAATCTTAATATTTCACAAACGGATCCTTAAATCTAAAAATGATCTTCCCAACCACTAAGCTTTTTTAAAAGACCAATCTAACAATACCCTACAAGATGGGGTAGGTTAGCATATAGGAGAGGTACCCTAAAAAAAATATTTTTCAAGATTTTATTCTTACACTTTGTCGGCGTAAGTAATATGTGTATCCATGCAAAATTACAGCCTTCTAGGACTAACAGTCTCTGCAAAGCTGCGGACGGACGGACGGACATGGCGAAACTATTAGGGTTCCGCTTTGTCATTTTAGCTACGGAACCCTAAAACGAGTGTCCATTATGTAAAAATTATCCAAAGTTATTTCTGTCCGGAAAGGAATTCCGTTTTATCAGAAAAAACCGCCTACATTTTAATCTAACGAAAGCGAAATTTGACGGAAGTGGCCTAAATCATTGTAAGTGGTGCGCTAGGAAGAGTCTCTCTTCTAGTGGTTTAATAATCAAGTAACTGTATGTCCATTGTCCAGACGTTCCTCTTACTGAAATCTTAGAGATTGATATTCAAAAAGGCTTTCTTTGGGTCCCAGGTCATACTCCAACTGATCACGGTGAAAATTAAGTGTTATGTTATTTACCCTAAAATGACTATTGCCATCCATTACTTTCAATTCTGTGATAATCAAAACCGAACGAGTTCCTAATTTGAATTTAGAATCTTCATTAATAAAAACCAATTAGTACAGTTTTTCCTTGTAAAAAATTAGGTAATTAAATATTGATCGAAGTACGATCATTTTTTGCACAAAACAGCATTGAATCGTGTGAGTTATTGTTGTAATTATACATACAATACATGTATGTGTCAGCGTTAATTCTGTATAAATAGAAGATCTTGGTCTTAAGATCATCACACACGCTTGGGACTTAGTAGTAACACGTTGGGGATTAATTTAAGTTTCGCAAAAATGGCCAAGTTCTCCTGTTTATTCGTGTGTGTAGTTGTTATTAGTACCGCATATGTAAGTATCTGTCCATTTTGTTATGCTATGAAACGGGGTGCTTGTGACGATATTGATTTTTAATCACGCCACGCTTTTTTACGATAAACTGATTTTTATTTATTACTTTTTGGTGTACACAAAAGTGTGTTTTTTATATTTTTTAAATTATTATTTATATGTATTTGTTGTTTAAAACCAGACAGTCAAATAGGAAATTTCATATCTAATTTTAAAACTGACGGAGTTTTATAAAAACTTGCCACCCATATGGGGTTGGTTTTCAAAAAACGCCGAAACACATTTTCTTTATTTTAAACCAATAAGCCAAATACGAAATTCCACACAATTAACTTCAAAACTGGCGGAGTTTCATATAAATTTACAACCCTATTTTATATAGATAGATTTTCCAAATTTCCTTTTCATTGGATTGTATTGTCAACGGTCTTTGATAAGTGTGCGAATTTTCAATAAAATCTGACGTTTTGAAGTGGGAGAAAAACACTACAATATACAAACATACCTACATACTCATTCGATCATTGAACGAACGATTGAACAATTTGATTCGGTCAGTATGTTTTCATTGGTATTGTCATATGCCCTGATTTCTATCGATAGGGCTAACTGTAGAAATTCCATAGTAACGGTAGGGCTTGTATTAATAAATAATCGCACCAGCCCTAATTTCTATCGATGGGGCTAACTCAAGAGATTACTAGCCGTGCCACATTAGAGCACATAGAATGGTTGCAATAACTGGCTTAGACACGGACGGAGTCGCATGCAAAGGTTGGTCAGTTAATGATGTTTATAATAAAATTGAACAATGATGCTCGTAGTATCCTTCATGTTCACGACCTGTACGGTATCGAGGTGCATTAGCTGCTATTTATATATTTATATGCTATTTTGACTGAATAAAGCATAGTAGCTGTCTACCTAAGTAATGCGGTGTTTAGCTTAGGCTTTCCCAAGAAGATACTATTTATATATAAAAAATAGCTACCTTTCGCCCAGTAATATGTCCGACCGCGTTGAGTTATACAATAAGTGCAATGTGTTGAATATCAGACAGCTGTACATACACCAATCTATTTTATTCCAACACCATAACACACCGTTTGTTGTAATTACCAAGAGGTCTGTACAGTACCGAAGCCCAACTTTTCTTTTACTCGTAGATTTTTTTACTACATGGGCCCTTTCCTCTACAACAAAATCAACAAAGATATTCCGTTTTATAAATTACCAACAAGTGCGTCTAAACTGGCTGTTAAAAGTTTTTTACTCTCAAAGTCATATAACGACACTGAAGAATACTTAAGTAGCTCGTACACATAAGATTCAAACACACATGGCCCGCGCACGCGCGCGCGTACATACACACACACACACACACACACACACACACACACACACACACACATAAAAAAGAAGTTGAATTAAAGTGTGGTACCCCTACAAACGAGACTGAACACCCATAACAAGTGACTAAATGCGGGAAGGGACTGTACTCCTAAGCACAGGCTAATTACTTAGCCTAGTTAGGAAATACAGAAACTCAATTTTAATATATGTAAAATCCTGTTGTTTCTCATACTGATGTACTACACGCTGTATTTACTTTAGTTAAATAAACATTATTATATATGGAGTCCACACTTCAAACTTGAAGTCAAAATACACACATCAAAAGTGTCTAGGGATCAAGCATTTTTATGCGGATTTCTTGAGATTGAGATGTGGCTTTGTAATAAATTTATGATTTTATAAATTTATATGGATCCTTTTTGGTGCATTTCATAATTTGAATCAGGAACTGTGAATCAAATTCGAGTAAAAGATGAAAATCAGCTGTCAATATTTTCCCTATAAAAACATACAACGCATTGAAGACATTATTAGTGCTACTGTTTCCCTACTACTGATTAAAACCAGCGTTATTATGGAGCGGCGACGTCATTTAAGCAGGGAAGAAATGCTCAGAGCCGTGGGAATGATAGAAGCTGGTTCCCGGCAACGTACTGTGGCTTTAGCTCTGAATACAAGTCAGAGTGTTATCAGTCGACTTTGGACACGTTACCGAAGCACTGGTACCGTGGCTGAGCGCCATGGAGGACGGTATCGCTGCACCACACGGAGACAAGACCGATACATTCAAATCTTAACTCGAAGAGGTCCAACAATAACCGCCATGATGTTAGCCATGAGGCTTCATCACTCTTCAGGGAACTTAATTAGCGACCAAACAGTCAGAAACCGCTTGCATGAAGTGAACCTTCATTCCCGAAGACCGCTACGGGTACCACCTATAGCAATGCACAATCGTAGGATTCGATATCAATGGGCTCTTGAACACAGAAATTGGGCAGAAGAACAATGGCGTTTCGTGTGCTTTTCTGATGAGTCTCGTTTTGGTATGAGACCGGATACAAGACGTATACGACACTGGAGAACCCCTGGACGCCAACAGCGATTAAATCCTGCCAGGAAGTCCATCCTTATAGTGGTGGAACCATCATGGTATGGGCGGGTATTTGGATCGGCGGAAGAACTGAGTTGATTTGGATCAGAGGCAACCTCAACGCTCAAATTTATGCTGAGACGATTGTATCAGACGTCATCGTTCCTCTACAAGTGCAAATCGGTCCCTTATTTCAGTTAATGCATGATAATGCACGACCGCACACCGCAAGAGTTGTAAGACAGACTCTCGCCGCAGCTAACATCAATGTCCTGCCCTGGCCTGCTCAGTCGCCAGACTTGAACCCGATTGAGCATGCATGGGATATGCTACAGAGAAGAGCTCTGCCGAATATGGAGGGTATCCAGTCGCAAGAAGACCTTTTTTTGTTGTTGCAACGAACATGGGCGGCCATTCCACAGCGTGATTTGGATGAACTCATTTTGAGTATGCCAAACCGATGTTCTTGTGTTGTTAGTGTTCGCGGTAGAAACACGGATTATTAATTGTTTAAGTTACCCAATAAAATTTTAAAGAAAACTGTTATTTCAGTCTTTTTTTCGAACTTTAATGTTAGTGGTTCAAATGTCAAAAATCCCTTTATTAGGAAAATGGCAAATTTCTTTATTAATGCAAAGGTGACTTGGTTTATCGTTACTGTGACAAACGAAAACACTTTATTTGATGAATCCTTAAAGAAATAAAAAAAAAAAAAACAATCAGGAGAAAAGTTATTGCAAAAATATATGTTGATCCCTAGACACTTTTGATGTGTGTATTTCATATCGATGTCCTTGTGTCTATCTGTTGGTTTCTTCGTCATGTGGAGATAATATAGACGATTTAATAGACATTAGCGATATCATCTGCATTATGTCCTACATATTGTTACCATTTTTCTGACTTTTCTTCTTCAATAGAAATAATACAATTCAATGCCTTTAAGTTTGCCTTTTTAAATCATTTAATTTTAAAATTGCGATGTGTATTTTAAATATAAATTCGCGAAATTGCGATAGTAAATTCTTTAATACTATAGAAACATTCGTCACTTAACCAATCATTTAATTGTCGTGGGAACACTTTTAGTGGTTGTGAGGTCAAATATGCGGGTAGTTTGTTGTCACTCACTGTTTTTCAATGAAAAAAAACTATTAAGCACATCACCGAATGCAAATTTTGCTGACTTGTTCTTATATTTTAGTCTATATCTCTCTCGTTTTTATAAGCTAGGACAACGTTTTATAGGTACACTAAAACCTTCCCAGAAAAATATGCAGTCGAATAACGAAAACCCCATTTAAATCGGATCACGAGCTTTCGAGAAAATCGCGAACATATATACATACTTACATTCATACATACATACGGGTCAAATAGAGAAACTCCTTTTTTGAAAGCAGTTAAAAATCAGAAAAACCAAACAAAACATTTTATTAGTTAAGGGCTTGCAGCAATATTTTAACAAGAATTTTCCTAACAGGCTATTTCTGATGACGAGAAAAATAAGTTCCACGAAGCTATCAAGCCTTTATTGCTCGAATGCTCGGAAGCCCACGGCGTCTCTACGGACGACATCAAAAATGCCAAAGAAGCCGGTACAGCTCAAGGTCTTAACTCTTGCTTCCTCGGATGTGTTATGAAGAAGTCTGGAATCGTAAGTAAAATGATAGTATACAAATTTTGAAAAGACACTCAATTCTTTCGGATTATGAGTTTTAGTTATGTTACAAACTTTATCAGCATAAAGGTACTGTCTGGTTTCATAGACGCTGAATCATAATGTTGAAAATAACGTTTTATACGAATTACAAAAATTATGCTATTTAAAAAATATAGGTTTTATACAAAAAGAAAAATCAATCAAATTTAACAGAAAACTACTTATATTATTTTAAGAAGTACTTAAGTTAATATTAAGCAGTATTATTGATTAGAAATAACTGATAATTTGTTTGTTTAGTGACAGTTTAATCAAACATTACAGATTGACGCTAAAGGACTATTTGACGTGGATGCTGGTGTGGAGAAAGTTAAGAAGTACATTACGAATGAAGACGAAGTTGCTAAGTTCGTTGAGGTTGGCAAGAAATGCGCTTTAGGTATGTAGAACGGGCATACTTTTGTTTTTTTTTACGGTCTACCTGTAACTGAGTGGGAATCCTGTGTCCTAAGGCAATACATCCCGCAAGTTAATACCAGGAAAAGAAAGTCGTAGTAATACGTTGGTGGTTCGTGTAGTTTTGCCAACTTTGTTTAATTATATAATTTACGACAAAAGACGCAGAAGTTCATAATATACCAATCCTTACTTAATAAGTACTTGAATCTAGGCTGGTCAGAAATATTATAATTTGTTTAGACCCTAATTATGGGATAGGAAAAGGTTACAGCAAATTAAAAAAGAAATACGTGTAGTTCTAACCACCACGCAAATTGATTTTAATTCCTGTAAGAATTTGTTGATTCCGTAAAATTGAAAGATTCAAACGCCGACTGGCTTAAATTAAATGTGTTTTTTGTTCATTTACAGTAAACGAGAAACCTGTAACTGATGGAGAAGCAGGCTGCGACAGAGCAAAGTTACTACTTGATTGCATCCGTGAAAACAAGAGCGCGGTAATTGTATTATATTATTTTAATATATATAATATGGAGAAACGCTCAGAGAAAGCCATAAGCGGCGGTAGCCTAATGGCTAAGGGGCATCGGACTCGCAATCGTGAGGGTTCAAATCCTACTCATTATACTATCGATGTGAACCCACTCCTAACATAAGCCATTGAGCTTAGCTGGAGGGGTTAACAGGATTGCTAGTATTGTGGGACCAACAATCCTACATTGCTAGTAATCTTATTTAATAAAAAAAAAAACATACTTGAGCGAGTCATACAAGTCAATTTGTCGTTATGTGGAATATTTCCTACATAAAATTACGATAAATGAATCAAGCGCAAATGCAATAATTGTAATAATCAAGTGTACACTTGACTGCCTCTGTGGCGCGGTGGAAGTGTGTCCGACTGCTGCGCAAGTGGTCGTGGGTTCGATTCCCACACGGGACACCACTTTGTGTGATCCACAAATTGTTGTTCCGTGTCTGGGTGTACTTTGTGTCCGTGACTTGTATGTTTGTAAAGTCCCCTGCGACACAGGGCATGTACCCTACTGCGGAAGTCGTCATTTAGAAAAAAAAAAAATCAAGTGTACATAGGTTTTGTGACGCCACTTTTTTAAGTAATGCAAGCCAGCGTTTAACACAGTCTACCATGTTTCTAACGACTGAGTAGGGTACTGTATTAGTTTAGTTTCATTGCAGAATCCATTTGTCGACAGGTTCATTAAAATTTACGCTTTAGAATGCTTTGTCAAAGTTCGTCTATCTTTTTTGTAAATTCCCTTTTTTCGAGAGGACTCTAATTTAATTTACTCTATTTTTCAGATCCCCTTGTAAGCAGTTGCCAACTTGTGTTAAGAAGAGAGAAGTACCTAAAAATCACTTTGGTTTTGTATTATACAAATAAATAGTTTTTGATACGTTTGCGTCTTATTGGTCATTTTTTTTTGTTTTGCTACGAATGATGTCAAATTGGCATGTTGGCAAATTATGGTTGACAACTGAGCCATATTTTTCATATGTCCTAAAATTGTATTAACCCTTCACCACCTAAAACCTACTTTTGTTACACAGCCATTTACCACACATCTGTGAGAGCCCGGAGTAAAATCGATGTTTTTTGTCAGGTTTTGGGCCTAAACTTCACAATAAACAATGATTTTACTCTAGTAAAATAGCCTAGGTGGTTAAGATCATAACTCCAAACACTAGTGGTAGGTGATATTAATAAAAGGAAATAACATTTTAGCTTTTTAAGAATTCTTGCAAATGTTGGCATACATAAATGGTGACTTAAAACATTAGATTTAGAAAACGCTTAAGTACCTACCAATTAAGCATAATAATACATTTTAATAGGCTTTGCCATTTTAAAGACAACATATTGTTTAAAAACATTTATATTTAAATATAGAAATAAAGGTATTGTTATACGTAACAATACCCTAAGTGTTTACCTTCGAAATCAAGGTTTATGCCTTTAGATTATTTTGACAACTCTTGATGATGATTACCTACCTACTCAAAAAGATAACACCAATTTTCAGTAGTTCATAGAAATCTTAAATGAGTTTGTGACTCATTTGTTTTGTAACTTACCTAGATACTAAGTGTAACTTTACTGAGTTGTTAAAAACATAAAAGATTCTGTATTCCCAACTGACAAGCTATCAATATTGTTGTTGTAAAAACTTTTTGCAAAAAATATTACCGACTTCAAAAATAAACACAAGGTAACTAACAAGCACAAAACAATATGCAACAGCAATAAAAATAATAAACATTTTGAAGTTGGTGCTAGAAAATTGTAGTTTTTTGGCATCAATTTTAACATTTATTTTGTTGTTGTTTATTATCGGTCGGTCGGTAATATGTTTTTTGTTAATTTTTTTAATTTCTTACTTCTTAGTGGGTTGATTTGTAATTTATCTAAGTTACTACAGCCCAATCCAAACTAATTATTTCCTTTTACAAAATATTGCCCTTCCCCATGTAGAGCCTTTAATTTTTGAGGAGCTCATCTGATTCTTTCGAAAAGTCAACCTGGGTACGCCCATAGAGCAGATAGCTCTATAGGCGTACCCAGGTTGACTTTTCGGAAGGAGTTTTAATAATTTCGGAAACAATTGGTATGGTACAATTGACGAAACTTCGGCCAAATGAGTACTGTGTAGGTACACAGTACTCATTTGGCCAAAGTTCTTGCAATTTCGGGGGGCGGAGGGTATCAACCCCCAAATCCCCTCCCCGGGTACGCCTAGGATCAGCTCCACTGCTATATTTATGGATTAGTTACGCTTTATATTCTGTGGTCTTCATCATCAGTTCCATTTTACTTACCGGTGCTTTTTGAGAATATATGAACGAATTACAACAAAATATCCCAATTACTATAAGAAGGTGTGCCTCAGTTATGTGAAAAGTTCCCTCGATTTCTCCAAGATATCATCATCAAGTCCTAACTTGAAATACAATGGGGCCAATCTGAAAGTATAAGGACCCTTTCAAACACAAAAATATTTTTTCAAATTGGTCCAACCGTCTTTAAGGAGATATTCGAGTAACAAACAAAAAAAAAAATATTTTTATTTATTTTATGTTTATTAACATACATAAACATTAAATAAATAAAAATATATTTTTTTGTATTATTTATTAGTTTTAATAAATTAATATAATAATTAATATAATAAATTTATTAATATCAAATTATTTATATTAATTAATATAATTTGGTATTAATAAATTAATTGAGAACCTCCTCTTTTTTTAAGTTAGTTGAAAATGATAAACTTAGTAACTAAACTAATTAGGAACTGTTGTGTTAAACACGTCTAAACCTTTGACCATATTCTGAATGAATATTTCACTTTTTACACAATTGTCCTCAAAATGAAGTGTATTGTTTCAAGGTTCATGTGACTTCAATCCGAATTTTAATATCACAAACGTCAGAGGACTTTATTGCATCGTTATTAATTAAAATTCAGATTGATAATTTGTGTTTTATTTACAAAAAAGTATTAAACCTACTTCAAAAATAAAAACAAGGTAATGAAGTAAGAAATAATACTGATAGGTACAACAACAAAAAATCAATAAACATTTTGAAGTTGGTGCCAGAAAATGTTTATTAATTTTTTGTTCAAAATGTTTTTTGGTTTATAATTTAGCTAAGTTACTATTGCCACAGATAATATATTGCATAATGTTAACTGCTCTAAATGAGATGTTTTACAAAATATTGGTTTTCGCGATGCAGGGCCGTTAATTTTTGAGGAGCTCACATTATCAAATGCACGAATCCCTATGAAATATACCTAGATCACTATAGGTGTGCCCTAAATATTTAAAGAGTTCCCTTGATTTCTCCAGTATCCCATCATCAGATCGTGATCTAATGGTAATGGAACCAACTTGAAAGCATACCCTTTCAAAGACAAAAATATTTTTTCAACCGTCTTTGCGTTAACATGGTGGACATAGGTACTTAAAAAAATCCACACAGACGAACATATAACCTTCTGACTGGCCTGTTGGTCTAGTGGTTAGTGACCCTGACTGCTAAGCCAGAGGTTGCGGGTTCGATCCCCACCCAGTATAACATTTTATGTGATGAGCACACAAAATTATTAAGTGTAATTTAACTATGATAATCATAAGTAGTCCTATACCTATGTATGATGTATGATAATATGTATATATATATATTATATATATTTATAATAATTTTATAATAATTTAATTTAATTTCACAAACTTATTCACACTAAATTACATACATTATGTTCTAGTTATAATGGGTAGGTACATAGATATGACGTTTTAAATGGTACCTAGCACCTTTGCTAAGTTATTTAAAATAACTTGTATTAAAGGCGCGAGGCCCACAATTTATATGTATTTAATTATTTGTGTCAATCATACAGTTTTTCAGATTCATTAGTTACGTCTGTGGGTAATCTCGTAATGTTAATCATTTCGATTGAGATAAATTTAACATTTGTGATTTTTAAATAACAATATTATATGTGGGACTGAAAACTAATAAAAGAAATTAAATAAAATAAAAACATAAAATAAAATAATAATATAAAATAATATGGATTAGTGTGTGTGTATGTATTTAGAAATATATAAGTATGTTTATCAGTTTTCTGGTTGCCATAGTACAAGCTCTACTTAGTTTGGGATCAGATGACGCTATGTGAGTTGTCCCAAGATTATATTCGCCTTTTTGAAGTCGGTTAAAAGTAGCTGGTCAACGCTAAATAATTGTGGTGTATGGTTGACCAGCTATAGGTAATATTACCTAATTTCTCTAGAAAGGAACATTTCCATGACTTCATTTTGTTAGAGCACAAGTTTAGGTTATTTTTTCAAATAACCAAGAAGATATAACGACTTGTAACTGTTTGTAATTTAAGTGGATTAGGTACAAGAAATTTATAGAGTAAAACACGGATAGGGACCATTTAAAAAATAAATACATATATTTATATTTAAAGACTAGTTGTGCTCGCGACTTTGCTCGCATGAAGTTGCAGTGCTGCTCACTCCCTATATCTATACTAGATATAGGGAGTGAGCAGCACAACAAACGTGATGATTTCTAGTAGGTTAAGTTACTTCTTACATCATCACTTATCAGCTATCTGACAGTGAATTTCTGTTCAAAATCCGTCTAGCAGTTTCGGAGATTAGCGGGAAAAAGCAGACAAAAAAAATAAATTATACAATTAAAAAAAACCGACTGCACAAAAAAGATGGAAACAAGATCCCCTACATAATTATATAATTTC
Organism: Herminia tarsipennalis; assembly: GCA_945859575.2. Classification (NCBI taxonomy): domain Eukaryota; kingdom Metazoa; phylum Arthropoda; class Insecta; order Lepidoptera; family Erebidae; genus Herminia; species Herminia tarsipennalis. The sequence goes on along the minus strand of OX243844.2, from coordinate 10,341,724 downwards.
ATGCAGTCGGAGGCATTAACCAATCTCGATGAACTTAGTAAAGTGCTTCCGACTGCATGAAATTAAATAAATCTTGTTTCCATCTTTTTTGTGCAGGCGGGTTTTTTTATTTTAATAATTTATTTTTTTATTTATTACTCTTTTGTGGTTATAGGATGTAACCGATGTAACAACTAACTTTTTTCACAGCTATTGTCAAGTATTGAAAATTGAAAAAAGAATGGTTGCTAACTTACTTTTTTAGTATTACAGTCAAAATACAATACAATACAAAAATACAATACAAAAAAGTTTATTTCATCAACAAGTACATTTTGTTTTTTAAATTGTGATTGAAGCCTCCTTTTAGACTATAAATTGTCTGTGTTAGGAGACTCCGCACTTCCATAACTTCAGTACGATGTTAACATAAATTAATTACAATACTTAATAATCTAATATAACAATCAACAAATCTATATATATGTATAAATATTTGTGTGAGTGTGAGTGTGAGTGTGTGTGTGTGTGTGTGTGTGTGTGTGTGTGTGTGTGTGTGTGTGTGTGTGTGTGTGTGTGTGTGTGTGTGTGTGTGTGTGTGTGTGTGTGTGTGTGTGTGTGTGTGTGTGTGTGTGTGTGTGTGTGTGTGTGTGTGTGTGTGTGTGTGTCTGTGTCTGTGAGTGTGTAAATGTTCTTCTAAATCATACTTTTAATAGTAGTTCAGTATCATCATAGGTAACAGGTTTAATCCAATTTATGAGTGTTTTTTTACATTCATGCAGATGTTTATCATGTATATGTAATTTTTTATTTATTTTATTGTACAATATTGCAGACAGTTTGTGATAATGTCTGTCAGCAAATTTTGTTTTTGTTTGTGGTATAATAGCAACATTAAATTGGCGTCTTTTCAAAGTTGTATCCTTATTGTACGGTAGGTTTTTATGTTTTTTCAGAACTGTAGATGTTATGTATAGTTTTCTGACCGACATTAAGTCACAAATTTTATAAAGGTCTTCTGTAGAATGTCTCCTTTTTTTAAAGTACATAACTTTGATTAGGGCACGCTGCGCTCGCTCTAGATCAATAAACTTGGATTTAACTGCACCTCCCCATACGGGGATGCAGTACGTCAATACTGATTGAGCGAGAGCAACGTAAATTTCATTCAAAATGTTTCTTTGTGAACCATCTTTTTTAACTACATTGGTTGGTGCTACATGTCTCAGTGTCTTAAATATCCAAATTAGTTTTCTAATTCTTCCACTCATGTACTCCAGATGGGGAAACCAAGATAATCTCTGATCCATTATAACTCCTAGATACTTTGTGTGTGTAAGTTTATCGATCGTAGGACAAGAGCAGCTATTATTTTGTATCATGCCACATGAGTGTATTTTGATGCTAAAATTTTCAGTAGGTTGTGATCGTTTAGTGATTCCAAAGCAAAGATAGTTAGTTTTTGATGAGTTAAGTGTGAGTAGATTGCTACTAAGCCAATCAGCAATTTTAGCCAAGCCACGTTCCGTATTTCTTCTGACGTCAGACCAATTATCTCCATAGAAGACAACAGCTGTGTCATCAGCATAAGAAAATACATTCCCATTAAGGACTTTTAGATTGCAGAGGTCGTTTATGTATGCCAAGAACAGTGTTGGGCCCAGAACACTACCCTGCGGTACACCAAACAACACTTCTGCCTCGTCACTAACGTAAGAATCTATTTTAACCCGTTGTGTTCTACAAGATAGATAATTTTTAAGAAAAGCTAGAGGGATTCCTCTTATTCCTAGATTTTCTAGCTTAGTGATAAGCGTTGGAACAGAGACGGTGTCAAAAGCTTTTTTTAAGTCTATGAAAACAGTTAAGCATTTAGTTCCTTGATCCATCTTAGAAGTTATTAGAGAACTTAAGGCAGAAACAGCATCTTCTGTTGACATGCTCCTTCTAAAACCAAATTGATTAGGCGAAATTATGTTATATTTGTCAAAGAATTTTATGACTCTATTATTTGTTATTTTCTCGAGGATTTTAGAGAGGGCAGGCAAAACAGAGATGGGCCTGTAGTTGTTGACATCGTCTCTGCTCCCACCCTTGTGCACAGGGGTTATTAAAGACTTTTTTAAACAGCTTGGAAAAATACCGTGTTTAAAACAAAGATTAATAAGGTGGGTAATAATAGGGACAACTTCAGTGCCAATAAACTTTAGGAGTTTAGTTGTGATATTATCCCACCCTGGGGCACTAGTTGATTTTAAATTCGTTAAGATACTTTGGACTTCCTTAGCGTCAGTGTCTAGGAGGGCAAAAGAGTTGAGTGTCGGAGATGTTTCACCTTTAGAAATTGTCCGATTAAGATTTGGTTGAATATTCTCTGCTAATTCTCTGCCAATTTTTACAAAAAAATCATTAACAAAATTTACAGATTCTTGATTAGATGGTTTTATATTTAGTAGTTCAATGTTTGTGGTTTTTTGTTTATTTGTATAAGTTATTGATTTTACGTTTTTCCAAAGCAGTTTTGTGTCTAATGTTGAGTTTTCAAGTAGCTGTCTTTCATATTTTAACTTAAGTTTTTTTATCAGATTATTACAATAATTCCTGTACCTACAATAAGATATTTTTAAGATTGTGTTATCTGGGTCACTCCGGGCATTTTTCTGTAATTTATTACGGTTCCTTATACACCTCAGAATGCCTGGAGTAATCCAGGGTTTAATTATACGTTTATTATTTGGTATATTGTAGACCGTGGTGCTATGTTTAATGGCGTCAACTAAGTTTGTAATGATTAAATCAGCCAGTAAGTTAGGGTCGTCACAAAATAACAATTTCGAAAAGTTTTGTTCTTGGAGGTACATTAGGGCTTGTTCATAATTTATTTCTGTAGTAGTTTTAGTTGCTAAGTTTTTGTTGTTTATTTTAGAAAGTGATATAACCGTTGTATAATGATCAGTAATTGTCGTGTGTAGAATTGCAATTGAAGCTCGAGTTTTCTTATTATTAATCCTTAACATAAAATGATCTAAACAATTTCGTTCTCGCGTAGGTAATATATGGCCAGGCAATATTCCATGTGTTGACATCATGTTAAGGTAATTCATTCTATTTTTTTGATCGTACGTTGTTTCTATTTCTTTAGGTCGAATATTAATATTTATATCGCCTGCAATTATTAAGTTTTTGTACGAGGCTATAGAGTTAATGTGAAGGCTGAGAGAGTCTAGGAAGCTATCATGATTAGTGTTCGATGGTGAGCGATATATGCATAAAATAATATAATTAAATATTTCTATTTGTAGACAAGTCGCTTGGGACAACTTTATTTCTCGAACTTTTGACATCAATGTTTTTTTAACGTATACGACAACACCGTCGTTTTGGTTAAATTGATTCGAACTACCAAAGGATTGATAATTATGAAGTTGCGGAATAGGTTTATCCATGTTTAATCTACTTTCCGTCAATATTAATATATCGCTTTCAAATTTAAGAGTGGATAACATAACAGTAAAATTATCAAAATTACAATATATGCTTCTGATATTTTGTGATATAATAGTTAAGTCGTTTTTTTTTACATTAATGTGATCATGTAAATTCACGCTTTCACATTCAATAGAAGTCGCAATTTCAATGTTGTCTATTTCACTAATTGTTTGTAACGTATTCATAAATTAATATTAATAGTTGAATTATAGTTTATTCGAACATAGTTACAAACAATTTTATTTAGATATTCATTTTGAAATATTGTAATTACTAATTCGATGTCGACGATTAGAACATTGCTATAATAGTATATAAGGTAATGTTTACAAGTGTAGTTAAAAATATTAAATTTTAAGTGTGTGGAATGTATCAAAGTATGAATGTAGTGACGAGATATAATATTAGCGATAGGTTGATTTGTATGTTTAAAATTTAACTGTTTACAGTTTTCAGCAAATAGTTCTATACATGTGCAATAAGCATTGTTCATTATTTTACAGTTTTCCTGAAAAAATGCAATAAAACATGGTAAGTGGATTAGTAAGATTAATTTTAAAAATGCTGTGTATAGTGTAATAATGTATGTAATAGTATAACAGTGTGTGTTTGTAGTAAGAGATGTGTGTTTTACAATAATCTGTATATAAATATTTGTGAGTATTCGGTAAGCGAAGCTTTTAGTTTCTAGTCATTTATTTACCATGAGTTTTTGTACCTGTTCCTCAGATGAGATATTGATTATAGGTGATAGTTCGTCTTTTCTTAGGTATATTTTTCCGTAGGCAGTCCAGCAAAATTTGTAGGCACCAGATTTGTTAAGGTCTCGAGCCAAGAAATACAGGCGAGACCCTTTGGGTGTTAGATGCTCCGAGAGGAATATAGGCGTATCTTCCTGTGTAGTATATCCCAGGTGTTTGCAACATAACTTTGATTGGTGTTTCAAGTTATACGCCTTGCCCATCTTCATAATTTCAGCTTTGAGTAAAGTTGAGGAAGTTTCAACAATTATGGGTGGTCAAAATCATGTTATAACTTTTTGAAATTCTTAAGATGAGCCCTTTAATTTGATATCCATATTGCAGTATTCAAAACAACTTTTTTTTTTCACACCTCTTTATTTGGACATCTCACAGCCGCCATGTTTTTTTCTTATACGTCACATATTTAAGAACACTTGGGCGATCAAGACAAATCTAACGACGTCTTAATTGTATAAATCCGTTCAGTGGATTGTGAGTTAACAGGTAATAAAGAATATTACATACATACATACTTACATACAAGATACGCGCGAAAAAAAAAACATAACCCTTCCTTACAGTCGGGTAAAAAGAAAAATGATATTTTTGTTAATACGTACCATAAACTTTCAGTATTATATTATATTAACTGTTATATTGACATTACAAACATACACTTCAATTTTATTAATTTGTATTAATTAATTTATAATTACACAGTTTTTGCCCCAGTCTGTTCACCAAGTGTATACGTTGGTATTATAATGTTCCTTGCATTTGACGAAAATGTTCAATTCATGATTGATTAAGTAAAGTTTTTTCCATATTTCGTGTCAAGCGTTAGGTGTCATTGGTGAGATATTATGGCAGGTAATTGCTTACCTTCTAACGAGTTAATGACAAGATTTTTGTATATAAATGGACAATAATGTTATACAGGCCTATTGTTCTGAAATCTTCAAGACAGTGAACCATCAATAAAGTTTAAGATGTCGCGGATTACCTGCCTGCTTTTGTGCTTTGTGGCTGTTAGCACAGTTTCTGTGAGTAAAATTTCGTTTACAACCGAAGTAGAATATGTCTCAATACTAATAGTTCCCCCAGTGGTTAATATTACATCAAGATGTAGAGGTTTTTTTGCACTCAGTGGCGGTTAGGTCAGTTGTTTAATGTTACTGTCGGTAAATCGGTTCACTGATGGGGAAAAAAAATTACAGCCCTCGGTGCCTCGGAGTGCACATTAAACCCTGTTCTCTCTGGTCATACCCGATCCATCCGAATGTAAGCGGAATATAAAATGATGTGTCCACTTGTATCTGCTCGTGTACTGTAATTTCTCTTGCAATTGTTTCACTAATATATTACGCCTAAAGCCTTCGTTCAGGCTTTTCTTCCTACGCATTTTCACTTTTATAATAATATGTATATCCTAATTCACGATCTTTATTCCGTGTCCACGGTAAGCCCATATGGAACTGTCAAAATTTGTCATAATGGTAAATAGGGAGGTGTGCTCACAAATGCATACATGGGCTTGCCGTGGATAAGGGAAAAATATCGTGAATAAGGACCCTAATATAACAATATTACTATTATTATTTTTGTATTCTCTAAGGCCATAACTGACGAAGAAAGAGCTGCTTTCCGGGAAGCGGTGATACCGAGTATAGTCGAGTGTTCTTCAGAACACGGGGTGAGCGAGGCAGAGCTCAAAGCTGCTAAGAAAGCTAATAGCGTCGAAGGGATCAAGCCTTGCTTCATCGGATGCGTAATGAAGAAAATTGAAGTCGTACGTATTCATTCATTCTTAGTTCATTCATTGATTCAAGTATTTCAGCCCACGTAAAACCTGCTGCAAGCAGAGTTAATGTGTGCCGAAATACTTGGGCAAAATACGTGGGTTAAGTGAATGTGGTCTTAGGCGACGACATAAAGATGGTCGCTGGGGTGGACTGAATGCGGAAGGCAGAGGACGGGATGTTGTGGCGATAATTAGAAGAGAGACAGTGGACTCATACGGGCTGATGATGATGATAAACAGTTTTTGAACTATGCTATGTTAGGCCCATACTCCCCTTTTTAGGATTCCGTAGCCAAAATGGCAAAGCGGAACCATTATCGTCGGTCCGTCCGCAGCTTAGCTCAGAGACTGATAGTGCTAAAAGGCTGTAAATTTGCATGGATACACATATGTATTACTTACGCCTAAAAAGTGAAAGAATAAAATCTTGAAAAACATTTTTTTTAGGTTACCTCCCCTATATTATGTAAAGTGGGGATGTGTTTTTTGTGAAATATTAAGCTTTAAAGTGCAAATTTTTGTTAGACTCAAGTGTGCCCCTAAGCTAAATGCTTGATGTTGGGTATGTAAAAAAAATCACTACCTATGTACTGGCAGTTTTTAAACATTTGTTTTTTATAACTTACAGTTGGACAGCAAAGGCTTGTTCGATGTTGAAAAGGGTCTCAATCACGTGAAGAAGTTTGTACAGAGTAAAGAAGATATCGCTAAATATGAAGAGATTGCAACTAAATGTGCTAAAGGTTTGTTTTTTTATATATCACGAAATGAATAGACGAGCATGTCGTGCGCCTGATTGTAAGCGTCACGCTAGCCCATAACAGTACCAGTAGCACCCAAATCCTTGTTTGGCAAAGATCCTTGTTTCTCTCCTCTAATTTGAGACATCGGTTCGTTAATCCCTTTTGCCCAGATATTTCACTTGCTACAGTGCCCTTCAACCGAAACGAAGTGATGTGTTAACATAACTATTCCGTGCGTGATTCCACTCTGTATGATTCACAAATTGTAAGTATTTTGCATCTGGGTGTATTCTGTACCCGTGATTTGCTTGTTTGTAAAGTCCCCCACGGCATGGCTTGTACTTGTACCCTAGTGCAGGAGTTATTTAAAAAAAATAACTTAATTTTTTTGGCTATATAATAACACAAGTCATAGTTAGAACCTCAGAACAAAAGATTGTGGTAGCTATCAATGTTATGGCCCACTTTTCTTCTCAACTTTAAGTTCCAACAGATAACTAATACCTAATTATAACTATCACACTTCACACTAATATTATAAAGGCGAAAGTTTGTGAGTATGTGAGTGTGTATGTTTGTTACTTCTTCACGTCTAAACGGCTGGAGCGGTTTTAATAAAATTTGGTATGGAGTTAGCTGACACCCTGGGTTAACACATAGGCTAATAAACCGCGGGTAACACCGCGGAGCACAGCTAGTATTATTATAAATGTGAAACTCTGTCTGTCTGTTACGTTATCACGCTTAAACTGCTAAACCATTTGGAAACAGTTTGAGTCCTGCGAAAAGACATCGGATAGATTTATCGCGATAACCGACATCCATGCAGGAGGACCCGCGGGTGAGAGCAAGTATATAACTAATAATTTTAAAATATTTTACAGTGAACGACGAGCCCGTTAGTGATGGAGCTGACGGTTGCGACAGAGCCAAGCTAGTTATGGCATGTGCTATTGATAATAGCGCTGAGGTAACTACACTTATACCTAGTGGTTTTTAGTTCTTATACAAGTTATACCTATCCTTATCTAAAGATATCCTTATCTTTAGATAAGGATAAGTATAACTTGTCCAATCCATGATCCAAGTCAACATTTTCATAATCTATGCTTAAAAATATGAAGAAACCTATGAACCTAGTTCGATACAAAATAATTCAATCTTTATGCCACAGACATTTTTATTAAAGAAGTGCTACAAAAGGGCACATCAATAAAATAATATACAAGTTGTCCAAAAAAGTCTGGACCGGAAATCGAACCCGCAAAATATAAAAAAAGAAACAACCTGTATTTTTGTAAATAACATAGTATTTTCAATGGAAGAAAAACCATACCATTTAACATTTCAGTTAAAATAATTACATCGCAGTGCAACTTACAACAAATTTAACTTAACAATCACTGTTTGTCGATTTATTAATATTTGCGTGATGAATGTTTGAAATAATACGTTTAAGTTCAGTTTGCAACATGTACAAATGGTATTTTATTAAATCTATTTTTTTTTTTTTTTATATTTATGATACTATGATAATTAGAAAAAAATAATCCCTATGACTGTCCCTTTGAATTGGTGTCATAAAAATATAAGATGGTGCTTTTTCACATTAGGCGGGTTGACCGCCTGTATATTATGTCAAAGCAAACCAGACCAACTTTATTTGTTTTAAATTCCAATCAAAGTAACATTTTCTTACATCTAATTTAGATACTATTTTCAGATTCATATTTCAATGTATGTACGTGTATTATTACATTAAAAAACATTTTTTTTTTAATTTCAGTTTCCGCTGTAAATGAAAATCGAAAAGTTGTAAACAAAGAAAACCAAAACTGTCACTCTACTAACTCTACTTACTATCTATTGTTACGAATTATCATTAAATAAAATCTTATCACTTTCAAAGATTTATTTATTAAACCCCTATTTTAAGATATACAATTTAACGACGTGAACCCACTCCTAATACAAACCTTTGAGCTTAGCTGAAGGAGTTAAAAAGATTGCTAGTAATATGGAACCAAATCCCCCATTTATAGCTGTCTTTAAAAAAAACAATAGGGACTAAATGATCGAATGTGTCACAAAAGTTTATTCAACAAGAGCCGGTGTTTACGTTTGAGTTAGTTGTGAATTCTTGAAATTAAATGCGATTTTATGTTTTGCATAAACATGGTATAAATGGTTGGAGCTCATAATAGTGTAACATGATTAGACCAATATGTTTGACCACTAGTGACATGCAAAAGGTGATGAGAGACACATTATAAATATTTTTAGTAGATTATTACCAAATAAGCAAAAAATATACTCAGAATATCAATCAAAAATATACTCAGAATATCAATCACTCTGAGTCTATACTCAGAGTGATTGATATTCTGAGTATATTTTTTGCTAATCTGAAATAAAATATTTTTTGTAGATTATTACCAATTATATTAAATATTTTTAAACCACTAGGTAAACCTAGTGGTTTAAAAATATACTCAGAATATCAATCACTCTGAGTATAGACTCAGAGTGATTGATATTCTGAGTATATTTTTTGCTAATCTGAAATAAAATAAATTACAGGATAATATCTCATTTGTGATTAAATTTAATAATTTAATCACAAATGAGATAGTCCTTAACAAAATAAAAACATTTTCTTTTAGCCAGGATAGAGCTTAGACTAAATTGATTCAGTGAAAGTTCTCCTAAAAAAAAACGAAATTCTTTATTCAAAGCATAAGCGACGCTTGTTATAGATTACACATGTACATGTAATGCCAAGTTCGCAAACCTATAGGTAAAGCCCATAGACTTAGGATATAGAAAAGCCGGAGAAAATAACAAAGCAATAAAAACTCGCGGCCACTCCTTTCAAATTGTCAATGTTGTTTTATAAACTGTTTTAGTAGGTAAAGTTATATCACACCCCCGTCAAATAAGTCGGTAATCGTAAAATCCAGATTCTACAGGAGAAATAAACAATTGTTTTTGCAATATCTTTTCATTGAGTGAACATTTGGAAACATTGATGCATCAAATAAAAGCATTTTTTTGTTAAATGATGTTGTGATGGTAATACTAGGTAACTCGATAAGTTTTAAGACTAGAAAAATTATCCAAGATATTAACAATATTTATTTACAAATTTTTGACTTTCTTTTAATTAAAATAAAGGCAACTTCCACCCCTGGCTAAATGCCTTGTGTGGCGGGGAATTTTAGAAATATATTACACCTAGACTTGAAACCAACATTTATAGATCTCATAAAGCTTTGTGTAGGAATCGAACCCGCAACCTCTTCATCGACCATCGAGGCAGTTAAATTTCACTGTGAGCTATCTTTCTTTTCTAAATGGGATGAAGAGTCTGTGTTACGTAATACCTCACTGAACTCTTGGAATATCAAAATACTATTGTAATATGTAGGTACATGATAGACTGGTCTTTCAGCTATCTTTTAACATCAGCATAAATGCAACTAGTATTACAGATATTGAGAAAATCGACCAAGTCAACAAAAGTGAAAACTGTTAAAGGGTTGGGATTAACAATGTAAATAAAAATAAAGTTATTGGCATAACAAAATATTCAATCTTTTAGGTCATAATCAATATTTAATAGTTCCTTTTGAGTTCTGCCTCTATTAGGGGCGTATCTACATAAATTCTAAACGATGTCGTCGTGACGTCCTGAACACTAGCTGAGGGGATAGATGGAAGGTGTAAACTATCAGGGGTTTTCGATAGAATCGCTATATATCTACATCAGAGTTTTTCATTGATGACAAGATCATTAACGTAATTGATTTTTTGACGCTACAAATTCATATCAGCTTGTTCTTTTGTAAATATATTTATATTTTGTATATATATATTCTTCATGTGTACAAATCGCGAAAATTTATCAACATTTATATATAAACGAAAAACATTTATAAAAAAACTATATTTTTTAGGATACTCAGATTTTTATATAATTAGGTATGTGCTCTCAGTATCATAGGCATATACTAACCCTTGAATATGAACACACCTTTCTGTTACACTTTGTATAATTGAGCCGTTTCGGGTTTCCCGACAGAACGGACACCGGACAAACGGAACCCTTATAATTACACCATGTTCATCCACCCGTCCGTCCGCAGGTTAGCTCAGAGACTGGTAGTACTCGGAAGTTGTAATTTTTAATAAATGTACCTACATATTACAGACGCCGACAAAGTAGTAAAATAAAATAACAAATAAAAATTTGGTACCTCCCCTACATTAAAGAAAAGATTTTTATTTTCTCACACCATCGTATGAGGTATCAATATATAGGTCTTTTAAAAATAATCTCTCAAGTCTTTTAAATACTTAGGGGTGGAAAAGACTATTTTTCGATTTAGAGATTCTTTTGTGAAATGTTATGCGTTAAAATATATTTTTTTTGTTAGAGTTAAGTGTTCCCTTCCCCTTCGCCTGCAAAATGATTGTTTTTGGAGATGTGAAAAAATCAAGGTAATAGTAGAATACTAAAAAAAAAAGGTTTGGCGATAATCGCGATGAAAGTAACAAGTTGTTACTTTTTCTCTTCTACCTATCTTTAAATTATCCCGAACGAAAAAGATAGTATTATTTTTAAAAAAAAAACGTGAGAACGATGGCTAAATTAAATACATTAAGTGGTCCGTGTGGTGACGGACGTCAAAAATACAAAGGTCCCCCATCTCATCCCGTGGCTTTCGTAAGAGGCGACAAAAGGAGTAAAAGTTAAGCAGATGCGACCAATGCCTAGGAAAACTTGAAATCAAATCCTGTACCAATTCGTCTGGCCAGCGTGGTATAAGTACGCCAAACCTTAAATGAAGCCACACCAAAAAATACCATTTTCCACAGCCCTGCTATTCCTAGCCATGGTAGCGGGACAGGGGGGCTAAGAATCTACGGGCTACGGCAGGCTACCACAAAAACCTGACCCTTGCAACGTACAACGGACGAAGACTACGGGTAGACAAACATCTTACCGATGTCCAGGTAGAACTAAGTTGGATAAACTGGCACATATTGGAGCTATCCGAAATCCACAGACGGGGAAGACACAATAACCTTTGAGTCAGATGACCTATTTTACTATCGTGAAGGCAATCGCACCTCCCAGGGTGGTGTCGGTTTCCAGGGTCCTTATTCACTATCTTTGTTTCGTTTTCGCGTCAAGCCCGCGCTTTTAACTGTCAAAATGTAAATAGAGAGCTGCGCTTAGAAATGCATCACACAAGCGCGCGGACATCTTTGAGCGCACCGCGCATGCGTCAAGTCGCGCGGGCTTGCCGCGAAAACGAAAAAAGACATAGTGAATAAGGACTCTGGTCAACAAAAGTCTCGATAACAACGTTGTGGAAATCAGCAGTGTGTCGATAAGAGTTGCGTAACTAGTACTAAAGATCACACAACAACAATCAATTAAAACAACAAATTCTCTGACCGTCGCGTTTTGACCACTGTGTTGGTTTTGTATTTTGTATATTATGTCGAAGGTTGTTTCCCAGAAAATGCAAAAAAAGGAGTCGAAACTCTTGCTCGAGACTCTAGAACTTATGAGGCAAAGACGACACGCAAATATCTTGATTACATAGGAGAGCTAAAAACCTGAAGGTCAGAAAGCTGACGCGACGTGACCTCCGACGCTCCAATACTCGCACCATTTACTGCGATTGAGCAAAATAGAGGCACTAAAGTTTTCGCACAACAACTTGGCAGACCCTATTTGACGAGACTGAACACTGCGAATGGCAAAACCGTCAACTCAAGGTTCGAGATACTCGAGGAAATCGAGAGCTTTTATGGACACCTGTACACATCACGGATGGCTAAACCTACGGGACTTAACGTCGACGACCACAGAGCCCCTCTTACGTGCCACTACACCGAGGACATTCCGGATGTCGGCCTGAGTGAGGTCGAGGCAGCTTTCGAGCAATTTAAGAACAATAAAGCGCCACGTGATGACGGAATTACTACAGAGCTTCTAAGAGCGGGCGGCTGCTGTGACTACGAGAAAGCCTTCGACTCCATCGAAACTTGGGCGGTTCTGGATGCTCTGGAACGATGCAGTATAGACTGGCGATATATCGAGGTGCTGAGATGCCTGTACGACACCGCCACCGTTCAGATTCAGGACCACATGACCAGACCAATAGAGCTCCGCCGAAGTGTAAGTCATAGGCCCGAAACTCTTCACCAAAGCTCTTGAAGTCGTCTTGATGACACTGGACTGGACTAGAAAGAGCATAAATATAAACGGTGAGTACATCGCGCACCTTCGATTTGTCGCCGACATCGTCATAGTAGCGGAGTCACTGGAGCTGCTTAGCGAGATGCTGCACAGTTTAAATAGAGCCTCTGGTTTAGTGTTAATCTCGGCATGAATTTGGAAAAAACAAAATCATGTTTAATGAACGTGCCGAGACCAATTTATGTCGTAGGGTCGATGCTCGAAGTTGTTCAAAAATATATCCCGGTTGTGGGTTATTCAGCTTAGCTTGGTAGAAGGGTAGGTAGCGTTTAGAAAACTTTGTCGTGTCTTCTATTCGCCTCTATCGCAATGCCTAAAGACCAGGGTATATAACCAGTGCGTCCTACCTATTATGACCTACGGTGCCGAGACGTGGACACTTACGGTTGGGCTAGTCCACAAATTCAAAGTCGCGGAGTGCTATGGAGTGAGCTATGCTTGTAGTCTCCTTTTTTTTAAAGATTCCTAGAATCTGAAGGATAAAATTCGCAACGAGGTCATCCGACAAAGAACTAAAGTCACCGACATGGCACGGACATTTACCGAAGGACCGATGGCCGATCGCCGATGAAACAAACGAGTTCTAGAGTGGAGACCGCGACTCGGTAAACGTATGGTAGGACAACCCCATGCCAGATGGACTGACGACACTTTAAGAAAGTCGCTGGAATTAATTGGATGCGGAAGGCGGCGGACCGGTGTTGTGGCGTAAGTTAGGAGAGGCCTATGTCCTGACCGATATAAGCTGATTGATATCAAACTAAGTAGCTGCTACAGCTACAAGACACCTTTTCACTTTTAATCAATATTCATTGGGTAGTCTTTGAGCAGAATGCCTGTGACATACGGATGGACAGACAGACAGATAGACATTACTTAAGCTATAAGGGTTTCGTTTTTCTACTTTGGCTACGGAACCCTAAAAACGGGTACATCATACTTTGGAGATATTTTTGCGGCACCGTCTCGATAGATTTAAAGCCTGAGGGAGCCACAATGCCAGTAATTGCATGAATGCTAAAATAAGTTTCTTTGGCACAGTACCGATTTTTTTTAATGATACAATCAAACACTTGTCTTTGTTTTAATTTTAAACATTGTAAAAACTCGTGATTGATAACAATGTTATTTTAACAGTTAGTATACACAAACATATTACAAAGTTATTTAGTGTAATATAAAGAAGCCACAAGCGGGACTTTATTTGTATACTAGCTGCCCCGCGCAACTTCGTCTCCATAAATTTTCCCCGTTTTTGCAACATTTATTATTGCTGCGCTCCTATTGATCGTAGCGTGATGTTATATAGCCTATAGCCTTCCTCGATAAATGGGCTATCCAACAGAAAGAATTTGTCAATTCGGACCAGTAGTTCCTGAGATTACCGCGTTCAAACAAACAAACTCTTCAGCTTTATAATATTAGTATAGATAACAAATCACCCATTTTTAATAGTCATCTAGTATGCAACTAGTTGACTATTAAAAAATATACTCTGATATCAGATATAAATTTAAAAATATATATTTGACCAGAGAAAATTATGACGTCACAAAACTAATAAAGAGCGTATCCCGTTCCATACACGTGTAACTCATAACCGCTATAATGAGCACGGTGGGCGAGCAGACCACCATACGAAAGCCTTAATTAAGAGAAAAACAAACCGTGGCTGATTTGGAAAGACACACACTAACTTTGACTTCAAGCTGTAGAAGTTACATTCAAGTTCTAGTTCAGTACAAACAGACTCATTTATCTAAATAAACAATCGCCAATAGTACAGGATCTAAAAAATAGATACCCTCATTTGATCCTAACAAAGATTATTTGATAGATATTGTCTAGATTGACAAATCGCAAATGGGTTGCCTATCTAAATCACGTGCTAATCTTCTAAACTGACTTCTTAGACCGGATCTTATATCATAAAAATAGTATGAACATTAAAATGAATGAATTGAAGATGTTCAAATTTAAGATGTAAGTATACAATTTGACACGGGAATAAACGCGTTTAACCTAGCTGAGTCAGCTTGTGACCACGGTCGGTGTAACCCGGTCGAAACGTCGAGCATAAGGTAAATACTTTACCAAGATTAAACGCGTTTATTCCCGTGTCAAATTGTATTTATAATGCAACGCGTAAGTTTAAAAGTTATAGATGTAAATATATTTTTCAATTTTGGTATTCGAAAACTTAAAATTACATTACAAACATATTCGTAAATATGGTAAAAATTGTGGAAATTCTTACCAAACACAATCCAAAAGTATAATAACTCTATTCTTAATAAAATTATGTACTTAAATTTAATGAGAGCTAATTGTTATTTGATATTAATCACGCTTACAAGGTGTTCAATTACGTAAAGTTACATCAGAAAAAGCTATCACAAAAATAACTTTTGAATGCTTTTAGAATCCCCATATAAATAAAAGAAATATGGTTAATTATAAAAACTATGCATACGTGCATGGATCTGACACAAAAAAAAACGGATGTCTGTAAAGTCGGTTTACGGACGATAATTTTACGTGATAACGTCCTAAGAAAACATTGATGACATTGTATTCAACAAAATGTGTGTGACCTTTTTTTTTTAACATTTTTTTTAAAATTTCCAATTGCAACGCATGTCACTGCAATCGCCAAAACATTGATGACATTGTAATAAGCAACCATGCCTGATAGAGCTTTAGTAAAAGCCAGGTCGGCTTTAGGAAAAAAAACACGTTATACTTACTACACTTTTAACATGTGACCGCCTAGAATAATATGGAAGGAAACAAAAATGTGTGCAATTCAATGAATTAAATTATTCATTCAATTTTAATTCCTTATATCTATCGTTTCTTATAGCAAACATGTCTTATACTAATTACATATTAGTCATCTACGTGTTTCTAGGTAGAATTACATTGTAACAATACAAAATTCTTTTATTCGAGGATGCAGGCACTTAAAACAATGAAAATCAAGAGTGTTTTTGTTTTATTTTGTAATCGGCACCATCGTGAGTAATATTATTATAATTGGCTCATTTTAAACTACTTAACGCCAGGATTTTCTTATATAAATGAGCCATGATCTTAGATTCAGGCATATTCCTTCAGCCTCTTGAAGATAGTGCAACGCCAGAAGACAAACAAATATTTAAAATGTTGAAGTTAACTTGCTTATTTTTGTGCATTGTGGTTGCTAGCCTAGACGTGGTTTCTGTGAGTATAGTGGATATTATAGATATACTCGTTTGATTGGACTTTAACATGTTACATCACTGAAAATTAGTTTTATTATAGCTTCTGTTTTAAAACTAAGTATCAAGCCCTTTAAAATGGTTGTTTAGTTGCCGGCTGTGTCTGTAACATTAGTATTCTAGAACCTACAAAAAACAATTTTGGAGCCAAAAATGTTTAACTCCATATCAATAACCTAGTCCATAAAAATATCAGTTGTTTTTTAATTTACCATAAATTGCCTAAAGCGACGCTTGGGGCACTTTTGGGTTATGAAAAACTATGAACGACATCTGTCTTTATGACCGTCGTACCAATTGACCGACTCTGTGGCGCGGTGGGAGTGTATCCGACTGCTCCGCAAGAGGTCGTGGATTCGATCCCCACCCAGGATATAACTTTGTGTGATGATCACGATGGTTTATTCTGTGTCTGGGTGTTATTTATCTATAATATGTTTGTATTTAAAAATATATGGATGTTTATCAGTTGACTGGTTTCCATAGTACAAGCTTTGCTTAGTTTGGGACCAGATAGCGTTGTGTGAGTTGTCCCAAGATATTATTATTATTAGATATTATTAATTGTCATTACGTGCAATCGAGTTGCGTTACCACAAGTGCTTTTTTATTTTCCGCAAACTACATTAAAAAATAATCATAAAATAATAATATTCTCTTAATCTGATATTTTTTTATAGATTAGGTTATTGATATGAGTTCAAAATTTTCCGCTCCAAAATGACTACAAATTCATGGGGCATTATTAAAAGACTGTTAATCGTTGTCATATTCAGTGCCGGTAATTTTTGACCACAGCCAGTAAATCAGTTAAAAAAAGCGAAACCTGCCACAATGAAAATTTATAACAGGTACACTTACCAACTCGCGTGGCAGGCATTTCCTCTGATTTAGAATATTTCGCTTCCTTGAAGTAGAATTTCTAAATTTACTTCTACTTCGAAGATTTACGCCGTAGAAGCAGAATGTAATAATTAATTTATACATTCATTTTAACCACCTAATTATTAATTATTAGGCTGTGAGTGATGAAGAAAAGGCTGCCATTCAACAGGCAATGGTGCCAATCATAGGGGAATGTTCGTCAGAACACGGAGTGAGTGAGAGTGAAATCAAAGCCGCCAAAGAAGCAAAGAACCCAGAGGGTGTCAAAGCTTGTTTCATTGGATGTGTTATGAAGAAGACTGGATTTGTAAGTATTACAAAGTTCACAATGTATATTGTTCAATGTTTCTCTCTCGTCTGATGTATTTTTCGATATTTTTGTAAATTCTTTTAATCTTTTCCTGTCTGTTGGGAATTGAAACCAATTTAATATTTCAACGATAGCCCAATGGCGCTCAGGTATTTCCTCTATGCTCTAGTCCCGCTATGCTCGACTCAAAAAATACCTACTAAAAGGTACTGCTGGAAAGAAAAGTGTTTAAATTTAAGTTAAAATTTTTAAAGCGTTGTTCGTAAGCGTTTGTAAGTTAAAAATGTTTTTTTCTCGTTCTGACAACTCAAAAACACCGGGCAAGTGCATATTGGGAGACGCATAGTAAAGGGTTCCGTATCTCATTCTCTATCCGAATAAAGCGGCTTTTCGAAAGTGGGTTTTCTGTTGTTTTAGTTTCATACTACTAACAACGTTGTATAAGTATTTTTCCATAGAATCTGTTTGAAAATTTTGTTACTTCTCACTTGGTCTGCTGTTACCCGTTAAGTTTTAAAGCCTACTTAGGTGAGATAGTTTTCCTTTTCACATACCGAACATCAACCATTTAGAGGCAGGGGGGACACTTGACTCTAACAAAAATTTGCACTTTAAAGCTTAATATTTCACAAACGAATCCCTAATTCGAAAAATGGTTCTAACAAACTTCGATTTTTTTTAAAAGACCTATTTAATGATACCCCACACGATGGAGTAGGTGAGATTTTTTTTAAAAATTTTATTCACTTTGTCGGCATAAGCAATATGTGTATCCATGCAAAATTACAGCCTTCTAGCAATAACAGCCTCTGAGCTAAGCTGCGGACTATCGTCTGTAGACTTCGTTACAAATTCTCAAATTCAGGACATAAGAAGTAAGCTCAGGGCAAAAGAATTTTCGTATTTTTCATACAAAGAAAAAAAAATCAGGTATATTTTTTATTTATTTATAATATGTATGTGCCGGTTTGATCGATGATTTGTTGCCATCTTGTGGGTAGTGCCATGATCCCATTGATGTAAAAATTTTGAGATTTCTGATAACAAAAATCTGACAGGTAGTTTTCACAGTGTTCTTTTGAGGTTAACTTTATGCTTCCTGAAGAGTTCTGAGGTGACCGAAACAGGTGGAAATCTGATAGAGCAAGATCATGGCTATACGGAGGATGCATCAACATAGTCCAGCCAAGCTCTGTAAATTTTTGCTGAGTGGCTATAGATGAGTGCGATCTGGTGTTGTCATGATGGACAACCACGCTCTTTCTGCTTACCAGATCCGGCCGGTTTTTCTCAATGGATTCTTTTAACCTCATCAGTTGCTGACAGTAGATGACAAAATCGATAGTTTAATCCGACGGCAAAAGCTCATAGTGGACGATTACTTTCCAATCTCCCTATACACCCAGCATGACTTTGTTACGAGTCAGGCCGGGCTTTGCCACGGTCTGTGGGGCATAACCTGACATTCTTAACGTAAGTGACCCCCATTTTTCATCATCCGTAATCAACCGTGTAAGAAGTGGGTCGGAATTGTTACGTTTCAACAAAGAATCGCAATGTTGCATTAAGTTTCCCTAAGTGAGATCAAGTGGTATCCAAATATCTAGCTTTTTCTTGTATCCAGACTTTTGTAAATGATGTAAAACTGTTTTGTGATCAACATCCAATTCTACAGCAATATTGTAACTACTAATATGTCGATCTAGCTCCACTTTTTCAAAGAATACACAGATTTTATCCGTATCCGTATATCCTTAACACTAAAATTTCCAGACTTGAAACGCCTGAACTGCTACTCGTATTGATACCGCATTAAGTCCGTAAACCGCACAAATCTTATTCGCGGCATTCGTTGCATTTTTACCTTTTTGTAATAAAATTTTAAAATGTACCGAATTTTTTTGTCACATACATTCATTTTGCTTGTTTGAAAAACAACTGAAAAGTAGCGGGAACTAGTTTTTTTTTATTTATTACATCTTCAAAATGTCAATATTTAATGGTATTACAACCAGCCAGTTACACTCAGTACAACCAAAGAGGTTTGATTACTAACAATACATTCAAAATACGAAAATACTTTTGCCCTTACCTATTACGATAAATTCTTTACGGGGATTAAAATAGACCTTATTTGCAGCCAATTTGACCATGTGATCTTTTATTACTTTTAGTTTATGTATTATTTTGTAGTTTAACCATATAACATTCACATTAATGTACTAGGTTTTATTAATTTACCTTTTAAATTATTAATTACAATATTACACTGTAACACTTTTCTTCATCACTGTCCGCGAATGTGATTACGTGCATAACGAAAATTTTTTTAGAGCATAGACGGAATAACCGGTGGCGATCTGGTAGCAGTTAATTAAAAATAATGTGTTGCAGAGTATTTCATTTAAAAATCGAAATGTTGACCCAGAAGTTTTTTAGTATACCCATTAGAAGAAGCTTCGCGAAGCAGCTTCTTCTAATGGGTATACTAGAAAACTCTAGGCAACCATACTATTTCTAGTTAGGTTGTTCAGTTTCACTGCGATCTTAAATCATTATTTTTAACAATTGCTTTACCATGATGATGATCAATCTGTCAACTTTGTAAATTTCAATTTAATTCTCAGCTGGACAATGCAGGCAATTTTAGTCCTGATAAAGGACTTGAAAATCTCAAGAAATATTTAAGCAGCGGTGCCGATCTAAGCAAGTACGAGGAGATTGCAAACAAATGCGCTAAAGGTTTGTATCCTACTATTCTTAAATATTATTATTTAAAATTAGCTAGCTTTGACATTACAGTACATCGACGATTCAAATCGTCGATGTCACAGTATAATTAATACTTATTTAACTTATCAAAGTTGCGAATACGCAAAATTTTTGTTTTGCCTAGAACTTGATACTTGCGGTTTTGATTTTGTTCACACTAGTATGCAATTATATTACCTACACAAAATGTAAGTATTATTAAACTATTTGTCATGTCACGGAGGTCCGTACCAATTACGTGGGCTGGTACTAACAAGGCATCGGTCTAATCCTTGTCATCAGGGTCACTTCACTATGTTTTTTTTCGTTTTCGAGGTAAGCCCGCGCGAACTGGCGCATCCGCGTTACGCGCCCATGTGTGATACATTTCTGAGCGCAGCTCTCTATTTACCATTATGACAAGATTTTGGCAGTAAGACGCGCGGGCTTGCCACGAAAACGAAAAAAAGATAGTGAATAAGGACCCAGACATGTTGAAACGTAAGCAATCATGTAATGGTAAAATATAATGTCAGATATGCCAAAAAATATATATATAAATATAATGTTATAAATAGCTAAGTACTAGTATTACTATTACCAAGATAACTTCTAACAATTTCTGACTATATAGAATGTCCTAATGAATTGTAACATTTACAGTAAATGATGAACCAGTTAGCGACGGTGATGCAGGTTGTGAAAGAGCCAAGCTTGCTATGTCCTGCGCCATTGAAAACAAAATAGAGGTAAGTAATCTTTTAACTGTCGATTATCACTTTTCATCAATATCATAACCAGTAGGTATGACTTACGCCCTTTTATTAGAAAAAAATATTACATATTTCAAAAGTAAATAAATCAAGCTTGAATAAAAAACAAGACTTCCAAGGCGGAATGAATAGTCTTTTTTAAACAATAATTTAGCCAGTGGTCTAAAATTTTTATTTAAAAAGACTACTACTAGGTGCAATACTGATAGTAGTAAAATTATATCTTTTATTTTTATTGCTCTCTAGATTTTATTATTATAAAATATTGTTTTGATTTTCAGGTTCCAGTTTAACTAATAACACATAGATTGGACTACTGATCGGAGCATGACGACGTTGGCCATATGAGTCATTTTTTTGTAATTTATTATGTTTATTGAATATATTTTATCAAATAAAAGCAATTTCTGTTAATAATTGTTTTATTTATTTAATAGAAAAGTACAATTCACAACTCAATACAAGTTGTGAATTGCATATACATAAAAATAAGTTTCAAAGAAGTTTTTTTTACAAACACAAGAATTTGTCTAGAAACGTTTTGTCATATTTGGGTTTAAAAGTCTCTTCTTCCACTTTCTTTCCAGTTATATGGTACTCACAGGAAATTTAAACATCGAAGCCGAACTGCAACAAGAAAACATTATACTTTAGCTTGATGCAACTACTTTTCATTTATCATACAGAAGCCTGTATGATAAATGAATGAATAAACCAAAAGTTCTTGCTTCTAAGCAGAAGCAAAAACTTTTAGTTGTATAGGTTACCTTGCCAATCTGACAAACGAAATCATAGTTTTTAAAATAGATTACCTGTGAAGCGTTTTCCGTCATGCATTTGAACGCAAGTATAGCACGATCGCAACCCTTTTCTCCATCTGTGACTGGTTCAGCGTTTACTGAAATTAAAATTGTTATATGAAACAATAGCCTAATTTAGTAACAGATAGTAGCTTCGTTTAAATTAAAAATATGAGCTTTCTTACTATGAGAACAAGAATGCAGATAGTCTTCAATATTTTTTATCTCTTCAGGATCTTCGAAGACAGATTTCGCTAACTCCAGAGCTGTTTCTTTTTGTATATTGCCCGTATTGTCCATCTGGAAGACATTGCCAAATTGTACATATTACTACATACTACGTTTGTCCTATATCATCCTTGATGTTTGTTTGTTTGAAGATGTGTTGGAAAAATACAACTTTAATAAGTACACAAAACTAATGAAACGTCATAACATTGCTGGGTGAGAAACTGTTCAAAGTAATTTTCTTCGACTCAAGCTGTAGACAAATGATGATGAATTTTAATAATCTATAATAATATTATAAAGCTAAAGAGTTTGTTTGTTTGTTTGAACGTGGTAGGTAATCTAAGGAACTACTGATCCGAATTGAAAAAATATTTTACTGTTGGATAGCCCATTTGTCGAGGAAGGCTATATGTTAAATAACACAACACTACGACCAATAGGAGCGGAGCAAATAAAGTTCCGCGGGACAGCTAGAATTGACAATGTGTAACTACTAAGTAGTAGTTACATGTATGTGATACTGTCATAGGTACTAACCACACCGATTTCCTTCATCATGCAGGCTAAGAAGCAAGGGGCATTTGCACCTGTAGGCACCTTGCGAGCTCTTAAATTGTTAATATCGTCCTCTGATATAACGTTGTCTTTGATACATATCATTCCAATTTTTTCAAAGTGTCCATGGATTTTGGCCTTTTGTTCGGGAGTCATAGCCTGTAAATATTTAAATGTTACAACAACATTAATCTAGTTTGTAAACTATGTATATAAATAACTACTGGTGACTTTTATCAGCATAACTGATATGAAAGTAAAGAATATGTGAGATTTGTGAACTTTAAAATATTTAATGTAGGTGCCATCGTATTACTTACTAATGTAACAAACGGCGTTAAAGCACAAATATACAGACAACACAGAAATACTGTTAACTTAAACATTTTGAAATAATTAATAAAAAAAATAGTTTAAATATCTAGCTTCTGTACGCAACAGATATAAACTGTCAAAATTTTGGAATCTACCGAATTTATATGGTATATACATTCTTAATGAAACGTTGTTAGGACTGTTATTACTTCTCATAACGTCACATTAACTATAGAATATTAGCTTTAATAAGTAGGTTTAGATGACATTCGTGAATCATTAGCTATAATCCAAAATTACAGATCTGTTCCCACATCGTCAAAAGTGTCATATTCAATGTTACAGGAAAATCTAACAACATCACACATCACTCTAGTTAAGTATATTTTTGAGGTTTTTTTTTTCTATATTTAAGAAGTGTTTGTGTGTTAGCTACTAAGTGTTTCATAATATTCTGTTGAAAATTGTAGAAAGCAGGTTGCAAATCGACAAGAGCGCATTCAAGTTATGCAACAGGTAATGTTTATTTATTAGGTCTGCCATATAAATATTTACAGTTTCGCACCTTTGTATCTATGTAATTTTTATTAGTTTCATTTAATCAGTTGCGTTTTATTTATTATTACACTGATAAGCTTGGTTTTCTAGATATTCTTGTCCGTCCAAAAGGTGGCCTGGAAAAGATTGCTCTATATAATCTGTTACAGATTATTCCTAATTTGACCCGAAATCCTAATCCGGTTAAGTATGGAAAAGGCTTATTTATTTTTCTTATGTGCGATTTTACATGCTATGTAGTGTAATAGACTATTACACTACATAGCATATAAAATAAGTAAAAAAAGTATACTTAGCATGTAGATACAAAAACAATAAAAAACCTAACTATTACCAATAGTTAGTTTTTTATTATTTCTTACCTCTATAATAAATACGTATAGTTTCTTATAGACAGTTAAATTTATAGGAAATTATACAGATTGATTTGTATTGTGATGAACATAACGGAAAATATTTTAATGGTCAAACAAATTCGTTAATGGTAAATTTTGTGTGTATTATTCTAAATACGGGATGCAATTATTTGTCAATACTCCTTCATGGGTAACCACAACAAATGAAAACGTTATGAAACATGATAATTGCAACCATAACGCGTTACTTGTTATTTGTTAAAATTAATCTACAAGCTATTATAGGTTTTATCACAACGACATAGAAATGAAAATGTGACCCAACTTTTAAATCGTTAATATTAAAAAATGGATTGCTAAGTGCAGTTATATGCTGCTTTTGTGGTTGGTTTTTCACAATACCTGTTTGTAGTATATATAAGGTAAATTATCTCAATTCACACATTTGCTTTTCACATTTTCATCTGGTCTAGTTGGTCATCATGTATAAATTATTATTTAATGTTTTGTTTCTGGCTTATTTCGCCTCCTCTAAGGTATGTATTCAAGTATACAGGATGCCGATTTAGTTAGTCGAAAACTCGTAGGGGGTGATCTGATCATGAAACTAAACTGTGAAAAAAAATCGTGCTATTTTATTTAATTCGAATCCAAAGCTCTATAAAATGCGAACCGCCATTAGACAGGACGAATGCCTGTTTGCCATAAAAAAACAAGCTAGGGTAGCTACGTTTACATCTCCGTCTTCTCAACAACAATCTTAGAAATTAACAACTTAAAAACACGCATTTTCCAGGACTCCTTTTTTATAGATACTTTGCTGTACAATTTCTTTCAAGATTTAGGTTAAGATTTATTATTTGATCATCCCACTGCGAGGATTCGACTGAACTAAATGGGAATCCAGTATTCTGAAGTATCTTCTTCTCTCCTTCTTCTAATTTTGATAGATACTATTGAGTATCGTGTCAAGTACTACCCACAATGCTAGAAATGTTTTGTTTTGTACCTTTACCTTTATTATATTGCATCATCAGGATATTGCGCAAAGTATTTCCTTGCTTTATCCACCTATGTATATTCGATTTTCCAAAAGGAATTTATTGTATACGAGAATTCCAGAACCAGTAAATTGTACGTTTACTTTACCAATATCTGACGTCATAGTGACTATATTTTCAGGCTATGTCAATAGAGGAATTAAAGCAGAACTATGTGGACATAATAATCAAATGTTCAGAGAACTTTGCAATAACTGCGTCAGACTTGGAGATATTGAAGAGCAAAGTAATGCCTGATAATGAACCCTCGAAGTGTCTATTTGCATGCGTCTATAAAGAGGCTGGAATGGTGAGTGTTACTAATAACTTTACCACTGTTTTATTAAAGAAGTTAATATATCATTAAAATAAAATATAAGTTAAGCAGTTCAAAACAATAGATGTTACCTTCTTCGGTTGTTTATACTATGAGTACTGTCAAGAAATCGCTCATAGCAAATACAGGCCCGACAAAATGTAAAGACCAAACATCGAAAAGCTTCTAAACTAAAACAAGGGAAGGAATAGTAACCTTTCTACCAATTTTGACCAACCCAGGTTAGCTCACTGAATTGAACAATTACAACAAGGGGTTATTGGTCTTTTTTTAATTTTTTTTATTTAGTTTTTGTCCTAATACTAATTCTAAATCCTCGGTGTCGAGTCGATTTGGTGCTGAGCTTATATTAATACACGACAGAATGCTTGTGTCATTTCTGAGGCAGGTTGACTTAAAGAACTTTGTATGATCCCAACATTCATTCCATTAATACCGAATTCTCTCTCGTCACTTGAGTTCTAACAAATGATAATGGTCTTGTATCTCAAATTGGACCTTTAAAGAACTTTGCATAGTCGTGGCACAATGAGGCGACCAGGAACATTTTATCAGTCATGTGAAAAGCAAAATGTCATTTAATCATCATCATCATTATTTACGACTGCTAGAATAATAATTTGTTTGAGTAGCAATGACGAATGTAATTTTCTACAATAATTGCGCAAGGTCGCCAATGATAAGTATAACCAATTACACGCATCACGCTCACGGTACAAAGCCTTTTGGTAGCCATTATGGGTACCAACTCTTAGTCACCGGATACTCATTTTTCTGTGAATCTAATGATGCTAACGTCTGTAATTACCCTAATATGGGAATACGGATCTTGATTTTTTGTGTCCCGATTTTTTGAAGCGTTTATAATTAAAATGTAGTTTTTCGGTGTACGTATTTCTAGTTCTTAATTAGTTTCCTCAGTAGTTATAAGTAGGTATTCATTATATATTCTTCTGAAACAGTAAATATTAAGATTACAAACTGTGTTAGTAAAATCTAAAAAATATATACGAGCAGGTATATAATCTATTTCTATACCAAATTTTAAAAAAAGAATCAAAAATAAATTAGCAGTCAACATACAATAAAGCAAAAGTATCTTTATCTACACATCGATAATACCTAATTAAATTTTATCAATCTGTTGTTTTAAGATGAATGATAAAGGGGAACTTTGGATTGACGGAGTCAATGAATTGACTAGAAGATATTTGTCAAACGATCCGGCTAAAATTAAGAAAAGCGAAGAATTTACAGAAGCGTGTAAAAGTGGTAATGTTTTTTCTCATGGCCTAACCGTTACTGTATTAGCTGTGGTTGCTGTTCAATAAAATGTAAAATGAGGCTCATAAACGTTGACAATAGTACAGACTATGTCCATCAAAATTAATCAAGCCTTGGATTTCCAAACCAGATTTCTACATAAGATTCAGTACTATTTTACGCATAGGAAATAGGTTAAATTGCCTTATAAATTTCTGCCAATATTGAGTATTTTTTGTACACTAATGGTACAGAGACTCAATTTTAACGATTTAACACATATATTATTCCACCATTTTCACAAGTCGGCAACAAGTTATATAAAGTAAAACAGTAATGTGGTGTGTTCGTCAATTTGCAGTAAACGATGTGCCTGTCAGTGATGGAAGTAAAGGCTGTGAACGAGCTGCGTTGATCTTCAAGTGTACCGTCGAAAAGGCGCCAGATGTAAGTTCTCCTTACTGCAAAAAGTGAAATGACATCTGGACACATCATGACACTATAAAGAAACTTACCTCCCAATTCATAATAAATTAACAAACCTTTCAAGAGCATTTTAATGTGTTGTCTACATTCGTTAGTTAAAATGCTCTTAGAACGTTTGCTAATTTGTTAGTCAAGTAAGTCTCGTTATAAAAAGATTATATAACACATACACATCTAGTACCAAATTAATCAGTAATTTTATGATTAATTTGTCACTTGCCGAAATCTCTATTATTTTATGCAGCCCATCTTATAACTAAATCTTTTTAATAATAATTAAAATGTTTTTGTTTCAGTTCGACTTTGTTTGAGACCATTTCTACATGGAGACGAAAACTTAATATTTTTTATAGTTTTTATTTATTACCTATTAAAATGCCTGTTTGTCCCTCTAGGTACTTACTTATTTTCATGTTTCTGCCATACTGTATGTATAATTAGTTGAATAAAACATAGTGGTTTGAATAATGTACTTATAATTATAATAAATATAATTTATATTGCAGATAGATATGTGTAATGTTATTCTCATCCAAAGATCATATCCGTTTCAATTTTATACAGTAATCAATGTTATCAAATCATCAGTTATTGACTGAAAGTAATTTCTTTTAAATATGATTATTTTAATTCTGTTCTGTATTGACATGTAAACATATAAAAGTCACATTACATTTGATATGCAAAAAGTACGTGGAATTGTTTTGAATGGAAATGTGGAAGTTTATGTTTGTTTTATTTACAATATGTGGCAGTGCATTTGTGAGTGTTATTATTTTAAGTTTTGAATTTACTTCTTGAATTATAATTATTATTGTCTTGGATAGGGTCAATAATTCAATTTTTAAAATAATGTTATTTAAATTATTGATTCACCTAACTTAGCTAACTAATTCGCCTAACTTAACCTAGTTTTCTATTAGATCCGTCTTTCGAATTTCTTGCATCAACTGTTAATTTACTAAAATATCTGGTGATTCGACGACTTATTCACTATCTTTTTTATTGCGAGCTGCAGAGAGATATAGAGAGCTGCGCTTAGAAATGCATCACGATTCGCGATTTCGCGATTTCGCGCAGTCTTGACGCGAAAAAGAAAAAAAAACATAATGAATAAATGTCAAAACAGCAGTTACTTTTAGCTATCTATTTCTGTAAGATATACCAATACCCACTTCATCTGTTTCTGTTATACTTTTACTTATTACCCGACTGCAAGGAAGTCTTTTGTTTCTCGCGCGTATCTTCTATGTATGTATGTATGTATGTAATTTATTACCACTTAGCTTTCTAACCACTTATCGGATTTAAACAATTAATATGTCGTTAGATTTTTCTTGACCGCCCAAGTGTTCTGAGATAAGTGACGTTTGGAAAAATAAACATGGCGGCTGTGAGATGTTAAAAACAATAGGTGATATTTCAATAGGAATTTCAAAAAGGTATAACATTTTGTTAGACGGTCGCTCCCAATATTATTTTCAACCGACTTCAAAAAGGAGGAGGTTCTCAATTCGACTATATTTTTTTTTTTTTTTTGTTTGTTCACCGATTACGCATAGACGGCTGGACCGATTAAAAAAAATATTTTTGTGTTTGAAAGGGTATACTTCCAAGCTGGTCCCATTGTCATTAGATCACGATCTGATGATGGGATCCCGGAGAAATCGCGGGAACTCTTTAAATATTAAAGGCACACCTACAGTGATTTAGATACATTTCAAAGTGATTCGTGCATTTACTCTCAAAAAGTACCTATTGGTGAAGTAGAACTGATGATGAAGACCACAAATGATGAGCAGACCTGTTCAATATTTTATGGTTAGCGATTCAATTACTTCAATATGATATTGAGTAGCATTTTATTCTCGTCATACTACTATTACACAATGTAATAGAGCTGATAGTGAATTATTATGAGAACTCCTCAATAATTAACGGCCCTGTATCGGGGCAAGCAATATTATGTAAAGGGATTTGAGCAGTTGACATAAGCCTATTGTAACATAAGTGAATTACAAACCAACCCACTAAAAAGTGTAAAATAAAAAACTTTTTTACAAAAAAATATTACCGACTTCAAATAAAATAAATACAAGGCAACTAAAAAGCAAAAAATAATATCTACCTAGATTAATAAAAACAAATTAACATGTTGAAGTTGGTGCCATGAAAAAGTTGCTTTTGTTTAATTCGGCACCAACTTCAAAATGTTAATTTGTTTTTGTTATTCTAGGTAGATATTATTTTTTGCTTTTTAGTTGCCTTGTATTTATTTTATATGAAGTCGGTAATATTTTTTTGTAAAAAAGTTTTTTAATCTTTTCTCATTTAAGTGATAAGCTATTGTTAGTGTTGCATCTGTACGTAACTGCTCACTAACTTCTGCCTCCTTTTTAGTTTCTTGAAAAACTTTTTTATAAAAAAATATCACCGACTTCTAAAATAAATACAAGGCAACTAAAAAGCAATAATTAATATACCTAGAATAACAAAAACAAATTAAACATTTTGAAGTTGGTGCCGAATAAAACATAAAGACCACCAGTTCATGGCACCAACTTCAAAATGTTTAATTTGTTTTTGTTATTCTAGGTATATTATTTATTGCTTTTTAGTTGCCTTGTATTTATTTTAGAAGTTGGTGATATTTTTTTGTAAAAAAGTTTTTATTTCTCACTTTTTAGTGGGTTGGTTTGTAATTTACTTAAGTTACAATAGGCTTATGTCAACTGCTGAAATCCTTTTACAAAATATTGCTCACCCCGATGCAGGGCCGTTAATTGTTGAGGAGTTCACTATCAGCTCTATTACATTGTGGAATAGTAGTAGGTATAACGAGAATAAATTGCTACTCAATACCATATTAAAGTAACTGAATCGCAAACTGTGAAATATTGAATAGGTCTGCTCGTCATTTGTGGTCTTTATCATCAGTTCCACTTCACCAATTGGTATTTTTTAAGAGTAAATGCACGAATCACTATGAAATATACCTAAATCACTGTAGGTGTGCCTTTAATATTTTAAGAGTTCCCTCGACTTCTCCAAGATCCCATCATCAGATCGTGATCTGATGACAATGGGACCAACTTGGAAGTATACCCTTTCAAACAAGAAAATCAATTTTTCAAATCGGTCCAGCCGTCTTTGCGTAATCGGTGAACAAACATTAAATAAAAAACAACATACAGACGAATGAGAACTTCCTCCTTTTTGAAGTCGGTTGAAAAATCGTCAACTACTTTCTTCTTCACTGTACCTGTTTCACAAGGGATCATGACCTGCAAAATATGGAGTTAATGTTTTAATAAAAACTAGCTTTTTAAAAAAAAATAGTATGTGTTGCTGTGTTATTAATCTTTTTTTTAATAGGCTTTAACAGAAGAAGAAATGAAAGCGGAAATGATTAAATTGATCTTAAAGTGCAACAAAAACTCAGATGTGAATGTGTCAGAGTTACTGCTGCTGCAGCGTTTTATTACACCAACCAAACCTGAAACGAAATGTCTACTCGCATGTGCTTATAAAGCTGGTGGAATAGTAAGTATTTTCGTTAAAATTACGCTTATTTAGCAAAGTCTTATCCCCGAATAACTTTGAAACGTCCTTATAATTGAGAGATGTTTGAGGCTGTGCCAATATAATTTTTTACAACCCCTATGTCGTGGAAGACTAGCTTTTTTAGAATACAACAAGATAGAAATAGTAACTCAAGTTCAAACAAAACGGTGTCCTACATTGCAATTGAACTCGTGACCTCTCGCAGCAGTCGTACACAGCCCCACTGGACTACCAAGCCAGTTAACTTCAAAAACAATATGACGACTTGAAGTGAAACTTCCCCTTTCAATAGACTTAAGTAACTTAGGTAGGTTCTCCACTGATTTTATAAGAAGCTGCAAGAAGTACGAAGTTTAGTGCTCTAACTGGCAGTTTTGGCTGCAAAGGGTAAAGAGTAAATAAATAGGAAGAAAAGGTAAGGATAAATACTTAAAACATCTATCTTAATAAATTACAGATGACTAAAGATGGATTGTATAATATTGAATTTGCGTACAAAGTAGCGGAGGAAATGAAGAATGGAGATGAGAAACGAGAGATCAATGCTAAGAAAATGGCTGATATTTGCGTCAAAGGTGATGCGCTAAAAAATGTTTTAATACTTAACTTTAACAGTTTTATTATACAAGTACTGGATTAAATGTGATAAAGAGACCTAATTTTTAATGTAAGAATAGTTAAGACTCCCACACACTACTTGGCCGCCGTTTCGGTTTCAATCCGGCGCCGGGTACCCAGTGACCCAACTGGGCACACACTTCGCGACGGATACTCGGAACATGTAAAAGGACCTAACAATGTTCTATTAAAGGTTTTGGACTGACGGCCAATACAATCTATAGTGTGTCGCCATCGGTGTCGTCAACTATTAGACGGCCAGGCCGCGACAATCGAACACATACTAACAAGTAGCCGGCAACCGTTCAGCTAGTATGAAGAGGTCACAGGCCACTGCCGACGTATGATCTGGTGGTCTGAAACTGCCGGCGATCGACTGCTAGTGTCCAGCCTCAGAGCCAGTTTTCAACTGTTGCCGACAAACAATAATCGCTATAGTGTGTGCTATGTAGATCCAGGACGACAGGTGGCCCAATAGGGAGACACTTTGACAAACTGCAGACGGACTGGTAATGTGTGGGAGCCTTTATGAAGTCACTTGCGACTTTTTTAAAAGATTTCCCAACGCCTCACCAGTGCTTTACGCGGCTGGTCATTTGTTTACGTAAAGAGTTATCTTTAAAAAATATTGGATTGTATTGTATATTTTTGTTCACTATTAATGTGAACAAACTACTAGTGTTGTTTAAGAAAAACTGATGTTTTTAAACTGATTATTGTTTTCAGTAAATGAAATTAAAGTATCTGATGGTGAAAAGGGCTGCGACAGGGCGGCGTTAATGTTTAAGTGTACTGTAGAGAACGCTCCTAAAGTAAGTAACATGAATGATTATCCTTAAAAAGTCCAACAGTCAGTCATTGGTGTGGGTTTTAGTCGCCAAAATTT
This sequence comes from Herminia tarsipennalis, assembly GCA_945859575.2. Taxonomy (NCBI): domain Eukaryota; kingdom Metazoa; phylum Arthropoda; class Insecta; order Lepidoptera; family Erebidae; genus Herminia; species Herminia tarsipennalis. Next base: position 10,309,707 of record OX243844.2, on the reverse strand, counting down.
TGTCAGCGTTTGGTGATGTGACCACCAAACGCTGACAAAATTGATAAAAAATATGTTTAAATATCTATTTTATTTTGTATTATTTAAATCGTTTAACAGTTTTAATGTGTTGTTTCAGTTTGGTTTCAAGTTGTAGACAAATAATGCAGGGCGGTAATGTAATGCTCCACAATTTGAATGATTTAGTAATAGATATCAATCATCACGAATGTCAAACTAAAATAAAGGAAGAATCAAATAAATACGTAGTTTAATTTATTAAAAGAAAAAGAGCTGATGTTTTATTATCATTATTAATAAGTCTCCAATTGTAGCTTTCTGCTCGTGGTTTGATCTACATGGATCAGATTGCTACAAAAAGTCAAAGTAAAATAGTCTACAAAATAGTCTATAGCTTGCAAGCAACTTCAAGAAATTCTTCTCAATATCTAACTAAATCAATAAAGGAAATCTTTTTAAATAACTCTTCAGTTTGATTTTATTAATATACATAGTAACAGTCGGATATAGGACGGATACAAAGCTGTAGGGTCAACCTCACTTCAAGTGGATAGCCCACAAGAACCTAAATATTCCTAGTTCGCCTCTGTATGTATTCTTTTTCCTCATAAAATCTACTTTTAGCGAGATCAACCCTTCCTAAACCTGAGCCAGTGGACAAGGGGCATAAATGCTAATCGAATAGAACGACGTCATTGCGCGCGCAAATGAATGCAATGTTTTTTTTTTAATATGACATTGACGGAGTAGCAGTAGAGCAATAGTCAGTTCATGGGTTAGTTTTATTGCCAAGTAGCAATTTTTTTTCAGGCAACCTTTGGGTAAGTCAGATACTTATCTATACTAATATTATAAAGCGGAAGAGTTTGTTTGTTTGTTTGTTTGTTTAAACGCGCTAATCTCAAGAACTATTGGTCCGATTTGAAAAAAATATTTTCGAGGAAGGCTATATAACATCACGCTACGACCAATAGGAGCGGAGCAGCAATGAGAAATGTTGCAAAAACGGGACAAATTCACGCATACAAAGTTGCGCGGGTCAGCTAGTAAGGAAAATTATTAGTATCGTCGTTTCATTATTCGCCGATTTCTCTTAATGTGTAAACCTAAAAACAAACGCGCTGTTGACGTGTTAGCTAACAATAAATCGTAGAAAGTTATTATACAAAGTATTAAACTAGTAAATATTATGCAAAGTAATAAAGTAAGTATTAAACAAAAACAACAGAAAATCCACTTCTTAAGCCGCATTATTCGGATGGTGGAGGGGGGGGGGGCTACGGATGATCGTGGGATCATACCAGAATAGAAAATAATATAAAATAAAACTACCTAATCCCCAGGGTATCAGTCATGGGGTATCTGACCGGATTAACTCGTGTCATCTTAGGTTGTTTTTAGGGTTCTGTAGCCAAAGTAGCAAAACGGAATCTTTATAGTTTCGCCATGTCCGTCCGCCCATCCGCACCTTTGCTCAGAGAGTTTGCGTAAGTGCTAGGAGGCTGTAATTTTGCATGGATGCTCATAATATTTACGCCGATAAACTGAAAGTGAAAATCTTGAAAAAAAAATATTAGATAGGTATTTTAAAACACGCTTAGAGGTTGGAAAAACGAATTTTAGATTTAAGGATCCGTTTGTAAAATATTAAGTTTTAAAGTGCAAATTTTTGTTAGAGTCAAGTGTGTCCCCCCCCTTGCCAGCTAAATGGTTGATGTTTGGTATGTGAAAACAATCACAGTAGTAGTATACATAGTAAAATTAAAAGGAAATCTATCACAGTTAGGTAGGCTTTACAAGTTTTTTTCGAGTAACAGCTGATCAATATTAATATGTAGATATAACGTTGTAAGTATGGAACAAAACCTCACTTCACACTTTATTCGCATGGGGGGGGGGGGAACTACGGAACCCTATATTGTGCATGGCCTGAAATGCACTTGCCCGGTTTTCTACCTAAGATGACACGAGCTATTCTCAGTGTAGGGTTCCGGAGCCGTTTCCGTGTCAAAAAAATGCGATTTCAATAATTTCACCAGCAGAAAAATGCGCTTATTCTTTCTTCTTCTGTTGAGAAACGCAGTTTTTCGGCATTAACTCAATGACAGTATACCCGACCGTGTCCGAAATAATTCTAGTTTATAGTTTTTGTTAAGCGCTACCTTTTCGTTTTTTTTTCATATTATTCGTAAAGTGCCCCATAAAAATAAAAAAAATATTTAGCTATCAAAATAAGTAGCGGGTACTTCAAGACACTTTTTCGCCAAATTTAATCAATATTCATAGTTTTTGAGTAAAATGCCTGTGACATACAGACGGACATGATGAAACTATAAGGGTTCCGTTTTTGAGCCCTAAAAAACATCCCCATTGTGGCTTTTTCTATTGAAAGTTACTAGATTACTTTAACGACCATCAATTTCAGTTAAACGCTATGTTCCGTTTCCTATTATTTATTTTATTTAATACAATTTTTGTTCTGATTTTTTATACTTTGTAAAATATTTTTGATATTATTAATTACCCCAATTATTTGTATGATCTATAATATATATAATAGTAATAATATCAACGGAAACAAAATCACGGATTTAAATGCATTAGATCGTACCGATATCAAAAAATCCTATGCTACAATAAACTAATAGTATATAATTGTATATTCCATTATATTATATTTCCATATAAATAATGGGGTAGGTATACTTATTATCATTAAATTAATTGACAATGAACAATTTTATATATAATTTATTGTATCTTTGTTTTGTATTTAAAGAGAGATTTCAAGCAATTTCTTACCACTCGCAATACTGAACGTTGCTTGCCCAAAATGTTTTGTAATAACATGTGGAATTTAATATTAGTTACTTTAGTAATTGGTCATAGTGTTCATGTAAGTACCTATCATTATTTTATTTAGAAGAAAGTTATATTATCTTGTATGTCCTTGGTTTTGTTTGGGTAAGACTTTTTACCCCAGGGCTTGTGTTTTCTAAACTCCTTTCTTATTCCTGGGTTCACCACAAAATGAATCTCTCCCCAACATTCAGCCCCTTTTCCTTGGATATAATAGACTAAATTTTGGTTTCTCAACTCACCAACGCCCGAATTAAATCCTTTTTGGGCTGAGCGTAGATAAGTGCATGAATAAATGAGGACTTATATAGGACAGTATAAAATTAAAGTTTTGTATTCACAAAGGTTTTTTTTCATTTTGTATTTAATATTTTATAAATAATATTTGTAACTTAACCAAATGTTTTATTAAAGGCAGTAACAGAGGAAGAATTAAAAATGAAGTTGACGAAATTGGTGATGGAGTGCAATAAGAATGGTAAAGTAGATGTGGATGAATTGATGAAACTGCAGACTTTCATTACTCCTGTCAAGACGGAGTCAAAGTGCGTAATGGCATGTGCTTACAAGGCTGCTGGAATTGTTAGTATCGCTATTTTTATTTAATCTATACTAATATTATTGGATTTGTTGCTGGAGAGGTTAACAGGATTGCTAGTAATGTGGGACTAAAACCTTGTTGTAACTTGTTAGTTATCGTTATCTAAAATAATTTAAAGCTGAAAGTTTGTTTGTTTATTTGTTTGAACGCGATAATCTCAGGAACTACTCGTTCGAATTAAAAAAATATTTTGTTCTTGGATAGCCCATTTATTGAGGAAGGCTTATAACATTACGCTATGACCATTATGAGCATCAATGAAAAATGTCGCAAAAATGGGGAAAATTGACGCAGACGAAGTTGCCCCGCGCAACTCCGTCTGCGTCAGCTAGTTTACAATATACCGGTGACTTTCTGTGGCATTTGCATTGGCTATCCCTTGGAGTCATGGATATCCAAAAATATATTAACAACTAGCTTTTCGCCGCGGCTTCTCCAACGTTAGGTAAATTAAGTTTTTCTGAATATTTTTTTCATTTTTTCTCTTCATAAGAATCATCTTTGGACTTCAACGAATACTTGAAAAAACTAATAGCAGAATTGGTCTACAATTTGGCGATTCGTTTTTTTTAGAATAAAATATGTTTTTTTTTTGCTGTAATATTGAATATTTATATTTACAGATGACAGAAAATGGACTGTATGATCTCGACCACGCATACAAAATTGCTGAGGAATTAAAAAATGGAGACGAGAAACGACTGGCAAATGGGAAGAAAATGGCTGATCTTTGTGTAAAAGGTAATGAATTATACGTATAATTTATTATGTTTTGATCCATATTACACTGGTTTCATATTGCTTGAATAATCTTCTGTTGAAAATGTATCTGGTTACTGAACACGGGACGAGATTAGGCGCTATTTTGATCTTCCCCGTCTAACCTTCTGTATATCTCGGTTGTCATATCAACCTGTCGCGAACTACATGTGTATGCCATTGACACTTATTTTATCAATATTTAAGGCATAATGAATCATTTTTTTTGCTAAATATTTTGATCGGTGGCCCAAGATGCGCGTCACCATAAAAAGTGGTAACATTCAGTAGGGATACTCAACAGGGTACGAGATATCTACCTTATGTTAATCTGCTGCGCTCGAGTAAATCCAAGTTAGCTAGTTGGGCTCTTGATCTATAAAAGAAGGTCACCATCACTCATGCCACTCTGATACTACCATAACACCTACCTACCTATTATAAGTACCTACCTACTGAGGTAGGTACTTATAATCTTGAACAAGTATTAATTGTTTTTAATCTTTCGCGATGTTTACACATATTAGAATATTATCGGGACTTAATCACGTGAAATATTTAAACCTTTTATTTACCCGACGTTTCGATCGAATTGCAACGATCGTGGTCACGGGTCGACTGACTCAGTCGATCCGTGACTATGTGACCGTGATCGTGACCGTTTATTAGAATATTATCGGGACTTCACCCGTGATATTTCACGTGATTAAGTCCCGATAATATTCTAATATTTGAACTAGTAAATTCGTTTTTAAATCATGTAGTTGATTTCTTCTTTTTATCCCTTCATCTTTTATAGGTAGGTGTCAATGTTCTGTGATCTTTTACAATGCTCTCTGAAGGAAGATGGTGTAAAATATGGAGCTGATAATGAACTCCTCAACAATTAACGGCTCTCTCTTTACCGACTCGGCTCAGCTCTTTACCGACTCCTTATTATTGAACACCAACTTTGGTGTTAGCGTTATCCAGAATGTGTCTACCCTAAAAACTTACTGAATCCTATTGGCCTAAGAGACGCTGAACATCGACCTTGACCATTCTGATAACCAGATGAGACAATTTTTGTATCAAATTTTATTGATTTATAAACATGCATGATAGCTTGCCTAACGAAAAGTGTTTATGGATACTTTTTTTATTTTTCATAACCCTCACTCTTTTGATAACTAAACAAATTTTGTTTTAACTGATAATTTTGGTTGATTTGACAATTTATTTATGTTCATAGCTACCTGGCAAGGTATAGCCTATAGGTAAGCCAGTATAGGTAATCAAACCGAATCTAATAACCAATAAAAATTGGTATTGCAAGAAAGATAATTTAATCACGAAAATAATCGTATAGGCTTGCCTGGAAAATCCGGTTATGGATTATTATAGCCATTTTTTGAAATTTTAAAATCAAAATAATAAAATAGCCATGAACACTTTTTGTTTGGCAAGCTATCATAGTCGTGTTTATAAATTAATAAAATTTGATCAAATATTTTCAATAAGTCTTATCTGGTTATCAGATGGGTAAAAGTCGATGTTCCACGTCTCCCCTTCTATATAGGACGCTAGTAAGACCAAAAGAGATTTAAATAATATTCTGTCTTATTTACAGTAAATGATGTTAAGGTTTCCGATGGCGATAATGGTTGTGAGAGAGCAGCATTGATCTTCAAATGCACAGTAGATAATGCTCCCAAGGTCAGTTTACCTCTACGAAATTAATAAAATTTCGGTTAGTTTAATGATTAATTTTCGGTAAAAGGCAATAAAATAGTAAATTTTCCACTAAATTTCAATTTTGCTTTACGTTACTTATTTGCCAAATGGGTATATTAGATCTTACTACTCCCATGCTGAAATATTGAAAAGTAAAAATTATTTGAGTAAAAACAAGAGGTTGTAGTGTGTTAAAAACCGGGCAAGAGCATGTCAGACCATGCTCAAAGTAGCGTTCCGAAAGATAAAGGGACACAATTTATGCAACTTTCGGAGCCATTATTTCCTTATATATTCTGTTAATAAAAAAAAAATTAGAATCTTTAAAATATTTTAAGAATACCTGTCAAATGATGTACCACACAATGGTGTTTGGTAATAAAAAAAAATATTTAATTTTTTTCGACTTCTCTTACATGTATAGAGTGCCCCCCTTAAAATATATATTTTTATTAATTAGCTATCAAATAAGTAGCGGCTATTACAAGACACCTTTTAACTAAATTTCATCAATATTCATTTTGTAGTCTTTGAGTAAAATGCCTGTGACGCACTCACAGACAGACGGACATGACGAAACTAAGGGTTCCGTTTTAGCCATTTTAGCTATGGAACCCTGAAAACGAAATAAAGTCTAAATATTAATACTGTATTTTTTTGTTTCAGTTTGGGTTCAAATTATAAGCAGTTTGCCGTATGAGTACCTACCTAATAATGTAATGCTCCACGCTCTTATTAAAATGTTTTATAATTGGTACTTACGCCCTTTGTGACAACAATAAAAATAATAGTTGAAACGTTTTTTTTTTTGAATTGAAGTATCAAAATAACACTACATAGTGGAATAAATATGGGCGCTTAGGGTAAGAATGGGTATTGCCGGTCACTTAAGCCCACAAAACTGATAATCCTAAAAATACCTTTATTCAATGTAAAACATCATTGCCTTTATTAATCTTTTTGCATATTCAACAACAACGTTATATATTAGAAGAATAGTGATTCTTCTATTATACTTAGTCACAATAATTGAGATCAATAAGTAAAACAAATTTGGCACAATGAACATTTAAAAATAAAAAATCGGGCAAGGGCATGTCGGTCCATGCTCAGTGTAGGGTTCCGCAGCCTTGAATAATTGCATCAGCAGAAGAGCGTATGTTCATGGCACTTACGCCCTTTTGTTGAGAAACACAGTTTTTCGGCAATAACTCAATGACGGTATATCCGATTATTTCCGAAATATTTTTAATTTAAAGTGTTTATTAAGCTGTAGCTTTGTGATTTTTTTCATATTTTTTAGTCATATGGTTTAAAAATTAAGAAGACATAAGTTATGCAACTTTCGGAGCGATTATTTCCAAAAATAAAATTTTTTTCAGCGTCTTTTACATGAATGGAATGACCCCCCCCCCAACTAAAAAGCGGATCAATATACTTTGAGTAAAATGCCTGTGACATACGGACAGACGGTTTTTGCCAATTTGGCTACGGAACCCGAAAAAAACGATTTTGACCGGTATTAAATACCACGGTAGGTAATACCGGTCACCACGTTAGTAATAATGGTCCGGTTTTTTGAGTCAAAAGCCGCAGATACCTCAGGAGAGTCATAAACTGAGTAGTCAGCGTGAGCCCAGAAACCCTACAACAACACACTCCCTTATTACAGCTCGTTGTTATACCCATCAATTAGCGCAGATTATAGATTTATTTTCCAAGTACTCATGGGTGTTGGAATAACTACTAAATGTTTCAATTGAATTTCTGAGTCAAAAGTTCTACCATCATTCTTGTTCATTATCTTGAAGTTTGTTTTACTTTTTTCACATCAATCGGTTTTCATTCAGAAGATCCTTAGTTCTTAGTACTAACAATGTACCTGCTAATTTTACTTGCTGGTAATACCGGTCAACCTGATCGGTACTGCCCGCCTGGAAACATTTGTAAGTCAACTCTTTCTTTTTATCGAAATTCATGTTTTTGTTTATTTAAATTTCTTTAGTTTACGGGGACTGTTCTAATTAATTTTTGTATGACCACAAGAAGTTCAAACCCATGGACGATTTTCTAGAATAAGTGGATTAAATTGATGTTGCTGGCTCTGTATATTACCACTTCATTTTTGCTCGAAACTTCGTTTTTATTGAAGTAGAGTAGGCCTCGTGAAACTGGTCGAAATACACTCAAAATCGATTATCGGTTGGGACTCTTGATAATTACAGTACCTACCTATCACAATTGCGCGCGAAAACAAATACCTAACGTGCCTTGGTCCTTGAAGTCGGCTCCAGGTGAGCTGGTAAGTGCTACGCTGGTACGGAGTAAAGCCTACCACACCCGCTCAGCACCTACGGGTGCATACATGGGTATGCAATAAAATAGGTGATACTAATAATCAGTATCTATTTAGAAAAGATATCTAGCAGTGTGGGATTGTGGGTTCCACATTACTAGCAATCTTGTTAACCCTTGTGGTTCTGTTGAAACTGTTGAAACTTCGGTCGTTTTTCCTCTGTGGTTGTTTCTGTCCCAAGAAGCCACAGCGAAGTCTCGCGTATTTTATTAAATTCTGTTATAAAATTTAATAAACGACTAACATCCTAGAATTCAGCTAGTTTACAAAAAAAATAAAATATAAGCATATTCATAACAAATAGTTTTCAACCGATTTAAAAAAGGAGGAGGTTCTTAATTCGACTGTATGAAGACGGCTAGACCGATTTGAAAAAATATTTTTGTGTTTGAAAGAGTATACTTCCAAGTTGGTCCCATTGTCATCAGATCACGATCTAATGATGGGATCCTTGAGAAATCGAGGGAACTCTTAAAATATTAAAGGCATACATACCTACAGTGATTTAGGTATGTTTCATAGTGATTCGTGCATTTACTCTTAAAAAACACCAATTGGTGAAGTGGAACTAATGATGAAGACCACAAATGACGAGCAGACCTATTCAATATTTCACAGTTTGCGATTCAGCTACTTTAATATGGTATTGAGTAGCACTTTATTCTCGTTATACTACTATTACACAATTTAATAGAGCTGATAGTGAACTCCTCAACAATTAACGGCCCTGCATGGGAGCAAGCAATATTTTGTAAAATTATTTGAGCAGTTGCCATAAGCCTATTGTAACTTATGTGAATTACAAACTAACCCACTAAAAAGTGAGAAATAAAAAACTTTTTTACAAAAAAATATTACCGACTTTAAAAATAAATACAAGGCAACTAAAAAGCAAAAAATAATATACCTAGAATAACAAAAACAAATTAAACATTTTGAAGTTGGTGCCGAATAAAATATAAATACTACTATTTCATAGCAAAATACTCATTATTCTCTTTGTACAAGGGTTTTACTTGCACAGTTTTTATGACTGTTTAGAAAATATTATAGACTAAAAGAAAAGCCAAAAAGTACATAGCAATAATTTATTTTTAAAAAATTGTTTTAAGTGCCATCTATTGGGGGCACTGGTTACTTTTAAGCGCTCAGTGTAACTTAGGAGACGGAAACTGCGAGAGTCGCAATTTATCAACCATAGCTTTTAGTTCACATAATTTACTCTAGAGCGCACTTTGCTCCGAAAAACAAAACAATGAACAGAAAATTCATACCACAATAGATACCTAAACATAAAGTAAAAAATAGCTAAATAAATGCATAAAAAAACTATAACAGTATCTGCCGTTAAGGTTCAATAATAATAATTTGATTGAAATTTATTAATATAAATTTAATTTATTCAGTTGGTTGTAGCTTACATCAATAAACATTTTAAAAAATCAGACCTTATTATTCTTACGTCAACAGTAAAACAAATTTATATAGGTAAAATATTTTACCAACACGAAATATACTTATAGTTATTTGATAAGGCATGCAGGGATAAAAACAACGTGTATCCAACTATCCCACCACACCACTACCTACGCACACAGGGACATTTTAAAGCCAGTTTTTTCACGCCCGTTCTGCTTAAACACGTTCCGTCAGATGCGTATGCGCACACATAGAAAGTCAATAGGCAGACAACTTCATTCAAAACTGTCTCGACCGAACGTTCGTTGCTCGAACTTCACTTGTTTCATCAACCAAACACCGTATGATCGGTTCTTTGATGACGTTTAGTCACACAATTGTCGGTATAGTTTGTTTTGTCAATATTTCTGTGATTGTTTGTGTACTATGCATAATAGTGTCCATGTGATTAATATTGTTCTCTGCTACTGCTAAAAGTTGTAGTGTAGATTAAATTGTTGGTATCTTATTGAATTATAATCGATAGTAAATTCAAACGTGGTTTTCAAGAGTTTTATTCTGTTTATGTGTGTAGTTTCTGTGTGTTACTGTGTTTATTTGTGTGACAATAATTGCGTATCTTATTGGAAGACTTTTTATGGTAAGTAATATAATTATTTGATAAAAAAACACCATACACATTTTATTTAAAATATTATACATATCTTTAATTACTGTTAAATTATTTTAGGAGACCTTAACTTGATTGGAACAGGAACGAATTTATCGTCGTCATTACTGTTATCATCTCTTTCTGGTGTTTTCGTCCATTGAGTATCTGTTGATTTAATTGAAGAATGAAGTCCTTTTAATGCTGTAACTCGTTTCGCATTATTTACTCTGCGTGTCATTAAAATCCTCTTTTTTATATTTACATCATGTGGATTTGCAGTCGTTATACTATCATCGGTAATTGGCGTTCCTTTAAAATTATTATTCTTATTAGGATTATCAATGTTAACAGTTTCAATATTTATTTTATTTTTTATTTTTTCTGCGTATTTCTTGAATGAATCTATTGGGTAGTCCGGTCCAGTAATTTCTTCTGTATCTCGTCTTCTCCGTTTACCTGATACTACACCAAGTTGCAGTAGAACAGGATTGCTTACTACTAAAGCTGCTGCTCCCAGTAAAGCGATACCTGCTAATGGCCAAAGGGCAGCCTTAGTTGCTAATGCCTGTGATAAAGAGAATATTTACATTAGGTATAAGAGCCTTCATAATTTAGACCAATAAAACAATCTTATATCATGTAGCATAATGGATAAGTGGTATCACACGTACCTACGTCATAACTTTTATTATGAATAGTAGTTAACACGACAGGAATGAGAATAAAATTACTCATTCAAAATTAATAAAAATTGGCACAGCTATTAAGTAAGAGATAAATATTGGCAGTTTAAGGTCATTCAAATGCTTTGAGAGTAACAAGAAACGAAATGGTAAAACGTGGCAATATCTTTATTGTTAGCATGGAAACAATATCAGCTATTTTACAGTGATGAACCTACGTATCCATTACGAAAAGCTCACGTAAGGTGTTGTGTTTTATCTCTATATTGCTACTGTTGTTAACTCAGCATTTCTCCTCGTTGATAATTTCACAAAACAAATAGATTGGAAAGTCGTTAGTCATTCTACAAATGTTGAGTAGGCGCCACCTAGAGATTAATAGTTGCTATATCTACTACCATGAAACTGTAAAGTAATTATGCTAAGAACAGACTTGGTAATAAACCATTCTTGAATACATTATAGCGTAGGACGAAAACATGAACTAGTCTAGCAGCTATATGATAAATATCAATAGCATGTACTTATGTAGTTGCATTCCATATACAAATCTGAGAAGTTTGATTAAGTATGTACTAAGTTAAGTGTAACGAGTTTGTTAAATAGGATCGAACGGAACCATCAAAGTATAATTTTCTTTCGTGAGATTTGTACAACATATAGGTGTTGAAAATGCCGAGACTAATGGCTTTTAAAATTACGGCAATGTATGCAATTGATGACATAGAAAATTAGGGCGTCTTGCAGTGGGATGACATCGGTTGGTCATGTTTGTTATCGGTCTTCAAGTCGTAGTATACGTACGTGGATTTCTTAGCTCTTACTTTATGTATTAGTGCTCATTAAGTTTAGTGAACAAGATGACCATTCTGTGATTCACCGAAAACTAGGTAAGTGTACGTACCAACGACATTCTCACTGTTAATTTTCAAGAATAAAAAAAATAGATTGTTCACTTTACAGAATCATTTTTTGGGAAATAATAGAAACTACAATTTTGAAGACGTACGTGCTTATGATGTTTATAATGCCCATGGTCGAAATGATGATATCCTCCATAATGATGTGGGTTGTATTCATGATGTTCGTAGCTGTGTGGACCGTGGGGATCAGGATGATGCTCTGCTAAATGATAGTCGTGGCCATATTCATAGTGAGGACCATCTTCGTAGTCATTTAACGTATACCCTGGAATAAGAAGAGACGAAGTTTTTATGACAAAACTTGTACTTACACCTTAACATAATAATAATATCTTGGTCTGTACAATGCAGGGTTATAAACGCTTTAAACAGCTGGTTCAGATATCACCTATTAAACAGACAGGTGTGAATAAACAATAAAAAAGGTCCTGTAATGAGTCTGAGTGACGACTCGGCAGCTGAAGATGTGTATATTTAGATTTCGATATTCGGGACTTCAAGACTTTAGACTCATACTTCCTATTTCTTAGAAGTCGTTATGTCACTAAGAATATTAAACAATCAAGGAACTAAACACATTATGTAATTAAAGTCGCCCCATAAAACAATGTTATTGTTAGCTACAATGTTATAATTATTACCTGTCACATAACTGTATTAGTAATTACTTAGATAAGGGAGATAGTTATATAACAGTTGACAAACTGTTACGGCAAATTCTTTAGTTTTTTGATAAAAACAATAATCTATCTTGAAAATGCTTCTCCTATTGTGGTTTGAATCATTTTCAATGAAATAACCGCCCTTGGTTGCTCTAGGGTATTATTTTTCATCATTCCTTTTGCATGTAACTGTAAGGTTCCTCCCATTTGAGAAATTGCGCGTCTTCTCTCGGCTCAATTCATAAGCGAGCCAGCTTTCAACACCCACCAGGTTCAGCGTAATGAGAATTCCCTTAGAAATTTAATTCTATTATCATTGTGTCTAAAGAAATATTTTATTTTACATCGCATATACTTCTCGTATTTTACTTTTTTCTATAATTTTCATCCTAATTTAAGTATTTGTACCTAAAGTTAGCATTACTTTAGTAACGTAACATAGTTTTATTTGATAAAACGCTTACTATAGAAAGTATGGAGCTAAACATTATTATTCTAGAACAATTTATTTTGGATACAGTGGTAGTCCCGTGACTTCAACTGTATACCAAATAAATTGTTCTAGAATATTGTCATAATATTACAGTAGCTAAGTTTAAACAAACCTTGATGATCATGGAAAAGCAAACCTCGACTATGGCTTGAACTGGAAAGAGCACTGTCGGGAATTTCCTGCAAGAGAACATAATGATTCATAACGTTTTCGCAAGAAATTTTTATTATATTTTTTGTATAGTTAGCACCTACGTGGTAAACCGTTTGCAAAGATGACTTATTTGGGACGCTGTGATCATTCAAATAGATTTGCCTATACTCTTTAATATTAATGCCATTTCAAGACAAAAGTAAAGTCAAAGAAATGCTAGTTCCTACTGCAATACATTTCGTTGCTCGTCAAATTAATTTAAATATCTATTTATATGTATAGATTATTAACATCGACATAGGCAACATCTTTTCATTTCAGTCTTATTACGAGACGAGTACACTATTTATTAATACTTCATTTGAATATGCTGCAGAATAAAGTGAAGTATTAGGTAAAGGAAGTCAGTTATATATATTAACAGATATCATTCAAGTGTGCGTCTACAAACTTCGTTTTATTAACAAATAAAATTATAAATTCCACAATATGTTTACACGATAACACGTGGCAATTTTTTCCTCAAAATCTACATTCAACAAAAGTAAATATTTCATGGATACAATATTTTTCATCGTTATATAGAAATCCCAGGGATCAAAGCATGATGCCGGCCACACAATGCATTCATGAGAAGATAATCCTGAGAGCAAACGAACCAACTTTTTGAGCACATAGTTAAAACAACCAATATAACTTATATTGGTTGTTTTAACTATGTGCTCAAAAAGTTGGTTCGTTTGCTCTCAGGATTATCTTGTATAAGGTAAATACTTTACCTAGGTTAAACGCGTTATTCCCGTCAAATTGTATAATTTGACGGGAATAACGCGTTTAACCTAGGTAAAGTATTTACCTTATGCTTGACATTTCGACCGTGGTCACAAGCTGACATGATGAGTCAGCTACCAAATACTTTACCTAAGTTCAACGCGTTTATTCCCGTGTCAAATTGTATTTATAATGCAACGCGTAAGTTTAAAAGTTATAACAACCAATAGATATTGTATTATGGCACCTTTTAAATTGCTTTACGTTTAATTACTTATCGGAAGCTTCGTCTACTGTTTGCCGCTATAGATAAAAGGTATGACTTATTTAATTTCTAAAGATAAAAATAATAAACTCAATTAGGTTGGTTATGCTTCGATGCAGCGATCGCTCGATACGACTGTCTGAACGTTGCCACTGCACTTTTTCACATGGCACTTAATGTTTCTCCTCAAATTGATGCCTTGCTCAGAAACTACTTTTGTTTTTAAAATGGCTGCCAATCTCTTTGAAGTGTTTTACATAGATTGTAAAGTATTATATATTTTATGTCCTCCAACCATCTGTCTTCTCGAACTTTGGTATATTAATCCCTAATCGATTAAGCGGTAGTTTGATCGATTAGAAAGCAATTGTAGTGAATTTATCCTGTTAAAATAGCCTGACTCCCAAATTTTCAAACGATACTCAATTTTATGGTTCTCTAATAATAATAGTGACAATATAATATTTCACTACTTCTTTTGTTATTGAGTTACGTTAGAGTACTTGTCCGTCAGATATTTTTAAACATCATCGACATGCTCCTTTATTGAACTATGAATAACAAACACGTGTGACTCATACAGTTTACTTTTTATTTTACATCTCATATCGAGCCATCGAGGTTGAAGCATTATTCATTATTACGGGGAACTGATCTGATATCAGACTAACTGTTGCGTTGAGGTCGAAGCCGTCACGGGAAAAGATTCTCAGTTATGCATCTTAAAATCTATGTTTCAATGGATTGCTTCCTATGTATGTTAAGACGCTTTTGATCAGCTCATGGTGTTGCGGTGTAACGAACTTTTGATGATTTTAGCCTGTACCTATGTAATCAAGCCAGACTTATATTACTCCAGATCCGTTCAAAATTCTGATAAACATTAAAATCTTTCCGAAAACCAGTCTGTGGTGACCAGACTAATTATTTTATTGTATTTTTCTATTGCTTAGTAATGTCGTCTTTACGTACTCAACGCCTTAACATTTGTATGTGCTTAATTAGCCCAAAGCTTCGTCTAAATTGTTATCCCTTCCTTTTTCTTTAACTGATGAATTAAAACACACATGTTTAACATTACTTTACATTACCAACAAACACTTATTGTTTAATTGGTTATTATTTTTTAAGTTTTGTAAACTAAACTAGGCCTATTGTTGAATTCTTTAAATATAATGTGGATTTGCAAGGACCAGGTGCCGTGTGGTGCCGGCTTAAGAATAGTACCACCCCATCTCTTCCCGTGGGTGTCGTCAAGGCGACTAAGGGATTTCACCCCGGAGGACGGGCAGCAGCGTCCTTTGCGTACTTAAAGCCTTACTGCGATCGCCAACCCGCTTGCCAAGCGTGGCGATTATGGCAATTACCCCCAGGATCTACATACCAGTAGTTTCTACTGGGGAGACCCGTGCCCAGCAGTGGGCCATCATATGGGTTGATATGTATGTATGTATGTATGTTGCAAGGACAAATAAACGTATAAGGAACGCTTAAATATGATAACAATAAACATGCCTTATCTATTCGTACCTACGTATGGAAATTGTATTCACCACGCGTTTTAAGATGTTGGTAGACCATGAAGAAGTAACCAACTGTAACGGTGCACCACAAAACAGTGCATACGAAATTACACCGATTTACCAAGCGACGGCGCCGACAGACGTCTTTGAACCGATGCTTTATTCAGTCAATCATTGTTATAAGTGTTTGCGTATGTTTGGATAAAACATTTTGTACAATCATTGTTTCAGATTTTATTAAGTTGCAATTTTGCCTATTAGTGTCCGAGTCTAAAATGGTTATAAAGTTTGATAAAAATAAGTTTTTTTTAAAACTTTTTCTTCTTCACAATATGTATTCTCTTTACAAGGGCGCACTACGTTTTTTTGATAATATTTGGGCTGTTTCTTTGGCCATTTTCTATTCTAAAGTAATAACTTTACGTCGTACGTTTTAATTTGTTTTTCTTTAGACTTAGTTTTGCTCCCGTCTCCAAACGACTAAAGTGTATAAAAACGCAATTTGGCCCCATAAGAATAACATTTGCAACAGAAAATGGCATCAAAATTAATAAAACTTAGTAGACTTAATTAGCCTCAGTATAGTTTTATTGTCTTTTTATCCTGGAACTTATGACCAATTGGGCTTTAATTTTGATTGAGCTACAAGTAGGTAAGTATATTATGTGGAATAAAAATAGTTTTATATTTTAAAACTGTCAATGTAATTTTATATTGTATCGAGTGCCGGTTGAGTCACATTTCCGTTCCAACAAGTTTATCAAGAATGTGGGCCATGTCAGTGATATTCCCACAAGTAACCTCGGCCTGTCGTATTTCTGCGTTTGAAATGAGCTAAATGCTGTCGGGTATGCAGCAAAGTAATTGCGCCCAGTACAACTACTCTCATTACGAATACGAGTTAGTCCTTCTAACAATTTACAGCAGTTTAGGTTCCCTGCATACTTAAAGGCAGTCGTCTCCTATTTGAGTTGTATCTGGATAGTGGTGAAATCGTCTCACAGTAACAATGTACCTGTTGGTTGTATTAAATAGACTACGGGACTATCCATATTCCACAATGATGAAAAGAAAATTAAATATAGTGTGTGATTCTACCCTTATTTGCTATGCGAACATAATTATTAGAATTAATGCGGTTTATACGTATGATATTATAAATATTTAAAATGTCTACCTTGAACTTAATTGGATTGGTTGCGGGTTTAAAGTATGCGTTTTTTCCTTTTTCCTCTTTTTGTAAGGTTTTTACGTCTGTTACATTCTGAAACAAAATATTAAAATTCTTAAAAGATGCCACATTAATACTTGCATTAACTTATTTTTCACTTACACTGCTTTTATCAGCCTCATAATCTCTTATACTGGCGTTAAAACTTGTATTAGAAATAGCTTCGCAACATTGGCAGCTTGAAATTGTTACTACAACAGCAAGGAAAAAGTGGTAATGTCTTGAAAACATAATGTATCACAGCAAACACAATCACACACACTAAACAAGTAACTTATGGAATCAGAAATAACTATGAGAAGGTAGCAGCTAATGCAGTAAACTTTATAAAAAATGTGAGTGAAATAGAGGGGGTTGTTTGCTTGACAATTTGATAGGAGCATGAACAATAGCGTAGTCCAAGATATGGTCACACCCTGTTGACTCTATTGCGAAGTCGTTTCACCGCCTTTGTTCATAATCTAATACTCCGTACTAATATTATAAAGCTGAAGAGTTTGTTTGTATGGTTAAACGCGCTAATCTTAGCATCTACTGGTTTGAATTCAAAAATTCTTTAAGTGTTGGATAGCCAATTTATTGAGGAGGGCTATAGGCTATATAACATCACGCTACGATCAATAAGAGCGAAGCAACAATGGAAAATGTAACAAAAACGGAAAAAAAACGCAGACGAAGTTGCGCGGTTTGGCTAGTAAATTATAATGATGGTCATGTTTGCCAGGATTGTTTCATGGTAGCTGAACATTGCTACGGATGCTTCTTGAATTCCAAAGGTGTGTACAAAACTTATGAGATGTAGTAAGAAAATTGTTTCGATGTGAAAAAAAGATAAACTTGACACTATACATAATTGGTGGGAAAATGTGATATTAACACGAGAATCTCAAACAAATTCGCATGCAATTCAAAATATTTAACTTTTCTTGCTGTTATTCATACTCCTTTGTTTTCATATTCTTTATTTTATAGTTTAATAATCTAGAGAAACACTCTTTAACAGTGAAAAATTTACCTATTACAACAATTTTTATTTTATTACAATTTCAAAATCTTCACTGGTAAAGTGGTAATTGAATATTAGTAAAAAATATTTAGTCATACTTATATATGTGGCTTTTATTTTTGACATAGTGATGTGTTAAGAATTTTAAGTTTTTTAAGACAATAAATGATAATAAGTTGTTAGGTTTCATTACATTCATAGTTATATACCTACCTATCAGCGGCGAAGGGTTACAATAATCCTAAGGTAACTCGATAATAGCTGCACATGGTCAACACGGTTCTTCATACGTATATTAAGTAGGTATCTAGAATTCAAAGGGAAGCCGAAAAGAATGGTGTTCTAAGAACTCCCCGCCACTGCTACCTAAAGTGATCAAGCTATTAATCGTGTTAAAAATACAAAAATAAAGACAAAATGTTATGAAAAAATGTTGTCACTTTACAATTGCAATCATAAGCAGTTTGTCACAAAAACGTAAAGTGTTATGGAAAAATTTTGTCACTGAAACCATTCGTCAGAAAAAACTTTGCAATCATAAGCAGCTTGTCACAAAAACGTAACATCATGTTCGATAGCATAAATACTTAGAAAGCAATACATTTCCTTACTGCATAATGCATTTTCTTTATACATCGTTGTAAATTAACAACTTTTTACCTCATAATTGATCCTTTGACGTTGACATAAGGTCTATTATGGCTTGAAGTTATCGTAATTTTAATTCTGCGGTTGTTAGCGTTGCAGTTGTCTCATTTTGAACAATGGTAAGGCACTTACGCAAGATGCTAGTAGCCACTAGGTAAGTAAGAATACCGAGAATGAATGCTATTACTTACATACTATTCTTTCTAAATTAAGTTTATTTATTATCCAAACAATGCTTACTAATCTGATTTACTCACATCTCGTTTCGATACCCTTTACATTTAACAGTTGTTTTTGTATCCGTGTATGCTTAGGTACTAAATGTTTACGTTTCTATTGATCTGCAATCAGAATACGTACCTAAGTTTCAAGTGAAAATAAATGAAAAATTAAATTTCTTAAGAAAGGTTTATAGACACAGGGAGGTATAAATATACCGTTAAGTTACGGACAATAATTGGGAATATTTAAAAAATCTGTACAGAACTGTCTCATCAAATTTTCTTGCACTCACAGGAACAGTGCCTATTATTTTTCAAACTTAATCAACTTAGTAAAACCCTTGACGGGATGATGACAACATAATTTATATTTCATGTAATCAACACAATTCCTTGTAGAGTTCTCTGAGATTTCGACGAACGTGTTTCGTGTTACAAATGTAAGCAAACCGCTCACTGCTCCGTATTACGGGGAAGAGCGGAGGGCCCGTTTTTATTAGTTTTAAATTATTTATTTCGCGGCAACAGATTTACGATTGGCACCGCGATATATCAGGCCGCCCGCCAATAAAATGCACTGGACAATGTTATAAAGTATCTGGAACTGTTTGCGATGTGAAATTGCATTGACTTAGTGATTCATCAGCGCTTAGATCAAATACGTTAGACATTTGGATTGGAGGATCAAAAGTTTGACAGTGTTGAGGTCCATTTATTATTTAGCTAAATTCTTGTAAAACTATAGATTAGAAGAAGATTAGAAGCGGCGGTAGCTTATTGGCTAAAGCATCGATCTTGCAATCGTGAGGTCGCGAGTTCGAATCCTACCCATTATACTACCGACGTGAACCCATTCCTAACACAAGCCATTGAGCTTAACTGGAGAGGTTGACAGGATTGCTACTAATGTGGGATCACAGTCCCACATTGCTAATTAATTATTAATAAATAATTAAAAAAAAAATTTGGCAAGTATTCTATAATTCTCAAAACAGGTTGTCTTCTCATTAAGCGACACGATTAAACGATTGTGTATATCGCTAATTTTGGTACTCAGTCAATAAATAACAGACCTTACTACCAGATAGAGAAGTTAACAGTAAGATAAATGAATTATTAATCAACGCCTTTAAGCTTTAAGTTAGGCAACCAATTATTAGCCCTAGATTAAAAAAAATAAAAGCGAGAAAGTCCTTTAGCGCCCTTTGGTCGCCAACTTTTTTATATAAAATGTCTTTGCTAGAAGTTATTATTCACATTTGCGTTTTGGCGCCCCATGCTACCTGCTACTTCCACAATAGTAAGCCATTTCTAGTTTCTATATCAGGTTGTAATTCTGAACATTTCCAGATATCACGCGGCAGGTAACTCAAACCCCCTTTTATTTTACGACCTTAAATTCTTCAAGAGATACATAGGTGGAAAAAGTACCCAATGCTTTTTCGGTGCGCAATATAGAACGGATAGGATGTAAAGAGGGTAGCGGGTAAATGGCCTGGCCAGGATTAATGGGTCAAATAATTATTTTTAGTGCATTGTGCGACCGCATCGGGATTCTTTATTGATCTGAGATTGAAGTTATTGTGACCAACTAGTTTCTTTTGGATTTAGATTTCTAAAAGGAATAGTATTGAAAGGGAATATCACGAACAGAGTACTTGTTATTTATTTGTT
The DNA here is from genome assembly GCA_945859575.2 of Herminia tarsipennalis. NCBI lineage: Eukaryota > Metazoa > Arthropoda > Insecta > Lepidoptera > Erebidae > Herminia > Herminia tarsipennalis. The sequence goes on along the minus strand of OX243844.2, from coordinate 10,289,095 downwards.
TTGTGTCCGGACCGTACCATAGGGTAAATTTGTAATAAAAAATACAGGTTTTTAATAACACACCTTTTTAAAAGCGTAAATGATTGGATATGTCTCAATGATGTGGAAAATATCAGAGACAATTATGATTCCGAAACCTGGCAAACACCCTTATCTAGTACCTCATACAGGCCAATCAGCTTATTACCAACTTTATCGAAATTGTTGCTAAGCCTAAGGCTAAGGCAATCGGTCTCGCAATGATGAGGTCGTGGGTTCGAATCCTGGCCATTATACTACCGACGTGAACTCACTCCTAACACAAGCCATTGCTTGTTTGCTTTAAAAAAAAAGATCATCTTACGAAGGCTAACACGAATTCTTAATGAAAATAACTTTACCTAAGCTACAACACCAGTTTGGTTTTGGAATTGGTCTCTGAACCAAAGAACAAGTTCACCGTATTGTCAATAAGATAAAAAAAGCCATCGTGAAAAACCTGTACTGCTCCGCTGTCTTTCTCGTTGTACAACAAGCATTCGATAAGGTTTGGCACTCAGACCTGCTTTCAAAGTGAATAACTAACTCTCACATAATCTCTACGTACTCTTAAAATCTTAATTGGAAGATATAATATTTAGAGTAAAAACCAACAACATCCACTGTTCTTTTCGAGAGATAAAACCTGGGGTGCCGCAAGGTTCCGTCTTGGGCACTACTCTCTATCTTATGTACCTACACTGCAGATATACCTAAAACAGACATTAGCCTGTCTGCAACATTTACTGATGACACCGCTGCACTTAGCAACCATGAAAACCCTATTCTAGCATCCTTAGTCCTTCAGAGCTACCTAAACAAAGTTAACACATGGGTGGAAAAGTAGCGCATCAAAGCCACCTCCAGCCAATCAGTGTAACTTTTACATTAAGAAGATACAATTTCCACCGAATCAAACTTGTAAACAATGTTCTACCCCATGAAGATTCAGCTAAATATTTGGGCATGCATCTTGATAGGAGGCATACATGGAAAATTCATAAAAATAAAAATCAAGAAGATCATATGTGACAGTGGAAAATAAGATACTTTTATACAAAAGCATAATAAAACAAGGTTGGACATACGGTTGGAAAAAAACTCCAAGGTCATAGAAAATCAGAAATCTTACAGCGGTTCCATAACAAAGCACTAAAAATTATGACTGATGCACCTATAAAAAAAACAGTGCAAGCATGACTACACAAATAAGGAAACGGTTATGGAAAAAGTCGAACACAGAGCAAAAGCAAGCCAAAACCATATAAAAGTTCACATTAACGCCCTAGCCTCGCCTTATATGTACCATTATATGGCAGAAGGCTAGAAGACATAGTTGACTGATAAACCCACTTATTAAGAGTCGGCTTCCTAACTGGAGGAACAGTTCTCTCCCATCAATAAACTATCTCAAGATACTATTTACTATTTGTTAAGGGCTTGTAAAGCCGATCACAAGATATTTAATAAAAACAAAAAACATTTTGCTATGATGATCTGATAACTAGACGAAAAATACAAAATTCTAAAAATGAATCTATTTTTTTGCGATTGTAGCGGCATGCGATACAATTGGAAAAAAAAACTGTCACAGGCATGTTTGTTTATTACAAGTCATCAATGTTTTCTTATGAAGTTATCACTACTTATCACGTAAAATTAAAACTATTGTTTTTACATTGTCTGTATACGTAGGTTTACACTACACAAACACAAACTAAGTACCTAAGTAGTCAAAATACATCTATCAAAGTAAACATAAAAAGATTTTAAGCTGAATCGTCGCGATATCGAATTGAGGAACCTTGTTCGCAGGAATCTAATTTCTAAGCTTAGGAAAGCATCGATCAATGTCTCGCCTTCAAAGAGCTATCAGCGATTGGAGGCAAAGCAGAAGGTGTCACAGTGAATGGATCGACACGTAAACGAGTATCAATAGAGCTGAGATATGCGTGATTTGTAATTCTGAACCAACGACGCTTGGTATCATTTCTCAAGATATCCTTTTAAAGTCAACGGAAAGATTTATTTCGTTCTACGGTTGTCTAATATAGAGTTGTTTATATGGATCCTGATTTATAGTTCTTATTTTGGTTTGCGCAATAGATTTAAGTTAGTTTTTTGTCACACACAGTACAAAATAGCTAAACTAGAATAGCTAAATAGATATAAAAGCAAAAATGCTGTCTATTTTCCAATGTACATACAATAACATATTTTTTAGGGTTTCGGAGCCAAAATAGCAAAAACGAAATCCTTTCGTCCCTAGTTTCGTCATGTACGTCTGTCTGTCTTTCTATCTGTTCGACAATAGTGTCAATATTTGTTGTCTGTTAGACAATAAATATTGATGACATTTAGAGCATAGGTCTTCTTTGGAGGTTAACTAAAAAAAAAAAACTGGTGCGACCGAATGAACAGAAGCTAAAAATTTTTTTAGCAGATTTTGTCGGGAAGCACATCGTTGGTATTTGCATAAAGGTAAAAAAAAAAAAAATATTCAAAGGTTTCTAAAAAACATTTGAATATTTTTGGAAATAATCGCTCCGAAAGTTGCTTAAATTGCGTATTGTCAATTTATCTTTTGAACCGTCTGACCAAAAAATCTAAAAATCGATTTATAAGACATTATCACGTCAACAATCGCTTCGAATTGTACTATTTTAATTATGTTTCAAATTGGCTCAGTAGTTTAGGAAAGAGTTAATTTCCCTTAAATCTAAATAAAATAATTAATAGTCTTTGTTCAAAAATTGTTTTGAAATTCAAAGAAGCACATGCATTAAAAACTTAAAAAAAATTATAAGAGATTTTTTACGATCATAATTACATTTTGTATATGTTTATAATACAAAATCAATTTGTAGCTAATTTTAAACAAAAGAAAAGTTTGTGTCGGCAGATCGCTGTTTAGAGTTGTTTTGTTGTTTGTCGTAGTCGGTCAATCAGAAACAAGGTAAATAGGTTTAGACCTACTTATTATGATCGTAAAAAATCTCTTATATTTTTTTTGAAGATTTTAATGCATGTGCTTATTTGAATTTCAAAACAATTTTTCTATTAGATTGTAGAAATTATTGTAATGAAAGTGCAGCTATTTGCTGCGGCGCCCGAAATGCATCTGCCAGATTAGAGATACCCATTAGGCAATATCGAAGTGACGTGTTATGAAAAATGTGGCAATACTGGTTGAGGTACCGACATTAAACCATCTGAATATGCGAGGGGCTGTAAATGTCATGTGGGTGACTAAAATAGACGTGGGGTGACTTTGAAGTGATAGTAGGGAAATATTTGTGGATGAAATTACTTGTTCGAGTAAGGAAGAAAGTTATTAAAAGAGTTTGATTTATGTGGGTGATGAGTGTATTCTTTTTCGAACTTGTACGTTAGAAACTTAAACATCTACATTTCCAAAATTGATTTACATTTATTTTTCTGTTGCTTATCGAGGAAGGCTATAGGCTATATAACATCACGCTACGACCAATAGGAGCGGAGCAGCAATGAGAAAAGATGCAAAAACAGGGAAAATTTACGCAGACGAAGTTGCGCGGGACAGTTAGTACTAGATATTATTCAAATGATAACCCTCCAAGCATTGGAGAGCAATAGATTTAAGTTAGTTTTTTGTCACACACAGTACAAAATAGCTAAACTAGAATAGCTAAATAGATATAAAAGCAAAAATGCTGTCTATTTTCCAATGTACATACAATAACATATTTTTTAGGGTTTCGGAGCCAAAATAGCAAAAACGAAATCCTTTCGTCCCTAGTTTCGTCATGTACGTCTGTCTGTCTTTCTATCTGTTCGACAATAGTGTCAATATTTGTTGTCTGTTAGACAATAAATATTGATGACATTTAGAGCATAGGTCTTCTTTGGAGGTTAACTAAAAAAAAAAAACTGGTGCGACCGAATGAACAGAAGCTAAAAATTTTTTTAGCAGATTTTGTCGGGAAGCACATCGTTGGTATTTGCATAAAGGTAAAAAAAAAAAAAATATTCAAAGGTTTCTAAAAAACATTTGAATATTTTTGGAAATAATCGCTCCGAAAGTTGCTTAAATTGCGTATTGTCAATTTATCTTTTGAACCGTCTGACCAAAAAATCTAAAAATCGATTTATAAGACATTATCACGTCAACAATCGCTTCGAATTGTACTATTTTAATTATGTTTCAAATTGGCTCAGTAGTTTAGGAAAGAGTTAATTTCCCTTAAATCTAAATAAAATAATTAATAGTCTTTGTTCAAAAATTGTTTTGAAATTCAAAGAAGCACATGCATTAAAAACTTCAAAAAAATTATAAGAGATTTTTTACGATCATAATTACATTTTGTATATGTTTATAATACAAAATCAATTTGTAGCTAATTTTAAACAAAAGAAAAGTTTGTGTCGGCAGATCGCTGTTTAGAGTTGTTTTGTTGTTTGTCGTAGTCGGTCAATCAGAAACAAGGTAAATAGGTTTAGACCTACTTATTATGATCGTAAAAAATCTCTTATATTTTTTTTGAAGATTTTAATGCATGTGCTTATTTGAATTTCAAAACAATTTTTCTATTAGATTGTAGAAATTATTGTAATGAAAGTGCAGCTATTTGCTGCGGCGCCCGAAATGCATCTGCCAGATTAGAGATACCCATTAGGCAATATCGAAGTGACGTGTTATGAAAAATGTGGCAATACTGGTTGAGGTACCGACATTAAACCATCTGAATATGCGAGGGGCTGTAAATGTCATGTGGGTGACTAAAATAGACGTGGGGTGACTTTGAAGTGATAGTAGGGAAATATTTGTGGATGAAATTACTTGTTCGAGTAAGGAAGAAAGTTATTAAAAGAGTTTGATTTATGTGGGTGATGAGTGTATTCTTTTTCGAACTTGTACGTTAGAAACTTAAACATCTACATTTCCAAAATTGATTTACATTTATTTTTCTGTTGCTTATCGAGGAAGGCTATAGGCTATATAACATCACGCTACGACCAATAGGAGCGGAGCAGCAATGAGAAAAGATGCAAAAACAGGGAAAATTTACGCAGACGAAGTTGCGCGGGACAGTTAGTACTAGATATTATTCAAATGATAACCCTCCAAGCATTGGAGATCAAATTATAAATGAATGCGATAAGATAATCAACTAATAGGGTCGTGGGCAATGGTCCAACGGTTGACTAACAACGTACTCACTTTGACTGCCTCTGTGGCGCAGTGGGAGGGTGTCCGACTGCTACGCAAGAGGTCGTGGGTTCGATTCCCACACGGGTCACTACTTTGTGTGATCCACAAATTGTTGTTCCGGGTCTGGGTGTACTTTGTGTCCGTGACTTGTATGTTTGTAAAGTCCCCAACTAAAAAAAACTCACCTCAATTTCAGCCAGCATATTTGAAAAAAACTCGACAATTACAAGTCCCTAAGCATAAATCACATCAAGCATCCATACGTTGATACTGTAAATAATAGATCAATGACCCGGCCAGAAGTAACTCGTAAAAAACACTTTTCAAAAGAACGGGGCGTCCTGGAAAAATTACAGTCGTTACAGTACGACGAATTGGCGTTAATAAAAAAAACGCACCGTAATTCGGATCTAAGGGCGTTGACAAATGATACTAAAGGCCGACTAATGAGGCGAGGCTTGTATCACCTGACGATGCGACGGAATAAAACGGCTATCCATGCTACTTTAAGAATACCTTTTTGTTTCACTTTTTGGGGGTGATGGTAATTTTGCACAACTGTTTCAAAATGCGAAATGGTACGCATTTTTATTTTCTGTTAATTTCTTATGACAACCGTGATGACGTTTGACAATGGTGTTTTTGTTATAACTCTATCAGTGTTGTTTTTTTTATCCCAAGCACTATAGGAGGTGCCAAATCCTTTGAGTTAAGGGATTACTTACGATCCCTAATTACCATCTGTTGAACCAATTGCATGTTACTTTTTTTGACAAAAATTAACTTATTTGCCGTTATTAGGTATACTAATAATATCTTGAGACAGTTTACACAATGCTATCTGATCCCAAACTAAGCATAGCATAAATTAGGAAGGGAAACCAGACAACTGATAAACATGCATATATATTTCTAAATACATACATTTTACTAACTGTCCCGCGCAACTTCGTATGCGTAAATTTTCCCCGTTTTTGCAACATTTTTCATTGCTGCCCCGCTCCTATTGGTCGTAGCGTGATGTTATATAACCTGTAGCCTTCCTCGATAAATGGGCTATTCTACAGTGTAAGAATTTTTCAATTCGGATCAGTAGTTCCTGAGATTACCGCGTTCAAACAAACAAACAAACTCTTCAGCTTTATAATATTAGTATAGATAGATAGATAACGCTCAAATACAGAATAAACTATCGTGCTCATCACACAAGGTTTTACACTGGGTGCGGATTTAACCCATGACCTCCGGATTAGCAGTCAGGGTCACTAACCTGATGGTATAAGATGGCTGGCCTGTTGGTCTAGTACCAATAGGCCAGCCATCTTTATCTTAGCATACTTTTAGAGTATTTACTTATGAGGTTTACTGGGTTCAATTCAGCTGGTACCTATATTGATATTAATCAAGTTTGTCTGCTTGCAATGATACTTTTTATAGCATCGTTAAAACAAAGTGCACCTGTTTATGTATTGTCAGCTGTATTTTAAATTCACCTGCACCCATTTTTGGCGCACATGTTGTCTTTGACGGATAAGAACATAATTGTTTGTGGTTAGTGTTGGAGATATTTGTGATGCTTGGATGCATTAATGTGTATTTAACTTAATGCTTGGATGTCTGTTGATTTGAATACATTTTAGCAGGGTCCGTATTCACAATTTTTTTTTTCGTTTTCGCCTCAAGCCCGTGCTTTTAACTGTCAAAATCTTGACATAATGGTATATAGAAAGCTGCGCTTAGAAATGCATCGCGCATGCGCGCGGACATCTTTGGACGCACCACGCATGCGCCAAATCGCGCAGGCTTACCGCGAAATAAAAAAAAACATAGTGAATAAGGACCCGGCCAAGCTATCGAACAACTCCGTTTCCTATACCTTATCAAGGGTTATTTTTCGTTTAATATAAAAGAAAGTAGATAATCTACTCTTCCTTTTCTTTTTCCTATTCTGTGTCTGGGTTTATATAAATCACACGTAAGTAAATAGATAATAAATACTTCAGAAAATATACAGATTTTATAGAGACTGTGGAATAAATCAGGCGTTTTTTACAAACACGAAACTGGTAGGTATAGAAATTTGTTTGCAGACAAGCAATGTTTGCACAAATGAATAAAAACCAGCCAAGTGCGAGTCGGACTAGCGCACGAAGGGTTCCGTACCAATATCTATACAACTTTAGACACTATTATTATAATCACCTTTGTTGTTTATATAAATAACGTCAATAAATATATAAGACCCCTAATTATATTTTCTTTTATTCTATTTTAAGTCTCTGTTATTCCGTCAGCAGAATTAGATATATAGGTAACATGGGAAAATTATAACTGTTAATCTATCACGGTTTATGAGATACAGCCTAGTGACAGACAGACAGTGGAGTCTTAGTAATTTCCCTTTGGGTACGGAACACTAAAACCTGTAGTTTCAACATAATTTATTTTAACTAGCCAGTGCAAAAAAATTGCGTGCAAAAATTATCTATATTTATTTAAAAAGAAAACCCTCATTATTTTCTACACATGGCTGAATTATTTAAACCTATTTATCCTCATTATTTTATTTCCAATAGGCACGCAATCTGCAGTAATAGGCACAATAGATAGGTCTATAAAACATATTTTATAGCATGTATCTAAATGGTGTCTCTTACCTTCCAACACATCATTATAAAATACTCACATAAATGCTTACCCTCTCGTCGAAGTATATTGGAGTAATATAAACTAAAAACCAAAGGGTGAGAAAATAAATCGGAAACCAAAATGACACAAACAATCCCTTAATCCCGTACCCCGGATTCGGACTACACGTTCGGATTTGGTCCTGCGTCGCTAAAATATTGTTTCGGCACGAACCGTGTTGTACAGATCTGTACATAAATACAGCACTTATCATTTATTTTGAACTTTTTAATCCTTGTCTGTCTGGTGATGTAGTACCCGTACATAATGGCTTGGGCTTATTTCTAGTTAGGTAGCAAAACAAGCATAGCTGTAGCCTATAGATGGTAAAGAATAAAATTTAAAGTATCTGGAACTCGATTGTTACTAACTTAACCCTGTATCTCTGTGGCGCGGTGGGAGTGCATCCGACTGCTACGCAAGTGGGCATGGGTTTGATCGTCACCCAGGATAAAACTTTGTGTGATGAGCACGATGGTTTATTCTGTGTTAAGTAGTGTATAAAGTTTATCAGTTGTTTGGTTTCCATAGTACAAGCTCTGCTTAGTTTGGGATCACATAGTGTTGTGTGAGTTGTCCCAAGATATTATTATTATTATTTATGAATATGCTACATGCACGTCATTGTAGACGGGACTCTTTCGGTTTTAACTGTTGCTAATTGCCTGGTCTAGCATATATTATGATAATCTACACGTTCTGGCTATATCCAATTGTCGCACAAAGTGGTAGCTTCTACACTTGTAATGCGAACTTGATGTGGTAATCCCTGCCGGCGTCAGTGTTTCCAATTAATTATTACCCGGACAGTTTTAAGATTAGAGTAAATAGTCATCTTCTGGGTCTATAATAACAATAATAATAATGTTATAAATTACAATTTACCTTATTACTTGTATAATATAAGTGTAGGTACATTTAGGTAATTTTTTTTTTAATATATGGGCTTGCTCTTGGCTTGGATCATGCTTGATAGAAAGCATTGATGAGGCCTACGATGGAACGAGCACACTCAGTTACTACTACCACACCTAGTTGTAATGTATACAGTGAAAACTAATATTGAGATACCGATAAATAAAATTAATTTGAATACAAATGTAATAATCGTGGACCAAACTATAAACAAGTTTGTAGAGCTTAATTTTAAATGATAAACTATATGTATGTTGGCCTTTAAATCCTACTAAATTTTCGGCCTATCCTAGCGTAACAATACCGCAGTATAACCCAAACTAATATTGTGGGACCGATACAAATTTCGGTGTAACGGCCCGCACTCATGTTTCCACCTATCATAAACACTCATCTCGCAAAAGCTTTCATACCCTTATGCAAATTGGCAGCGTTTATGGTGTGACTACATAACTCATGCACGAGTGACGACAACTGGTGTACCTACCCTTTTTGTGAGATGACACTGGCAGCCAGGAAATTGCGAGACTAACTAGAAAGCTTTGGGGTAATTTGTGAGGTTTTGAATAAATGGGCATGCCATTAACATTCGGAGCGTATGAGTGACGCAGGTAGACACATTTTGGTGCTGAATATTCCTTAACTTTATTATTAATAATAATGATATCTTGGGACAACTCACACGTCATCTGATCCCAGACTAAGCAGAGCTTGTACTATGGAAACCAGACAACTAATATACATACTTATATATTTTTAAATACATACATATTATATATAAATAACACCCAGATACAGAATAAACCATCGTGCTCATCACACAAAGTTTTATTCTAGATGGGGATCGAACCCACGACCTCCGACTCCGACCACTAGACCAACAGGCCAGTCATTCTGAACATTCGGACATCAAATTTTAACACATATTGCTATTGATTCTGCCTACAAACTACTCATTTTCAATGTCACTGGGTTAGAAAAATGAATCCTTAAATCGACTTAATAATAACATACAAGTATATATTTATTTTTATTGGCGCAAATAAAACGAAATAGATCCAAGTAGGCGTCACTTCGTAAACAAGATTTGTTGGTAAACGTCGGTTGCTGGGCAACGGGACGCTTAGCCCACATTCGAGCAGTTTGCACGCAAATTGCTGCGTCCGAGTTTTGAGATGAGCATACACAGAATGATTAATTTGAAAAAAGAATACGAAAAACTTTATTTTAAGCTATTGCATAGCTTTTATCGCGGGCTTTGAGCGCGGCGACCGAATGAAGAAATTCCGTAACGAAAATATAACCTAACACCCCCACTCCGCCTACCATGTTACTAGGCCAAGTGTTCGCTTAACGTATATGTATATGGTACGACTGTACGAAGCTCGCACGGAATGAGACGAGCTGCTCCGAAAACTGCATAATTAAAAAATAAAAATAAATTATAATTGCATAAGTTAATAAAAAATGCTATGCAATAGCTTTACCGCGACAGTCCCCGAGTGCCACACATTTTTCTTTTTTTTTTATCGTGTTTAATGTATTTTAGCCAGTGAGCTCTAATATAGTACAGAGGTACGAGTAAGTGGTTTTAGCAGATTGTATAATCAAATTATTACTAAAGTTCATGATGTCTAGACGAGTCTAGATGAAATTGTCGCAGCATTTGTTGGCATTTCTGTACTAAATTCTAAAGATCTCAAATACTTAAGTATTTAACCTTAAATTGTCGACTCGACCGACAAATAGTTACTAGTTTAGATAAGACTTAGGTACTATAAGAGCAGGATATAGTCAAGGTTCTGTCGATAAAATTAATTACAATTAGTTACATAGATAACCCCTTTACTAGCGTATTACGTGAGTAGGTATATTAATTCAACATCAATAAAGAATGAAATAATTTTAGTTTGTTATGTTAGTGTTTATTCATATTTTTAGGTCACGAGGTTCAATAGCTAATTGATGCTAGATAATGATTTATGCTAGTTTCAAAGCGATTATTTCCAAAAATACTCACTATATCAAAAAATATAAATTACAAACATTAAATGGTTTTACAAGACCTGTCAAATGATGTAACACACGTTACTGTTTGTTCAAAAAAAATCTGCTTCTGTTAGGTACATGTATGGAGCACGCTATCAAACAAGACTCCTTATCACTAAATTTGATCAACATTCATTGAGTAAAATGCCTGTGATATACGGACGGACAGACTGACAGACGGACATGACGAAACTATAACGGTTCCGTTTTTCCCCTCTTTGGCTACAGAACCCTAAAAAGTGTCCATGTTCTGGCTGAATCAAATAGTTGAATGTTTGTTTTCTTGAATATTTGAAGATATGATTAAGAGTGAATTACATTTTTTTGACTATCATCTTAGTCTACTAATTTATTACATTCTCAAAGTGAATTTAATTTTAAATAAGGTTCATAAGGTAGGTATGACAACCGGACAGCTAACGAGAAATCCTGGTGTGCGGTGAACTTTATGTTTTAGGGGACACTTCTGCCGAGGGTGCAAACAAATAAAACGGAATGTTTCATGGGGTTCCTGGAACTTGTTCAGAAATTTTCCCTTGATCTTCAAATTACTTCATTCTTTGGAAAATAGGCACTTTCTCTTGAATTATCGACTTCAGCGTTCGAATTATTATTTGCCAATTAAAAAGTTAAGAGGATTTATTGCCAAGTTTGTTATAAGCGTTGATTAATCTTCTTATGTTATGGATTTATATTTTTCTTTCATAAAAGTATTTAGAATTACTAAACAAATAACTTTTCTTTATACTAAACGAGAATAAATGAAGAAAAACAGCCTTAGAAGTTAGAGAGTTTAGTATCTTATCTATGTTAACACTGTAACAAATCACAGCGAGAGAGTGAAGAAAGTAGAAACACCAAGTTAGATTAGATCTTTATTCATCCAGATATGGCTAAAAACGATTACACAAATAAAGCCAATCCATATAAGGCTGCTGTAAGGTAAGTTAGCATAAACTTGAGAAGGTTTTTCTTTGAAAAGACCACACTCACTGTAGCTACGGTTCCCAACTTTTATTAGAAGAAATAGAGTATATCTGATTTCAAAGGGGGTAAATAAAAAGTACGGATTTATAAAAAAATAATACTTATCAGCTATTTTAAATAAGTATTTTTGATACTTTTTGGAGCACATAACCATGATAAATTGTTTTTAAAAAAATTTAACGACTTCAAACATTCGAAATCTAAGTTTACATAGATCAGGACTAGTATAGTAAACATTGTGTAAAAAAGAAAATTTTAGCGTACACTATTAGTGTAATAGATTATAGAGTACGCTTACATGATAAAGTATCAGTAGTAATCTGTATTTTTGTAAGTTGATGATGATGCTCCCATCTACACCGTAGGAGGCTATTTCATTTAAAACTTGATTATACCAGTTTACGTACTATGGTTATTGCTTGCGTGATTTTCATGGTGTAATGGTTGCAGCACCTTACTGGCTTTACTGTATATATACAAATATATTGTAAAAATGGCATTTAAAAAAGTGGCCATGAGTTTTTTTTATTGCCAAGTTCTTTTCTTACGGCTTTACTCTTGCGAACTTGGCATTAAATATAGAATCATTCTATTCCAAATTTTGCCTGACGTTCATAAGCGTTGCATTTGTAACCTAAATAAATAAAGTGTTTGACTTTGATTTTGAAAAAAAAAGAATACAATACTCTATTTTAGAGTACGGTTACGCACAAACCTTACGTTGCAGGAGGCAAACGTACAACAGAAACATAGTCCATCCAGACTTGACGAAATATTTATGAACCATACAAATTATTGTCCTGTGTGAGAATCGAGTCCACAACTTTTTGCACTGTACCCGTATGAATTCGCATTCGTCACCGAGGTAGTTAGTCCTATCTATGGCATGCCATTATTTTATAAGTAATATACCGAATGACCTTGATTCATATATTTAAACATTAAGACTAGACTAGCTAGGTATTAGACTTAACCCGTGCCATCTATGTTATAATAAAGACTATAATCTCATCCTGGAGCGTGATAGTACGTGCGCCAAGAGGATTTTCATATTTATTATCATTCGTAGTACTTAATATTTATTCAGTTGTCATAGTAAGGACGTGATAGGCTTTGATGCGATCACATATGTAGTACACAGCTTGTATATTAACGTATTTGAATACTAAGTACCTGTTTCCTACTTTGATCTGTACAATTTCATGTTGACCTTGACTTTCATTAGTGCGCAAATCCGGCTGACCAGCTCCACCGATAGCATCTATAGGTACTTACTATATATGTCTTATTTTTATCGTTTTGGTATATTTTCTAACAATGAGTTTAATATGTTTATGAGTTTCAATTTCGAAGGCGTTTACTTAAAATGTTACATCAAGTAGGTATTCTCGAAGACGATGTACCGTCTTCCATTTTTCGGGAATTCAATAAAAAAAAAAAAAATTGTCGTATGTCATAAATATTATAAGATTTCTACTAGGTACCTGTTCAATCGACCATACCTTTATTAGATTATTAGACCATACCCATACTTGAATTAGATTTGATACGACATTTGAGATGTAGTAATCGATATGTTGTAATTAATCAACTTTTACTTAACTAGGTGTCAAGTAAAAGTTGATAAAGTCATTACAATCCTACATATCAATTACTACATCTCAATTGTCGTATCAAATTTTATTTAAGTTCTTAAGTTACTCAGACATCAGATATTCTATTAAAATTGTAAATACACTGATATGTATAGTAGTTAGAAATATCAATATTAAACCGAATTAGATCATAAAGTAGAATGGGATACCTACTTAACCAATACTGAAATCTATTTGAAATTTGTCTAAAAAGCAATATCTTTAATCCAAAGAAAGAAAATAATAGTCATATTCACCTAACAACTGAACAATTTATTAATATTGTCAATAAATATACTTGCAGCAAATTTTGCAGACAAATTTTGCTATCACCTTGGTATGTAGAGCGAAAAATTCGTTCTTTTGAGCACTTTATGTTTAGTATACAATAAAGTTCCATTCCATAACAATGTTCATTTAAGTAAAGACATACGTTCCATTACGTTGAAACTATTATTTCTTCTCTTCAGACGTTCCTATTATAGCATTATTTACACACTGTTCGTTCAAATCCAATTCTATACTTCCTACACGTCTTCAATTACGCATTCCGGATGCGTCTCGAATGATTTAAATTGGTCGGCTGTACTAGTCGATGTTTACCCTAAACAGGGCTCCGATTTTGAGCATAGTTTGGAATATGTGGTTCTATTTCTAAATATAGATATTCTCGTAATTATTTTGGTAATCATTGCAATGTATGCTTTGAGAGTAACCTGTACCTAATGTAGATTATTTTAACACTGATATAAAAGGATAATGAAATCTGATTATTGCTATTTAAATTCAAATACATGTTTGTCAATTACGTTCGTAACACTGGATGGTGTTTAAAGAACGCAGGTACAAACAAATAAACAAAATTGATAAGCACCATTAAACGCAAGCCAATATTTCGAGTGATCATATAGGTAGGTATTAACATAATGCTTACAAATGACAAAAATCAAAAGGCGTTATATACACAGATATTCTCCTTATTTTGTGGTTATAAGTTCTCTTTGAGACGTCATCGTTGGTACATAGTTCGAATACCATAGAGTTTGAACAATTAAAGACTATTTGGTTGTACAATCTGATTCAGATAACTCATAAAGTTAGGTAATTACTAATCCTCGAAGTCAATATGAATAATAGTATCCACTACTACATAAATGTTGTACGGTAGGCGTAACAAGGCTTTGAGTCATTAGTCGATTTCTCAACTGCGTTAGCTAACAGTAAACGCAACGGTTTGAATAGATGTCATTGTGATTGAGACTGTATCGAACAATGGCGATGTTTGACTAATTAAGCCGTGACCGTTACTATAAATTAAACCCTTGTCTCTATCGTTCTGTTTATTAATGTTAGAAATAAAGTTTAGATATAACTTGTCTTTTTCCAAGCATTTGGTTATACAGTTTTCCGAATAATACTTTTTTTCTCTACTAAATTAGGTATTTGAAACTCCGACCCAGATAACAAAAAGTTCTATTGCCTAATGGTCAGACTAAACATTGGAGGAATACTTTAAGGAAAAAACCGGGCAAGTGTATGTCGGGCCACGCACAACATAGGGTTTCGTAGAGGGACTACGGAACTCGAGGTATTAATGTGTACGTTAGTACCTATACATTATTAAAATATATATATTACGGGTCATAATCACGTGTATAATTTCGACGTATTGTAACGGCCGTGGTCACGGTAAGACTCCCCTCGGGGAAAAAGCAAGGTATTTTATCTTAAATTATTCATGCGATTAAGACCCGATATATATATATATATATATTCATAATGTGTAAAAATCGCGAAACTTTATCACCATTTACGTTAGTACATATTATATCGATGAATAGAAGTGGGTTTCTTATTTTTACTATTAGCTAGCAGGGTGGGGGGGTCTTCACAACCTCGACGTTTATAAAAGACCTATCCAATAATAATCCCCACGATGGGGTAGGTGAGAAAAAAATGTTTATCAAGATTTTATTCTTTCACTTTGTCGGCGTAAGAAATACGTGTATTGACGCAAAATTACAGCCTTCTAGCACTAACAGAGTCTGAGCTAAGCTGCGGACGGACATGGCGAAACTATAAGGGTTCCGTTTTGTTGGATGCACTTGCCATTTTACAATGTAGGGTTCCGTACTTGCCCATAACTATAATGCAGTCTAACAAGTGGGTTTTCAGTTGTTCTTGTTGCATACGTATGTTATAATTAGCATTAGCATAAATAAATTTCATTGGGATTTGTACGAAAATTATTGCTACTTCTTACTTAGCCGGCTATTACTCGTAAACTTGAAGCCTACTTAGGAGTAATAGATTTCCTTTTAATTTTGTTAATTTAAACTATTACCCTCATTTTTTCACATTTACAAAAACAATAATTTAGCTTGACTTTAACAAAAATTAGCACTTTAAAGGTTAATTATTCACAAAGGGATACCTAAATCGAAAAATATTTATATAATACTTTAATATTTTTAAAAGACTTATCCGATATTCGACACGATGGGGTAGATGAGAAAAAAATCACATCGCCACTTTACGTGTAGGGGGGGGGGGGGCAAAAAAAATCAAGTTCTTATTTCACCAATTTGTCGCCGAAGCTAATATGTACTTAAATCCATGCCAAATTATAGCTTTCTAGTACTTAGGGTCTCTAAGCTAAGCTGCTAACGGACGGACGGACTTGTTTCTCTTCCCAGGTACAATACCTACAATCTACCTAAGCTAAACTTAGAATCATAATGTTAAATGTAGAGTAATATCGATTTCGTTATTGACTTCATCTCCATACAAATGTTATAGAATTTTTCCGTAATGTATTGCAACGGCCGTGGTCACGGGTACACTCTAAAGACTACCCGTGACCACGGCCGTTGCAATACGGTTAAAGCGTAAAACAAAGGTATTTACCTTAAAATAAATCATTTATGTGATTAAGACCCGTAGCTTATAAAAAATCTATAATGTGTACAAATCGCGAAAGTTTACGAATATATATTGCAGACAAATGTTGTCTACTGATATGCTTCCTAAACGAATTCTTTCGAATAACTCAAATTCGAAAGAATTTGAGTTTTTCTTCTTTGTCACTAGTTGCCTGTTAGTCAATTTCAGACTTAAGAGATCTTATAGAGTCACAGGTTCCCACATACATATCTGTAAGCTATAGTTCTAATGAGTATATAGGTACTTACTTATTTAATTGAATTATACCAATGTATATTAAATCATATATCCCATCCTGCATGTACCTATAAAATTGGTTTTGTAATAAGCTGTAGCGAGGTCAAGCTCCTCTTATTATGTCCCGCGGGAATCTCCGCGTCTCGTTACTTCGAAAAACTTACGACGGTCTGGGCATTTTCCGACACCCAATTACTTAAGGATCTTCCTACTGAAAGAGTAGGTACATAGCCTGTGGTACTATGATGTTATCTGTTATTTGTATTAATAAATAACATTTAAAAATAAAAAAAAGCTCTAATAGAAGAACAAATAAAAAATAGTTTTAAAACTAAAAAAACACGTTTTTGTAAATAGCTGTACTTAAACTTCCTGTTTCACTCTTACCAATCATAGCGTGGTGTATCCTAAAATAACCTACGTTATACTTTTAACGTTAATAATAAAATAAAATACTACTCATTACATGCATAAAAACAATGTCTCCTGGTTTCGTCTTAGTAATTTTGAATTGGCATTGTAGGTACCAAATGTTATCAACTTTTGCTCAATCGTTCTCAAGTGGTTCGTGAATAAAACAAACGAAGTTTCAGCTCCTTCAGCATTGTATTTATTGTAGGTGTCCGCTCTCCCTAGCCCTCTTAATATAGCTTAATATCTTGAGACAACTCTGTGTGAGTTGCAACGTTATCTGATCCCAAACTAAGCAGAGCATCTACTATGGAAACCAGACACCTGATTAACATACATAAATGTATATTCGTAAATATAAACATGTTATAGATAAATTACACCCAGACACAGAATAAACCATCGTGCTCATCACGCAAAGTTTTTTCCTGGGTGGGGTCCAAACACACAACCTCTGGCTTAGCAGTCAGGGTCACTAACCACTAGACCAAAAAGCCAGTACTCTCCAGGGAAGAATTCTAGAAGTTCCGATGGTCAGCTATCTGTGTATTTAATAGGCATAAGAGGAAATTGTGATTAACTGATAGGTATTTCAACTTCTGAATAAATTTGTTTGAAATTTGGTACACAGATGGTTGTTATGATGTAGGCATCCGCTTCAAAGCCTTAAGCAAATCTTATGGCAGTTCAAACATAACGCGGGCGAAGCCGCGGGCGAAAGCTACTACCCTATAAAAATGTAACCAAAATGAAGCCTATTGTCTGTACTAATAAGGTTATTGTACTTTTCAGAGTGGAAAATGTCGGACATCTGCCACCGGTACATTAGGCGTCACTGTGACGAAAGAAATGGCGGATCATATATGAAGGTACGTATAAGTACATAGGTACTTATTAAGTGGGTATGTAGGTTTAAAGAAACTTCTGTAAACAATTTAGTTTTTGGATTCTATGTAGTTTCTTTCGTCAAAATACCAATTGAAGGCTCATCCTGTCTTAAATTCGGTGTCTATGGTTATTTTGTTGCGCTGATAAAGCACAGAAGCCAGTATACTATCAAATGCTTAAGTATAATATATTGTTATAATGTCAAATAATATAACAATTCATGTAAGCGGCGGAATCCTAATGGTTAAGACATCGTGAGGTCGTAGGTTCGAATCCCACCCATTATACTACCGCCGTGAACCCACTAACACAAGTCATTGAGCTTAGCTGGACGAGTTAATAGGATTGCTAGTAATGTGGGACCAAAATCCCATATTGTAGTTATATTTAAAAAAATATATATATGTTGTAATGTGTTCCTTATTTCGTTCATTTTTCAAACAGAAACGATGTAGTAACGTGTCCATTTTTTTTTAATGACAAACCAGTGACTTACCTTCCTCAAGGACTAATTCTAGATTAAGCAGCCATTAATGCAATTAATAAAAGTAGTGATTCCATAAACCAATCGTAGTAGGTATTATTTAGGTAGGTAGGTAAGTACCTACCTACCTAAATAATACCTACTTTTATTTCTTTAATAAAAACTATACTATGATACCTATTCTGATAGATGTTGCGTGTTTTTGGCCCATTATGTTCAAGTTTCTAATGATTAAGTGCCTTGTTGGTTAGTATGGGATTATCATCGGTGGGCAGAGATGAATAGTCCTGCATGCGGTACCTACAAAAATATGTTTCTTGGTATATTAAGAGTACAGGGAAAAATATGTTGCAATGTTGTTTAGTTGAGATAGATAATAATACCTATATTTTTTCAGCTTTCCTGTTGTAAAAATGTACTTACGTTGCTGCATCAAAGTATCTACTTTTTGATTATTTAAATGATGGCATTCTAGCCAAATTTCAAGTATTTATTGTTGGTATAAATGTTGATTAACTTTTGCGATTTGTACACATTATGAAAATAATATATTACGGGTCTTAATCGTGAATAATTTAAGATAAATACCATGTTTATTGCACGACGTTTCGACCGTATTGCAACGGCCGTGGTCACGCCCGGGTAGACTCTTACAAACTCCGGCCCGTATCGGTTTGCTATAAATGTTGATAAACCTTCGCGATTTGGACACATTATTAATCGCGTAAATAACGCAATACGGTCGAAATGTTGTGCAATAAACAAGGTAGTTTACCTTAAATTATTCACCCGATTAAGGCCCACAATATAGGTATATATTTTCATAACCTATTGTAGGTAGATATATTAAAACTACATAAAGACTTGGTCGTATCAACGTACCTAATGCGTAGGTACACGAATACCTATTTTAATGTATCGTGTATAAAAGTGCCCATTCAAAGCGAGACCATTGCAAAGGTATATATTTAAATATAAATATCTCTTTATTTCAAGGTTATCAGTAAGTAACCTACCTATATATTTTCACATTTTAAACAATTTCTCGCATGCATAGTCTAAAATATCAATTCCAATCATGACATCTTTGCGTAAGCAATAAAGGTCATTTTCGTTTAACCCCAACATATGGAGCTGTCAATGCAGTGACCACACAAGCAGAATCAATTTGCAGGATGGCATTTAATTTTTGCCCTGAGGCTATAAGCGTCACTGAGATGCGTTTGACATTTTCCATTTCCTGATTTAAACTCCACTGTGACCACAGCCTTTGATGACAATGGGATAAAACCATATGATATTGGTGTTTAGCTGTATAACTACATATACCTACCTAGTACGATTATAAATAGGATTGTATTTAAGCAAAACAATTATCTTATTTAATAAACTTTAGCGTTCAGTAGCGGACTGCTAAGCCAAAGGTCATGGGTTTGATCCCCACCCAAGATAAAACTTTGCGTGATGAGCACGATAGTTTAATCTTTGTTCGGGTATAATTTATCTATATATTCAGTATGTATATTTAATCCTTGGCCGATTCGTTAATGTGTGGTAAGGTATCATGTTCCCATTCGTATATGTAACTTAAAAAAAAAATCTTGATAGAAGTCATATAGAGAAACATGTGGAAGTAGAAAAGATTGTATTTAGCATTGTAAACAGAGTACCTACACACCCGTTTCGGGTCAGATAGGGATTAATTTACACCTTGTATGTATGTACTCGTACCTATGTAGAAATATATATGTATGTTTATCAGTTGTCTGATCTGCCTAGTTTGGAGTCAGATAGCGTTGTGGAGTTGTCCCAAGATATTATAATAATAATAATAGCTTGGGACAACTCACACAACGCTATCTGATCCCAAACTAAGCAGAGCTTGTACTATGGAAACCAGACAACTGATAAACATACTTATATATTTCTAAATACATACTTATTATAGATAAATAACACCCAGACACAGAATAAACCATCGTGCTCATCACACAAAGTTTTATCCTGGGTGGGGATCGAACCCACGACCTCTTGCGTAGCAGTCGGATACACTCCCACCGCGCAACAGAGGCAGCCACAATATAATAAGTTTGATGTTTGTGTTTCGTATCGCCCAAATGGGTGAACAGATTTGTATGCAGTTTTATTGCAAAGCTAGATTACCTAATCGGAATGGTTCTTAACTTAGTTTGACGAAAATCCGTTCTGTAATTTGAAAGTTATGTAGGTACATTATGTACATTGTCATATATAGTACGGGTTCCCTAGAACAAATTTTAAAATGATACATATCAAGCTGGAATTGCCATGATAGCTTCGTTTTGACCAGACGCCCAACTTTAAGTATGCGACAACTTTATATAGTGGTACGTTAGTGAAAAAAAACCGGTCTTGAATATGACAAACTTAACTTTGCCGTTGGAAAACTATTATACCCATACATCAACATAGGCCGCAGTTAGTTTACCAACCGCAAATAAATTGTTATTAAAAAATGACTTTTATATTGCAACGATTATGGCTTTTACTTGTGCTATGTGCCATGTAGCTCGTAGTAAAAGCCATAATCGTTGCATCATAAAAAAATATATATTACAAATTTATTTGCGGTTGGTAAATTAATCGCGGCCTATATTGATGTATAGGGATAATAGTTTTCCAACGGCAAAGTTAAGTTTGTCATATTTAACACCTGTTTTTTTCACTAACGTTATGTATCATTTTAAAATTTGTTCTAGGGAACACGTACTAATATGTTGGGGTTTTTCAAAAATTATGTTACTTTCGTTCATTATTAAGAGATGAAACGGACCAGTGACTGATGAAATGCGACTGTTGCCCCGGATGCATCATAATATACTGACACTAGCTGTCCCGCGCAACTTCGTCTGCGTAATTTTTCCCCGTTTTTGAAACATTTCTCATTGCTGCTCCGCTCTTATTAGTCGTAGCGTGATGTTATATAGCCTATAGTCTTCCTCGATAAATGGGATAACCCAACAGTGAAAGAATATTTCAATTCAGATCAGTAGTTCCTGGGATTACAGCGTTCAAACAAATATCCAAGGGCGGGGCAACAGGGGCAAATCCCCCCCAGACTTATTATATACTTGGTCCGCGTTGACGGGAAAAACTACTCACACTAGGCCGGTGTTGGGTCAGAGTGAGCCTCCCCCCCCCCCATAACACGATATTGAATCCGCGGCCTGTACACAATAAATAAATAGGTAGTACCTGCCTACTTTAAATGCGGTAGTACAAGGTACCTACTTACAGTAAGTACACAATTTCATGTTATTAAAACATTAAGTACCTATCTACCTAAGTAGTTGAAGGAGTCCCCCATCAAAACTAAAGGATCTTTAATTTGTAAAGTTGTTATCACTTCCAACGCAATGAATTTACTCGGAGCAATAGTAAACTAATACCTACAGAAGATTCATGTATATATCCGTATCATAAATATGTAAATATATATCTACACATTCAATGCTCATCCACATGATGAGTAGGTATACACATGTACACAGTTGTTAGGAGTAGCCTATAACTACAATAATATGTGTTACCAACCCAAAACACAAACAATAAAATGATTAACAGTTATGAAATAGCAAAAAGTTGAATCAACATGTTGCTAAGTGAAAAAATGTAGGCGTTGATATTTGATACTCTGAAAAATGTAATAACATTTTATCACCGTTTAACGTTTAGTTTTGTCTTCATTTTATTTTGTTAATAATATGAAAGTAGAAAGTGATCAGGTACCTAATAAACTATACATACATAAGTATGTTACATCGTATACCTACTGATTTTAACAGTAATAATACCAAGCTCTTTAATGACAATTTCCATAGAGCATACAAAACAGAAGTTATAAAGGGGCGGAACAGTTCAAATACATTCTAACTATTCGGCGGAGTTTATGCAAATGTTCAGATGTAAATTTCCTCTGTACAGTATAATTTCAGCAATGTTCTAGTACTCACAAATTGTATGAAACGTTTTATTACTTTACCTACGTGTAGAACAAATTGCATTCCTGGTTTTTAATGTTGTTTTATGAAGTAACAATTATTATTTTAGAAGTTATCTATTGGGTTCAAGATCATTAAATAACCTTTTATTCGTAAACTGTTTTGTATATAGGTTGAGTATGGACCCGTTTAATGGTTAGAAAGTTTGGAGAAATACAGTGAACAAGCTTTAGCTAGATCTTTATCTTAGTATAGATAATCATATAGTTTGAATTTAACAAGTAATGTCTAAATTATTAAGCACAGGGTGACTGCCTCTGTGTGAGACTGCTACGCAAGAGGTGTGATTCCCACACGGGACACCACACTTTGTGTGATTCACATATTATTGTTCCGAGTCTGGGTGTACTTTGTGTCCGTGACTTGCATATTTGTAAAGTCTTTTAAAGGCTCGTACACTACAGCGGAAATCATCTTTAAAAAAAACAAGACGTCAAATGAAAATTATTAATGACAGATCTATTCGTGAAATTGACGCATGCATGGATCCGGATGCATGCCGGATCTTAAATGCTTATGACTTACGACGGGGTGCATCTTGTTTCACCCGACACCCGCCAAGTGTGATTGGCAGGCAAACAGGCAAGAGGGAAGGGTGCCTTAAAAAAGAAGTGTTCTGGGGCACAAGAGGCAAATTGGCAAAACAATTCAATACAATACAAGAAATTCAGTGTACAAAACAACCGTCTGGGGGTGGAGAGGGGGGGCTCTCCCTCCCCACCAGACGGTAGTTTTGTGCAGGATCCGCCTATGGACGTATGTATATATTCATTGGCGTATCTAGGGTTATTTTCCAGGGGGGCCCTGGTCGGCGGCGGCCTGGCCCTGGCGGTATTATTGTATTACCCCCATGTAAGTAGGATAATTTGTAGTTTTTAACCGCCTTCAAAAAAGGTGGTTCTCTATTTGACTCGTGTATGTTCGCGATTTTCTCGAAAGCTGGTGTTATGTTGTGTTATTTCCAAAAAATTGATTTGACCAAAAGAGTTCTTAGAAGCCTTAAAATATTTTGAAGGCCCTGTCGAATGATGTACCACACGTAGATGGTTGCTGATTTTTTTTCTACTGCCGTTACACGTATCGAGTGCCCCCTCTAGGAGTTAGGGGGGCACTCGATATTAGAATTACCTATGTTATGTTTTTTAAAGTAATTAAATGGAATGTACTGCATAGTATGTAATAATAAGTATGTAGATTTCTCGACTGTAGACAAAATTATTTCTTAGGTGTATAATCCAACATCCTGGGGTGGGCACTGGACCATTCTGGGGTGGGCACGGCCATAAACCATCGTCATTACACAAAGTTTTATCCTGAGTGGGGATCAAATCCACGACCTCTTGCGTAGCAGTCGGATACACTCCCACCGCGCCACGTTAGTTATTGTCAGACATAGGTACCTACTCTAGTAAAACTATTCTCGTTTCTGATATTGGAGTCAGAATTTACAGGCAGGCATTGCGACTGTGTAGATTCACCAATCACATAACAGAAGGATTTTATTGCCAACGCTTGCCAAAGTATGTTTGGAAACATGGCCAAATTGCAGATCTGACAAGCAAATATTAATTACTGCTAATATTAGGTTTTTGGAAGTGTATTTAAGGTAAGTTAAAAGTATAATATTAATAAACATTTATTTACTTGTATGAGATTGTAAGTTTACAAAATGATCTTAATTATGTTTAGTTTTAGGTACTATTTTCAGAATCTGCAATAATTATGTTATTGAGTGAGTCTCAGATAGGCTACAGGATAGCCTGTGTTAGGAAAAAAATCAATTAAGTTAATAATTAAAATTCCATATAGCTGCATAGTTGACGAATATTGGGTGTGATATCTTTTATTTATCTAATACTTGACCATCTAGTCAATCAAGCTGTGGACTTGTAGATAACTGCGATCGATCGAAACGTCAGATAAATCTTTTAATTATCCAACGGTTCGATTGATTGTGGTTTATCTCACTTTACCACACAACTCACACAATGTCATCTGATTCCAAACTAAGCTTGTAATAAGGCAACCAGACAACTGATATACACACTTAAATATTTCTTAATACATACATATTATAAATAAATTACACCCAGACACAGAATAAACCATCGTGCTCATCACACAAAGTTTTCTCCTGGGTGGAATTCGAACCCACGACCTTCGCTAAGTCAGGGTCACTAACTACTACGACTAACAGGCCAGTCTTTAAATATTTCCCGTGATAAAGTCCTGATTTATGAGCAGTAATATTTCTGTGTACAATAAATGTGATTAAGGGTGCTTTATTCTGTACAGAAATATGGATAATATTAAAACCCTACGGGTACATACATACGAGCCGTGAAGAGCAATTTCTCATAATTGCGCACTATAAGAGGCAAAGTGCAGGCTCATAATTCCCGCTTCAATATGAAACATAAACCTCATACTTTTACAACGTCTATTTCGCGTCGTATTGTTTGCTAACAGTGCAAATGAAGAAAGTTGCGCATTGATGTCGACGTTGGGGAATTTTCACTCCGGAAAACAACAGTTTTTAGGGTTCCTTGTATATCAGAATCTGTTAGTATCGTCTATAGTATATTCAGTAATTCAAAAGCACTTGCCTCAATTTAATTTCAACGAAGCTTTAGCGACATCAGTACTAGATATTAATATAAGACCATCTACCTCTTGCTTCGTTCAAGGTATGATATTAATAATAATAATATCTTGGGACAACTCACACAACGCTATCTGATCCCAAACTAAGCAGAGCTTGTAGTATGGAAACCAGACAACTGATAAACATACTTATATATTTCTAAATACATCCATATTATAGATAAATAACACCCAGACACAGAATAAACCATCGTGCTCAGCACACAACGTTATATTCTGGGTGGGGATCGAACCCACGACCTCTTCCGTAGCAGTTCCGGATACACTCCCACCGTGCCACAGGCAGTCATTAGTATTAATATAGTCTTTTGACAGAATAGTTGAGGGATCATCTAAAGGAAGAGGTTGGAGATTTTAAAGGTATATTGGCTTTCTCTCGAGTTACATTGATTTCGGTTGAAATTTGAAATCCCCATTTAACCCGTTTATTAGTTAATTCTCAAAAATCTGTTTGAGAATGCTTTTGTTATAATAACTATTTGTGTTCCAAATTTCAATCCAATCCGTCCAGTGATTGGAGCTGTGCCTTTATACATATTAAAGTTAATTCTATGGAACCCAACATCGTAGCTCATGACTCACTTGGCAGGTATTTTTTTCTTGTTAAGCAAAGGTACAGTCACGTCTGATTTGTTCTGGTATTTGTTATTTTCCCCTAAAGCTTCGATTGTTCTTGAGGACCTTTGTTTTGCCTTCACTCAGCAACTGCGACGAAACTTGTAATTAATTGGAATTTTTGTTTTGCTGTTGCTTGATGCAACACAATAGCACGAAGAGTACCTACATTATTAAAATAAGAGACTAGGATTGTGACTGGGATGTTTTTCGTCAACGTATCGCATTATGTCTTCTAATTTAATTAGAAAGAAAGAAAAAAAAAAAGAAAAAAAAGCGTTTGTTTTTTACACATTACATTTAGGGAAATCTTATTTACAATACTTAAAAAAAATTACATGAGTGTAAAAAACTGGACTCTCTCAGCATTGTGCTGCCTCCCCAGTATTAAGATTACTACTAGGTACCTATTCCCGCCATACTATATATCCCGGCAGAACGATTGAACGGATCTGGATAAACTGATTTGGCACAGAGATAGAATATAGTATGGAAAATGTGGTCCATAGATAACTTGTAGAAATTTCTACTCGAATGTATTTGCAGGAAAAAGCTACTAGGTAAAAATGCTATCAAGTCAATTTGAAAATTAGATTAAATAATTAACAACCTTACCTATCCATATGAATTCACGCAGTTGAAATACTAGTTACATAATTAAACCGTTGACAAAGACTAGCACTACTATCTGTACATATTTAATCACTTGTCCTGACTGTCAGTGAGTCAGTGATTCATCAACGCAGAGCCTAAACCACTGGAGTTACAAACCTATACCTAAGAAAGTTTTTTTAGAAATTCGACCCCTAAGGGGGTAAAATAGGGGTTGCAAGTTTGTATGAAACTCCGTGAGTTTTGAAGTCTTTATCATTTTTTTTAAAATAAACAAACACGTATTTCAGCGTTTTTGTTTTTCGGGGTAAACTAGGGGTTACAAGTTTGTGTGAAACTCTGTCACAAGATAGTATTAAACTCCGTCAGTGTTAAAGTAAGGTCTGTGGATTTCATACTTGAATTTTTGGTACAATACAAAGAAATAAGTGTGTCAGCGTTTTTTGAAAATTATCCCATAAGAGGTATAATGTAATGTATACTAATATTTTAAAAAAAGAAGAGGAAGAAGAATTTGTTTGTTTATTTATCTGTTTCTTTGTTTGAACGCGATTATGGCAGAAAATTCTGGTTCGAATTGAAAAATGTAGCATCACGCTATGACCAATAGGAGCGGAGCATTAATGAAAAATGTTGCTAAAACGGGGAAAATTGACACATCAGCTAATCTCTAAAATTTTGATCAACAAATGAGTTTTATTGAATCATCTGTAATACTAACTTAGTCTATTGCATAGACTTAGGATATACTAACGCAATCCTAAGTCTATGGTCTATTGTACTGACGAGTAAACAGAACATGTCAGCATGCGTGCCAGATAAAAGGCAAGCCTAAAGGAAGCTAGAGGACGAGCGGCGCCGCTTTGCAGCAGTATCGGAAATTGAACATCATCAACGAACACGCCAACTTTAATCGAAAAGCCTTTTGTTTGTGGCCAATGTTTCCGATACTGAAAGTTGGCTAGGAATGTTACAATAGAGATTAATAGATTGTTGAAGTTACATTATACAACACACATTCATTTACAATGTTTGTGAATTGATGATTTGCACACAGTAGTTATGTTAAGGAGAGTATACACTTGAACATTTACTAGTAACAGAATGAGCATTCGCTAACAGCGAATGCTCGACGTTCAATGAAATTAAGGACATCAAAAGAAAAATCTTCATGATAAAAAAATTCTACGTCTTTCACTCATAAAACTTATTACTCTTTTAAATATCATCCGAAACATCACAATATTTTTTCTCATTTTTGTTTCGTATCAGGGAGGCTGTAATTGACTTTTGACAAGTTTTTAATAAGATTCCCAACGTTGATAGCTTGGATTTTGGCCATTACCCACTTCAATATTTTTTCTGCTTTTATATAACCTACTACCTACTAACTTTTCATGGTTGCATTATACCAAAATTACACTTTAGAACTCAATGCTCAGTCTAATTCATGTTCATAGTAGTGGTCCAAAAACTGAACCCTGGTTGCTAAATAAATTATTAAATTTTATAATGCCAGTTGCTTTACAAAATGTCAATTGTCATAGAAACAACTCGTTACGAAATTACTTGTGTGTCGTATAAAAAGTGTCGTTTAGAACGGCGCGCGGCGACGTTTTGGTGAAGATATGCCATTATTCATAAATAGCGATGGGGTGTTGAGCCGACACCCTGGGGACGCGAGTTTTAATGTCCGAATTTGCATAACATAGTAACACGGTAAGATTTTAGATAAACTTCCAAAATATCCCAAAAATTAAATGATTCTGTTAAAAGAACAAGTATAGGCAACTGATTTATGATATGAACAGTTTATGTTACGTGAGTTATAAATTAATAATGCCTTAAATTAATAATTCAACCCACCTAAATGATCTTGATACTTAGTTATTTAATCACACTAATATTATAAAGGCGAAAGTTTGTGAGTATGTGAGTGTGTATGTTTGTTACTTCTTCACGTCTAAACGGCTGGAGCGATTTCAATAAAATTTGGTATGGAGTTAGCTGACACCCTGGATTAACACATAGGCTAATAAAACGCGGGTAACACCGCAGGGCACAGCTAGTTGGATATAATTCTAAGAAAAGTTGGTAAACTTAGACTATCGGACTTGTATGAAATACATTTAAATGAGATTAAATGTGATGATTAAATAATTCATCCTTGAAACGAGTTTATTATTTATTTATTTGTTACAAACAACTTACTTCAATCTCAAATCAACAAACTTAGTATTTGTTGCAATGCCTAATGTCTCTAGTGACGAAATTACTTCAAAATTAAGGAATTGTGCAAGATAATAAAATCGATAATACGTAGACTGCTTTATCTGAAAATCTTTACCTTAAATATACTACAATATGAAATATCATCAGTACCATAACATTAAACGTTGGAAAGAAATAAAGAAGTTATAATAAGTCTCCCTTCATAATGGGACACTTCCAAACAATTAGAGCGGGCTCGTTAGCTTTACGAGATATTTAGCGTACTACGTCACTGCGTTTTATTAGTACGCTGTAATACAGTTTGTTCTGCTGACGAAGGGACGCTGACATTTTGTGTTATATAGCGTTGGCTCTTTGGTAGTAGTTTCGATTAGCGTGTTTTCGATTTATAATTTGAAATTTAGAGTTCGGAACAGATATTTTCAAAACGGCTTGTTCCATAATATTATATGTTAATTGCTATTAAAACGGCTAATAAGCTATTGCTAGTAGTTATATTATTATTTTTATTATATATTTTTACTTAGCATTTTTTATTTGTATCTTTTTAGTCTTTTAGAGTATCTAACACATGCCATTGTCAAATCATAATGGCAGCGTCATGAATGGCATTTGGCGCTGGTTACTTGTATAGTTTTTTAGGGTTCTGTTGCCAAAATGGCAAAAACGGAACCCTTATAGTTTCGCCATGTCTGTCTGTCTGTCTGTATGTCTGTCCGTCCGTATGTCACAGATTACTCAATGAATATTTATGAAATTTGGTGAAAAAGTCTTGTAGTAGCCTCTACTTAGTTTAATAGCTAAATAATAAAAATAAATAATAATAATATCTTGGGACAACTCACACAACGCTATCTGATCCCAAACTAAGCAGGGCTTGTACTATGGCTACCAGACAACTGATAAACATACTTACCTATATATTTCTAAATACATACATATTATAGATAAATAACACCCAGACACAGAATAAACCATCGTGCTCCTCACACAAAGTTTTATCCTGGGTGGGGATCGAACCCACGACCTCTTGTGTAGCAGTCGAATACATTCCCACCGCGCCACAGAGGCAGTCATATATTTTTATTCTATACGTATACATGTAACAGAAGCTGTTTTTTTTCAGCAAACATCGTTCTGAATTAATTGTGGCACATCATTCGACACGTCTTTAAAAAACATTTTAAGATTTCTAATACACTTTTTTGATGGAGTGTATATTTTTGGAAATAATCGCTCCGAATGTTGCATAAATTGCCCTTAACTTTTGAACTGTGTTATCAAAAAATTATGAAAACAATCACAAAGGCGCTTAATAAATACATTAAACTAAAATTATTTTGGACATTACCTATATACTGTCATTGAGTTATTGTAGAAAAACTACGTAACTCAACAAAAGAGAGTAAGTGCCACGAACATACGCTCTTATGCTACCCCTTCAACTAAGATGAATTGCTTGTATAAGAATTAGGTTTACGTCAGTAGAGTAATGAAAAGAATTTGAACCCGCGACCCTCCCGATTGCGAGTTCTTATTTTCTTAATTTCTGCGCCATTTATAACCTTCTTCATCTGATATAATTTTACCTAAATCAGTTTCGGTACAAATTCACCTTTAAGTGTATAATCAATAATACATTATGCCCTAACGATCCATATAATGCAACTCTTGACCCGATTTTCAAAATTTTCTTTACGCACCTACTGAACAGAATATAACACCGAAAAATTCAACCTTATCTACTGGAAATAAAGATGATGGGTATTTATATAAGTTTGGATAGGTTTGTGAGTGTTTGTTTCTTTTATTGCTTAGCAACGGTTTGTGTACCTACAGAACCGGTAGGACAATGACCTCTTTAAGTGCCTACTCGATAGACGGGAAAATTATTGGAAAAACATTTTTTCTCTTATTCAAGTGTTGGCCATTTTGCATGGTATTTATTTCTGTGCAAGAATTAGGAACTTTGGAATTATTGAATACAAAAATAGGGTGCTGCCCTTACTGGAAAGCTTAATTAATTTTCAAGTTGAGCTTTTCGAAAAAAAAAGAAGCTTTTGTTCTTGCAAGGTTTTTGCTTTAAGTACCTATATTGGATGTATGATGATGATGTATGTATGCTATTGCCCGCGTGGGTTGATTTTTTTGGACCCTTTAGGGTTGGTTTTCGCTTTCGATCAAAACGCTGAAACACCTGTTTTTTATTTAAAACCATAAAGCCTAATACAAACTTTTTCAGATCTAACTTCAAAGCTGACGGAGTTTCATACAATCTTGTGACGGATTTTAACACAACTTGCAACTCCTATTTTACAAGTTAAGTACTTGATTTTCCAAAAACGCTGAAACACATGTTTGTTTATTTTAAAGTAAGAAGTCAAACACGTTTTTTACAGATCTAATTTCAAAGCTGGCCGAGTTTTAAATATTAGTAGAGTTCCACAAAACTTACAACCCCAAATTTTACACTTATAAGAGTGGATTTCCGAAAAACACTGAAGCACGCGTTTGTTAATTTTAAACTTAAGCCTAAATATCGAAAATCCATAGGTGTAACTTAAAAACTAACGGAGTTTCATACAATCTTGCTATCCCTATTTTACCCCCTTGGAGGATAAATTTCCAAAAATCCTTTCTAAACTAATCCCAAAGAGCCTACAACATAAAAGGCATCAACTGCGAAAATTTCAGGGTTGTAGCTCCAGCGGCTTAGGCTCTGAGTTGATGAATCAGTCAGTTAGTTAGTCAGTCAGGACAAGTGATTATATATTATGTACTTGTGGATTTGCTACATAATTACGTCTGAACCGTCGAATGTAATATTTAGTACATAGACCGCATCCATAATCAACAAAATACAATATACCACTTTTCCACAAAGCCTCTGTAACAATAGGCTTGTTTCCTAGGTAAAATTCGAATTGAAATTTTTTTTCCCTGTTGGATAGCCCATTTATTGAGAAAGGCTATAGGCTAAATAACATCACGCTACGCCTAATAGGAGCGGAGCAGCAATGAGAATGTTGCAAAAACGGGGAAAATTTACACAGACGAAGTTGCTCGGGACAGCTAGTTACTAAATAAACCTGACATTTAAACTGACAACTATACTTTGTATTAAATTGGAATTTTTATCATTGGTCATATCGTAAAAGGAAGCAATTTGACGAGATTAAAACAGTGACCTCATGGACCACCCCAGCTAATTGTATGAGATTTCCTTAAAAACCTGTTTTGACATTTTATAAAGAGTTGAAATTAGCCTTGTTGGAAACTAGCCCATTACTCTGATCACTCGTTTGCCTAAAGAGAGAAATACAAAAAATCTAAGTAAATATTCGCTTACAATAGTTATTTACATAATTATTGTACTCGTATATATTAATATTCATGTGCATTATGCAATTCGCGCCGAAAGTCCCTCGGGCAATCATCAATACGTTGTCATCCGGGATAATTATGACGATTAACACTTAGGGCGCCCATGATTTTACTACAGCGAGGATTATCAGAACGGGTTATTATTTTTTGGACGTTAAATTTGGGAATGTTGTGATCTGCAGTGCGGTAATTGCCGATTTTTAAATCATTAAAAATAGATAAATAAGCCCATCTTTGTATAAGAGTTAGTAATATATTTTTATGTTGATAACGTTTTGCAATATGAAAATACTAGGTGTTCCCCGCGGTTTATTAGCCTATGTGTTAATCCAGGGTGTCAGCTAACTCCATACCAAATTTTAATAAAATCGCTCCAGCCGTTTAGACGTGAAGAAGTAACAAACATTCACACTCATATACTTTCACCTTTATAATATTAGTTTAATATATACATTACGGGTCTTAATCACATGAAAATTTAAGGTAAAATACCTTGTTTATTGCCCGACGTTTCGACCGTATTGCAACGGCGGCGGTGGTCACGGGTAGACTCTATATATACATGTTCTCATAATGTGTACATATGCGAAAGTTTATTTTAACGTTTTGCAATTTGTACACATTATAAAATTATATATACTACTTAATCACGTGAATAAGGTAAGAATAGTTTCGACAATATTGCAACGGCAGAAACGTCAGGCAATAAACAAGGTATTTTACCTTAAATTTTTCACGCGATTGAGACCTTTAATTAGTATTTCATCATCATCATCATCAGCCTATCGCAGTCCACTGCTGAACATAGGCCTCTCCTATTGCACGCCACTTCGTTCTATCTTCGGCTTCTCGCATCCAGCTCCTGCCAGCCGTTTTGCGTAATAATAATTAGTATTTATAATTTAATAATTTATGGCTGTCCCACTGCGCAACTTCGTCTGCGTAAATTTTCCCCGTTTTTGCAACGTTTCTCATTGCTGCTCCGCTCCTATTGGTCGTAGCGTGATATTATATAGCCTCTAGCCTTTCTCGATAAATGGGCCATCCAACAGTAAAATATTTTTTAATTCGGATCAGTAGTTCCTAAGATTACCGCGTTCAAACAATCAAACAAACTTTTCAGCTTTATAATATAAGTACAGTACTCCAAAAGTAATAATGCGCATAGAAATCTTCGGAAATCTTCGTCATTGTTCGGCAACGGTCGTATTACCCGAGCGTCGAAAGACGATATTTATATAGAGTGGTTAAGAGCAATTTCTCTATGCCTAATTTTATATATTATGTGTTTTGTGCTAAAACAGATTTGATTTACCTGTAACGAAATTTGATTCGATAATTCCATGTAAGTAAATAGCGAAAACGCTACAATCATTGTTGGAGTGATTAGTTTTCAAGTGTCTTACCGAAGTTGGTGTAATTATGGAGGAAAAGGTTTAAATAACATAAGGTTTTATTAGAAGGAGAAAAAAACGTTTTCAAATAGAGGTTTACATAAAATATAATCAAAATCTCAGTTCAAATTTGTTTACAGCACTAATCATTCCAGAAAAATAATACAATTATAAAAAAATTAATCAGAATCGAGGAAGACCTCTATTCCCGACATCGCAGATTCATCAGAAGTTTCATTATGCTCTTGTTCATTTACACTTTCCTCACTGCTATCACCTGTGTAAATAATCAGTTTATCGGAATAACTATCGATTCTTGGCTCAAATTTTCTATATTCATCTTCGCATTGAACCGCATGATCAGAAACTTTTTTCCATTCTTCTGGTCCTATTTTATTGATTTTTTCTAATATAGCATCTTTAACTGACGTCACAGTCATTGCAATATTTCTCTTGGCCACGTGTTGCTTTATTTGGGACCAAATATTTTCAATAGGGTTAAAATCGGGATGATATGGTGGCAATCGTATAATTTTATGCCCATGTTCCTCCATTATACGGTCAATGGCAAATTCTGTGTAATTTTCTTTGTATCTTTGTATAATTTTATACAAATCGGGTTTCAGTTTCTTTGGGTCATGCGGAATGTTGTGTTGTTGTAACCAAGCTGTCATTTGTGGTTTAGATGTGTTTGAGTTTGGTGGTTTCACAGACAGCTTATTATGATATGGGGCGTTGTCTATTACCAACACACTATTAGGAGGCAAGTTGGGAATCAATTGATTGCGTAGCCAAGTTTGATAACGTTCCGCGTTTATTTCTTTATGATAGTCACCTTCTGAGTCGACACATTTATGTAACATTAGAGCCCCTGGGACGAAGCCTTTTTCATTGCCTGCGTGTACAATAATTATTCGCTCTCCTTTGGAAATGGGTTGTTTGATACCTTTTTTGTTGCTATCTTGCCAAGTTTTACCCTTAGTATGTGATGTGTGCACATACGACTCGTCCATAAATACTATGTTTCTACCAGAACTCCTCAGCTGTTGTATTTCTCTGAGATATTTGATCCTTTTTAGGCGTATATCATGTTTTTCCATAAGTAATTGTCTGTTATTATCAGTTTTCAGAAACCTAAACCCCATGTCTTTCAAGATCAACCTTAAAGTCTCGGCACAGCCTTTGAAATTAATAGCTTCGATCAACTTTATTCTTAAATTATTTACAGTTGGGAGTTCTTTCAGCGTCAATTGAAAATTGTATATCATATTACGAATAACACAGTAGTCGAAATCATCAAGTACCAGCCGAAATCTACTTTTAGGTCTTCCTTTTTTCGGTGTAGAAAATTTCTTTGATTGATTATGTTTTTTTTCGTTTAAGATATTACTCAAAGTTCGTCGCGAAATTCCTGTAGCTTTTGTAACACGGTCTTGAATTTTTTTAAAATAACCATCATGGTCTCTGTTGAAAACATTGGCTTCATTTAAGAAATAAAGGTACACATTAAATACCATTTGCCGTGCTTGTGAATTAAGCGGTTTTCCACGTTTAAATTTATCCATTTTGGAAGAATTCGTCTGAAAGAAAATGGCATGGGCAGAGTTAGGTATATATTTTTTATGCATGTTTATCTATTTATTTAATTTAAATAAATCTCATTTTTTAAATGTTTTTCTAGTACTTAATATGTATTTAATGTAGGTATTTTATTTTTTTAATATTAAAAAAACGTGAAATATGTTATTTATTTTCCTTTTTTCAAAATATACTATTTAAATCTGAATAAGCTAATTAATGTTGAAATTATATTTACCAAGAAGGGTGTGTAATAGCAGCTCTATATATTTCCACAAATAGAGAACACGTGCAGTCACTACCAATATATAAAGACGACTGACAGACATTTCGCTGACCGGCGACAGCTGCCGAACGCCCGATTTGTTTTCGATTGTGCACACATGATATTGACTCCTATCTCTTTTAAACAAGGTGCAAAATGCAAATGCCTTGTTTAGGGCTCTTACGATTCCATGATTCGAGTGTTTCCGGGAATACGACAATTAGCGAAGATCTGCATGTGCATTATTAATTTGGGAGTACCTACCTACAGATTTTTAATGGAAAGCTTTTTGAATAGAGATTGTTTCTCGGTGTTGCCACTTCAGGTCTCCTAGTTTCATGATTACGAGTCTTTAAGCGATGTTAATATTCGTACTTTCCGTGTCTAGTGCTAATCTAAAGAGGATATTATACCTACTGTTCTTTGATGGGCTCCAAAAGTAGTTATGGGTTAAAATAGTGTCATGTTTAATTCACCTGTACTCTGTAGTATATACGTTGGGTGTTGGAAACCGGTACGATAAAACGCCGTAGTCAGCGTAACATGTGGGGTGTTACGCGTCGATGGTCGCGGCACAGCCAAGAGATTTTATTTGACAAACTTTTTTCACAGCCACCCCGTCTGCAAACTAAGCAAATACCTAACTTTGTTACACACGCTACAAATGTTTGTCAAGCTTGGAAAGGAATTTCTTTTTTTTTTTTAGAATAAGGCTCAAAGCGTAGTGTATTTTATTCCCTTATTTTATTTAAAGGTGTACGTATGAAAATCAAGTTTGAAATATGTCATTTATGTAGGTAACTACAATATTTGTGTTCCGTCAATGCAGAACTTTTTAAAAATCAGCTGATACCCAAGATTTGTAATGATAAAATGAAGCTTAAGTTCTTCCTCAAGCTTTAAACTACACACATATCTACGCCATAAATATGTTTAAAAATTAATGTTTGTCTGTATATACTCTATGCGTTTCGAAACCATTGATCAGATTGTGACGAAACTTTGGTAGGGTGTTCTGGAGGCATATACAAGGGTTCCTGGCCAAAAGCCATAGGGAAACGTGGCTGGGTTCAGCTAGTATTTAATAAAAATCGTCTCAGTGATTTTATAGAGATTACTTAACTATAATAAATAAACGAATCGTTCCTACAAAGCTTTTCTGTATTCTATATAAAATACAAATAATAAAGTTTTTTTTTTGACATTACAAATGTCAATAAAAAAACAGTTTTTACTTAATGTAATGGTTGACTTATAACAAAAACACTTGACAATCATTTTTTTGTTTGTCTGTCTGTCTATTTGTTTTGGCTAATTTCCGAAACGGCATGACGGATTTTAACAGAACTCACTGTCAGACAGCTGATGATGTAAGGAGTAACTTATTATTTTACTTACGCTAACGTTTATAGGGTGTAAGCATCATGGCGACATCACGCATACGAAATCCCCGGCACAGCTGGTTGAGAATAAAAAGCTCGTAAGTTCTAGCGTCTGTATGTCACATATTAAAGCAAATATCTAAACCTAGAGGCCGTGGTGAACAAGGTTTAACTCATTTTCCGTCCGTTCCACATGTGCTCCGGGGCCGAATACAAAATGGAACAAATCGACGTGGATAATCGAGACTGTGTAATGTTACTAGGAATAGAAACGTTTTCAATAGAAATATTGAATATTTTCAATAGTAATAAGGATTTGTAAGCTGTCATGGATTTCAATTTTGAAATAAACGTTAAAATTGGTTGTGCAGTATGCGCTTTATGTTTGCAATGCTTTATTGGTTTCGAATTTTTGGGGATATGCATTTTAATTTTGTGAAAAATGTTAGTACAGTCGCTTAACAAAAGTAACTAACTAATAATTAAAATCTATGGAGTTTTGAAGCTGTGATAGCCTAAATGAATGGGGACAAACCATAAGTTTTAACTTTTTCTTAATTTTAGGATGGCTTAGTAGGTACAAGATACAATAATTGCATTTTTAAAGTCTTTGGCAAGAAATGCCTATAAAAATTACTTCAATAGGTACAAGATGTACCTACTACTCAGAATTTTCGCGATTATGCAGTAGGTAGTAGATGCATACTGCGCCTACTTTTTATTTTCTTTTTGTTTTTATTACTTTCTGTATCTATAAATTTTGTTACTTTTGTGATCAAGGCTGAAATAAAAGTATTTTCTTTATTTCTTCCTGTTTTTCAAGATATTTGTGCTACGTTGGTTTCAATATTTGGTAATATTAAGCCACTTATGAAGTTGCTTGTACCTTGAATACTCTCTGAGAAAAAAATAGTGATAAAAGTAGTTTACAAGTTTCTTGTCGGTATTCTTTATTTCAAGTTTTAAGCCTACCTTGTTGAGCTTAAGAATAAAATAGAAATATGCAGTAGTAAATCATATAATATACCCAATCAACTATAAAACCTTAAATTGTCTGTGAATCTATACCACATAATAGGTACATACAGATAGTCGACTCACAGCTCAATTAAAAATCCACGCACACATTAACACTACGTACCAAAGATGATAGATGTACGTACGGAGTTCTCAACGTGCGTTGTCTCGGTTGACAATTCGACCGAGATTTGTGTTCGTGTACGTCTATGTGTGGGTGAGTCTGTGTTTGCTCGTTGTAGGGAGCTGGCCATTAGTACCTATCTGATTTTAGCCTATACTAAACCCATTTTTTTGTTTTCACAGTTGCTGAACACACTCTCCACAGATCTGGAGGACATGCTATCGGAGCTTTACGAGGAACGAAACAGGTGAGACGAAAATTATTCTGTTTGGATTTAGATAGAGAGACTGTTTTATTTAGTATTTAGTCTGTTAGTATAAGATTCAACTTTTGTAGACACTTTTAGCTACTGAAATAATTATTTCTTGTTTATTTTTTTTTTATACAACTCCCGCAGTAGGGTACAAGCCCTGTGTCACGGGGGACTTTACAAACATACAAGTCACGGACACAAATTACACCCAGACCCGGAACAACAATTTGTGGATCACACAAAGTGGTGTCCCGCGTGGGAATCGAACCCACGACCTCTTGCGTAGCAGTCGGACACACTCCCACCGCGCCACATTGTTGTTTCCATTAAGTGTTGGGATTATTTTCCGGAAGTGTGTAAATTATTTAAAGGTGTAAAATCGAGGGCTTGACTTTAATTAGAAAGGACCATTTTCATGCACCACTGACGCGCGCGGCCGCCGAGTGACGTTGGCTGCTCGCGCACTATGATTATTGTCGCATCGGCCGCGCGCGTCAGGCACACGTCGTAAGCCGCGCGTGGCCGCGATACAAGGAAATGAACCTTTAGATCGACATTAAAACCTTTCCGGGAGGACAGGAAGGCAAACCTCTAAACCTTCCTCTTTAGTACATCGTAATGACACACTGTTGCTGGGCGGTATGTGTTCATTTTGAATTTAACAGAAAGACAAAAAAACATTCAAAACAAAAGTGCCTAAACGATCACTTAATAACCCCTTACTTTTCAATTTTCATCTCCATATCCATGTATTACAGTAAAAAAAGTAAAGATAATTTACCTTAGTAATAAGCGTTGTGAAATTGCATTATCGGCACAGTGGCGTGCTTCAGCGGCGAACAAATCGAATTACATGCGGGCCTGAGTTTGACTCTTGACTTGAGCCGCTCTCCTTTGATACTGAAACCCATTTGAAATGTTTATGAATACGTACACCGGTTTTATAGTACCTATATGTTTTGGCACGAATTTTGTGAGCATGTCGAACTTGGAAATTCGATTATGGGTTACGTAATACGTATCAGTCAAATGGATGTTGGTAGGCACATTATAAGAAGGCAAGTGATTCCATAAACTATGGATGAAATGCTGAAAAGGATCAATGAAAACAATGGGGAACAATGACCAGATTTTCTAAGTACTATTATTTTCATTTTTTATTTTAATTGCTTCTAATAAAGTCTTGGTAAGTAAACCAAATGTAAGACTGTTAATCTTTTATTCAGGAATACATTTCATGTAGTCAGAGGCATTAATGAATCTCGATGAACTTAGTAAAATGCATGAAATTATATAATTCTAATAATAATTACTAATTTATTTTAATTTATATAAGGGATCTTGTTTCCATCTTTTTTGTGCAGGCGGGTTTTTTTATTATTTAAATTTATTTTTTTATTCAACACTTTTGTTTTTTTCAAATGTCACCTATCTAAGAACACTTGGGCGGTCAAGACGAAACTAACGACGTCTGAATTATATAAATCCGTTCAGTGGTTTGTGAGGTAATAAATAATATTACATACATACATACATAAATTACGCTCGAAAAACATAACCCTTCCTTACAGTCGGGTAAAAAGGTGTAGATATGTTACTTAAAAAACAACATTCAATCTTTAAAAACGGCAAACTAATGCACACATAGACAATTTAGATATTGCAATGTCACACTATTATAAAAAGTAGCAAAAGTAGAAAAGCATGGCTTAATTAACTCGAGCTAAAAAAAGAATACTGTAATTGGCTGCTTTCATCTGTTAACGCCGGCGATGCGACACTGATATATAAAAACAAGTCAATTGTATTGTATTTTAAGGTGCCGCTTGCTCAGCACTTGCTCTACACCTTTTTACATAAAACATAATTATGTTTTATGTAAAACATAATTATGTTTTATGTAAAACATAATTATGTTGTATGTAAAAGTATGTAAAAGTATGATCATGTCTCTCACCTTCGCAAAGAACTCAAGTGGCTCCCAATCCGACTTCGCAGGAACACTCGCATTCTTTGTCTCCTTTTCAACATCCTACATAACCCATCTTATCCTCCTTACTTGCGAGAGCGGTTTTCTTACGCTCGTACTAACGATGCACCATGCAGGTCGCATCTTAGATCCCTCCTTAAATTCCTTCCTCATAAAACCGACTATTATTCTTATTCCTTCTCTATTCATGCTGTAAGATTGTGGAACTCACTTCCGCCTAGCATACGCGACTTAAAAACTATTTCTCTCTTTAAGAAACGTGTAAAAGAGCATTACCTTTCCTCTTAATGGGTACATTTTAAATATTTATGTATTAATATGTATTTATTTATAAGCATAAGCATTATGTATTTATATAAGTATATATTTAGATATTTGTATGTATATATAGTTATATTTCTTAGTTTAAGACGCTAGCATATTTATTACCTTCTTTTAACTCTCGCACACTATTAGTCTACATTATTCTTCTACACTTTTCCTTTCGCAGGTCTGCTGGCAGAAATTTCTTTAGAAATAAGCAGTACCTTTGTACTCAATTGTATTATGTAATTTATAATTGTTTTTACAGTGTGTACATAAATTATAAAATAAATAAATAAATAAATGTTTTATGTAAAAAGGTGTAGATTGTGGTGCCGCTTTTGGCATACTAATTCTAGGCACATTATTCTCGACTAGTGTATTCAAGTATAATGCAATGAATTTAAATATCTATCGTATTTCAATAAAAGAAAAAATCAAATGTCAAACCAATAACGAAAAATAATAATAATTAAAATACAAACAACAAACACATAGTAATACTAGTATTATATTATCTGTGGCAATACAGATTAAAACAATAGTAAAATGATAAAACATGGGAGATCAATAAAACAAGTATACAATCGCTTCACTAGGTTATAAGTTAGAAATATCATCTTGGAGTAATTATGTTATCTGTCAAATATTCATGGACACTGTAGTTTCACATGTTGTACTGAAGAACAATAAAAATTGTAAAATAACTATTGTCTGTTACCTACACAGTCCACAAATTCAAAGAAGAGTACTTAAGTTCAAGAACTTAAGTACTCTTCTTTGAATTTGTGGACTAGCCCAACCGTAACGTGCCGCTTTGGGCATACTAATTGTAAGCATACATAAAACTCACAAATTAATGAGACGTACTTAAGCGGCCGAAGGGTACCAAAGAACGGGCTATATAGGCACAACCTAAATAAAAACATCGGTGAAATTAATAAAGTTTTCAATATCAATTATTCAATCAGCCTGTTTCGGTCCACTGCTGCCTCTCTTCTCTTAATTTACGCTACAACACCCGGTCCTCCCCTTCCGCATCCAATTCATTTCAGCGACCTTCTTTTGGTCGTTGGTCCATCTGGCTGGGGTCGTCCTCCCTTACGTTTACCGAGTCACGGTCTCCACTGTAGGTTTCGTTTGCTCCATCGGCCATCGATCCTTCGGCAAATGTGGCCAGCCCATTGCCACTTCAGCGTGTTTAACCTGCGTGCTTTGTCGGTAACTTTGATTCTTGGTCGGATGATCTCGTTGCGAATTTTATCCTTCTAAAAGACTCTAAGCGTGGCTAACTCGCGACGGTTGAGCTAGTCCACAAATTCAAAGTCGCGCATTTTGAATTTGTGAATTAGCCCAACCGTAACGTGGACCCCAGTCTCGGCACTGTAGGTCATAACAGGTAGGACGCACTGGTTATTATATACCTTGGTCATAAGGGTTTATGATAGAGGCGAAGAGAAAACGCAACGAAGTTTGCTAAACGCTGCCCAACCGAGTCAAATAAAGTTTTAATTTAACCAAATTGAATATTAACAACAAACACCTACTCACTTAAACAATAATAATAATAATATAATAATATCTTGGGACAACTCACACAACAATATCTGATCCCAAACTAAGCAGAGCTTCTACTATGGAAACCAGACAACTGATAAACATACTTAAATATTTCTAAATACATACATATTATTGATAAATTACACCCAGACACAGAATAAACACAAAGTTTTATTCTGGGTGGGGATCGAACCCATGACCTCTTGCGTAGCAGTCGGATGCACTCGCACCGCGCCACAGAGGCAGTCAGAAACAAATAAACAAAACTAAAATAATACAATACCTACACATTCCTGTATAAAAAATATCAAATATACATGTTAATAACCACAGAAATAAAGCTAAAACCGAACCAGACAGGCTTACCGAAGGCCGTGTTACCGAAATTCAATTATTACAGTATGCTTTTAATTTCCACGAACAGTTCAATCTAAAGCCGGGTTAGGTTTCACCTTTTTTTTAACAAACAGACCAATCCGTTAGGGGCTTTGTTTTGGTTAAGCCTAATACGACCCTTCCGCTTTGAGATATATTGTAATTTTGTGGTGGTTTTGTAATAATATTTACACTGTGGTATTGTGATTGCGTAAAAGATCGAAATACCCTGTGGTGGTGTGGTGATTGCGAAGAAGATACATAGGTACATCTAAAATATATAACGGGTTTGAATTTTAATGCATCACTTTTTAAAACTCGACGTAGACTAAGGGGTGTAATAAGTGTGTATCTGTGTGTCTGTCTGTTTCATCGCATCCAAATAAAAACGCTAGTTTTATCAAAATGATGCTTAGCTTTGTTCGATGTACATACCTATATCCGTTCAGCGATTTTGAATAACTTTATATCTCGTGTTTTAATGAGTTACTTATATTTCAACTAGTTTGTAAACAACGAAAATCAACACAATATTCAATACAAACATTACAAACGCGTTCGTTTATATGATGTTGTGTAGTTATCGAAGCAATGGTGTTGATAACCAATAAATCAAACGGGTGAAAAAGATGTCAACGTTTCGAAAGCACTACAAATCATCGGACTCGCCAGTTGACGTTAACTGAACGATTATATCGAGCGTTTCCAAAATATACCTGTTAAGGAAAAAACATACCTACTTTATTAACGACATCGTAAGTTATTTTGTTAAGACTTTGTACAGTTGCGTCATACAAGTAAACAATTATAGTAATTTATGTATTTATTATATATACTAATTTTTGTATAATAATTTCTAGATGAATCTAGATCTAAGTATATTCCCTAAGAAATAAATATAATAGGTAAAGATTTCACATTTAAATAATTTAAAAAGCTACAAGTCTGAGGAAGTAAACACAAAATTGATGTAAGAAAAAAATAAAATAAGTGGGTAGGTACTTACAAATTTGAGAATTGTACTTCACTGCTTTAAAGGAGTGGTCCATTTGTCCATACATTTTAGGCCCAGAAAGGACTCACACGAAACGATGTATGTTTTGAAGAGAAATGACTACTCTATTACCCTGTATTATTCTTTTTCCCATAAAACTTGGTGGCATTGAGATACGAGATATTTAAAATGGAAATGATTTCATACCAAAAAACATTACTAGCAATCCTGTTAACCTCTCTAGCTAAGCTCAATGGCTTGTGTTAGTTGCACAAAGTCTCGTTCTTACCCAATTATAACATATTCAATTCATTTTATACAAGTTATACTCGTTAAACTCGGAACTGTAAAACTAATGGTAGTTCAGTTTGCCGCCATTTTTACAACACCAAATAATAAAATCAATGAATGAAATGGAATGAAATGAATAACAACACGAATGACATGACAGATGAAAAAAGTGTTGCAAATGCTTTGAAAAAATATTTATACTATCGATTTATAAACAAAAATCGATTGCGACCAAATAATTATACAACACAATTATAATAAATTACTTTTTACCGAATATATTTCCAAAATAATTGAAAAACACTGTTTTATATTAAAGTAATAAAAATATTTTATCTTTACTAACAATTTCTACCTATCCAACGTCGATAAAACGACGTTTGAAGCTTGACTTTTTAAAGCTGGCAACATAAAACAATTATCCGCCATTACCGTAACCTAAGAATCAAATTAAAATAATCTTTAAAACTAAAATCTTTCCCCCAAGTTTTATCAAAAAATGAAAACCACGTACAGATTTCAAAAAATATTTGTTTAATTTTAACGTTTCCCAACTTTCTGTCCGCTATGGGCCGTATTTGGTACATGTCCTTTATCATTATCAGTATTTGTTTAATGTTTATAATTGTTTATTTAACTGTTATTTAGCTCTTGTCCCTGCCTTACTTTATTTTCCTTTGGTCCTCTTGACATACGCGGTTCCTCGGTTCTTCTCATAAATGTGTAGGACTTTAAAAACTTTGCGTCATAATGTTAATAATTACAATTCATTTATTTGCGTAAATATGGGTATAGCACATGGAATCTTTATTATATTTTAAAAATAGTTTCACCATATTTTGCTCTAGGGAATGCAAAGAACAATCAACATAATTTTTATAATATAAAACAGTAAATCTTTGAATTTGAGTAATCTATTGTTTCCACACATTTACCATGTTTTTTTACAAAAAATCACCTACCACATAACATTATTCTCGACTAGTGTATTCAAATATAATGCAAAGAATTTAAACATAATCGTATTTCAATAAAAAAAAATGTCAAACCAATAACGTGAAATAACAATAATAAAAATACAAACAACAAACATAGCAATACAGATTAAAACAATAGTAAAATGATAAAATATGGGATATGGAAGATCAATTAAATAAA
Organism: Herminia tarsipennalis; assembly: GCA_945859575.2. NCBI lineage: Eukaryota > Metazoa > Arthropoda > Insecta > Lepidoptera > Erebidae > Herminia > Herminia tarsipennalis. The sequence goes on along the minus strand of OX243844.2, from coordinate 10,244,419 downwards.
GAGTATACAATCGCTTCACTAGGTTATTTCATTAGAAATGTCATGTTGGAGTAATTATGTTAACTGTCAAATATTCATGGACATTGTAGTATAAATTAGACAGTTACGTTTACGTCTTGAGTAGAACTAGACAAGTCGCTACACTCAATGCCACTTTATGTGCATATCATGGTTATGTCTCGTCCGTTTTGCGCTACGGAATAGTCATTTGGGGTAACTCAGTAGATCAAATTGTTGCATTTAGAGCTCAAAAGAAATGTGTAAGGGCGATGAGTTGCGCTGAATATACTGATAGCTGTATACCATTGTTTAAAAAGTATAAAATTTTGCCACTTCCCTGTTTGTACATTTATGAAATTTGTATATTTGTTCATAGAAACCCTTTACTTTTTGAAAAACAAACATCTGTCACGAAAACAAATAGCAGATATCCCCATAAATTACACGTACCGAAGCAAAGGACGACAATGTACAGCAGAAATTCGTACTGTATGTCAATTCGAATTTATAATAAATTACCAAATTGTTTTAAAGTATTGAATTTAATTGTGTTTAAGCGTAAATTATTTAATATGTTATTATCCAAATGTTATTATTCAACAGACGAATTTCTTAATGACAAAATAATAATTGTGAATGATGGGTTAGATTGATCGGTATTGCATCACTTATTTTTTTTCCTGACATTTTATTTATATTCAGACATTGCGTTTTATTTTATTTATCATCACAGTTTATATTTTGACACTTTTATTCTATGCTCACATTGTATTTCTATTATTATTATTATAGACATTTAATGTACCCACATAATTATGAGATGCATGTGTAATCAATGATTTCTACACCAGCAATGGTAGTATATGTGTTTCGCTATTAATTATTTTAAGACCATGATGTAACCATATACTGAGAAATAAATCATATTCTATTCTATCCTATTCTATCACATGTTGTACTGAAGAACAATAAAAATTGTAAAATAACTATTGTCTGTTACCTACACTTGAACTTAAGCACTCTTCCTATCCTAAAACACACTAAAATCTCATATTTCATACACACCGTTCACACCTCAGTAGCGACGCATAAAAACCACTCACTACGCAGATTTATCATACAAAAATCCTAGATAGTCGTACCGACACCATCACATTATGCAACCGGTGTAAGATTATCATAAACGTATAATACACGTCGACGCGTAGGTAAACTGAATCGCTTAGTTCCCTACCTTGGAGTAAATGCCTGCATAAATTGTTATATTTTTGTGAACATGGGATAAATATTTGGTAACGTGCTTGTGGAATAGGAACTTAGACTCGAAAGCGTCCTAGAAAAAAAAAATCTTGTTCTAGTAGCTTCAGTAGGCATTACATCTAATCTCTTAATCAAGATGCCTATCACTAATACACCATCAATTCGAGATAATACAACATTGCCCGCGTTACCAAGCAGTGGTCTTATTTAATAAGTTGCCTGAAGAGCTTAATATGTATGGTCTACACAAGTTCATTGAATTTTAAACTAAAAGAGTATCTGCTGAATAGATGTCTGTATGACGTATGAGAATTGTAATTTGTTAGTGATTTTTATATTTTCCTATCATTTAATGCCAATTAATATTCTTACTTTATAATTTTGTAACATTCAAATACAATGTAATTTGTAAGTGAATAAATAACTATGATTATGACAATGACTAAGAGGCTGGTGAATATTTGTGTGGATACTAACAGCTCTTATGAAATAGGTTTATTGACATGTAGAGTGTTTCAATTGTTATTTTGTCGATTGATCTTCAAAATACAATAAACAATAATTGTTAAATTGGAATACCCACGATATACGTTAAATAATATTCATGTATAGGCAATACAATATTTAGGTATACGGTTTGGATACACTGTTCTAAGTTAATTAAATAAAATCTCCATATTTGCTAAGGTCCGTAACACAGTAGATTTATTTGTACTACGTGTTATAATAATTTCATTAGGTGTATTTATTTTTCAATTAAATACCTGTTCACATTCATATCTCTAGTCAAAAGCACTCCTATGAAAATATGAACCGTCAAAAACAACAAAACGTGCCTGAACCAGAAGCCCCAAGTTTCGAACAAAGCATTATGAATAATGAAACACCCCTATACAAAGGTTCACTGGCATAGGTAGATATCCGTACCTAAGGGTATAACCACAAAACTGGAAATTTTGCGGTAGGGTGTCGCAAACCGAAAAAAACGAGAGCGCAAAGTGTTTTTTACGGCTTTAATACGAGTTTATTAAAATATTTAAAGCAGAACTTTAGCGAGAATTTCCCCGAAGACATCTCAAAAAGGTCCCCTGTTTCACCGATATGAAACTTTCAAGCTAGGTGTCGGAATGATAAATTAAAACGAGTGGAAAGATCGCCGACACGTGTTAGTGTAATGAGATTTTTTCTCTTGTAATAAATTATTAGAAAAGTACGATAAGTTTTTCTTTAAAAACACTTTGGTCATCAGTTAAGTGATAACGGCCTGTCATTTTCTAGCAGAATTATTCTGTTTAAAATTTAAGACCATGATAGAGTTGAAAGAAAATAACAATTTCAACTAAATACTACCTATGTATCTAATCTAATATTTCATAATTTAAACTAATATTATAAAGCTGAAGAGTTTGTTTGTTTGTTTGAACGCGGTAATCTCAGGAACAACTAATCTGAGTTAAAAAATGTTTTACTATTGGATAGCCCGTTTATCGAGGAAGGCTATAAGCTATATAGAGCATCACGCTACGACCAATTGGAGCAGCAATGAAAAATGTAACAAAAACGGGGGGGAAAACGCAGACAAAATTGCGCGGGTCAGCTAGTCACTAAATAGTTATGTTGCGTTATAGTTTATGTTAATTCAAATGACTTTTGTTTCTTAAATAGGATCTTTCTTACTACTTATTTAATTACAATCTGCGGTAAAATTCGAAATAACAATCTAGAAATTTGCGACTAATAAGCTAAAGAACAACGTGTAAGTGTTAAATATTAGACAAACAGAATTATGAAGATTTCTACCCCATTTATTTTACAAGCAACAACACAAACAAATGCAACTAACCCTTTCTTAACAAAGAATTTTACGACTAACGTCCGACGAGACATGTAAAACAGAGTACAGATTAATAAATAAATAAGAGATTCACTTCTCAACAGTCCCTGAACAACTTTATAGGACTCGCCTGGTGATTTTTATTCACGTTTAATTAAATTTCAGAAATGTTCATCCGAAAATTTGCTTCAAAAGCACCCTTTTCGATAGAACAATAGAATCCGATTGGTGTTCGTGTGAAATCGTCTAGGTCCCCTAAATGGACTATTAGGTACAGGCACCGCGTGATTTCGGCTCGCTTTCAGAACTGTAGAGCTGTGATTTAAAGTGGGGTGTGCACGGGAGATAGTGGCATAGACTGGTAGATTTTGTACACTTATTGTACGTAGGGTGGACTTTTAAACGAATGTGTTTTTGTTCCCTTAGTACCTATAGTTGAACATAGGTTCTTCATTTTCTACGTACGTTGGTTTTTAGGCAAGATAATTTCAGAAATAGTATACTTTCAAAATGCCAAGTCTTGTCTCAATATTGTAATCATCCTACACGTTAAGCCTTTATTTTTAATTGGATAACAATTAAAGGAAAGAATCTACAATTCGACGGGTACCTCTCTACCTTTTATTTTATGTTATGTTATTATTTTGTATGCTTTCTGTATGAACGTATTTTATTTGATAGAGTAGGTACAATGATCACCTTTTATTTTTCTTAGAACCGCTTCGTAGTCAATAGCTAGAACAAGGAACCGGCTCACCATATTCTTTCCGTATCCAGGGCAAGCCCGCGCTTAGTAATGCATTGCCATTGGTCGTGCATGCATACGGTCTGCTTTATGTATTCCTAAGCACAGCTCTCCATTTATGAGAACAGTTTGAAAGTTCAGCATGGGCTTGCCGTGGATACGGAAAAAGATCAGGAATCCTGCTTCTATAAAATGCGATTCTTCTACCTCTCTTTTCCACTAAATTCATCCTAAATAATAATATCATTTCATATAAATATCGATTTATTTATATAAGATCGATTCAGTTTCATCTTTGTATTAAATAAATTTTATAAAAAATAATATAAAAATATTACTATATCTTAATCAAAACAAACCCTTTGTGCAGTTCTTCTGAATTACTCCAGATAATAAGCAAAGTTATTGCAGGTAATATCTTATTGTAGGAATGAAAAGTGCAATGCTACCGTTCTCATATTTTCCTTTGTAATGGTAGACATTGTAGCGGAGGCCTTTTGTGGTTTTGAATTCGCCTGCATGGCTATACACTGCGCTTTTAGTTCTTAAAACCACCCCTTCTTATACGCTTGTATAGACAGATGATAGTGATGGATTTATATCGATATGGTACCTACTCGATTGATAATGTTACCTACCTACCTATTTCACGATAGTGATCAAAAAAATATTTTTTGAAAATAGAACGGTTGCCTTGCTTCAACAGCTAATGTTTAAATTCTTAATTGGTACTTGCTGCAAGTTTACTTTTTTGGCTCTGTTCAGGACATCAGATCTAAGTGATCGTATGCGTTTTTCTTGGATGAAAATAACAGATATTCTAGTCATTCTATCTGCTACGTTTTGTACTTTGCTGTGGGAACGAAAGATAAAAATAGAAAATACAATTTCATATTTTTATAATGAGTATGGATGGATTGTAACTGTGTAAGCAATTTTACTCAAGTATAGTTCCAGCGTAACCTCGATATCGACGTTGTTGTTGAAGCCGTGAGCCCACCTCTTATCAAAATGGCAGTACTTTTGAGTGATTGCGAACGAACTCCACAAACAATGCCCACGCCGAGTCAATCTCGCAGTGAATGCACTATAGTTATGCTTCAACTGTCAGGGATGTCAAATACTTTAAAAAAATATTTTGCTTGAAATAAATTAAAGACGCCCATTATCACTCTTATTTGGGGTTCGCGCAATATGTAGGTACTTTTCTTCTATACTTAAATATGTAATACAGACGCTAAAATATCTTGTACCTAATAAAACAGTAGGCTATTTTCGCTTCAAACCTTTGAAACAATTTATTTAACTGATACGTAAGAATGCGTAATATTTAAATTATTATCATAAATTATATATGTCTACTGCCAACGCCAATGCACTTTCCGGGAATTGGTACGTAAGATTTTCGTTTATGGTAAGAGAGTCAATACAGAGTCCTTAATACAATATTTGTCTTTTTTTAAAGATGAAATAAATTTGGAGCTTATTTTCACTGCAATAAGTGACATTTTCTAATCATATTGATCATATTGAGAAGAATAATGTATTTGACAGATGATTTTTTGCCTTAACGAATCTTTCAGAAATTTGGTGTAGTTATCTACTAAACATATTAGACAGCCCTAGCTGATGCAACTTATAGTTATAGGTACAGTAGTAGGCGCCGCTGTCAGCGTTTGTACAGAACCCGACGTGAATCAATAGTTACCGTTTCTGTTTACAACGAGCACGTTACTGTCCTCAATAGTCCACCGTTTAGTTCATTGTGGATGTAGCCACTATTGGAACCTAGAATATAGAAGTTTTTATAAAGTTTAGCGACCCACCCCACTAATGAACATATTTAACCACTGACACTATCATTATAGAATGTCACGTTTGGAGTTTTAAAGAAATACCATATTTTTTGGCTTTTATAGTAGACTAGCTGTGCCCCGCGGTATTACCCGCAGTTTATTAGCCTATGTGTTAATCCAGGGTGTCAGCTAACTCCATACCAAATTTTATTAAAATCGTTCCAGCCGTTTAGACGTGAAGAAGTAACAAACTTACACACTCACATACTCACAAACTTTCGCAATTTTAATATTAGTGTGATTTTAAATAATACTTTTTCGGACAATTTCATCAAAAATTTGGGCAGAACGACATGCAAGTTCAGTAGAATAGTATTATAAATAGGGCTTAATATATTAAAAGCAATTATGTTAGCACGCACGGCAAGGTTATAATTTGATCATCAAAGTGGAGATTTAATCAACGCAAGTTGATCAAATCATATAAAATTTTTGTTGATTTCATTTTAGGTTAAATGATAATAATAATAATAATAATAATAATAATAATAATAACGTTTATTTCTCTCAATAAGGTTTACAAGCATGTTACAATTTGTTTGTTTTACATAATACGAGGAACCTTAGTGAGAGCTGGAGTTCGTACTAGGTACGAAACCTGTGTGACAAATCTCCAGGCTCTCTCTATGATTATATATTTTAGTTTACTGCTAAATAATAGAGTGCAATACGTACAAGATTAACATACTAAGAGGAATAAAGATATAAAGCTTAGTTTACAATTTGGAGATTATTAGGAACTAGAACAAGAATATCAATAAGGTAAGTTCAATGTTATTATATAAGAGTGCGTGATTGCCTGTTTGCGTGAATGTGTGAGTGAGCATATGCGAGTGTGTGTGTGTGTGTGTGTGTGTGTGTGTGTGTGTGTGTGTGTGTGTGTGTGTGTGTGTGTTTGTGTGTGTGAGGGTGTGCGCGTGTCTGTGTGTGTGTGTGTGCGTTTCGCTACTTAGATGTGACTATAATCTTTTCGGTTTCATCATAGTCTAGATTGTATAGCCAGTTAGTTAGTGTTTTCTTACATTGAAATTTTGACATCGGATGTATATTCAATATTTTATTTAGTTTGTTATACGTATAGTGACTTAGGAAATAAAAAGATCGTTGGGCAAGGCTTGTTCTGACCGATACAGGCGAACACACCTGAAATTTGCGTCGCCTGAAATCGGATTTGGAAGGGTCAAAGGGGGTTAATGAATGAGTGGTGAGGATAATATTAAGAATATACAATTTACGCACAGACAAGACATTACAAATTTTATATACGTCGGTCGTAGGATGCCGGAATGGTAGCTTCCAACCAACTTTTAGCACAGCTCGTTGGGCGCGTTCTAATTTTAGGAGATGGGTCTTATTTGAGCCTCCCCAGGCTGTAATACAGTATTGCGTGAGGGATTGACACAGAGCAAGGTAGGTAATTCTAAGAATTTGGGGATTTACTACATGACGGAGAGCTTTAAAGATAAAAATTAGTTTTCGAAGCCTGGATGTAAGTGCATCTATGTGTGCGTGAAATGAAAATTGATCATCAATTTGTACACCAAGGTATTTAACACAGCTTGATCGAGACAGAGTAGGGCAGTTACAAGGAGGTAGAGAGAGTGGTTTACATGAATGCGCAGTAAGAGAAAGCGACAAGGAAGGATTTTTTCCTGGCGCAGTTAACGAAAAGGAAAGATATGTTGTTTTGGTTACATTGAGCCTGAGTTGATTTTTGGAAAGCCAGCTAGTCACTAAGTCTAGATTGGATTGAGCGTACCCAAATGTAGACTCCCAAGTATCACCATAAGTTATAAGGGCAGTATCATCAGCGTAAGTAAAGATGGTGGTATTCTTCAGGCTTAATTGACAAAGGTCGTTAATATAAAGTAAGAATAGAGTTGGTCCGAGAATACTGCCTTGAGGAACTCCATTTACCACTGTTAGTTCATCGCTATAGTAGTCGCTGATCTTTACGTACTGTCTCCTATTCAGTAGATAACTTTTAAATAGGGAAAGTTGAGTGCCTCTGATACCGATCTTTTCCAATTTAGTGCAGAGGACATGTACTGAAATAGTGTCAAAAGCCTTCGCGATATCCAGGAAGACACCTATGACTTTCTGTTTTTGGTCAAGTTGGGCGACGACTTTATTGGATAAATCCAAAACTGCATTGCTTGTAGATAAACCTGATCGAAAACCGTATTGGTGTTGGGAAAGAATTTCAGTTGTCTCAATAAACTTTCTAAGCCTGGAATTTATAACTCTCTCTAATAGTTTAGAGAGAGTTGGGAGTATAGAAATTGGCCTGTAATTCGTCGGATTATTTCGGTCACCACTCTTATAAATAGGGTGAACAACTGCAAGTTTAAACGCCTCCGGGAATGTACCTGTGCTCAATGCAAGATTACATATGTATGTGATTGGTGAAATCAGGAAGGTTTTGTATTTTTTAAGGAACATTCCAGAAATGTTGTCACTTCCCACAACACTATCATTTTTTAGATTGTCAATAGAGTTCTCTATTTCAGTCTCATCTGTTTCCAACATGGTGAAAGTGTATGGATGGTACGGTAGGTTATCAGCTAGGTGAGGATGAACGTTATTGTTGCCTGTCAATGTTGCAGGTTTCGATCGTCCTATGTTTGCAAAATGGGTGTTAACGTCATTAACGGAGCGCTTAGGGTCCGCCATGGATAGGAGTTCCAACGGTGGACTTTTTTCTTTGGTTGTATTTGTAATAGTTTTTATTGCATCCCAGACTTTTTTAGTATTGCCCTTGGCATTATCTATTTGGTTTTTATTATATTTTAATTTAGCATTCCTTAATAAATTTATGCAATAGTTTCTGTATCTATTATAAGTAACTCTTAGGATTTCATTATTTGGGTTGTTTTTAAGTTTAAGATGTAGACTGTCCCTATTGCGTAGACATTTTAACAAGCCGGGAGTCATCCAGTATTTTTGTAGCCTTTTACGGTTAGGAACTGATTTTAAATTTGAATTCGCGGTAATAACTGTATTTATACTATTAATAAGGTAATCAGTTGCTTCGTTAACATCATGTAAGCTATATATGGGACTAAAATCAATGTTGCTAATGTCAGATTCTATATTATCATAGTTAAGAATTTTTATTTGTTTGTACTTAAATGTAGTGGTATTAGAGAAACATCTATAGCGGAGAAAAAATAAAACTGTGTCATGGTCAGTGACTGAAGTGCTTGCTACATAACAAAAAGCTGGTAATTTTGACTTAAGAATAAGATGATCAAGACATGTACGATTTTGTCTTGTGCATAGAGTATGGGCCGGCAGCATACCGTGATATGCCACCAAATTAAGATATTCAGCTGAGCGAGGGTCGTTATTATTCTCAGAGATATCGATATTTATGTCACCCGTTAGTATTATATTTCTGTAAGTGACGTGATGTGATTAGTGATGACGATTTATTTTACTTTTAATATCCAATTTATGGCTTTCTTGATGACTTAGAAATTTTATTACACACTTATTATTTATAAGGAAACACGAAAAATACGTAAGCTAAGTAAGCTTGATAAGTATAGCAATTGCCATTAATACCATACAAGTAATCATTGTTTTAATACTAATCGAGTAAGAACAAATGTGAAATACTTCGGACTAATGATCATTAAAATTGTTGCAGAGCTGTTTGTAATGTCCCAATTAAAGGAAAGTTGGTATATTTATGGCCCAACACATTAGAAGTTTATTAGGTACATTACTAGCGAACTGACCCGGGTGGTTTTGCCACTGTGTAGGAAGACGCAGCGAAGGCAATGAGCGGTACAAAATCAGGGCTGGATAATAGCGCGCACAACGCATTTAGCAGAGAGTGCCCAGTGCGCAGGAAAAGGGACAGCATAGCAAGGGCCTCGGTGTCCTACTGCTAATGTTGTCTCAGAGCATTTTTTCAGGTACGAAAACATAGCGATAGACTGCAAAACCGTGAATGAACCAAACCATAATAAGAATGATAGGCTTCCATTCACGGACAAAGCAGCAAAGACGCATTATTATTACCTGAAAAAAGCAGCTAGAAAATAAGTTAAGTCCTCGATAATGCACCAAGAGCACAACCCGGAAACCATAGCTTTAGTTTTATCCCTCCAAAAAGACACAAAGTTACCCCTCTTGAAAATTAGTTTAAAATATATAAATAAAGAAAACAATAAAAATAAAATTAGGAAATGTTTGAATCGGTATATGTTAAACCATATATTAAGAACTCATACAAATTGGATAATAAAAATATAAATATGTAAAATCAGTAGACAGATACCTAAATATAGATAGTAAAGTAAAGTAAATATGAATAGTATAGAATATAAACAGCTAAATATAGATAAATAAGTAAAGATAGATAAATACAATAAAAAGATAATATGGTCAGTTCCGACCTCAACAAAAAACCAAATCCCAACATAAATAACAAAACGAAAAAGGCAAACACAGGCTCCGATCATGTTGGAGGAATCTCTGATTGAATTAATTAAAAAAAAAAAAATGAGCGGTACATAGGCGCGGATACAAGAGGGGATACAATTTGTGAATTTTGACACTGGATCGGAGTGTTTAGGCAGGCAATTGCCTCCCTCGGTGGTGGTGGATATGGTGCATTGGTGTACCGGTGTCGACTCAAATGCATCCCTAGTCATGCGAGTGACTCACAGTTGACCGGTTGAGTCAAATGTTGCTTCCACCCCCCCGAACAAAGTTCTGGATCCGCGCCTGGCGGTATACTGGTGGCGGTCAAACTTTAAAAACTACAACACGCCATTGAGTTTTCCAATGTAAAGAAAACTCCGAAATGTACAAAAACTTAAAAAACTAAGTCTGGTTTTCTAAGTTTTTCTATCTACTATAGTTTTTCTATTCATTTTATATTAAAAAATGATTCATATAGCTGTGCAAATAATTATCAAATCATTGGAGTCCTTTTCAAGATGGTTCGTGTATTTCAAGAACTTCTTTTTTAAATTATTACAAGATATTCAATTACATTTGAGAATAAGGAACCTGGTCACTTTTGGCCTAAAACATTATTTGAGGGCGTTAACAAACGAATTCTCTACGGATTTCATTTGGTCAGTATTTGGTACATGCGTAATACAGTCTCTTGCATCGCGTTTAGGGGGAACAATAATTATTTCCGAATTAACCGTGGCGAAACGCAGCCGGCGCGGTAAATTAAATCGAACGACAGCCCTTAGATGGACAACACTGGGTCGTTTACCCTACGTAATGGCACCATCAAAATCTACGGCAAAAATGTGTTGCAAATGGCGCTTACGATGAGCTCATCAACTGTGCTTTATGTATTTTATTACATTATAAATATTATTTATTTTATAGCTGAATGTGGTTGATAAAAGTAATTGCATTTTTCTACAGGTTTTCTTTAGGTTTCGAATCTAGTACAGACTCCAGGTCTCTCTATCTTCAAATAATAATAATATCTTGGGACCACTCACACAACGCCATCTGATGCCAAATTAAGCATAGCTTGTACTATGGAAACCAGACAACTAATAAACATACTTATATACTAGCTGACCCTAGGAACTTCGTCTGCGTCAAATTTGCCCGTTTTTGCAAATTAAAGTTTATAATTAACAAATAAAAATTCAGGATTGTATGTATTTTCTAACGCTGTATCATAAAACAATAAATAATATCTAAAAATAATTAAGGGGTGGGACTACCCTTAACATTTAGGGGGATGAAAATAGATGTTGTCCAATTCTGACTGCCTCTGTGGCGCGCTGGGAGTGTATCCGACTGCGACGCAAGAGGTCGTGAGTTCGATCCCCACCCAGGATAAAACTTTGTATGATGAGCACGATGGTTTATTCTGTGTCTGGGTGTTATTTATCTATAATATGTATGTATTGAGAAATATATAAGTATGTTTATCAGTTGTCTGGTTTCCATAGTACAAGCTCTGCTTAGTTTGGGATCAGATAGCGTTGTGTGAGTTGTCCCAAGATATTAGATTATTAGATATTAGAATTCTCTATATGACAACAGATAATATAATACTATACTAGTACCAGACACAGAATGAACCATCGTGCTCATCGCACATAGTTTTATCCTGGATAGGGATCGAATCCACGACCTCCGGCTTAGCAGACAGGCTCACTAAGCACTAGGCCAACAGGCCAGTCGCTATATCTATTGTAAATTTTTAAAAGTTCCGTTGTTCTTTTTATGTTTATTGGACTAAAAAACTGTATCTTCTGAAAGAGAAATACTAAAACTATTCTAGGTCCTTTCCTGGGACTCTACTAAACTACAAATTAAATATACTACGGGCCTTAATCGCGTGAAGAACGATTAGTTTTCACCCGATTAAGACCCGTAGTATATATTTTCATAATATGTACAAATCGCGAAAGTTGAGATGATGTGAAAATGTATGATGATGAATGAGTATGAGGTGAAAATATTTATTTTTATTATTTAGTTATTAAACTAAGTAGCGGCTACCACAAGACACCTTTTCACCAAATTTCATCAATATTTATAGCGTAGCCTTTAAGTAAAACGCCTGTGAATTGCATGTGAAGTAAAATACGGGCAGATAGACAGACCGACGGACATGACAAAACTATAAGGGTTCCGTTTTTACAATTTACCCTATAGGACCCTAAAAATTGACTCGAAATTTTCAGTTCACGACTTAATACCGTGGTCCTTATTCACTGTGTTTTTTTTTTTCGATTTCGGGGCAAGCCCACTCGAACTGCCGCATGCGCAGTGCGCTCAAAGATGTGCAGGCGCATGAGCGATGCATTTCTAAGCGCAACTCTCTGTATACCATTATGACAAGATTTAGACAGTTAAAAGCGCGGGCTTGACACGAAAACGATAAAAAATATAGTGAATAAGGACCCATATCTCTTCGTTTAGATAATTGAGTATTAAGACAGGTAGTTACTACATTCAAAGTCTGCGCACGCACTTCATCCAGATGTTCATTTCCAGTAAGTCGCTTATGAGTGCGTCATATTGTATCGTAATATCCGGAATATGTTTGACAGATGCTCATTTTCATCGAATAATGCTCAGTGTGTGCGTAAAATTTAAATATGGCTCAAAAAAAAATTACCTAAAAATTCTCTTTTCTGCTCCGCTCCTACTGGTCGTAGCGTGATGTTATATAACCTATTCCTCGATAAATGGGCTATCCAATAGTAAAAGATTTTTTAATTCGGATCTGTAGTTCCTGAGATTACCGCGTTCAAACAAACAAACTCATAAGCTTTATAATATTAGTATAGATTAAAAGATTATGAAGATTATAAATTTTTCCTAATATATTAACATTTTTATTAAAAATTGGAGTGAAATGTAACTAAAACAAGTAGGTATTACACATAGTATAAGACATTATAAAGTACATCGTTTTCTCCACTATCACATTATGCGCATGTATTATGTACTAGCTGACTCGCGTAACTTCGTATGCATAAATTTTTCCCGTTTTTGCACCATATTTTATTGCTGCTCCGCTCCTGTTGGTCGTAGCGTGATGTTATAATATAGCCTATATATATATATATATATATATATATATATATATATACCTTCCTCTTTAAATGGGCTATCCTACAGAAAAATATTTTTTCAATTCGGACTAGTAGTTCCTGAAATTATCGTGTTCAAGCAAACAAACTTCAGCTTTATAATATTAGTATAGATAGATATTAGTATATTAGATATAAACCAGTAGAAATAAATTATCTGATTAATAGTGGAAACCTCATCATGAATATCTTGTTGTAGTTAATAGTTAAACGACTTCGTTTTGTACATACATGTATAAATTTGTTAATCTGTAACAAACAAACAAACGAACTATTTCAGCAGCTAATCCGACCTTGATTTTCATTTCGAAAATTAATAACAACACAACGGCAAACTTAACCACCCTATATAAATATTACTTTGGCTTCGTAAGTGCTAGTAGCTATTACAAGCGCCAAAGAAACAATAACTATAACAATAATATTCGTCTAGCATCTCTACTTTGTTGACTGAAGCCAATTCTTCAAAACCAACTTTTATTTGACCACTCCCAACCTTATTTTTATGGAAATTGAACCTTAATACAAGTGTTTAAGATTGTCTAGCTGTTTTAGGATGTGAAAGTTAAGTTTGCGAAAGATTATTAGTTGGTTCTACAGGCTGAGGTTTTGGAATGCTTCAGTAGATAAAGACGTTTTTGTTCTACACGATAACGCTCTTCTTAGACGTGGCTACAGGGAGAGAATGTCCTATGTTATTTTCTTCTTGCTAAATGAAGTCAGCCAGAATGTCTGTTATGGGAGATGAAAAATGACAATTAATTTTAAAAATGTTTTATAGAGGTGTATTTGAAATACATCAAGTAGTCTCATAAAAGGGTCATTTATGTACACATTTTACTTACTGCTCGCTAATTCCATTAAAGAGTGGTTATTTGAATTGATACGATATTATATTCGGTAAGAATATTTTTTTGTTATTTTTTTTTTAAAGTTACTCGTAACTAGCAATGTGGGATTGAGTCCCACATTTCTAGCAACCTTGTTAACCCCTCCAGCTAAGCTTAAAGGCTTGTGTTAAGAGTGGGTTCACGTCGGTAGTATAATGGGTAGGATTCGAACCCGCGACCTCACGTTTGCGAGACCCATTCCTTAGCCATTAAGATACCGCAGCTTTTTTTTTTTTTTTCGATACCAGTTTGAATTTAAATATAGTAAGGAAATTATTTTATTAATTATTCAGAATATTAAGAAAAAAATAATTTTCTAAATTTCCAAAGAAATAGAAAGGTACCCAATAAAAATGAGGCGAAGTTGCTTTTACTCTCAAATTAAAATCATAAAAAATACATCATTGCGCAAATAAAAAGTGTTGTACCTATAGGTATTAAAACCGAGCTACAATCTTTGTACGTTCCAGTTACACAGTTTATATGTGTAAACAATAAATCATGAGACATTTTTCTATAGTAATCTTCACATCATCTGCGCCACTACCATGAGTCAAAATTTTCTATAGTTAAAGTCGATAGCGACTGTAGCACCAATTTACAAGCAATTCACAAATCGTGAATTTTCACAACCATTCATTTACCAATAACTATACTACCTGTAATAGGTACTACATAAGTTGCTTGATTTACTGAACAAATGTTAGTAATATACTACTGTATTTTAAATTTAAGAGTCTTAGAACTAGACATAACACTGAATTATGAATTAGATGAATGTCAAAGAATAACCTCTTTCTCAGCGGTGGAAACAGGAATTGACCCCGCTAAGGAACGAAAATATTTTGTCAAGCCCCGCGAAACAGTGATTTTATGCAGAACTAATTTATCTAATTTGTTAAAATGCTCTCTGTAACGAATCAATACCAAAAGCCCTGATAGATAGATACATTTAACTACCGGCTAGATGGCGCATGCAAGGGCCCAACTCGCGAGCATGAAAGGATAGAGAAATTCGAGGTCTAGTAACATAGTCCAGATAAATGGTTCGATTCCGGCCCCGTTTGGCTTACGGAAGTCTCGGGTTCGATTCCTGGATCTAGACTTCAATTTATTTATCTTTCAAAAATGTAATTATTGTATTTAGCTATAAAGTAATTGGCAAGAAATGGCTATTAAAATTACTATAATTTATGTCTTCTAATACTTTTATTTTTAAAGGTTAAGCTGTAGTTTAAGTGTTAAACTACAGTAAAACGGTAAGCGTCTTTTAAACGGGTGTACTGTAAAAACAAAGCACCAAGATATTTTTATTCTCAGAGTAAATCCCTAAGTAATCCATGCCTTCATCGCGAAAGACGTATGACTCTATAAGAATGTTGGCAAAAACATTTCCCTCCACAGAGAACGAACAGATGCGTATGAATAATTACTTTCACATTAAGCTGATAACAAGACAACAGTGTTAGGGAGAAGTGGATAAAAAAATCTGGTAATATGAAGAAAAGTAGTCTGGATGAAATACGTCATTTTCAGAACATTCTTTAAATTCTAAAGTACCTAGCTGTGTTTTGTAAAATACCATAAATGTATAAAAACCATGGCAAATATTAGTTAAGCAGAAACTAACTTATGTCAATTAATTAAGTGTTTGAATGCCTCTGTGGCGCGGTGGGAGTGTATCCGACTGCTACGCAAGAGGTCGTGGGTTCGATCCCCACCCAGGATAAAACTTTGTGTGATGAGCACTATGGTTTATTCTGTGTCTGGGTGTTATTTATCTATAATATGTATGTATTTAGAAATATATAACTATGTTTATCGGTTGTCTGGTTTCCATAGTACAAGCTCTGCTTAGTTTTGGATCAGATAGCTTTGTGTGAATTGTCCCAAGATATTATTTATTATTTAGTTTTTTTTGTTTCGTAATTTATAACTGTGTGAAAGTTAAACTACAGCTACAAAAATATAGCAAATTATTACAAAGTCATTATTGTCTTAGTTTCAATAACTTTTAGGGGATTTATTTTGACTTTGCATTGTAAGTAGAACTTTAAGAAAACGTTTGCTACTCACTTGCTCAGTCCAGTAATAAGTAATATTACAGATCCTTAATCTATACTAATATTTTAAAGCTGAAGAGTTTGTTTTATATAATCGCAGGAGCTACTGGTTCGAATTAAAAATTATTTTAGTGTTGGATAGCCTTCCTCGATAAATATATCGAGGAAGGCTTTAGGATACCTATATAACATCACACTATGACCAATAGGAGCGAAGCAGCAATGACGAAGACAAAGTTGCGCGGGTCGGCTTGTATAGTATAAATTATCTCTGAGAATGTACATACCATGGTTATTGGCAGAATTGTAAGTGACAGTTAGTCTTTTCTGTTTTATTGCCGCAGGCAAAGTTAAATCTTTCGTAGTATATTTTGGTACGTACATAGTACATTAATACCTTAATGGTTAAAACTCCTATCTGATTCACTTGGGTAAAATAACCGTAAAGGTTTAGAATGTCCACGAACGTTGTTGATAGATCAACTTTTTTCTTCATGTTGTCAAATATTCTACTTATTGTATAAAGTCCCAAATTGGTAAATGAAAATGATATTAGTAGGAGCACATTATAACGAAATTAAATGAAATTAAAACTGACATATTCAAAATTGAAGATCTGAAAAGATTTATAAAAACTGAAAAAACTCAAAACCGCTACACCATTCATGTAATCCGCAAAACGATCATTAACATTACCGTTTTTTCTTAAAAAACGCCACCTCGCTCCCATAACGGATGAACGATGATCCCTTCTACGAGTTTACCGTGATCCCGCCATGGTTTTACGATTAATTTAATATGATCTAACAGAGATTAATTTCTGTAGCAGAGCCTTGCCTGCGGTCAGAGACACGACACATGCATCACCCTCTAAACACAATTAACGAGCCTACTAGGGTTACCATTCATCTAAGTTACAACGGTATTTGTCTTCATAACGATCACGGGCAGAGACTTACAGCTACTTTGTTGACGATTGTCACGATTTAGATGGAGTGGTGACCCTAGAGCAAAGCTTTTGTATTTTAGTTTAAACATAAAAATTATAAAGTAATGTCTTCTAATATAGGTTAACTCATGCCCGTGTCATGGCGTCGCACTTAAAGTTATACCTCTTTAGAGTTAGGATTTCCTAAAATAATATGATATTAGGATAGCACATAGTGATTAGGTAGATATGTAGGTATTTCCTAATAAATTACTTAGTACTAAATAAAACAAATAATACTATTTCATGATACCAAATTCCAAATGTCGTGCTACTTGTTTAAAAAATGTTTTTTTTAGTATTTCATTTATTTTTGAAGTCGGTCGGTTGCAGGGCAGTGGTAACAGCATTCTGAGCATGATTGGCAGTAGGTTAGACTGTTTTTATGTGAATCGTTGCAGTGCTATCTCTCATGGGATGGTGCGGCCGTGATTTAAATTTTATAATTTACTAACATATGATAGTTCTTAAGTAATACTAACCTAATGAGTCTTGGTCACTTAAATAAATAATTTTAAATAAATAAAGAAAAATAAATTTACTTTTCTAATTTGTGTTTTATAAAAAGTTTAATGGCTAAAATGAAATAGCTAGAAGGACACTCAAATGCGTATTATGTAGTCCTCTTACCGCAGCGGCACTGTTGCTGTAGGCTGGTTTGCTAATGTAAAAACCTCGTTAGCCTGAAGGCATAAAGGGTTTCGCCCGCTAGTTAGACTTTAAATAACTTTATTTGGTTACATCGTATTTAATGGACTGGGGAAACAAACTGTCTAGGCGTAAATTACATTAACATTATGTACAGGTAAACGAAAAAAAGAAAATGGCATATAAACGAATAGGTTGACACTTATTTTATCTACTTGGAAGGAAATTCAATAGTGGTACCTGTTCCTGTATCATGTTAAACACGATTATTTTTTTCTTTAAGTAAAATACATACTTGCTGTAATTATTTTATCACCCAAATCCTCATTTGATGTAAATTGAACATCTGGACAGGTTAAGAAGTAGATGCACACAAGGAAGAAACGAAAGGGAGAACAGTATTGTCCATTGTAAGTCTGAAAAAATCGGCCAAGTGCGAGTCGGACTCACGCACGAAGGCTTCCGTACTATTGTTGTGTGCGAGCTAAATATTTATTTTCTATAAATTGTTTTTTTTATTTTTGTAAAACAAAAATAAAACTAAATATTCTGTGAATATTTCAAGCGTCTACCGATTGCTGTTACTAATAGCGAGTTAAAAATGGCAAAAAAATCACGTTTGTTTTACGGGACTTTAATATTTATTTTAATATGTTATTTGTTGTTATAGCGGCAACGTCTTGCTATTACGGTTCATGAGATACACACATATAAGATGGACAGTGAATTCTTAGTACCTGATAGGGGTTAGGTACGGAACCCTAAAAACACGTTCAAGATATTTAATTTTTTTAAACGACAAAGTTTGCATTAAGGTACCAGTCCAGTGTCACGGAGAATTCACAATTAAGGTTTGTCAATTATCCGTTCAGAAGGTTTGCGAGTTCTCCGGAGAATTCACAAACCTTTAATTACGAAGACAAAAAAATATCCAAAGTTGTATCCCGTATGGAAATCGAATCCAAACAACCACTTGCACAGTAGTCGTCACCTCACCGAGGCCACCGATGATATACACGAGGATGTGAGTATATTTGATTAAAGTATAGAACCCCGAGACAAAGTTCATATAAGCCCAAAACTTATCCCCAACAACGATATACTTTTATAACGTCGCAAAATTTACAACAGCCATTAAAGCTCGCATTTGCCCGCTCAAACACTTTCGACGAAAAAGTCCATTAAATGTATGTTTAAAGCGGATAAGTACAAAACTCATCTCGCTACATGAGATCTTTGGATTGGTCTCTATTAAGCTAAGAGTTTGCGGCTAACTATTAGCTTCGCAGTTACCATTGTTGCCAATTGCTACAAAGAAAATTGAGGTAGGTACAGGGAAAGAAAGGATTGTCGATTGAATATTTTTTATGAAAAACGATACTTACTCAAGGCGCCAAATAGCGGTACCAAGTATTCCTATGTATAAAACTTGATAGTATTATCAACGGTTTAGTGCTGATATCAAGAATAAATTGTATCTATAAAAGCTTTAAATACTAGTAATAATATTTGTCTCAAATATACGCTAGTATATTTGAGACAAATATTATCAAAATAAAAACCGGGGAAGTGCATGCGCACAATGTGGACCCCTCCTCCATCCGAATAATGTGGATTAAGAAGTGGGTTTTCTGTTGTTTTTGTTTCATACTTACGTTATATCTTTATATCTACTTAATGATATTTTTCAATGGAATTTGAAAACCCATTTTACATACAGGGGATCCTAAAAAAAATGTTTTTAAACTTTTAATTTTTTTCATATTGTCGGTGTAAATAATATGTGTATCCATGCAAAATTACAGCCAGACGGACGGACGGATGGGCATGGCGAAACTATAAGGGTTCCGTTTTGCCGTTTTGGCTCTGAAACCCTAAAAACAATAGCTTAGTAAAGACAGTAAAAAAAAAATTAGGTGGCACAGTGGAAGTGCTGTTATGCTAAAGGTTGAGACCTCGACAACCGCACGGGACATCGCTGTGTGTGATCCACTAATTTTTATTCCGAGCATGGGTTCACTAAGTGTCCGAGATACTGCATGTTTATAAAGCACAGAGAATATTCCCTACGAGATTTCGTTACGATATCTTTGCGCGAACATTCTGCAACAAAATGTTAGGTTGATAGAACCTCGCCTTAAAGGTGGAGCATCCCCGGAGTAGAGTATTATTATTTCATACTGCGGATAGCACATTAGCATAAAATATCTAAGTGTAAGCCACTCTCTAAATTGAAGTGGAGAATTTGTTTGGGCATCGACCAAACCGTGTTCCTTGTTATTAAGTATGGAGGATGACGGCTTGGGTAGAATGATGATGTATCTTGAATGGTGGCGTGTTAGGAAGGTACCTTTTGGGTTTCTGGGTTAGTGTGTGCCTCTGAATTTGTATCATTTGGCCAAAAATATTTTCAGTTTGTTATGGCAAAGGATTTAGTATTATAAAGCTGAAGAGCTTGTTTGCTTGTTTTTTGAACTCGATAATCTCAGGAACTACTAGTCCGAATAAATAAAAATATTTTAGTGTTGGATAGCCCATTTATCGCGGAAGACTATAGGCTATATAACATCACGGTACGACCAATAATAGCGGAGCAACAATGAAAAATGTTGCAAAAACGGGGAAAACTGACGCAGACGAAGTTGTGCGGGACAGCTAGTATTTATATATTTTTCCTGCCTTTTGTATGTATTTATTTAGTTCTGACAATTTCTTGTTTTAAATGTTTCATTAAAAAGTTATAGCTTAACATAAGGAGTTGATCAATGAAGATCTTTTGGAAAAAGCTAAAATAAGATGAACGCCTTTGTGGTCCTTTAAAGTTATAATTTTATTTTCCTATATTTTTAAAGAATAATCTATTCTGCGATTAAAAACCTGAAAGGTTCGTAATTCTCTTAAAGCACTTACATGAATTGTACCCACATTTTCTCGAGTGTTATGAACCAGCGCCTAAACATTTTCAACCAAAATTTTACAACCTTACGGCTAAGAGGTTTCATGTTTATGTTTATTTCGAACGTGAAACATCTTATCCTTCGATACCCGCAGCTATTTCAGGTAATATCGAGGTATATGGGATACCGACGGATTTAATATTATTATCGTACAATACAATTTATCGTACAATTTTTTGATAGAGAATGCAAATAAAGATAGAAAACTAGCTTCGTTTTAGAATCGTTCACTTCAAAAGTAGCTAATGTCACTCTTCGAGTTTTAAACCATTAACTGAAACTATATGATAGCATTGCAGTACCGCACATTTTAGAGGCAACGCAAAGATTGGGTCTTAAGTAAAAAGTCACAATAATCTATTGCTCTTCTGCTGCGTGAATGAAATACAAATTGCTTACATTCGATATATAATAGACTAACCTATGCCCGCGGCTTCGCCCGCGTGGATGCCAGATTGTTACCAAAATATTTTAACGGCAATGTTTCATACTAACTTTTCACCCCCGTTTTACCCCTAAGGAGGTGAATTTTCAAAAATCATTTCTTAGCTAACTGCCCTGCGTTATAAAAGGAACCCGTGTGCAAAATTTCAAATTTCTAACCCTTATAGTTTAGGCGCTGCGTTGATATGTCAGATATAGATAAATAGGTATAGAAGTGATAAGGTTTATGAAAGGTCGGGTCAGAAATTCGCATGACCTGACGATCTTGACCATACCTGACCTATGAGCTCCGGACACACTTAAATATAATGTTAGATTTTTGACGTTATAACGTCTTATAAATCGATGACCGGGTATTGCACCAAAAAGTAACACGATCCGTCGCGTCCCGCTTGTTGTTAGGCTGAAGTATTGTGGCCGTCGGGTGCACGCGCGCATACGCCCGGGTCACTAAAGCTGTTCACTGGCATGGTCGTTTATGTCATCAATGTTTTGGCGATTGCAGCGACATGCGATACACCTAAAAAAAAAGTCACGGGCATGGTTATTTATTACAATGTCATCAATGTTTTCTTATACGTTATCACGTAACATTATTATCCGTAAACCGACTTTAGAGACAGCTATTTTTTTTATTTAGGTTAAAGCCAGAGATTACATGTTCAATGCTATACTCGTATATATTAATTTTCTATGTTATACAACATAGATATCTAAATAACACGCTAGACTAAACCTTAATCTAACTTCATTTGAAATGTACAGCCTACTATCTCTAAATATCACTTAACCGCAACGGAACAATTCCAAAGTCTATATTAGATTCCTTACTAGCGAGTTAGTTTCGGCATTAGATTAGTTCTAGTTGAGCGAGTCGTCCCTCGGGCCTTGTGAGTGCATATCCTTGTTTGACATGAGACTCTGTAACTTATTTCGACTTCGATACAAAGTTTCAAAACACCCCTTTTAGACATGAGACGGTATCGAAAGGGAAAGTAACTGTGGATTGATGAATGTCGTGTTCGCTCCATCAGATCGTTAGTACAGTTTTGTTTAAATATATCTAAGTTTAATATGTATATATGTGTAGTTGTTACTCGTTCATTGTGGTTGTTGATCACGTTTCATCATAGAAGTTATACAGGGTGTAATAGAAAGGTGTGGTCATATCAATGGTTGATATGTGCCCATGATACTGAGTGCACATACCTAATTTTATCAAAATCTTTTTTATTTCTTTTATCTTACTGTACTATACCTTACTAATCAAATCGAGATTTGTACATAGGGAGGTATAATTCTTATGCCACATGCCTTTCACTACTAAATTTTGACAAAAAGAATATGCTATTACTATGTAATAATAATGCAAACAGCTATGGCACCAAGGTAGGTGTATTACTGATAACAGACCCTATCCGCTGCTGAAATTTGACCACACCTTTCTGTTACACCCTGTATAGTGTTTCTTTTGACAGATTCTATCCAAGATGAGGGTCGTTTTGAAAAATCTGATGATTGTGCTTCGGACAGCATACTACGGAGTTGGTCCTGGGCTTCATCTCTTTTCAATATTGTTGTTGCCAGTCCAGGAATGATCCAGTGAAAAGGAAAGTGTTTGCATTTTGCATTACAATACCGTTTGTGAAATTAGGATAGTCTTAATAAATATATCGATCGAATTGCACCGATCGTGGTCATGCACGGGTCGACATCGGGTCACAACGTCGGGTAAATAAAAGGTTCGTACTTTTAAATAATTCACGCGATTAAGTCCCGAAATATATCTAATAAGTATGTATAAATATCTTTTTGTTTGGTCTGCGGCGTTACACCCTGCCATGGCTGAAATTCTTTCAACGAGTTCAAGAAACAAATTTCCGTCAACCATATTCCCATACTTAACAAATACATACATTAAAAATTCATTCGCGTATTTATTCAGCCGGTATATTATGAGGCAGTAGCCTGTAGTACTATGCCCTCGCTCTAAGGCGGCACGCGCCCGAGGCGTCGCGGTAATTATTCAGCAGCATTCAGACACATCTGCGCACTCCCAGTACTTCCAATGCCGTCGTGCTTTTTTTATTGTCTTAAAAAATATTTTCTTGGGTAAAGACGAGACCATACTTCGATATCAGTATTTTTTTGTTGAGATTTCTAACCGATTTTCATTATACAGTATTAATGAGTCCTTTCGCGCCTGCCTTGTTTTAGTAAACAAGACGAAGAAGAACTGTAATAACTAGTGTTGATACAGTTATCATTATCATTTATACCTACTTGCTTTAGTATTAGGTAAGTGCCTATATTTACAAAAAGATAAAATGTGAATACTGCAACTGGTCCAGGGTGTCAGTATTGGTGGCTTATTTCATAATTCTTTCAGGAAGCAGTAGAGCGATTTGATTTTTAATTACAATTATTTTGTTTATAGATTTATATAGTTTGTATAACACGCGACATTAAAAAAAAAACCTTCGTAAATATTTTTATTAAAAATGTGCTATTTCGGACTATGATCTATCTCTGTGTCAAATTCCCACCAGATCCGTTTACCCGTTGTGGCATGCCTGAATAACAAACATACATCCAACTTTCGCATTTTTAATATTAGTATAGTTCAAAACCATTTACTGTGTCTTACATAACCTTTTCGGCCCTTGTGGCTAAGTAGAGTTTAGAAGCAGCCAGGGCAAAGATGCACTTTAACCAAAAGACGCAATAATCGAATTATAAAAAGCGTTTACATTCGTTTAAGATAATCAGCAACATTTAATCGATCAGAAAATTAGTTGCCTATGAACGTACCTTTATGATATTCTTTTATATAAAAATTGCAGGCAACGCGTCCGTAACCGAAGGGGATTTAATTAGACAGCAACCGCGACTTAATGTACTGTGAACATAGATACTCGTATAAGGGAGATTTGTAATGACGCATGGCCAATGGGTAAGCTTCATTTGCACGGAATGAATATTTTTTGCGGACTACAAATGTTTGGATACTTGTTTTTTTTAATAATTTATCTCAGCAACGATTAGGCGGATTTCTGTAGGACTTTCATCAAATAGGTAGTAGCTGACTGCGCAAAGTCTATTACTATTTTACCTTGTAAATATTTTCCGTGTAGTCTGCGAACTGAGCTAACATTTATTTATTGAATTCTACAGAGTCAGGGGTTGCAACTGAAGTTATTTGTGATAATGTGACCCGGTACGTTTCTTTAAATATACCTACTACAAGACGAGACGGTAATTGGAAGAAATTGGTCGATAAACTCGACCGTAAGATTCTACTGGTCGGGAAACATTAACAAGTATTACAAATTGGATAAGCAAAAATCTACTTCAATATAAGGAATTAGATTATTTCTTTGCTGTCAGAGTTTGACGGTAGAGTTACGAAACTGTTTCAGTAAGTTCACTTTCAAGCTGGGACTGCATTTTAATTTGTTTTCCGTAGTGAATGTACAACTTCATAGTTCGCTTTAGTAGCTTCTGAAAGGAGTCTGTTTTAATCTGATAATATTACTTAGATCAGACGACGGAGACTTGTGAGTTACCAATGTAGATTCATTTCAGATTTAGGTGGTAGATAAAGGTGGTTGATTGAAATGAAATAGGTTGATTTACAGTGATCAGGCCATAGTACGTTAGTTCTGACAAATATATCTATGTTGTGATAGTTATTAATTAGGCTTTGCTTAACTTGTGTCCAAAATATAAAATTCCAAGGCAATTTAAAAAAAAAATGGAATCTTTAATACACATACATACCATACAAATAATAGAAATAGATACAAGTTCCTAAATGATTTTAAAATGTCAATTACTTCAAACAATTAAGGAGAACGTGGATATAAAAAGGTACTAATTTAACTTTACATTCAAAAGTTTTTTAATTGTTATATCTACGGTTTCAGAGCTAAAAGTTTTATTGTTCTTAGGTACTGTACAACAAAATTCAATGCTTTTATGCTCATTATTATTTATGTTCAAAACAAACATTGTCATCGCAGTTGTGTTGTAGAACTGAATGAAATAACCGACGACACTTTTAATAAAACGGTTTACGACTGGCAATAGAGGCTATGCGATTTCGGTCGCCCTCCAATAGTCCATTTTTTACCGTACATTTATTTTCATTCTATGTAATTTGTATAGACAGTAAAAATATAAACTGAGGTCGGGAAAAATTAAGTTTGTAGTATCTTTTGTAGACTACGGGTCTAATCGCGAGAATATTTTTAAGGTTAAATGCCATTTTCCCGACGTTTCGGGGCACGCGTAGACGTCAAGCAATAAAAAAAATATTGTCTGTAAAATCGGTTTACGGATGATAATTTCACGTGATAACGTCATAAGAAAACATTGATGACATTGATTAAACAACCACGCCTGTGACACCCTTTTCATTTATTTTTTAAATTTTCATTTTGTATCGCATGTCACTGCAATCGCCAAAACATTAATGACATTTACAATAATTGCATTTTTGAAAGATAGAAAATTTTGAAGTCCAGACCCAGGAATCGAACCCGAGACTTCTGTAGCCAAACCGGGGCCAGAAGCGAACCACCTATCTGGACTATGTTATTAGACCTTAAAATTTTTCTATCCCTTGATGCTCACGAGTTTGAGCCCCCGCATATAATAAACAACCGTGCCTGTGACAGCTTTAGTGGACCACAATATTTCAGCCTATCAACAGGCGGAATCGTTGCTCAGCAACGAATACATAACGTGAGCGGTGACGTCACACTTTTTGTGCAGCCAGTCATCGATTTATAAGACGTTATCATGTTAAAAAATTAGCTTTACCTTGTATATGTTAAAATCACGAAATTTCATGAAAGTTTGTAGTAGTTTACAAGTAAAATGTATGTATGGTGAAGTGTCGCGAGTAGTATAAGCACTTACCTGTAAAAGAGCGTTACACGCGATGTTTTTATTCAATTGAAAGCCGTGGTTACATAACCAATAAATCTAACGGCTATTCATTTACAAGCTATAAAACAGTTTTCTTAATAGAACTCTATAACCAAATAATTAAAGTATTTCAGTGTATCGAACCGAATGGTTCGTCAACTGACACGTCAGCTTCAATCATCTAGCGTTTGTGCTCTGATTGATTAATGCTCATTGTTGCACACATAGCAGGACCTATGTACGTTGTGACTAGTCAGCATTTAACACAGTTTTTATATGAAGAGTAATTGTCGTTTGTTAGGTACGGTATTATTGTTGGGGTTTGTGTTTCTTAAAGTGTGTTTGTCATTCTGTCTAGCATCTATTCTTATTTTATTCAGATAGAATTGGGTTTGGTCTAGTTGTTAGTGACCATGACTGCTAAGCCGGAGGTCGTGGGTTCGATCCGCACCTAGGATAAGACTTTGTGTGATGAGCGCGATGGCTTATTCTGTGTCTGGGTGTAATTCATTTGTAATATGTTTGTATTTAGAAATTAATATATATGTATGTTTATCAGTTATGTTGTCTGGTTGCCATAGTACAAGTTCTGTTTAGTTTGGGATTAGATGACGTTGTGTGATTTGTCCTGATATTATTATTATTATTTTTATTTTATGTGTGTTCAGCTTAAATTGTGTATTTCAATTATTGTAATCCGAGCAGAATAATAAATAGATTGAAACTTCAATAAGTTTTATTGTGTCTTTACTCTTTTGTAAAAGCACAACCCTAAACTTTAAGTACCTAAGTAATAAAGTATAGAATTTATCTTACCTAAATTTATAAGGCAACATATTAAAAAAAATGTGAGGATCAGATCGGATAGATATAATAATTGTAGAGTATTATAACGTCGGATTTTTAATGTCCATTGTGCAATATCATCTAGGTATTAATACGTATAGCAAAAAAAGAAAGAAATATGAAATATATCGCACACTTACTTTTTTTTTCCTTTTTTAAAAAAGACAATTCCCGCATTAGGATACAAGCCCTGTGTCGCAGGGGACTTTACAAGCATACAAGTCACGGACATAAAGTACACCCAGACTCGGAACAACAATTTGCGGATCACACAAAGTGGTGTCCATAGTGGGAATCGAAATAATATATATATATTAATTAAAATTATGGTCAAATATCGACCATAATAGTTAAAGTAGATTTGAATCTCAAGTAGGTACTGATGAAACTCACAAGAAATTCGTATTAAACTCACAATGTGGTTTCCTAATATTTTTCATCAGGAATACTCTTCGAATAATGAGTATCATCCCCTACATAGGTAGGTAACAATGGGCCGTGATTGCGCTGAGCTCTCTCTTGTGGTTTTACCCCTCGCCGCAGACTGAACCTTCTAATGCACGAATATTTAATATAGCACCTGATTAAATCTGTATTAATTAAAGATTCCACTCTGTGGTGATGGCTGTCTGCTACAGTGTATGGTTTAATTGCATTTAGGGTAATACGTAGGTACTTATATCACAAATTAAGGAAAGTTTTGGGAAGCAGATGAATTGTTTTGGTAGAGGAGACGTTGGGACATTGACTTTCAACCATCTGATAACCAGATGAGACATATTTTTTTATCAAATTTTATTAATTTGTAAACGCGATTAATGTAGCTTGCCAATCGAAAAATGTTCACAACAAAAAAAAAACTATTTTCGATGGCAATAATATTGTATGAACGGATTTTTGCAGGCAATCCCATACGATTATTTTCATAATTTAATTATTCTTCTTTCGATACCAATTTTTCGATCGGTGTGACTTACCTGTTCATACCTTGCTAGGTAAGTATAAACATAAATAAGTTGGCAAATCTACTAAAACATAATCTCCATGTTAAAAAATATCAGTTGAAGTTTCAACTGATAGTTTTGTTAGGTATATTTGGTTAAATTAATTCGGTATATTTAGTTATTTTTTAAAAGAGTAAGTATTGTGAAAAAAATGTTTGTCTGTAAAGTCGGTTTACGGACGATAATTTTACGTGCTAACGTCATAAGAAAACATTGATAACATATCGCCATTCGCGTTGCTTAGCAACCAATCAGTAACATTACTTTCAATTGTATCGCATATCATGTCGCTGCAATCGCCATTCACAACTTTGTTCTTCTTTGACTTCAAATTGTATTATCAAGCTATTGAGTTATAAGTCAATATCGCTAGCATTTTCTGAACATTATTGAAAAATTAAACGTTTGTCTTGAATCAATCGAATTCCAAGAAGGATACCACAAAAGAAATGCCCTTTTGATTACTTCTCAAACGGAAGTGATGTCCAAGAAACGGCTCCAAGGCTATTTTTATAGACTCAGAGATTGCGGGACTCGTAATTCAATTTATTGCGTCTACCCTCCGCCAGAGGGCGCTTCACGGCGATAATGCAATTTGATCGAGCTACTTATTGGTTCTTTACCTTTTCATTACTGCGACTAAATTTCAATCGAAAAAGTTTTTTCTCATTCTATAAGGGGTGATTTTGTAAGTACTGTGTTCGGTAAGCGTATTCGCGGAGTGTGAAAATGCTTCAACAATGAAGGGTTTAACAATAGGAACTTTTCACTTTTCTTCTTGACACCTGCGAAGGCGGAGATGAATTGTGGAATACAGTAATGTTACAAAAGTTATATTTATGTTTTTGAAGCGAGCGACGCTCGCCGTGACTATGGCACCCTTTTTCAAGGCGATTAAAAAACTTCTATCCCTCACAAAAAGGCTTTAATGTTTCCCTGTCAAAGGAAAGTATTTTCGCGACATTTATTCATATTCTTTTAAAAAATATTTTCTCAAGGTTTACACGTTTTTTATGTAGTGTTTATTGTCAATCAAAATATTTCACACTGGGACGTACAATAGGGGAGCACGTGTGAAGAAATATTGAATTTAAATAGAGTTTCGCCCCATTCAGGGGTTTAAGAAATAACAAGCCAATCTTGTGTCTCTCGGTTAGGTGTATGCTATTTTTTACTTATTTTCAATGACGTAGTGTGTGTAGGCACCTAAGTGTTCTGTTACTATATTGTTATTATGGCGGTTATCGTGATTCCCTCTATGCTCTAGTCCCGCTATGCTCGACTCGTAAAATAACTACTAAAAAGTTTCGCTATGCACGAAATCAGATTCGCGGGCACTGATGAAGAAATTCGCCGTGCGGCGGACGCGCGTGGCCGATGCGACAATAGTCAGAACAGATTTAACTTACAAACGCTTACGAGCTTTAAATAATATAACTTTATTTCACACTTTTCTTTCGAACAGTACCTACCACTGTTTACGTAGTATAGAAGAATTTCGTGCATAGCAAAACTTTTTAGTAGGTATTTTTCGAGTCGAGCATAGCAAGACTAGAACATATAGGCAATAACCGGATCTAAGATCGGTCGAAGAAAGAATATGCAAAAAAATAAAGAATGCATTCCAAAGGCCATAAATCAAATTAATCTATTTTCAACAACTTAACTTTAAGTACGTGATAGGCATTAATATGACGGTCTATTGTTGTCTGGTCTTTTATCAGTGCCGATACTTGAGGTAATGCTCAGTATTGAATTTTTGCACAATATAGTAGTGTTGTAAGAGACTATAGTTACCATAGTAACACAGGAGATAATTACTTGCTTATAAAATTACGTGCTTGGTGCACTATATGACTTCCAATATACCTAGTAGGTATGTCTGCTCTTAACCCGACACTCTTAAAAACTGCATGCATCTTCACCTATCCGAATCCCAAATAGTTGTTTTAAGTCTTAGTATGATTTGAATCTTTGTTGAGTTGTCTAATATATAGATTACAACCTAATGCGAACTTTCTTTAACAAAGCTACCAAACCTTCTTAATTTGTCGTTATTTTGTGATAGTTAACTAACTTTTTTCTCATAAACAAATATTGACCAGTTAGGTTTAGGTTTAAAGACATCGTTCACTTAAAATGAGATACATAGTAAATACTTATAATCTATTACATGATGTTGTTATAACCACAGGGCGTTTCTGTTTCTTTAGAATGATTCTAACAAAGTAAAATAAAGTGGGAAGGTAAGAACAAACAAAAAAAAATAAAAATAAAATGTGGGTATGCGTATGCCTGTGTCGCGAGTCGCGCGCAGTGACAACTCTAAGCGCTTGATAGTGTAAGTGGATATATGTATGTTCGTCCCAATAAAGCAAGAATACAGTGTAATTATGTAACGAAGTTGGACATATTTATAGGGGCGGCATAATACATATAAAATATTTATGCCCAACGAGCCTACATTGTTCGAGCTTGCCGCCAACCTAAAGTCACAAAATACATTGGTGCAAAAGTCCGACTCACAGGTCAATAATAGTTTCACGCGCACATAGACGCGAACGTAGAGTATAGATCGCCGTACGTTCGTGTCTATGTTATGGAGCTTCGATTCCGACTCCGAAAGGTTGGAACTTCCGATAGATTTTACACCTCTGACTCCGATTTCGACTCCGACACTTTTAAATCGGAGGTTTTAGTCGGAGGTCAAAGCATGGGCCCTACGTAAGCTGGCATTATGCTGTAAATTTCTTTGTATCGTCTTATTTTCCTAACATATTTGTTTTCTCACCCCGTGGCATCCCTAATCTCAACATGCGCAGTCTTAGTTGGCATTCGACCAAGTTCGACCAAGATCTCCATACGTGCGCGTCTATGTATGCGTGGGACTGTTTCCGCTTGTTGTAGGGAGCCGGCCATCTGTATCTACATATATATTTTGTGGTGAAGGGTTTTCCAAGTTTCCAAGTAAACAGACATAGGAAAACTGACCCTATTTTGGGCTGTACTTCAACTTGTAACTTCGGGTTAAACTATGTTTACTTGTTACTAATTCATTGAGTCTCTGAAAGTGTTTATTAGAAACTTTTAAATATAGGTAGGTAACAAATTTCAAAGAAAATGATTAATATATAAAGTTTTCAATACACTTTTTTTGTACTCTCAAAAAAACTCCGATAAATGAGACAAACCTTGATATTTTTTTTTATATAACTAGCAATGTGGGATTAAGTCCCACATTACTAACAATCTTGTTAACCCCTCCAGCTAAGCTCAAAGGCTTGTGTTAGGAGTGGGTTCACGTCGGTAGTATAATGGGTAGGATTCGGAACCGCGACCTCACGATTGCGAGACCGATACCTTCGCCATTAGGCTACCGCCGTTTCTATCTTGAAAACAACCTGAGAACCACTGCCAAAAAATTTACTTTAAATTAAAAAAAAAAGGATTTAAATAAGTCAAGACTAAAATATACCGAGGCTTCTGGTCTTTTAACACCCATATTTTTTCTGTGGTGTATAAAATTGAATAGGTTCAGGTATGTTTAATACGAAAAAACACAAAAATTAACAGAGTGTAGCTACAGGTCGTAAATTTATTTATTGTTATGTATTTTTCGTACTAAAATATACCCATGATGTTTTCCTGAGTTGTAAACGTTTACGTTCCAAATTTTACACGGTAGTAAAAAAATACCATTGTAAGCTTAAAATGCGCCACCGTCTTTTTCACCGTTTTTACTTCATGACTTTGTCTTTAGCTTCATAATACTTTATCGAGTTGCATCAAATATGGTTGAAATGGTTAGTGTAATATTACTTTGGGTTAGGTATAAGCTTCTTGAATATAACCCACGACATGTTATTAAAATATATATATTACGGGTCTTAATCGCGTGAATAATTTAAGGAAAATACCTTGTTTATTGCCCGACGTTTCGACCGTATTGCAACGGCCGTGGTCACGGGAAGTTTATGAGAACGACATGTTATACCTAGTCCGCAAGTCAGCAACCAGTGGTGGATCTGGTGGATTTAGGATTGTCATTGTTGGGGGGGGGGAGGGGTTGAACCGAATAGGGCCGTTGTTGCACCACTGACACGAATCAAATGGGTGATTAGTAATGATTTTGAGCTTGGCTTGAGCCCCCTAGCTTCCCCCCTGGCTCCGGCACTGTCAGCGACTGATTTTCATGACCAAGTGCGTGGGAAGACTCCCACGCACTTGGTCATGAAAAGCCGCATGCCGCTTCCGCTGCAGCATACAACTCTCCCAAGCATTACAAATTATTGCACAAAAATTGGCTGACGAAATTTGTACTTCGCTTGGGGACCACAACTGTTTTTTTTTCTCGACTGACACACTGCCGTGTGACTAGATAGTAAGCTAAATGTCTGTTAAATATAATAACGATGCTTTCTTTACAAATTTCTAAGGAAAACACAGTTCTGATGCTATAACTGAGGGTCGTCAAATCATTTATTTTTGACGTGATAACATCTTATAAATCGATAACCGGGTGCATGCACGGAAAATTGCGATAAAATTGGAACTAGCGTTATTGACTGCTTGCTAAGCAACGCGAATGGCGATATGTGACCAATGTTTTCTTAGACGTAAAATTATCGTCCGTAAACCGACTTTACAGACAACTATTTTTTTTTGTTGTTCTTGTTTTTTACATATCATATACATACATAAAAATTAACCCATATGATGGGTACCACTACTGTACCATTCCTGGGTACGGGTCAGCCCAGTAAAATCTACTTATTAAAGATACGGTAATCGCCATAATCGCCACGCTTGGCGAGCGGGTTGGCGATTGCAGAAATGCTTTTAAGTACACAGAGGACGCTGCTGCCCATCTTTCGGTGTGAAGTTCCTAAGTCGAGTTGACGACACCCACGAGAAGAGATGGAGTCGCACTATTCTTAAGCCGGTACCACACGGTAGGTACACACTCGTATTTTAAAGACAGAAAATTCTTAAACACTTTAAAGTGTGGACGAACGCAATTATTCAAATCAAAGTTCTATTAATTAGTGAAAAATTGATTGAGTATTTTGAACCCCGGAGATGGTTCTTGTCACGCTTTTGGTATTAAAAAATATTAGATTAGTAATTTACGTGAAGTAAATTCGTAAAGTCTACAATTTATAACTGGGAATTTTAATTGTAGAATTTTATCTTTTTCACCCTTTTCATCTCGTAAGATTAAAGGAATAGCTTTTAAACTGTAGGTAGTAGGTACCTTAAATTCACTCGAAACGATCCCTTTTAATAACACAAAGGGACCCTTCAAAAGTGAATAAGGAAACATTATATTTTGTGGTTTTCCTTAAAATAAGCGGAAAACGCAGGAGCCGTCTGGTGAAGGTAGGCTGTCTGGCGAGACACAGCGGGGCTCTTATAATTGAGTGCATAAATCATACGCCATCGAAATGAGATGTGATCCTTCATAACTTTACCATGAAATAGTTGAGAACGCCTATGAAAAACGATGGGGGAATACAAAGTGTCTTAACCATAGACTTTGCTGATAAAAAAACCTTTTTCATGTTCAGACGAAGTTGATAAAGTGCTGCGTTTGTTGTTCTTGATACTTGTAAGAAGCTTGTGTTGATTAAATTCAAATTGAATCCCATCAAAAAATATAAAAGAATGCCAAGTTCGTTGACGGTTTCGCTAATAAAAAATAGGACCTAAAGAAGAGGAGCTTTGTTCCTAAAATACCTAATATATGGATCTTGTCATACTTAATGTATTTCAATTTTTACTTTAACTTAACTTTAAATAATTTGTTTTGTTAGTTCTTCTACTCAATAGAGCAACATGGCCAGTTTTCACCCACCAAGATTAATCTTCGACTCTGAGTACAATACAATTTAATTTGTAATTGGCTAAGATCTAGTCACTCAAATATTTGAATAAGTATGTGAAAATTGTGGTATTAACAAGTGATTAATTTTAGGTTCAGATAATGAAAATCAAAAAAATTGAAATAGGAGAATTGAAACTTAGGATTCGGTAAATATGCAGGCGAAATAGTAAGTGTCAATAGAGTTTTAAGTTATTGGGGCAGGTGAAATTAAAGTTGGCTATTAGAGAATAGCCCAAAAAGGGCTTTAGATTTTAGATTAAGGATTAAAAAAGAAAATAAATACTTTTATCAACCAATATCTGTGCAAAACCAGCAAATATTTCAACATTCTTAAATAAACATAATATGCTTGTACTATAAACAACTAAATTCTTCTTACATATTTTTTAATATTACGAAGGCGTTTCATGCCCTTTACAGTGCTCACGGGTGGGATTCACTATCTAGATGAGTGCTACTTAATTTGTAAGAGCGCGCGCCGCAAGCTACTGCGATTCGCAGACAAGATGAGAAGACTTTAATTATTTGCACACTGTTGAATACATATTTATAGACTGAAAAATGTTAGTAAAACCTACTTTTATGATACGCGAACGTTTGTGAGAATCGGTGAGATTTGTTATTTTATTGTGGTTGTTTGTATCAAATACTCAACGGATTATAATAATTATGTTTTTCTTGTCGACTTTTAATTATTCGCCAGCTTCGTCCACGTGGATTTTGGAATCTGCATCAGATGAGATGTTAGAATCTGACATTCATAGGCGAAGCTGTATTATAATAGTCTTAGCTAAAAACACAAAACGTCACGTGACAGATTATTGCGTAGGCTCTCTTCTAGAGAGGAAGTTTACTGTTAAATGCCAGTAATAGGAATGTTACCAAAGCTTACTAAAGATTTGACAATAGGTACCTACATGAAAACATCATACTTATTATCTTCATTGCGGTTATAGTTTATGAACTCTTCTATCGCTAAATCTAGGGATAATATAAAATTTTATAGCTTCTTTCATATGTGGCGTAGATCGTAAATATTAAATAACAGCTTAGCAAAAGTGCGCGGTTAGATTTATGTCTCAATATCGTCGACCCTTAGCTGTACTTGGCACCTGTATAGTTCCTTTAAGGACAGGGTTTCCATATTTAAAATAAAAATTCAAGGACAATATTATTGATTTCTTTCAGACGGAATAGGTGTCTAGGCTGATGTTTAAGACAGTTTCGGAGTGGTATTTCATTCCTAATTTATCATGAACTTAACAAGTGATAACCATTAGTATTCCATGTTCCATGGTCAACGGTTTAATCCGAAACTGCAATCCAAAATTATTAAGATTGATTTATGTTTTCATTTTGTTTTAAGTTATTGTGACAGCCTTAAGGGTGTCGATTTAAGAAATAAATCCACATAAAACGGGATGTGTGGTAACAATTTTTATGTTACCAATATTGATTCAATGTTGTTAATGGTATCATATCACGCGAGGTAATTACGTTAAGATTGCTGCAATAAACTATCCAAGTTTTAATTATTTTCAGCTATATTCGATTCCTTTATGTCTGCTATGTTGTTTATTTTTCGCATTAACTTAACGTATTTTGTAGTAACATCATGCGCCATGACTGTTTTCCGACTTCGTATTTAACTGCTCTTTGGTATTTTGTTGTTCCTTTCCTCAGTGTAGGTGGTTTACAGTGCGGATAGCGCGGGTCAGGGGAGCCTTAGCCAGAACGTTGGTTCTGGCCCCTGGCAGTCGGCACGGTCCACCGCTGTTTCCATATCCCTATATTATATCTTTCCTTACTAATGTTATGTCAATGAGTGGCCAAAATATTTTTTGACGTGATAACGTTTCATAAATTGATGATAGCAACGGTCACGTTATTGATTGGTTGCTAAGCAACAGCGAACGGCGATTGCAGCGACATATGATAAAATTGCTACTAACGTTATTGACTGGTTGCTAAGCAACGCAAATGGCGAGATGTCATCATAGGACGTTATCACATAAAATTATCGGCTGTAAACCAACTTTACAGACAATATTTTTTTTAAAATTATGACTGACTTATCTCTTAGTCCAGGAGATTGTAGAGGAGAACACAGTAACATCTGCATTTAAATATATTCAACAAATCGCAATTTATAATATAAACACAGTCTGGTCGTCTGTTTATTCATAAACAAAACAATAGAACAGTGCTAGACATTGATATTCTGTACAGTCACCATGAAGTTGGCCGTAGCTGAGACATTTACTTAATTTGTTCGTATCAGAAGTTGCCAACGCCAGGCTGTTTGTTTAAGCGTTACGTGACGCGATTGGCGGTTACTGATTTCTTCGGTTTGATATTGTTCTATGTGAATCAGTTTGCATGTGTACTTTTGAAGAAATAGGTTAGGAGGCGACTGGATAATCAGTTTTTATGGTTTTCATCCACATTTTATTTTTATTATTTTATTTTCTAAATAAAGAATGTTATCAATAAGTATCATTGATACATATTTTTACCCGACTACGTGAGAAAGAAGGGTTTTAGTTTTCAAGTGTATGTATATTTTTTTGGCTCTCTCTAGAGCCTAAATGGCTTCATGAATTTTAGCTCGTGAGGTTTCTTTAAATTAGTCTCAGTTGTTAGAGTGACACAGGGTACAACACATTTAGAAAAAAAATAAAAGTTCAGATTTTTGGGACCCAAATATTTCAGTTATTTATTTTAAGGAGTCGGGTTTTTTTGTTTTGTATTAATTTAGCTACCTATTTGGAATTACAATAAAGCTCTGTAATGGTGAAGCAAAAACATATTGTACCTAAGTCAACATTTTACTAGAAACGACTTTCGTATATACTTTTAAGCACCTTTATTCACAGTTCGGTGCTAATAGGTACACTTGAAGCTTAAATATACTTAGAAATTAATTCTAACTTTGCCCGTAAACAATGAATGGGACAAAATGCTTCCCTCCCTGTAAAAGCCACGGAACAACTGTAAATATGTCGCGGCAATGTTTTGTTGTTCCCTTAATTAATTAAAACAACAAAGTTTCAAGTACATTTCTCTTTGACAGAACGTCCTACATAATTAGGTTGCACAATAGCAACAACTTTGTAAATGACATTAAGTTACTGCGTATTCGAATCCACTTACTTTATTTAATGGGTCTTATAAATTGATGGATTAATTTGTTCTTACAAAACTCGGGTTCATTGACTTTGGCAAATACATCTAATATATCTAATGTGTATAAAAATCGCTAAAGTTTTCACTTCTTTTCATACAGTTACTAACATATTATCGATAAATGGAAAATCCCTAATCTATTTTCAACCAAAAAGGAGGAGGTTCTCATCCGACTGTATTTTTTTTTAATGTTTGTTACTGGATTACTCGCAGATGGTTGTACCAGTTTGAAAACATGTTTTTGTGTTCGGATCTGATGATGAGATCTTGGAGATTTTTTTTTTTTTTTTTTTTTTTTTTAAAAAAAAAAAAATCTCCACAACATAACTATTAACTGTTTGCATAACTAGCAATGTGGGACTGAGTCCCACATTACTAGCAATCTTGTTAACCCCTCCAGCTAAGCTCTATGGCTTGTGTTAGGAGTGGGTTCACGTCGGTAGTATAATGGGTGGGATTCGAACCCGCGACCTCGCGATTGCGAGACCGATGCCTTAGCCATTAGGCTACCGCCGCTTTTGATTGCGGAAACTCTTCAAATATTAAAGGCATACCCATAATAATTTAGCTATATTTTGTTGTAATACGTACATTTACTCTATAAAAACACCATCGAGTGAAATAGAACTGATGCTGAAAACCACAGATGACCAGCGGAACTATTCAACAATAAATATTGCGGGTTGCGATCTGAGTAGCGTGTTCGACACCTGATTCTTTGCATTCACCTCTCTCGCCTTGTACCACGCATAATGTAGGGTTCCGTAGTCCCCCGCCCCTCCCACATCCGAATAATGCGGCTTAAGAAGTGGGTTTAGTGTTGTTTTGTTTCATACTTATAACGTTATAACGCTGTTTCTCGTAAATACTTTTTTACAAATAAATAATAAAAACTGACTTCCAAAACAAATATAAGGTAACCAAAAAGCAAAAAATAATATAGGAACTATTTTTACCACGGTATTACATTTTGCTTTTTAGTTACCTTATTATTTTGGAAGTCGGTTTTTATATTTTTGTAAAAAAGTTTTTTTTATTTTAAATTTTACTGTTATCAATTTTTAATCAATTGCCGTGCCATATAAAAACTTTAAGCATTGTAACGAAAAACAATAAAATTGTGTTGTTTAGAACACTGTAAAACTGTCCCACATCACGGACTTTGCTACAAACTACAGATACCGCGATTTATGTGCGGATAGTCCGTTCACGAGTCATTGCTCCAAACTTTCCGACACCGATTAAGATTTACAACGGGACTCGTCCTAAATAACTTAAATTGTTGGAAAACCTACCGAACCTTTAGTGTTTCGTTGGATGAGACAAATTTATGAAGTCGAAACTATTTGTTTAGTGGTCAACTTTACAAGTTGGGGTTGTGCGGAATCACTAGACCATCTAAAATGTGAAACGGATATATTATGTTTTTACAAGTAAAATAAGCGACGGTAGACTAATGGCTAAGGCTCGCAATGAGGTGGTCGTGACTTCGAATCCTACCCACTATACTACTGACTTGAACTTCCTCCTAACACAAGTCATTAAGCTTAGCTGGAAGGGTTAGCAGGATTACTAGTAATGTGGGATAACAGTGACACAATACAAGGGAATTAAAGATTATTATTGTGACACCAGCGGCATTAGC
The DNA here is from genome assembly GCA_945859575.2 of Herminia tarsipennalis. NCBI lineage: Eukaryota > Metazoa > Arthropoda > Insecta > Lepidoptera > Erebidae > Herminia > Herminia tarsipennalis. The sequence continues at coordinate 10,205,639 of OX243844.2, read as the reverse complement.
ACATTTTAACCAAGACATTCTATGTAAGTTTGCTTATATAATATTTTTGGGACGAAGTTCCTTATGGCGCGTTGCGAAAGGGGGCTAAACGGAAAAATTTAAGACCAAAAGTTGTAACTTAATATTTCACAAACAGATTCCTAAATCTAAAAATGATCTGCAGAACCCCCAAACGTTTTTAAAATACCTATCTAATGATACCCCACACCATGGGGTATACCTAATTAGATGAGAAAAAAAAATCACATCCCCACTTTTCATAGGAGGTACCAAAAAATATGATTTCCATGGTTTTATTCGTTCACTTGTTCGGTGTAAGTACCTAATATGTGTATTCATGAAAAATTACAGCCTTCTAGCACTAACAGTATCTGAGCTAAGCTGCGGACGGACGGACGGACGGACATGGCAAAACTATATGGGTTCCGTTTTGCCGTGTTGGCTATGGAACCCTAAAAAACCATACAGTCGAATTGAGAACAAACCTCTTTTTGAAGTCAGTTGAAATGGTCACCCCCTCTTTGTGCCTCTGCCAGAACTTGCACAAATACTTGAACACTCTAATATCTCCTCCGTAGTTGGCGAGTCTGTTCCCGAAATTGGTTAGAAGATCATTATTATAAACATGGACTTACCTTGTCACATCCAGGTGAGGTAACAAAATCCTTGTAATAATTTCCCTCTCAATGCGTGTGATAATTGAAACACCCTTTAGAAAAGGGTTCATACGGTTTTCTGTAACATACGAGTAAGTTCATTTACATAATAACTGTAATATTGTTTCACATTAATGTTAACTATTTTGTGTAAATTGGTTCTGTAGGTAAGTTGCTCGTTTTATAGGATGATCTCATTTCATTAGTATCGTTTCTCTAGTATTATAATTTAGTTAGTATTTTTTGACGTGATAATCCATACTAATATTATAAATGTGAAAGTAACTCTGTCTGTCTGTCTGTCTGTAACGCTTTCACGCTCAAACAGCTGAACCGATTTAGATGAAATTTGGTATGGACATAGTTTGAGTCCCGGGGAAATACATAGGATAGTTGTTATCGCGATAACCGACATACACGCGGGCAGAGCCGCGGGCTGATGCTAGTGTCCTATAAATCGGTGACGGGGTGCACGTACGAAAAAGTGTCACCTAGCAACGGTCACGTTATTGCTCAGTTGCTAAGCAGTCACATAGCAACGGTTACGTTATTGATTGGTTGCTAAGCAGTAACATAGCAACGGTTACGTTATTGACTGGTTGCTAAGCGACGCATGCGCTCGGGTCTACTAAAGCTGTCACAGGCATAGTTAATAATTACAATGTCATCAATGTTTTCTTATGACGTTATCACGTAAAATTATCGTCCGTAAACCGACTTTACAGACAACTAAAAACACGGATACTTTCTATATTGATACTTTCATAATTGATGAATTTTTAATAATTTATTTCGCGAATAAAAAGGTTCATTCGCGAAATAAATAAAAAAAATCAACAATAAAACGTAATAAACAGTGTAATTCAAGCTTGATTCATGAAAAGATACAAAAAGTTCTGACTGAATCTACAGTCAGTAAAATATTCAATAGAAATTACTCATCAATATAATTTCGACGCCCGTCAAAGTATCGCCGATTAAACACTTGCGCCTTCTTCGATGGCTTACATGGCAATAAGGTCTTACAGGACGGATATTTCTAACCATAGTAAAGCTCTTTCACCACCAACATGCCTAACATAGTGTATTCAAAACTGGGCAACTATCCCACTGGTACGTCTATCCGGGTTTTACCCCAAAAATCTCAAATTGACAAAATTGATCAATTCACAACATTATTGGGGCAAAACAGGAAAGACTATTGAAAATATTTTTGATTTTCATATGTAATAAGTCGTGGTAAAGCTAAAAGGAAAACGCGATTATATCGCTCCAAAACAAACATTTTATTAACACAGTTATTACAAAACATACACGTCTTTAGTCACTTAAAGATATTCTTCTAAAAACAACAATGAGTCGTATTAACCGCACCTCCCCCAAGCTTGGCTTGCAGAGTAGGTTTTCAATTACACACGTCTCAAAACGAGAAAAGGGCGGATCTTATTGAATAGAACACGAAGCTAAGTGAATATGTGGATTAGGTTAGAGTTTGTTGCTATTGTCAGCACCTTTGTCATTATTGAATGGAGGATGGTGGGCTTAATTGGGTATGTTCTCGATTTTATTGTGATTAAGCTTGATTGCATCGGTTGTCGTGTAATAAATTAAATTGTGCTCAAAATTCGTCCAAAACATGTTTCATCTTGCCCATTATACTACCGACGTGAACCCACTCCTAACGCAAGCCATAGAGCTTAGCTGGAGGGGTTAACAGGATTGCTAGTGATGTGGGACCACAATCCTACTTATCTTTAAAAAAATAATATATTTATAATAATTTTATTTAACGACCAATTTTTTTCCATTTTGTTTCGCGTGTTTATTTAATATAATATAGGTGCAAACCACGGTGCACACGATCTCGGAAATGGCTCCAGTCGTTTTGATAAAATTAATATATGGAGAGATCAACTTTAAAAATTTCTCAGTGCTTTTGATTTTCCTAAAAAAACGTGATTTTACACTTGAATGTTTCGTTCTGACGTTTCATGAAATAAATAAATAACATACAAATACCCATGGACGTAGAGACAAGGACTGCGCCATAGCCTCACAAAATTGATCGCTCTCTAACAAGAGACAACGCTACTTAGTGAACAATACTTATCAAAGGCGGCACGAGGTTTTGCTCTTATTCACGCGTTGCAGTCAATATTTACTTTTTATTTGAAGGGGATGGCACGGTCCAGTCTATCAATGCAAATTCCCAACAAAAAAATTTAGTCTATATCTATCAATGATGTTTTAAGTAAAAAGGAACGGCAAACGAATGCACACATAGGTAATCTATATAATTAATATATTGCAATGTCACACTATTATAAAAGTCGAAAAAGTAGGAAAGAATTATATAATTGTTACGATAAAAATTTAGTCAAGTGTCTACATTTTAAGGTCCCACTTGCTGAGCGCTTGTAACCTACATATATATATATATATTACAGGTCTTAATCGCGTGAATAATTTAAGGTATTATACCTTAGTTAATACTCAACGTTTCGACCGTATTGTAACGGCCGTGGTCACGGGTAGACTCAGTCTACAGGTTTAGTCGGGCAATAAACAAGGTATTTCAGCTTAAATTATTCACACAAATATATATATTTTCATAATGTGTACAAAGCGCGAAAGATTATCAAAATCTATTAACACCTTTTTACTTTAAAGAGCTTGTTGTTAAATGTTAATTCCTATAAAAATATTTTAGTCTTTGTCAAGTCGAATCTTTTCTATGTTTGCAACCATACCCTTCTGCCCTTTAACTAACAATGTTGCAAATATCTGATGTCAGTGATGACCTATTGAACTTATGAAATAAACTTACAACTGATTTAAAGTACATTTGATCGTTAGTCTTGTCTAAGAGTTAGTGTAATGGCTTTAAATATACGATGTAATTTGTTTTATGTGTCATGCTTCTACTGAGTTGTTTAGAACAAAAGTTAGGCTTGTGCAATTGGGTATGTTGTACTCAGATGGATTTGCTTGTTGCTCGATTAGTTATTCACCATTTCATTTGGTTATGTTATTGTGACTTGGGGAAGCGTCGTATTCGGCAGTGATTATGATTGTGAATATTTATTAATGGGATTGAATAGTTGTTTAAACCTTTTTGGTCATCATTGTTGGTTTGTTCGTGGTTTTGTGAGATATAATTATACAATTTCAGATTTGATTAAATAGCTTATTAAATAGGTTTTCATTGCTAAAAAGCTTTTTTAAGGACTGTCAATTACTGTCGAAGCAAAAATCTAATAATCAGAACAAATTATTAGACTGAAGTCCGATCAAAGCGGATATCAGCTGATCAGATAAAAAAACGTAGGTAGTAGAAAATATTTAACTGAAGGACTTTCATAGCAAAAATCAACCAGGTCATCTTTTAAAAGAAATTGGACAAAGGCTTTAAGTAACCGGACATTAAGAGTTGGAATAAGTTCGAGTATTGAGAAATTAAATAATAACTATTAAAATAAATACTAATCGTTACTAAACTTAAAGTTAACGGTTTTGGGACTAGGGTAATAATCATTATTATTACTTAAGTCTTAAACACTTAACATTCACAGTAAGTCACAATGTAAAATGTGACTTACGAAGGCTCTCGAAGGTAATAAAATAGCACTTATTTAGTACATTTGGAAAGCGCGTGTCGTGCAAACGAGGCACACTTAATTTTGTTAAACTATGGCTGGAAGCAACATTATAATAATGTTCTAATGGAGTTGAATTTATTCTGCTATTTCGTTGATTATCGTTGCGGCTAAGCTAGTTTGACAAAATTAACTGAATTCATTTGTTTCACAACACATGTTCCACTGAACTCTTCTTAATGTTAACCTTTTGACTGTCACGTCAATAACAAAAATTCGTGATCCCCATGTCACGTTATGTAAAAATGTACCATTTTTGACGTGTCATACCGTCGGTGGCGTCGTTAGCACGTTTTCATTTGACGTCCATACACGTCCCAGGCGGTCAAAAGTACTGGTACAACCGTAAAAATTATACTTATCATTGACAGGTACTACATCAAAAAACGTGATAAGATTCTAGGTTTTGACCTGACGTGATAAAGCATTATAAACCGATGACCGGGTGCACGCACGAAAAACCTCACGTTATGTACTCGTTGCTAAGCAACGCGAATGGAATTGGCAGCGACATGCGATAAAATTGGAACTAACGTTATTGACTGTTTGCTAAGCAACGCGAATGACGATATGCCATCAATGTTTTCTTAAGAGGTTATCACATAAAATTATCGTCCGTAAACCGACTTTACAGACAACTATTTATTTTTAAAGACAACCTGCGCATTTTGAAATAAGTCCTGTGTTGCGGAAAATTTTACAAACATACAAATTATAGACAAAGTACACCTAGACTCGGCACAACAATTTGTACGTCGCACGAAGTGGTGTCCCGTGTGGGAATCAAATCCCCATGAGTTCGGTCCTTACAAGGTAGTGCATACGAATGGTACCAACTCAGCAGAAAAGCAAATGTTAATGGCACTTACGCCCTTTTGTTGAGAAACGCAGTTTTTCGGCAATAACTCAATGAAGGTATATCCGATCATGTCCCAAATAATTTTAGTTTTATATATATACCGTTTTGTTTTTTTTCATATATATTTGAATTATTTCCAAAAATATTTACTTAATCATAAAAGTTGATTAAAAACCTTAGAATGTTTTTAAAAGACAAACGTTGATGTTCGCTGAGAAAAACCAGCTTCTGTTACATGTATGGAGTGTCCTCCCCCCCTAAAAATATTTATCATTATTATTTAGCTATCAAACATACTTAGTTTGATACTACAAGACACCTTTTCACCAAATCTCATCAATATTCATTGAGTAGTCTTTCAGTAAAATGCCTGTGACAAACGGACGGATAGACAGACAGACAGACAAACGGACATGGCGAAACTATTAGGGTTTCGTTTTTGCCATTTTGTCTACGCAACCCCAAAAATCGTCTCTTTACAAAGGGTATTGTTTATACTTAAAGCCTGTTGTTCTTAACCTCATCTCTATTATCATTACACTAGTTGGCAATAACGTTTGCGTACATTTCCCTTCGGCCCCAAGCTGCCCAGTCCACTTGCCATACAATGTAACGGCGCGGCGCAGTACAGACTAGTCTTTATGCCTTATTCATACGTAAGGCTAAGGCCCAGGGGTGCCACTAAAGAATATTTCACATAATAGCTTTGTTAGTTTCTGAAGTTTAACGATGCTAACTTAAATATTCTAATGGACTAGTGTAATTTTATGTGGTGTAACTGTTTATTAGGTACGAAACAATACGGTATTTTATTAATAATTATATTTTTATATACACTTATACGATTATACATATATTTGTTTAATATGACATGGGATTATTTTAGTTTAAAGAATATTAATAATTAAAAATCTTTATACACTCAGGAAGCAAAATACTACACTTGTAAAAAGTCGATTCTACGTTAACATGTACTTTTCGCAAACAATAGGTAAAGCTGGAGTAAAGAACAGGCAATAAAAACTAGCGGCCACTCTTTTCAAATTGCCATTGTTCACAATGTTTCTTTGTTTTAAGGTGCTGTCACCATAATATTATACACCATATTAGAGGACAGGAGTACACGAGATTGGATATATCAGCCTCAATGGGCACAACATAGTAAGAGCATCCACTTACAATGTAAAAACTTCATGTGCTTAAATATTGGCCAATTCACTACTACTTATTAAATAAGTATACATGTTTTGCAAAAGAAAGAAAAGAATGGCCTTAATTTCAATTAATTAAGACGTTCGTAATCTAACATATAAATAGATGAATATTCGATTTATTTCGTCCTACGCTCCTGCGCACTGTAAAGTATGTTGTGCCTCACTCAACATACTAAAAATAAACTTTTCATGAAAACATAATTCATTTTTAATATAGTTAAATTAAGGCATTACTTTTATGCCACCCATTATAATGTGTAGGTATATCCAATTGTGGAGTATTAAATATTAGATATATTTCGGGACTTAATCGCGTGAATTATATAAAGGTACGAACTTTTTATTTACCCGACGTTTCGATCGAATTGCACCGATCGTGATCACGGGTCGACTGAGTATTAAATAGGTTTTTTTAATATATATTTTCTGAAAAAATCTTTTAAAAATATTATTTTTAACCATGTTTTATAAAAACATGGTTAAAAACAAGAGGCAACCCTAACTGTAAACCAAAGCGCTGTCCATCAAGTGTCTACGCTGATTGCTGAGGAAATTAATCACAATAGAGGAGTAGCCGAGCTATACCTTTGTTATCCTGCCTTTTTTCTGTCCTATCCTACAACCCATATTTCATTGTTAGTTTTATAATAATAGGATCACTTTCCGAGTTAAAGAATTAAAATTACAGTGGTTGTTATAGCCGTCGCTGAGTAGGTATAATTATGCAAAAGGGTTTTGAAAGGTTTTATGTTCTTTGAAACTTGTATGAATAATAGTAGCTGCCCGCGACTCATTCTTCATCTGCATAATTATATTATAATATTTTGGGCAATTTATACAATGCCCTTGTAAATTATAACCTACTATCTGTCCCGGCGAACTTCGTATCGACTCGTTTTTTTTTTCCTTATTTTTTTTTTTAGTTCTTCTACTTAATATTATAAAACAAAAAAAAGAATGATTGAAATCGGTAAAGTCGCTTTGCTTGAAATAGAAATTTATTTTTATACATATAGATGTTTGATTCAGTTAATCTATATATATAAAAATTAAACCCGTTTTCCGTTGTCTCGATATAGCATGAAAACGGCTTGACCGATTTGGCTGATTTTTTTTTTGTAGTTTTCTAATACTCTGTACAAGGTTCTTACGGAATAAATATTATAAAAATCTCTCAGAAAGATTGAAAAATATACTTTTAATTTTCCGGCTTAAGAATAGTACCACCCCATCTCTTCCCGTGGGTGTCGTCAAGGCGACTAAGGGATTTCACTCCGGAGAACGGGCAGCAGCGTCCTCTGCGTACTTAAAGCTTTACTGCGATCGCCAACCCGCTCGCCAAGCGTGGCGATTATGGCAATTACCCCCAGGATCTACATACCAGTAGGTTCTACTGGGGAGACCCGTGCCCAGCAGTGGGCCATCATATGGGTTGATATGTGTATGTATGTATGTAAAAAAAGCGCGTTACGAATGTCAACATCATTCAATTTAAAACAAAAAACTCTGTGGTGATCTATGACACCACAGACATAACCGCGCTAACAAATGTCAAATGGAGGATATTATAGATTCCAGTTCAAATTGAATAGGTACATAAGATAGGTCAGCTATACAAAATAAAGTAGTGCATCAAATTTACGCTAAGGCGGTACGAAGTTCGCCGAGTCAGCTAGTATGCTATAAAACTACTGTACAGTTTCTTCCAATTCAGTTAAGTAGTTTTTGCATGAAGGAGTGTTCCCCCCACAAATTCTCGGCTTAAAATAATTTTAGACAAATAAATATTCCTTGTTTTCATTAAAATTCCTTTATTTTTTTATTTAATGAGGCATTTATGAGATTCGCATGTAATTTAAATAGTTAATGCAGTTCTGGTTAATAGTCACATTCCATTAGCGATGTCGTGCGTAAATCGGAATGCATCATCATTTACTGTGTTACCATAGGTAGTTTGCATGTTTAAACTATCTGTGTTTTGTATCTCTCTTTAGTACCTACCTATGTAAATGTAACTTAGGTAGGTAGGTTAGGTAATCCATTTTAAACCATCCTAGTGAGACCAAATACGGGAACTGGTTGAAATTACCTAACAAAAAGATTTGTTGAAAACTTTGAACAATTAAATGAAGTAATATAATAATAATTATAATATCTTGGGACAATTCACACAACGCCACCTGTTCCCAAACTAAGCAGAGCTTGTACTATGGAAACCAGACTACCGATAAACATACTTATATATTTCTAAATACAAACATATTATAGACTTGCTGTCCCGCGCAACTTCGTATGCGTAAATTTTCCCCGTTTTTGCAACATTTTTCTTTGCTGCTCCGCTCCTATTAGTCGTAGCGTGATGTTATATAGCCTATAGCATTCCTCGATAAATGGGCTATCCAACAGTAAAATATTTTTTTAATTCAGATTTGTAGTTCCTGAGATTACCGCGTTCAAACAAACAAACACTTCAGCACCCAAACACAGAATAAACCATCGTGCTCATCGCACAAAGTTTTATTCTGGGTAAGGATCGAACCCACGAGCTCTTGCATAGCAATCGGATACACTCCCACCGCGCCGTTAATTAGGCATCAGTTTTTTTTAAAGTTTCAATTAAGGAACAGTTCGGCGAACAAAGTTTGCTTTTACATTTCATAGTTCATTTTTGGAACTATACGTTCATATTCGGTTTGCGATACCATCGTATAAACTATGCCAAAGTTTATCGCCGTGTAGCATTTATCGGGCAAATGGAGTTACCAGTTGTATATCGTGAAAACTTTCGTTATTTGTTTTGTTTCTATCGGTTATGATATTAGTTCCGAATGTTGCTGTGGTGTAAGTAATAATTGATTGCGTACATGTCGATCTTAACTAAGTTTGTATCAATTCATATTATAAAATACTAGCTGTCCCGCGCAACTTCGTCTGCGTAATTTTTCCCCGTTTTTGTAACATTTCTTCGTGGTTGTAGCGTGGTATTATATAGCCTATAGCCTTCCTCGATAGATGGGCTACCCAACAGTAAAAGAATTCAATTCGGGTCAGTAGTTCCTGAGATTACCGCGTTCAAACAAACAAACTCTTCAGCTTTATAATATGAGTATAGATTTATTAGAATCAAATTCCCCCCCACCTACCAGATAAATGTGTGTTTTGAGATGTAAAAAAAATCGGGGTAGTAGTATATATAATTAAATTAAGGAAAGGAAAACTATCACAGCTAGTTAGCTGTCTCAAGACTACTTAGGCTTTACAAGTTTACGACTAACAGCAGACCAAGTGAAAAGTAAAAAAATTTTCATTCAAATTCCATTGTAAAATACTTATAATAATAATATCTTGGGACAACTCACACAACGCCGTCTGATCCCAAACTAAGCAAAGCATGTACTATGGAAACCAGACAACTGATAAACATACTTAAACATTCCTATATACATACATATTATAGATAAATAACACCCAGACACAGAATAAACCATCGTGCTCACATAGTTTTATCCTGGGTGAGGATAGAACCCACGACCTCCGGCTTAGCAGTCAGAGTCACTAACCACTAGACCAACTGGCCAGTCATACATTAGTAGTATGAAACAAAAACAAGAGAAAATTCACTTTTTATACCGCCTTTTTGTTCTGGGTAGCTACGGAACCCGACATTGTGCGTGGCAGAATATGCTCTTGCCCGGTTGTTTAAATAAGGCATTTTACTTCTATTGTTGTGATGAATCTTGATAATATTTAAATTTTAGTTTGGTTATTGTATATTTAGTCTCAAAGTGGGTGTTTACTACAATGTATAAATCTCAACATTTGTATTTGTCATCATTAATAGTGTAGCCATTCCTTATTAGTCTTTAAGGAACCTTCACTCTGTGTGTGAGTGGGCTACTTGAAATATTGTACCGCGATATTTTTTAACAATATTTTTTACTGGTATTTATACGACTTCCGTAAACATAAGAATTGAAGACTAAAATGGGCTATATTTTTCTTGTTTATGTGCAATTGGATTTAATAACAATAATACATTTATTTCAGACTAGCTGACCCGTAAACTTCGTATGCGTAAATTTTCCCCGTTTTGGTAACATTTTTCATTGCTGCTTCGCTCCTATTGATCGTAGCGTGATGTTATATAGCCTTCCTCGATAAATGGGCTAACCAACAGAATAATATTTTTTCAATTCGGATCGCAAGTTCCTGTAGCCATAGCCGAAAAAACTGCGCTTCTCAACAAAAAGATGTAAGTGCCATGAACAGACGCTCTTCTTCTTAAGCTTTTTTTCACATCGTATTTTTTCATGTAGTGCATTTATTTGTAATAATGGCTGCGGAACCCAACATTGAGGATAGTCCGATATGCTCTTGCCTGGTTTTTTGTATCTGTACACTGGGCCGCTAATCTTAATTCTATACTAATGTTATAAAGCTGAAGAGTTTGATTGTTTGAACGCGATAATCTCAGGAGCTACTAGTCCGAATTCACAAATTATTTTAGTGTTGGATAGCCCATTTATCGAGGAAGGCTATAGGCTTTATAGCATCACGCTACGACCAGTAGGAGCAGCAATGAAATATGTTGCAAAAACGAGGAAAAATTACGCATGCAAAGTTGCTCGGGTCAGCTAGTAATATTTTAAAGCTAAAAATTTTGTTTGTCTGAACGCGGTAAACTCAGAAAGTTCTGGTTCGAAAATAAAAATTATTTTAGTGTTGGATAGCCCATTAATCGAGGAAGACTATAGGCATATAATATGTATATACATAACATCAGGCTACGACCATAAGGAGCTAAACATGAATGAAAAATGTTGCAAAGACGGGGAAAAATGACGCAGACGCAGTGGTGCGGGTTTGCAGCTGCATAGTTTCTATCTTTGATTTCTAGATACGACACGCTTCGTTTTCTTTCTCTTTCTACTTTTTAGATTAAATAGAATAAACTGGACTCGCCCTACATTTAATTAGAACACATTCTATGATTGGGTTTTGTTTTATGCATTGTAATACAAACTCCAACACTGATTGCATAAAATATGTATGTACCTTCCATTTACAAAATCGTGATTAATAGCTACCGCGAGTTATCTGGAACAGTCTCTCAGTAGCTGGTCATGATTGTAAAACAAAGTAACGTTTACAATGGTAATGAGCCGCCTCATTGACCTGAGGGTGAGCACGACTTTGGATCATTAATCGTTCGAAGCTCCTGTAGCAAGGTTTCTGATCTTTCTTCTTTCAATGAATATTTGCAGTATTTTGGTTGCAATAGCTGTTGGGGAGTTATTAACCGTGCGAATAAAGGATCGAAAAATTGTGTACCGCAACGTACTGCTTACAATTTAATGCACTAAATCTATTTTGTTAGGTTTGGTTAGAACCGTAACTCCATGCGCACGAAGCGAGCGAGCGAAGAGAGCGTGCCGCGGTAGCGGCATTCCAGTGGTTTCGCTCACTTCAGTCCTTCGCCCACTTAGTATTTTAGTACGACAAATTAGTAATTTTGACACCCGTCGTTTGAATTTATATTCGCTAGTTATACTATCCTTATTTTATTTATTTACTAGCTGACCCGCGCAAATTTGTATGCGCCACTTTTCCCCAATATTGATAAATGAGCTATCTAATACTAATAATCAAATCAAATCACAAATAATCTTTCAATTTGAACCAGTAGTTCCAGAGGGCATTGCGTTTAACCAAACAAACAAACTCTTCAGCTATATAATATGTATATTAGTATAGATATCGAAGGAATTCGTAGCTTGTGACTCATTGGCAATGTTCAATAGGTACATGAGTGACCGTTGTTTGTAAAAGTATCCCACCAACCTATGCCTCACGATAATGATAAAAACCGCCCCAAGTAATCAATTCAAAAAATAATTTTAACAAATCTGAGTGTTATCCTATACAAACGTTTTTTTTTTTGTAATTGAACATCACCAAAGGAGGTCATGAACTTATTTAAACGCATGCATAAATACATATTTGACAACCAATTAATATGTCAATCCCTTTTTATTACTGACACTATACTATATTTTTTAAATGTAAAATATGCGATTATCCAAATATTGTGGATATATCTTGTCGATTCAAAACCTTTATTTTAATATGTTCTTTATTTTGAGGGGAGAGTTTACCATATCGACGGAATAAACATTATATGGTTGACAGGTACGAAACCCATATACATTTTGTATGGGAATATTATTTTCTTTTATTTTATTTTTTGTCAATTTTCCAATATTTTTAATGCCTTATATCCTATTCCGGATGAAGACAAATCTAAAAACACAAAAATCATACAAATTAATCCAGCCGTTCTTGAGTTATAAGTAGTGTAACTAACACGACTTTGTTTTATATATATATACCTATATATATATATATATATATATATATATATATATATATATATTTATATAGATATATATAGATAGATTAACCTCACCAGAAGAATACCTACTGTTTTTATAAAAATGTAGTATATAATTTAAAAAGTGGAGTTCGCCATCATTTTTGTTTTGTTAACTTACTTAGGAATGTAAAATGTAGAGTCAAACAATTCTGTCGACTACCTGCCCCCTAGAAGGGAGGATAGGATGGGAGCGCAAAACTGTGAATCTCATTTTAAACATTTTCATATTTGCGATTTTATTTATTCGATTAGCGTTTAAGGAAACAATTACACACAACGTAATGGGGCCACTTATCTAAAGGAATAATAGTGGACAGAATTAACAATACTATTGAGTACTTATGACTCAAGTTGATTATCGTTGGAGTATTCGGGATAATCCGCAATATTCTATAATTTACTCCAAATCACAAAACAAATCAAGGTGAACGCCTTGTTGATAGCTTTACTACATCAATTATATAAAACATTTTGATATTACGACTACAATAAATCCTTGACAGTGTCCATATAAGTTCACAACGGTCGGTAGTGATGGTGAATCATCCACATATTTGTAAAGGTCACACATTTTTTGTTCGACTTTACTCATCTAATAGTTATTGTTGTTCGTAGTATGTTAAAAAAGAAAGAAAAAAACTTCGACATTCCTCATCTGTAGTGTAGCTACCTACATGTCATTACCATGGTATGTAGCAGATACCTATCTACTTACCTGAATATGAAATACAGAAATTTAGATAAATATAAAAGTCTACAAGCAGAATTCACAATACCACAAAAAAATACGTCTAGAATAAAAATACTACTTCCTACTAGTATTATAAATCCAAAAGTTTATGATGTTTGTCACTCTTCCATGCATAATTTAATTAACAGATTTATATAATATTTTACAGTAATGTCGTTTATACATCAAACTTAACGCGGACCGAAACCGAAGCCGCGGGAAAATACCAGTAAACACAATAATTCTCAGGTATAAACTCCTCATGTTTACATACACACCAAGCAAGTTAAATGCCACACAGCCGTTACCATTCACATAATATTATGTCAACACCGCCTTTGACCGACGAATAGTGAGTCATTACCATCCTTGAGATACCTTAGCGGTCAATTTCCTCACAATTATTACTTCAATTTGCTTATAATGTGTCTGTCATGTTAATTTTTCTGATCGTATGCTTTCTTAAGTTACTACCAATATACTAGTTTGGTAAACTATATTTTAATGCCTCGGTGGCCAAAGAGAATGCGTGCGACAAATTGTGCTAGATGTTGTTCGATTTGATCCCCACATGGGGCACCACTTTCCGCGTCTAGTACATAGTACACCCTACTATGTATCCAAGATAATATTTGTAAAGTCTCCTGCCTTAAAGATTATATCTTCGTTGGAGAATTATCTTTAAAAAAATCTATGGATGCTTAATAACAAATGATCAGTTACGATTCATTTGATTAAATACGGTATGAAAACTTCGCGAAAGTTAAGTTTTAAGAGCCACGGATCACATTTGAAGCGGGTGGCGCTAGCCTTATGGCTAAGGCATCGGAGTTCGAATCCTACCGACACGTGAACCCACTCCTAACACAAACCATTGAGCTTAGCCGGAGGGGTTAACAAGATTGCTAGTAATGTGGGTCCAAAATCCCACATTACTAGTTATCTTTAAAAAAAATGTATACGAAGAATTTACGCCCAGCAACCAACCAATCATCATTTGTGATGACGTGCCAATTTTTTCCCTTCGAAATCATGCCAATACAAAGAAAAATCAGCTAACAGCTCGATCAAAAAGAAAATTATCACATAAATACCTCTACAAGATCCACAACAGCTTAATTTAACCCTATTTCATTATTATGTTGGTGAAATCAATATTTACACACACAATGTGCTAAACTATGAATATTAGCACTTGTTATTTGACAAGCATTACTTAGTTGTAAAGTTTAGTCAGGAATTAGAAAGTTTTATTTGTACTTCGATCTTCTTTCTGAAGCATGTGATGTAAGTTACTTAGATCTTATGATGAAATAATAAGTTTGCGTTATAGGAGGCTGAAAATATAAAAAGTGACACCGAAGAAGCTCCTATGAAACTTTTGAGTTGCCTCTGTGGCGCGGTGGGATTGTATCCAATTGGGATCAATCCGGTTCGATCCCCACCCAGGATAAAAGATTTGTGTGATAAGCACGATGGTTTATTCTGTGTCTGGGTGTTCTTTATCTATATCATGTATGTATTTAGAAATATATAAGTATGTTTATCAGTTGTCTGGTTTCCATAGTACAAGCTCTGCTTAGTTTGGGATTAGATAGCGTTGTGTGAGTTGTCCCAAGATATTTATTATTATTTGAGTTACCTAAAGGAAATATTCATTATAACAGAGTGCAAACTGCGGCAGTGACATGTTTTCTAATTATTGTACCAACGAGTTCCGATATTAGAAGTTATTAATATTAAAATGTTTGGTTTTTCTTTGATATAAAGTTCGTAATCAAACTAAAAGTTTACACCTTCATCATGTTAACATTAGTATAAAATTCGTAGTTCATGGTTGTCTGTTGAACTTAGCTTAGCACGGCCGTTGCAATATGGTCGAAACGTCGGGCAATAAAACAAAGGTATTTAGCCTTAAAATAAAATATTTACGCGATTAAGACCCGTAGCTTATAAAATTCTATAATTAGCTATGGAAAGTAAGACGGGTTTTGATATGTATCAAATGAGTTCTTGCAAATGACTATACCTAATATAATTTCTACATATTTTATTGGTAGAAAGTATAGACCAATCCGTCTTGAACTAATATGGTCTGGGAATAAAAAAGAAAACAAAAAAATATATTTATTTTCAGTACAGAAAATGAGACTTGACTTAACAAAGCTACAGTAAAACAAAGAATCAATATTGAAAGCGTGTTAAAATAGGTTAAAATATCGGTTTAGCTTCAGAACATTAACATCCCGCGCTGATTGCAAATGGAGCCTATCATTATAAAGCTGCTGCATCAATCTTACTTCAACAACATTGTAAGTAACTCGTCTGTCATCGTTTACCGTACATCTTAGTAGACACTCTATCCGTTTCCAGTCTTCAAAGTTTATGTCCAATGTTTATTTATACAGCGTTAATTGCACTAGTTCTTCGTACCCACGTGTTGATGTCAGTTCGCAGTAATGCCGGTCCAGCAATGTTTAAATGCTCTATATTATGGGTATAAGTAATCTTTAATCCTTTGAGAGTTCTTTGATTTTTCTGTTTGATGTTTTAATTTTTGGTTGTAAACTTACGATATTCATACGTATACCTACCTATGTTGCCCTTGGAAGCATTCGTCTTATTCAATATTTCGGTCTCACTTTTTCCTTTTGCACTTTTCACGGCAGTCGTTTTTGACAATTCTTAAAAAGAGGCTAATTTGACTTGTGTATGTTCCTCTAAAGTTTCATAATCTGTCTTGAAGACCGATACTTAGTAGGTACTCGTATTTCTGGATAAATTGTGTTACAGTCGCGTACTAGACGTTACAGGTTTTTTTCACATTGTTTACTACAAATTGTGGTGCTATATTTTGAATTTGGTGTCAAAATATAACCTTTTCTTTGCTCTGGAGTCATCATCATCAGCCTATCGCCGTCCACTGCTGGACATAGGCCTCTCCAATTGCACGCCACTTTGTTCTATCTTCGGCTTCTCTGGAGTACTATTACTCAAATGTAACTTAACTTCTAAAGAAATTTCAGGAGTAAATTATTCACATTATGTGTGTTGAACCAATAAGCTCATCGTAAATATTATAAATATTTTTTTTGGAAATGTTAAAACAGAGACTGTACGCTTTTTTGGATTCTTTTTTGGAAAAGTGGTATAAGTACCGCTTTAAGCAGCTAAAAGCCGGCAGTACGCCGGACTAGAGCAGAATCATAATGCACCTCTTAATACCGTTTTGCACCATCACATCGAATTACGTTCCTACAGCAATTTCACGGCTCCTCTGATGCTAAATTAATTAAGAACGAAGTAGAACTCACAATTTTATGACGCCGTAACTTATCTAGTTCATAAAAATATTTAGATTGGTTGTTTAAGGTGAAATATGCCGTAAAGAGTGAAAGAGATATTGTATGTACTATTCAAATTAAAACTAACAAACTATATGTGTTTTATTAAGTAAGAAGTAATGAATAAATTATTAATTCATTTATTGTAATGTTGACAATTTATTTATGAAAAAAATGATCGTTGCAATGTTCACCTTATTAGACTAAACCGAATATGGACATCATGTAATTAAAATGTGCAGCTTTTGCACATTTTAATTACTTAAGTAAGCTGTACTGTGATTTATATCAATCATTCTCATTATTTATGTGTAAATTTATTAATTCGAATAACAGAAGAAAAATAATTCTATCTTTTAATATGATCTTCCACAAATTAACACAATGATATTTCTTTAATCCTTTAAAAATATTTGAGAAACGCATCTCTTTTGTTCTAAGATCTTCATCATTTGCCTCAGAGCTTAATTTTGTCGTAATTAATTATGCAATAGGCGGCACATTGGGACTAGTAATGCTCCAATATGTATTCATGGCTCCGACTTCATTAGCCACTTGCCTCCCAAAGGCACTTTTCAACGTAGATACTCTTATAAATTTAATACAATTGTTGCGTCCAGGAGCTAAAAAAAACCCGCTTAATATTATTTAGAAATATCATAAAATTCAAAATTCTTTATTCACTTAAGATGCAAAACAACACTGGTGCTACGTCGGGATTCTACATGTACATGTAATGCCAAGTTCGCAATCAATAGGTAAATCCGGAGAAAATAACCTGATAATAAAAACTCACGGCCACTCTTTTCAAATTGCCAATTTTATAATGTTAGAATGTTTATAAACTTGATATGGGGGTATAATTGGGAATGTTGAAGATTTTGTGATGCATACGGGACTTCAGGGTTTTTTGTAAAGGTGCGATCTATGTAATGCCTAAAATTAGACATAGAGACAAACATTGGGAGCGTCGTAAATAAATTTTACTTTCATAAGAACGTTAGCAAGCCATTCTATGTAATGACTAACTCATTTCAACTGACCTTTTTTGCTATACGACTCACGATTGCGTCCATAAAAGGCTATGTCCAGATAACTTTATTCCACATAATGCGTCCTCATCCCTTTGAAAAGGAAAGTTGTATAACATTTTTTGAGATCGCTTCCCTTTTAAGGATACTTCCAGTACTTTTTATTGCAGAAATGGATGCGAAAAGGAATGCTCCTGGACAATATCAAAGGGTTCGCCGACTTTATGGGTGCATATTTTTTATTTAAACGCTTGAAGCGTAGCTATAAATTGCTAGAGAGGCTGTCCACCCTATGAATTATGCATCAGCGTATCTATTGAATGAGGAGCGCAATTTAAGGAAATCCATTAATTTTAAATTATCATAACTCATACGGAATGATTCCAGAGCAGATTCCAGAATAAGTAGGTGATGTTTGATTTAAAGGGCAAACACCTTTTCTTGTGGTATTCCAAGTAATTAATGTCCGCCGTCTCAGTGACCGAAGCCCAATAAAAACACGTCCGAAATCGCCTCCCGCATTTAAGTTCCAAGTTCAAATTAAACCCGTCGGGCGGTCGGTCGTCCTGCAGGGCTCGCACTCTCGCGGTCCTCGTCGGGTCGACGCAGTGCGCCGGCGCCGATGTTTCCGATCGGACGATTGGATAGCGACTTGTACGCGCGTGCGCGCTGCGAAATTACCGCAAATATATTTACACTCGCGTTTGTGAAAAGTGTTCTCTGTTTCTTTGCACAAGTGTCGTATTGAATTTATAAAGTGTCGTAAATTTATAAAGCAGTGTTTTCTTTCATGGTGCAGTTTTGTTGTGTGTCACTCGTGCAAATTTCATGAATGTGTGCTATTACTGTAACCAGTTTAGAACTCAATTGCTTTGTGTCTAGGTATACTGACGGTATCTTACTTAATTAAAGTTCAACGACCTTTTTGATCTTAACTCCAACCACCATACAGTTTTCCTAAAATAAGGTTGAAAACAAATTACTTTGTAATAATTACTGGAAGCATGATTCAATTTGAAACTGCTGTCGAATAATGATCTAATCGACACCCACTTACGCATGAATAGTCAAGTTCTCGCAATATATCATTGCGATATTAATTCATTATTGCAATACCCAGCTTTATTTCGAAGCTTCAAATATCTGCCTACGTCTAGATCTGAGAATTAGCTGCGGGATTCAACGGACGTGTTTCCAGGAAGCCATTACCTTCTTATGACAATGACTTTATTTCATAAACAGCGGTCTCTTGCATTTGTAACTGACCCCCATAATGAACTATAACTGTTTCTTTATTGGTTGTCCCACTTGTCCCTTCGATAGTTATTACGTTTACCGTTTTATTAACCCTCGACACAATAAGAGGGTTATTACTACTATACTTTACAGCCAAGTCTGTAAAAATTAGTAAGTTTTTGTAATAGTAGACCTATTTGTTCTGAATCTCCAAAATTTTAATCAGGAGTAGTTCTTTGCTTTGTTTCCCAAAGATGCGCTGAATCATTTTCATTGTCAATAGTATTTATGCGTTCACCAATCAGGAATTCTTAATCGATGTTGATATTTCAGTCTTCAAATATGTACGCTTTATTAAATCTGTATTATGCTGATTTAACATTGTGTAATTTGTTAATCTGATATGAATCAACGATATCTTTTGTTTATTTTGCACTTATTTGTTTTCCTTTGCGTTTCATTATGGCTCCGTTACTTACAAACTGTATTAGTACAGTCACCTTGTTACTAGTATTAATCATTGACAGACAGGTTATTGCATGATATCTGTTCTATACTTTCAATTTACGATATTGTATATCAAGCTATAAGGAGACTATAGGAGACGATATTATAGTGATTTCTGGACAAAAGGAAACTTCTGCGAATATTCGTGAAATATCGAGCAAGATCACCCCGTTCGATAGCGAAGGGTATATTATTATAGGTACGGAAAAAAGAGCTTCGCTCGATGATTTTGTTTTTAACAAAACGTTTCTTTAAAAGTTTAGGTAATTTGGCGTATGTGCCGACACAAATATGCCAGCGAAATCAATATGTGGTTTCTTTACACGAATTTTAATTACCTTCCGAGATCAACTGTCTAATTGGACTGCAGTCTGATAGCTCTTAACATTAACGATTTGTCCATAAACCATGTGGAATGCCTCGACTATAGTAATTACAGTGAATTGTCTTTACATTTTTACGACTTATTAGCATTTTACAAACAAGATTTCGTCAAGGCTTCATCCATGTTACAAAAAAAAACAGTCTCTTCTTACGTAAGCAATTTTGGGCTTTTCCAGATATATCCATACTAAAATTAACTATTTATTAGTGAAAATGTGTCAAAATTAGAATCCAATTAACATTGTAACAGTTTTGGTTTAAATATTTTGTTCAAACCGTTCCTGACACATAATCTAATCGAACAAACATAAATATTTATAATTTTAGGGAAATGGCCCAATATGTTTCTTTTATTTTATTCGTGGTGACGATTTAGGCATATAATTCAAAAGCGTTTCAGGTAAAATCGATTTACTCGTTGTTCACCAAAGAAATGGTCCATCTGAGATAAAATTTATTTTATTTGGTGATTCATAACATTGGTCTACGTACAAATATAGGGACATCATTTATCAATTAATTGGCATCATCAATTCGGATAGCAATAAAGATGCCTAAATGGCCAATTTATCGAATATTGGGATTTGTTACAATTGTATTCTGTTCTCGTAACTTCATTGAATGTACACGACTTAGCAAATAAAATACCAACCTTATTCAGTCATGGATTTAGGATCTCGGTTGTTTCCAGGTACAATAATTTACTTGTTATGATTGTTAGACATTTTTTTTTACTTTCAGCATCCCTATCATAGAATAATTTTGGTAGCGGTGCAGGTTCTATGACTATTGTATCGTTATGTGTTGAGGGTACGTTCTACAATTATAAAGGTATTTAGTACATAAATTGCACAAAAGGTGTTTAGGTAGATGAATCTCCCATCTATTTTTTTCCTTATTTTTTCATAAAAAATGTTCTATCGTAAAGGTTTACGTAGCCTGCACCTTTTACGACTTGCACATTATCTATGCTATTGCTCCGTTAATACCTTCAAGATTATAGTACACAATAATCTTGTGTATACCAAAATATGACTAAGAAGAAACTGTTGAAATGGTACTCGAATTCGCACTCACTTTCTGATAAAAGAGTGTGTGTGAGCCCTTTATGATATTTATGATATATAGAGATATAACGTACCTATGTGTATGTCTGACTTGCACTTGGCCGGTTTTTTCTCATTAACTTGTAACTTGTAATGCGAGAGCTAATCGTATGCAAAATCGTTGGCTCATGTTTATAAAATGCCTTGTGTAGACATTCTATAAGGTATTCTTCCTTCTACCTATATAGATAGACCACGTGAGTTACATGTCTAATCAATATACAGCACAAATGGTTTATCTGTTTAGCAGATGGTTTATCATTAAATAGCACAAATGATTTATCTACTTAGGTCTTAATACCTGCTTTTCAACTGTGTGTTGACTGATTTACATATACATACATACATATCAACCCATATGATGTCCCACTGCTGGGCACGGGTCTCCCCAATACCCTGGGGGTAATTGCCATAATCGCCACGCTTGGCGAGCGGGTTGGCGTAAGGCTTTAAAGTACGCAGAGGACGCTGCTGCCCGCCCTCTGGTGGTAAATCCCTTAGTCGCCTTGACGACACCCACGGGAAGTGATGGGGTGGTACTATTCTTAAGCCGGTACCACACGGCCGTACGTGTTGACTGATTTGACCCTATTAAATTAACTACCCACCCAAACACTAACCCAAATTACATTAACTTGGTGTATTGAAACGATATATTATGATTCTAAAAGGTTAAAGAAGGTACCGTCGGAATTTGTCATAAAAGAAACTATAGACGTTAAAATAAATTGCTACATACGAGCTACTACCTCGTAAAATGTGAGTATCAGAATCACATTTTCTCGACTAATAGCCGGCATGTGTTTCGGACGCCATATATGGCTAGGTCAGCATCGGTAGTAGTCTCGAACTTGAGGCCTAGTCATTCCAATTACAGTCTGGGAATTTGATAGTTAAGGAATTTGCGAAGTGTCACGGTTGGAAGCGTTTTCGTATTGAGTTCTGACTGCAAATGTATGTATGTTGTATATATGTACCGTATGTGAATCTTGCGTGGGAGGGCAGGAATGTCCGCGCTGATACTACAGTAAGTGTATAAATTTTTCATGGCAGATATATTGCATTTTTAAACCCGGTTATTGAAGTTCTTGTGGCTTGCCTCAATAAATGTGGACTTATTTTTGCCCCGTTTCATTTTGAGAGTAAATAAATAATCTTTTTGAAACATAAGTAGGTATAACAAAATACGATATTGACGATAACGGTTGGATATTTTTGGAAGGTATATTGTTAATATCACGGCTAATCTTCTTAACAAATTCTGGATGAAATTTAACATACGTATTGAATAAATTCTGACTTTTAACAAACTAGGGCAATGATAAACATCTCACATCTCCTTAAAAGAGAGAATTATTTATCGGTTTTCATTTTATCATGCTTTCAAGACATTTCTACACTTTTGTCCCCGTAATGCCAGCAGACAAGTGTAACATGATAAGAACCAGCGATCTCCTATAACTTTCCTTACAAGCCTAATACGAATAGGCCATACTGCAATTATCTGTCGCAGATCCAACAGATAACGTCCCTTCCAACATACTATGTCGGCTGGGCTAACGTACCATGAAAGATATTAATGGCAGTCATTACCCATGTGAAATGCAGTTTCTAAGTTGCTCGAGGCGCAATTATGTTAACTTTAGTAGTTGATAATGCAGTTTAGTCACCATATTATGCTTAAGAAGAAATTATGTTTAATTTATAGGTGCATTTGACTGGGTACTAGGTCTAGTGGTAAGTGAGTATTGACCGTGATTGTTAAGGCAGAAGTCGAGGGTTCGATTCCCACCCAGGATAAATATTTGGGTGACATGATTTTGTGTGCATGATTATTTATTATGTATCGCAGTGTAATTTATCTACAATATGTTTTTAGAAGTATTTAAGTTTGTCTATGAGTTCTCCGGTACAATACAGGGTACTACTTCGAGATCAGACGACCGTATGTAATGTTCAAGAAATTGATATATGTATTTATCTTTTATTGGTTATTAAGCATGCTATTTATTATCAACAAGTTTTTGTTGGTTGAAAATATTAGTTTTAGTGAATTAATCTAAAATCACGTGACAGAAGAGATAAATGGATGCCTCAGTAAGCGGCTAAGCATTGTCCAGCTAGGAAATTAGCCATAGTTAGAAAAAAAAAATATCATAACTCAATTCAATAACAAATTCCATGATAAAGAACATCAGAAGACTAGTAACTACACTTTATCCAAATTGGATTTACAAATATGAAATTGATCCTATAGTTCTTTGGTAGCAGTTCACAAACATCAGAACTTATTATTTCTAAAACGTCGCTTAAATTGTGAAATATCTCATTGACTGCGTACTCAATGCGATAACTTCAGTGCATGCATGCCTACTGAACCAAATTACCTACATGTTTGCATAAACACGGCTGTTGATAACTAATCCTTGAGCTAAAACTGTTCTATCGACTATTTCTACACAGGGTTTACTCGCAGAGTTGTACTGAACATTAGTTCATTGACTTTAGTAGTTTCCCTCAGTGATTACCAGCATCCCTTTAACAATTACAGGTTGTTCAACAGCCTTGGTGTTCTTTGCTCTTTCTTCCTGATTAAAGCGTATATAATAACTGCTGGTTTGTTATTAGAAATTTTCGAGTAGCATAGTTATGTTATTTTTTTTTAATTGACATATATTGTTTCAAGCAAACTGCAGCATCAATTTAGACTAAAAATTCTAACAGTAGAGCTTACTGGGTTGTCAAAATAGAGTTTGCGCATTGGTCATTATATAGTCTCCTA
This sequence comes from Herminia tarsipennalis, assembly GCA_945859575.2. NCBI lineage: Eukaryota > Metazoa > Arthropoda > Insecta > Lepidoptera > Erebidae > Herminia > Herminia tarsipennalis. Next base: position 10,181,701 of record OX243844.2, on the reverse strand, counting down.
ACTGATTTCGATTAAAGAGGCCAACTTTGTCGTAGACTAGTCAATTACGCAAGACATATTATAGTGTTAAAGTGTGTATGCAGACCCTAGTGGACTCTCTATTCCCTCATTTTCATAGTCCGATGGGACATAATTCCTACACGACCGGAGAGATTAGGCGTAACGGTCACCTATCTATGGGCCGATAATGGTATCATTGTTTTTCCTGGCACATATATGATAACGGTGCTGGTTACATTGTTAAAAAAATGTAAAACTGTACATTAAACAAACAGTGAATGCAATTGTTTGTTGTCGTAAATAATGGATTTTTTTTGTGTTTCTGTCGAGTCCCTCCCACCCCAGCAATATTTATTTTTATTATTTAGCTATTAAACTAAGTAGCGACCACTATAAGACACCTTTTCACCAAATTTCATCAATGTTCATAGAGAAGTATCTGATTAAAATGCCTGTGACATACTGACGGACAGACAGACAGACAGACGGACATGACGAAACTATAAGGCTTCCGTTTTTTGCCATTTTGGCTACGGAACCCTACAAAATGGTCGTCTGTAAAATCGGTTTACGGACGATAATTTTACGAGACAACGTCATATGAAAACATTGATGATATTGTAATAAACAACCATGCCTGTGAGAGCTTTTTAAACTAATTTGCAATTGTATCGCATGTCGATGCAATCACCAAAACATTGATGAGGTTGTAATAAACAACCATGCCTGTGACAGCGCATGCGACTGATGGCCGCCATACTTCAGCCCATCAGCAGGCAGAACGTGACGGACCGTGACAGTTTTTTATGCGTGCACCCGGTCATTGATGTATAAGACAAAAAGAAAAAAAAAACTCGGAAAGAGAGTGACACAAAACTAAAAAGTATCAACGATACGTAACAGTGATAGAACATATTGCCTAATTTCATCGATCAAAGAAGGGGTCATAATATAAAATCTTATACCAGGATAGATTTTCTAACTTGGTACAAGTTGGATTTTATTTTATGACTTCCTCATTTATATATTTTAATGTCATGGATGCATGCCCATTTTGTTGTCTATTCTATTGTGAATTTAGTTTGCTTGTAAAGTGTATCGGACTAGTAATGTTTTTGTGGACCTCTTTGTTAATTGGTGTAATAGAAAGGTGTGGTCAAGTTTCATTAACAGACTGCATATGACATTGGTATTGCATCTACCATAGTGAATATGGTGATGTCTTCGTGTGCTTTATTATGGCATAGTAACAGAGTTTTAGTTGCTAAGTTTTAATATTTTAAAGGGGTAAAGTTTATAAAAACTGAAAGCTTGAAAAGTGACATTGCGATAACCAACTGAAGCGCTACTATAAAAATAAATTTAGATTTGTCTCCTTGGTTGCTATGAAATAATTCATTTATCTATATAATGCAGTTATATTAATAATATAGACTATAGACAAATTACACCACGCTGCCATTGTTTTACGCAAATTACCCGCGAATGCATAAACTAAGAGCAGTTTTTTTGAAGCAGGTAGACATGACTAATACTTCAAGTATTCCGTAAATTCCGGTCACACCACTTGGGATTTCTTACTCTAAGACATACTTGCAATAAATTGCAGTCCATAGGATTTTCTAGAGCATCAAGCTTAGCTAGGATACTGCATGTTGGACAGTTCAAATAAATATGTCTGTCTATTTAATATGCTAGTCTATCCTATCTCTTGTAAATTTTCCCACAGGGATTCTGTAGGTATCTGTGCATTTTGGGATGAAAGTAGTTTTATTTATGTCTTGATCTTAATAATATATATCAAGTTTAAAAACATTTAAACATTGTAAAATTGGCAATTTGAATAGAGTGGCCGCGAGTTTTTATTGCTTTAACTATTATTTGCGAACTTGGCATTACATGCACATGTACGAGTAGAATCCCGACCTATCACAAGAGTTGTTTTGCATCCTAAGTGAATAAATTTTTTTTATTTAATCTATGATCTCTAAAAAATGTTTTTTTGATGGGGTCTAAAACATTAAAATTTAGGTCAGAAAAAATCTTTTGCGTTTTGTTGTACAATTTATTTTTCCTTCGAATCATGTTCTTATTACAGAGTTCTACGCGTGGGTGTCACGCATAATTCACAATATCCCGTTGTTTAGTCAGAGGGATAATAATGTATGATGGTTGGTGGTCACTACACCGTGACGGTGCGGATGTCGGCCCGTCTGTGTTCACTTGTTGCTTTCCGATGTTACGCGATACACAACGTGAAATTACTTTTACGAGTCTATTGCCATATTTAATTACATCCTTCAATATAAAAAAAGAAATAGGACTAGAACAGGTCTATGGATTTCACGTTTAAAAATGCATTCCGTTCCATTTTCAAATTTATTATTTTTTAGCTATCACTAGTCACATTAATAGCAGTGCATTCGAAGTGTGAATTCAAATGGACACAGTGTCTTTTGTGTGATGTGTAAAGGAAGGTGCAGTGACACAGCATGTTAATAACGAAGTACACAGCGATCTTGTTGGAAAGTGCGAGGACGACCGAAGCGCGGAACATGGCGCTCTCGAGGTCTGACGCATGGTCCTCGTCGCTGGACAGCACATCCAACCGACGTCGGCCTATCAGGCGACGCCATTTTGTGTACAGGTTTGTTATTTTGTTTACTTTTGTAGAGATTCAAAGCTTAAAAAATGATTGATCTTGATCTTCAGCTTTTCTTGCCTTCCAATATAACAGCTCTTTAAAATTATAAATAACAGATTTTAAATACAATAATTGCATTTTTGAAATGCAATTATTGTATGCCCATAAAAATTAAATTAATGCCAAGAAATGCCTATAAAAATTACTTCAATAACAGATCTTAATATTTAGTAAGACCTATGTATGTATTACTTAAGGGTAGCTCGTAGTGCGATCCGCGATCTCGCCATATAATATGTTACCATAAATTCTAAATATTTTATTTTATTAAACGGTCTAGAAACAGGTTTATTTACATTACCTACTATCATTTTGATGCGTCCATCCACAAGCACAATCTTGTACAGGCATAAAAATTGAACAAAGGGCCAGAGATCAACAAACTGCCTACAGCACTTTTGTCAAATTAATTAATTCTATTCACACACGTCTTTTTGCACGCGTCCAGACAGATTCAAGTTTGCACAAAACGACGACCAATCACAAAGGACATTAGGTATTCATCGTATGCATCGGTGCAGTGGCATTAAAGGTAGTAAATAGAGACGGGACATATTACGAGAATTGAATTTTTATTAGTCTCAATTGCATTCGGCCGTTGCCGAGATGTTGCGCCGTCGACGATAAAGTTTACGGCTTCAGTTAATTTAGCTGTGGTTTCGAAGTAGTGGCTTTGGTTGAAGCAATAAGTCTGAAGAACTATATACCTAGTGCTTTATTTATTAGTGTGTTATTACGTCGTTTGCGAACATTTGATTATGCCATATCGTAGACCTGTAGAAATATTTGATGGTTTTCTCGTTTTGTGACAACATTACGGCACGAAAATTTAGTGGTTACCGCAACTTGAAAACTAAATTAATCAAAGCTTATAAAGTTTTGATATCTTATTGAAAGTACGAGTAGTTATTCATAGCCGGCTTCTAGTCTCCGAAATCGGTTGAATATTTCTATCTAGATAGAATTAGTTGAATATTCAATTTAGTAAATTCAACTATTACTAAATTGAATCAATTTCAACTAGATTATAAGCCGGCAACATCAATCTGCAAATAGATAATGTAATACGAATATCCAACTAGGTATATTTGACGAACCATTGAAGCAGTCACTTGACGCTCCACTTGTCAACCAGATCTCTCCCAATCGTACTTTGTGAGTGTCAATTGAAGGAATTAGGTTACTTACTCGTTGCATAGTGTGCTACTGGCTGCTGGACAATACGATTGAATTGTTAGAAGCGTGTTTAGATTTCTATAGCATGAAAGGTGTAGGACAAATGTGATGCAAATGTACATATTCAAAGGGAATGACGGGTATATTATATCGGCCATGACAAAAAGAGGAGTGTTACAAATTTAACCTGTATGTCTATCTGTATATTGATATGTGTGTGTTCACCTAAACGCATTGACATATTACATTGAGGTTTTATCGAAGTGTAAGACGCCTTCAGGCCAGGTGAAGTGATGATCTACGCAAAACGGCCGGCAGGAACTCGATGCGAGAAGCCGACGATAGAACAAAGTGGCGTGCAATTGGAGAGGCCTATGTCCAGCAGTGGACTGCGTTAGGCTGATGATAATGATGATGATTGAGGTTTTATCTGAAAAATTAGAAAGCTAATTTAATTAAGATGGTTCTTAGCTTTGTTTGATGAAAATCGATTCAGCTGTTTCAAAGATATTTTACTTTTGGTCCAAATGCGCAAAAAGGACGGTTATGTTTTTAAAGTGTATGTATGTATGTATATTTCTTTGCCACGCTCTAGAGCCTAAACGGCTTGATGGATTTTAGCTTGAGTGGTGTCGTTAGAATTGTCTTAGCTGTGAGAGTAGGTAGGTATAAATAATCGAATGGAGGACACTAAGTACATTAAATTAAATTAAAGAAAAGTAAAGAAAAAAATAAAATGGCAAGTTTTGGCAGTCGGGTTTTTTGATTTGTACTAATTATCTTGATGTTTGCCGTATAAATAACTTGCCGTAACTACGTATAATGTAGGTATATTAAATAAGTCCTGTTTTAATTAACTTGCATGCAATTTATTCTGTAATCGACATGCAGGCCACATCAGACTGTATACCAGACGAGGAAGCAACGGCTTTTTAAGATTATTGGGTTACCATTAGTGGATTTAAATTTAAACCAATGTACTTATTTTTATGTACCTTTTTTTAGTAAGATAAGAGGAAAGAGATAATAAAATCATACCTTTATGCTTAGATTTGTGGTCGGGTTCTATGCACAGTCAGGTTCTATGCACAGTCGGGTTCTAAGCACAGTGGCCTACCAGTTTTGACAAAACGTCTTGTGCTGATAATTTTATATTGTTTATTTTGATAGTAACTATCGGCATGTTATTGCGAACGAAAAATGAATATGAAAATACAATACTAATATTTTAAAGCTGAAGATTTTGTTTTGTTGAACGTGACAATCTCAGAAACTACTGGAGCTAATTGAAAATATATTTAGTGTTGGATAGCCCATTTATCGAGCAAGGTTATAGGCTACATAATATCACGTTATGACAAAGAGGAGCTGAGCATCAATGAAAACTGTTGCAAAAAACGGGGCAAAAATGACGCAAACGAAGTTACGTGGCTCAGTTAATTTACAAATAAACTTCACTCGTAATGTGACAGACTACATTTGAACAGACTTCCTCAACTTTCTTCGTAACGTCAAATGAATATCACCACCTTATTTTTTTTTACTAAAAGTAACTTAAAAGCAAGAAATAACATGGGTACCTACAACAACAACATTTAATAAACATTTTGAAGTTGGTGCCATGAAATAGTATTTTGTTTTGTTTTAGTTGGAACCAACTTCAAAATGTTGAATAAATTATTACCTCATTTTTAAAGTCGGTTAAAAACACTTTTGAAAAATAATTATAGGTAAGTAACCTTAACATTCAAGAGTGATCTAAATGGTTTAACCTAAGCTTAATTTATCGTATAAAATAAAAATAAACTGAGCTAAATAAATAAACAGAATAATTGAATTGCAAGCAATATATATCTGAAATACTCGTACATAACGCCAACTTACTGCAATGTTTACAATACATGCATTTACATAAATGGGTGCATTTTAGTAAAAATGTCATAGCTTCAGAACTTATATCGTATCCAGGAACACTGAATAGGTACACTCAAGCGGAAATTTAGGACAAGTTCCATATTTCCGCTCAAAAGTGGTATTTCATCGTAAATGCAGATTACTCCTTCGGGGGATTAAGTATTTAATCTTGAACGTAGAATACAATTCCGTGCTGTTATTTCTTCGGTGCATTCGTCTTTGACCTCTAAACGAAATGAAGTGGGAATTAAGGAGTAGGAATGAAGTCAACAAATAATAAATTGCTCGTATCCTGGTTAGCTGGCCATTAGTTTAAATTTACTTTGACAACATTGACAGCTATCCTTGACTATTAACCACATCGACAACGTAAATCAATATTAACTTGTGTTGTGAATGTTATAGACTTGAATGTCATTATTTTTGAGTGTGTATTAGTATGTGTAGTTTTAAATTTAATGTGGTGAGATTGTACTTATTATGCACTTGTGTGTACTTACTATCTTTGATTGATTCCCAGACATCTCACGCGACGTTTGTAAAATTGTAAAAATATAAACAAATTGCGAAAGTTTAAGAATTTCAGAACCCATTTCCCGCCGCTTAGAACGCTTGTATATCGGTCAGATAAACAGATAGATTTGTGCTTTCATAATATACCTAGTTGGTAAATAAAAAACATTTTTATTGGTTGGTACCTACTTATTAAATGTTTGTGTATTAAATATTCCAGTGCAGATAGACTTCAAAATTACTTTGATATTTCTTCACTTTTATTCTGAAACCTAGCTATGGAAAAATTACATCCGTTGTTCCAATAATAATATCAATTGCATTACAATATCTACAATAATGTAATCTGTAATGTATGACTGCGTACAAGCTGCAGTAATAAAACATGAATACGTATTTATTCAACTTGTCATATTATTCAATATCTCTTCTGACTGCATGATTGATTCGTATCTCTCTTTACGGTTGGCTGCCTGACCGTTTTTATGATAATCGAGTAATTGAGAGTTAATATGTCTTTTATATCATGTTTGCTGCCGCACACTCGGCCATGAGTGGCGGCCGCAGCTAAGCCACTAGTGACCGCCACAAGTTGAAGAAGATTTCATATAATTGGTACGGGCAGATTCTATGTTGTCAGATATGTAAGAGGTCAGTCTCTATAGTTTCTATGTATCTTCTGTTACTTCAGTAAGTAAGGTGGTAGATCTAAGCCATTGTCCGCCGGGTCACATTGTCAGATAATCTGCAGTGAAATAGTGATGTTAACACATCACTGTGTTTCAGTTGAAGGTCAATCTAGTAAGTGAAATTACTGGGCTAATGAGACTTACGAACGAATGCCATAATTGAGGACATTCAGACCTTTACCAAACAAGGATTTGGATGTCCCTCATTCTGTTATGGGGTAGTGTGATGCTAACCATCACGCGCTCATAAAATTTTCGTCTTTTCATTTAGTGTTATGAGTAAAAAAAAGTCTTTCGCGACTTGTGGCGGCCACTAGTGGCTCAACTGTGGGAGTTACTGGTGGCCGGGTGTGCAGTAGCACTATTTTCAGTTATTCAGTGCATAACTGTTTAAAACTCATCAGATCCGGTTGCGTTTGATGTATGCTGTGTAATAATAGTTACGAGATATACTATTATTGTGTGTTCGCTCTATTTTTCAAATCGGTCGATTCCATGATCGATTAGTTTGATATTGCTTGGTGTTTTGATATCAGTAATCTTTATGAGATTGTAATGACCTTGTAATGTTGCTGTTTTATGAAAGTGAATTGCTTCGATATTTTGATTTTGATTTGATTGATGTAATGGTACCCACCCATCTGTCCAAATAATTGAAAAATACAGTTATTTCATGACTTTGGCCGCTGAATTCTTTAGTTTATTTTATAATAACTATGATTAGTATAAATTTGACTGCCTCTGTGGTTCGGTGGGAGTGTATCCGACTGCTACGCAAGAGGTCGTGGGTTCGATTTCCACACGGGACACCACTTTGTGTGATCCACAAATTGTTGTTCCGAGTCTGGGTGTAGGTACTTTGTGTCCGTGACTTGTATGTTTGTAAAGTCCCCCGCGACAGAGGGCTTGTACCCTAGTGCGGGAGCCGTCTTTAAAAAAACAAAAAAAAATGTAATCATTATAAATGTAAAATTAAATCTATTAATAACACTAAATCATTCTACCTACTTTTACCTGTACAATATAAATTAAAGTGTATAAGTCTAGTGAAATATATTATAATTATAAGAATTATAGTCATGCCGTGTGGTACCAACTCAATAATAATATCAACCCATCTCTTCCTGTGGGTGGCGACTAAGGGATTTCACACCGGAGGACGGGCAGCAACGTCCTCTGTGTACTTTAAGGGGGTATTACACTGAGATAATTATTTATCTAGCACTACGTACACAGCGACACGATCGCCGGCCTGGCTCTTCCGCACACAACCATTACTTCACAGTGCGCAGGAGCGCAGGTCAAAATAAAGTAGAATATTCGTTCGTACATATGTTAGATTACGAACGCCATGACTATGACAATACGAAAATGCTCGTTTTTGCATTTTTCTGCAACTTCAAGATTTATTTGCGGGATCATATTAGGACATATCCTTAAATTTGTTTATTTCATCTACTAGAAAAACTCTTTGACTAGGGACACAATTTTTTTCGTGTCCTAATATTTAGGTTTTTTAAATATATTTTTGAGAGAGCCGAACCCTGTTTCGCGTAATCTACCCTTAAAGCTTACTGTGATCGCCAACCCGCTCGCCAAGCATGGCGATTACTCCTAAGATTTTCAATAAGTAGGTTCTACTGGGAAGACCCGTGCCCAGAATAGAATAGAATAAAATAGAATATTTCTTTAATTGCTAAAATATGGTACTACATTTGTGTTACAGTAAGATTGAGTTGGCGTGCATATATAATTAGTGATTTAATAATAGTACATTCAGTTATTCATTACTTATTCATGCTTAGTATATTATACTAGCTGTCCCGCGCAACTTCGTATGCGTAATTTCTCCCCGTTTTTGAAACATTTCTCGTCGTTTCTCCGCTCCTATTAGTCGTAGCGCGATGTTATATAGCCTATAGCCTTCCTCGATAAATGGGCTATCCAATAAAAAAAGAATTTTTCAAATCGGACCAGTAGATCCTGAGATTAGCGCGTTTAAACAAACAAACAAACTCTTCCGCTTTATAATATTAGTATAGATTAATTGTATTGTTGTTCATGTCAAATAATCATAAATTAATCTAAAAGTCATATAAATTCATGTCAATAATCTGTAAATTTTTCATTTAAATTATCTTTTACAGTACAGTTAATAAATTCAATAAAACCTTCTTGAATGATGTTATTGGTAACTTTCGAATATTTGCAGGCAGCAGTAGAACATCATAATTATGGATTGATATGTTTATATGTACCTTTAAGTCTAGGTACGAAGTCAAACATAATGGACACGCCACGTTTACAAATAAGTACACAGTCTACCCTACATTTAATGAACAGTATTTTACACAAATACATAAAAAAAACCTCGCACATCTATTATTAACACCGACATCTTGGCACATAGTTCCTGTCATAACAGCGGAACGAAGCAAAAAGTTAATAACGAAATATAAATTATGTTCCACGGATCGAGTAGCGTAGTCTGCAATTAAAGGATGCAACATGTTCGTAAAAGGGATACCAGCTACAGCTACTATTATTTACTGAGCAATCACGGCTCTCCTTGCGTTATAACTAGACTAGATTTACAATTATCGATAATAATGGAAGTTATACAAGAAAACTGTTTAGGTATTACGAGTCGTACTCTTGCATAGAGATATTCGTGTGATTTTCTGTTTTTGCAATGAAATATTTCCTGGAAATTCTTCTAGTGTATGATAAAATTAGCTGTCCCGCGCAACTTCGTATACGTCAATTTTCCCCGTTTTTCAACATTTTTCATTGTTGCTCAGCTCGTATTAGTCGTAGCGTGATGTTATATAGCTTATAGCCTTCCTCCGTAAATGAGCTACCCAACAGAAAAAGATTTTCGGACCAGTAGTTTCTGAGATTACAGCGTAGAAACAAACAAACAAACTTTTCAGTTTTATAATAATACTTAGTATAAATAACTGCAATTTTATAATCATTATTACGTACGTACTACGTATCTAAGTGACTCCATAAACAAAGTATTCTTTTAATGCATGACCTGACGTCTTGAACTTCTTATGTAATTTTACGTAAAGAGGTCTCTTAAATAATGAAGTTTACCTAGTTTCACGTTCTCTTTTTCTAGCATGTGCTAATTATAAACGTGTACAGTGTACGGCAGAATTGTTGTTAGTTTGATGAATGTGATTTAAGTAAAAAAAACCGGGCAAGAGCATGTCGGACCATGCTCAGTGTAGGGTTCCGCAGCCTTGAACATTGTATCAGTAGAATTGTCCCTTTTGTTAAGGAACGCAGTTTTTTGGCAATAACTTAATGACGGTAAATCCGATTTTATTCGAAATGATTTTATTTTAAAGTTTTTATTCGGCACTATCTTTCTGATGTGTAGTGTTGTATATAGTCCGCTTGTGACCACGCCCGGTGCAACCTGGTCGAAACATTATGCAATTTTAAGGTAAACAATGCGCGTTAATTCCCGTATAATAAATAGTTACTATCTTTGTGATATTTGTCATATTTTTTAGTCACACGGTTCAAAAGTTAAGGCAATTATTTCTAAAATATTCACTCAATCAAAAAAGTTTATTATAAACCTTAAATTGCTTTTGAAAGACCTGTCGAATGATGTGAAAAAAAAACTGACTGAAAAAAAATCAGCTTCTGTTACATGTATGGAGTGCCCCCCCTAAAAATATTTATTATTATTATTTAGCTATCACACTAAGTAGCGGCTACTACAAGGCACCTTTTCATCAAATTTCATTAAGATTCATTGAATAGTCTTCGAGTAAAATGCCTGTGACATACGGACGGACGGACAGACAGACAGACAGACGGACATGACGAAACTATAAGGGTTCCGTTTTTTGCCATTTTGGCTACGGAACCCTAAAAAATGGTTGTCAGTAAAGTCGTTTCACGTTGCTTAGCAACCAATCAATAACGTTAGTTCCAATTGTATCGTATGTCATGTTGCTGCAATCGCCATTCGCTGTTGCTGAGCAACCAATCAATGACGCGGCTTTTTTTGACACTTTTTCGTGAGTGCAGCCAGTCATCATCGCACGTTAAAAAATGTGAAACAGCATTAAAATGAGTTTGGTGGTTTAGAAGCAAGAACAGACAGTGGAAAGCAACTTCTTAATACTATGTAAGGGTTTTATTCTTTTACATCCCAGGAACATTGCATTATAATCTTATCTGCGATCACGATGCTCATGCAAAGACAAGTCCTTTAAGATAACCTAACGGACAATGCTCTCTTGCATAATGCGGCCCGCCTACGTTCTGCAAAAATTGTTTGAATTTTTCTTTTGTATTTCTTCGAGTTTGTAGTACGCTGCTACCGTATTACACGAGGTCAGTGAACTCCGGCAATTAGAATGAGTGAACTTGGAATGTTATCATGTAAAAGTGAAACATGTTCATTCAAGTTTTTCCGTTTTTTTTATAGGCCGTTTAATCTAATGACTTGATGGTTTAAAAATGTTTTGTTTAGGTAGGTAGGTATCTTATATAAATTCTGAGAAGTATTATTTCAGTAGTTAGTAGATAGTAAAATGCTTTGTTTTGATGTGGGAACTAATGAATCATACGCAAACAGGATAAATATTCTATCCGAACGAAATGTAATGAATCACGCTATACTTTTTGATAAAGCATGATGCATTTTTCGTATTTATGAGCATTTATGTACAATAGGTATCACAATACGTTTCCTGTTATGTAGTAGTCGACTTATTTACTGCAATTTATTTAATATTTAAAATTGGTAAATGTTCTTCGTAGGGGCATTACCTAACACCCTAAATAATGTAAGCTTCCTTGAATAACATTATTGCTTACCATCCAACACATTGTTTGATATAACTTAATCTTCTATGCTATTATTAAAAAGAGTTTGTTTGTTTATTTGAACGCTAAAAACGTGACTTTGTCCTTGCCAAATTTTATTTTATTTCCGTTTGATTGTGCAGGTTTTCAAATATTCTTCCTAAGTGTGTGTAGGCTTTATAATTAAATAGGTACTTCCTAATGCACTTAGCGTGCTAAATGTTCGTATTTAACGGCCAATCATTATTTAATTGGTTTTCCTCTATTTATCTATGTTCATATTTTTAACCAACTAAGTACTTATTTTTTTCCGTTCTTATTTAATTACTTGCTGACCCGCGCAACTTCGCCTGCGTTAAATTTCCCCGTTTTTGCTACATTGCTGCTCCGTTATGAAAATTATTAGTATTGCAACGGCCGTGGTCACGCGTAGACTCTTCTACCCGTGACCACGGCCGTTGCAATACGGTCGAAACGTCAGGCAATAAACAAGGTATTTTACCTTAAATTATTCACGCGATTAAGACCCGTAATATATATATACATATATATATTTTCATAATGTGTTTTGTGTTTATCAACATTTATTGCTGCTCCGCTCCTATTGGTCGTAGCGTGATGTTATATAACCTATAGGCTATCGATAAATGGGCTCTAGTTCGTTTAGTATCTAACAGTAAAATATTTTTTCAATTCTGACCCGTAGTTCCTGAGATTATTGCGTTCAAACAAACAAACTCTTTAGCTTTATAATATTAGTAAAAAATAATGATTACCATACAGTTATATTTTTTACTCGATATTAAACCAAAAGTCAAGACAATATTTTTTGACAGTCACTGGTTGTTTTGAGACTGAAAGAAGATACCTGTCAGACAGAACATTATATAATACAACTAATGTGTCAACATGCCGTAGGAAAAATGGGTATTTTAATTAAAAGAAAATATTTAAAAGTTCGGTAAAAAAAACAACAAAACAATAGGACCATCGACAAACACATTGTATTTTACTAAACGATTCTCCAATGCCTATATCCTGAACACTAATTGCCGGAGAGAGATGCGGTCGTGTCCTATTCGCATTCGAAAACCGCACGTTCCAGCATCGATTTGCAATTCCAACGTTACCGAACGCAATCAGTAGGCTATTCGGAACATTAAGCGATAAAATACAACAAAACTCGATTTTTCTTTATCACATAAACTCGATAAGTTATCGTGTTTGCAATATTACTGATTGGGGTGCGTTGACAGTGATTGTTATTTTTGGAATGGCACGCGAATGCACCGCAAAGCTCTAAACAGTCTAACTTCAGTATGACGTAATATGGTTTATTTGCCATCGGTTTTGTAATACTTGGGCGGGCTCAAAGTTTGTTCAAGGTTTACACACGTGCAAGAGTACTTTCGTGAACCCCGTTTTTTTTAATGTAGACTAAGCTAAATTATTATATCTGTTTGATCAACAGCTATTTAGCCGAGACACTGTTGAAGATTTTTGTGGACTTTCGCTGAGCCGTGGATTAAACTTAGAGAGTTTTTGATCTATATCAATCAATCAATCAATCATTTAGCCTGTATCGGTCCTCTGCTGGACATAGGCCTCTCCTAACTTGATCTATATATTTAAGAATAATGTATTCTTTCGCGGTGACTTATGTTTGATTCACGTGACAAAAAGGTTATTATATATCAAAGCAAAGCCCTTTGCCGGATATATGCGGCAAACTAAGCTATTTTCAGCTGCACGTTTAATATAAAGTTATGAACATTGTTAAAACATAACCTAGTTAAAGTTGACAATAAACATCTTTATGATACTGGCACAAATGCTGAGTACCTAACTAGATTATCGTTATTAACACAAAAAATGATTGTCTGTAAAGTCGGTTTACGGACGATAATTTTATGTGATAACGTCCTAAAAAACATTGATGACATTATAATAGACAATCATGGCTGTGACAGCTTTACTGGACGGCCACAGTACTTCAACCTATCAGTCAATAACGTGACGGTTTAGCAACCAATTAATAACGTGACCGTTGCTAAGTGACACTTTTTTGTGCATGCACCCCGTCGTAGGTTTACAAGACGTTATCACGTCAAAAGTTGGAGAGAAACAACGTCAATCACTCATCTTTCAATAAGTTTATTATCATGATGCGTGTATAATACGTGCGCTAGTAGAAGTCAATTATGTCAATGTTGTTTTTAATCTACAAAATAATACAGCTATCACATAACATAATATTATCATGTGTGTAACCACTTATATATTTGCACATATGATATTAAGCTAAATGGTATTCACATAACATTACAAACTACACTAGCACCTACCGAAATAATTTAAACATTTGCAAGCACCAATGTGCTATGCATTTTTTCTCAAAATCAGTTCCAAAGAAAGTTTATAAGCAATATTCACTAAATGAAGCGATGTGCCACGGAAAGTAAGAAGTGTGACGTCTATTTTGAATGTCCGCAATAACGATCTTCCCCAGGACCTACAAGTGGAATTCGTAGACCAAGTCATTCAAAAATTCACAGAAGCTCATGATAAAAGACTTCATAGCCATGTCAATCTTGACGCTATCCAACTCCTCGATTGTACGGGCTTAAATCGAAGACTCAAAAGAATTAAGCCATTTGAGTTAGTGTAGTGATAAGTGATGAAAAAAGTGACAGTGACAGTGCATTAGATTTAAAATACAAAAATAAATATAAATTTATCAGACACCATGGAAAATCAGTAGATAATTTCTTATATTACGTATTTTAGCAGTTTAAGTCAAGAGTTGTCTGTAAAGTCGATTTACGGACGATAACTTTACGTGATAACGTCATAAGAAAACATTGATGACATTGTTATAAACAACCATGCCTGTGACAGCTTTAATGGATCCTGGCGCATGCGCCCTACGGCTATCGTAGGGGGAATCGCCATTCGCGTTGCTTAGCAACCAGTGAATAAGGTGACAGCTTAGCAACCAATCGATATCGTGACCGTTGCTATGTGACACTTTTTCCTGTGTGCACCACGTCATCCATTTATAAGACGTTATCAAGTCAAAAAAACTATTTGGTATAATACCTACACCAATTGAAGATCCTGAAAAGCTTTAGCGACTTAACTCACAATCGAAATCATATTATTAAAAGCTGTTTCATAATATACAGCAGTCTGGCCAATTAAATATAAGCCCCAGGGATCTGCTAGTCACTAAATAAAAGAACTACTATTTTACTACTGATGCTTTCTATATAAGAGAAAAAGCAATTTGATTTATTTTCATTAGGGTCAATCACTTTACTTCGCTAAAAGCCGTTTAAAAGCTCTCCTCTCACATTTACTGAGTTTTCTCTTTGAACGTTAAGCTAGGAATCTAAGTGTAGGATTAAGCCAGGAATAGAATCCGATAATAGCATTGATAGCTATTCACATTGCACAACTCGGTGTCTGCTAGGCGACAACAGGTTTTATGCTCGATGCCGTAAGATTATTTAAAAGTTTGATTTAGATTTGTTTAATAAACTATTGTATTTAGTTCACGTGTTGTAAAAACTAATCATGTTTGCGGGTACCTACTTAAGTATTTTATGACTGCCGCGGTAGGATTGTGTCCGACTGCTACGCAAGAGGTCGTGGGTTCGATTCCCACACGGGACACCACTTTGTGTAAACCATAAATTGTTTTTCCGAATCTGGGTGTACTTTGTGTCAGTGACTTGTAGGTTTGTAAAGTCCCACGCGACACAAGGCTCGTATCCTACTGCGAGAGTCGTCTCGTCTATTATAAAAAAAAAATAAGAAATTCTAAAATAAGCTTTCTAGGTCTTTAATGGTTAATATAATAAATAGTCCTTCAGTAAAGGAATACTATAGATAGATAGGCCGGTTTAAAGTCAAAAGAAAGGAATATAAACACAAATCAACTTACCCTACAATTAGATAATATGAATTTGTTATCAAAAATCTACTACAATTAATCTGCCACATTCAAAGGTTTATTGGTAGAGACTGCGTTTCTATATCATCAAGCCTTTTACAATACAAATAAAAGATGTTTAAATTAAAAAAATCTATGACTACCTACTAGGCACTGGCATTAGGTTTCTAATAGATAACCATGTTTTCTTGACATTAAGCTGCAATACGTTGTTTTGCTGATTTCCGCTGTAGATAACTCTAATGTTAATATCAGACCTAACGATCATAATATCTATAGGTCAAAGGATTGCTCACAAATAATATGCCTCATACAAATCGTCATAATAAATCTCTATGCGAAGTTATCTGAAGTAATATTTACTCATACAGTAATACAAATCACTGGGCGCTCCCTGGTTGGATGTGGGTAAAACTTTGCCCCAGCTTTTGGCTGCACGTCTAAGGATAATCCGTTGAACTACCAAATTTACGACTCGTGAGTCACACCAATGCAGTTATGAGGAAACTTACTTTAATAAGAAACATAAAAATTAAGATTAGATGGTATCTCTTGGTATTGCAGGATTGAAGTGGATTTGCAGGTTACTTTCGGACAATTTCTGTAATGATAAGAAGTTTGGACGGTTGCTGAGCGGTCGTTAAATGCATAATTTAAGCGAAAATAACATCTAATAAAAACAACATAAAGTCCATGTCTTTAACTCGTTTAGATTTGGTGAGATACCAGTGTTGATGATCATTGATTCTATGGCAGCATTGCATTGATATGTCACATAAATATGACAAAAACAGGGATTTGATGAAATCTCCAGTGAAGATGGATTCGCTAGAGATGTTAAAAAAGCAACTTACTGTTGCTATTATTCCTGAAAACGGTTAGTTAATTAATGTTCCGAGGACAGCCATGGTCGTACAACAATTCCTAGGGCCATTGAAATTGAGCTAGCGCAAAATAACATGAGACCACGGCTAACCCCTTGACTTGTGTTTAAATAAAATATTATGTAAGTATCGATTGTACATACTTATAAACATTAACTTTTTTATGATATGTCAACATGCCAACAAGTTAAACCTAAAAGTTTTGAATTACCAAAATACATGCAACTTAAAATTTAACCGAATGAATAGCTGTTAGGTCTACTATATTGACACGTTTTTGACTTTATTTTGGTTTCAGTTCAACTTTTCAGACTTTGATTTTATTTTAATACCAATATCTTCATGAGTTCGATAAGTGTGTTATTGTGTATATGTTCAATGGAGTTTAAATATCGAGTGTACATTTATGTAATAAAAAAATAAATTATAAAAAAAGGGCGTATTTTGTTGGTTCTCTATTTTTATTCCTACGATTTTATGTCATAATTTAACATTGCATAATGTTTATACTCCTAATATTAGTTACGCATAATTCTCATGCGTCATAACTTTTTTAATCATAATTTTTTAATCCTAATCACTATAAGCATAATATTTAAAACGCATACTATGCCAAAGCATAACTTTACTTACGCATAACGACGCATAACCATAACTATTATAAGCATACAAACTATATGCCGAAAAATTAACTACAAAAGTTTTAATAACAATATTACACTATTTTATACATTGCTATCGTCAAACATGTAGGCGCATAAAATTGTACTATCTTCGACGGAGCCCCGCTTCGCGGGGCTCCTACTTTTGGGTGGTTTAAAAAAAAAAACCTAACACGAAGACTAAGGCGGGAGCTCCGCTTCGCTTCGCTCCCACCTTAGTCTTCTAACCTAACCTATCCGAGTCGGATTGCTCTGAGTCGGGGTGTTAAAGATAATTAATTTCGACCTAACAATATTATGTATTATTTTCATAATTATATCAAATTTTGATTATGTCAAGAGTCGATTATGAGACGTGTTACTTATGGAAACTAATTATTATGCTTTACAACTGTATGCATATCAAAGTTATGAATAAATATAATAGGATATATAATATTTATGCTTAATAACACAGTATGCTAAAAACCAGTTATGGCACACTATTTTTATGACAAAGAAAATTATGCCTAATTTATTATGACAATTTTAAATAGGACAAAAATCATTATGAGTAAAAAAGGTATCCCTATTTTGTTAATAGACTGTACATCCAACACTCCGCTACAGTTCCGCGGCGGCGCCACACCGCCACTGTGAACGCCTGAGCGGTAAATTATTTGCGGTGCGGTGCCATACCGCAGTGTGCAGTTCGGCTCTGATGATGATGATGAATGATGTCGGAATGACGTCGTTGCGCGTGCTAAACTGCTAATCTGAAATTAACATTTTTCATATTCGCAACGACGTCATTACATTTGGTTGTCATTCTATTCGATTAGCGTTTAAGCAACGAATACTAACTATTACCTACTAGTACGGGCTCTGACAGACCTAATGATTTGACGTTTCATAGATTATGTGAGGCGTCGTTGGATTCATCTTAATTGCGAATGTGACATAGGCTAAACAATTTTAGTCACTTGGTTTTAAGCAGTCCCGGGGGCTTAGACAAATGCCACACACTTCTTTTTCCGCACACGCTACTGTTGGTTTTTGTTTACAAATTCAGCCAAAGTCGCGTGACGTTTTGTCAACCTTAAGTCAAATGCATACATTTTTTCGCGTTAGCGTGTGTGGAAAGAGAAGCGTGTGCCATTTGTCTAAGCCCCCTGTTTCATACTTTTTTAGGTTAAGAACATAATGTAATAAGTATCTAGTTGATATACTCAATAGACAGAAGCAAGCTAGCACTGTATTTTAAGAACAAAATATTGCACAATATTGGCCTTAATAATTCAATGGGAATGCCAACAATTTGCTGCATAAACTACGCATAGTTTTGCAAGCATTTCATATGTGACCGTATAATACGGGTCGTATGCATCTTGTGCCGGTATGCAATAGCCAAGACTGCCAAGAGGAATTTATATTGAGCAGCGGATAGGTAGGCAAGGGGCTGTTAGTAATTTATGATATTGATTAATATCTTGGTAGGAGTAGGTAGGTATATTGAAATGGTAAATGCAGTATGCAGCTATACACTACTGCATCGAATCACAAATCACCGAGAGTACAGAAGGAAGACATCGCACGGACACTGAATCCTGAATAAGTTTATTGCGATGGTATTTCGAAAGTCCATTACCGTGAGCAATGTCATTGTGTACGTTGCTTGAGGGAGGTATAAAACTGAATCAATATCGAACTAAACTTAAGGCGACAGACTGAACTGCGATAAGCCACTACTACGACAGGATCCTTATTCACTATGTTTTTTTTTATTTTCGCGGCAAGCCCGCGCGAATTGGCGAATGCACGGTGCACTCAAAGATGTCCGCGCGCATGGGCGATGCATTTCTAAGCGCAGCTCTCTATTTACCATTATGACAAGATTGTGACAGTCAAAAGCGCGGGCTTGCCCCGAAAACAAAAAAAAGATAGTGAATAAGGACCCAGGACGGAACTTGGACAAGGCTCAAACTTGACACGACTAAACATCGAAAGACTGACCGTTTGCTGCTAGGCACAATCAATCAATCAATCATTTTGTTCTCAATAAAGATGATATTTATTCAAATTTCATCAAAACCAGCTAAGTATAATAATAGCTTAACTTAATCTCAGTTTTAATAGCCGCACCATACATGACAGAGTCGAATAACTATATCTATACTAATATTATAAAGCTGAAGAGTTTGTTAGTTTGTTTGTTTGAACGCGGTAATCCCAGGATTTACTTATCCGAATTGAAAAATTATTTCACTGTTGGATAGTCCATTTATCGAGGAAGGCTATAGGCTATATAACATCACGCTACAACCAATTTATAAATAAATTGTAACTGTTACCTATTGAATTTTTATTTCAAATAAGTAAGCACTTAACGAAAATATACGGGATTATAAGTCATAATCGTATATTATGCTTAAGTGCCTTATAACAGTTCTAACATACGAACAGTCATAGTTACAGTAGTGAGATATCCGCCTATGCAATAACAATCATAACACGATATTTGCGTATTGAATATTAAAACGACGCGGGCGCAGTACGTGTCGTAACCTAACCCACGTGCGTCGTAGGACCTCTTAGTACTCGATGATTTCATCATATTTCTTGTACCTATAAGTAAAATTATTGACATTTAAACTATAATTGCCATAACAACAGTTTCATTCTTAAGGTAACAAAAGTTATGACATTCTCTGTCTTATGTAACTATTGCAAAAGTAAATGGCGTTGTTTAAAGGTACAGTTTTATTAATCCATACTAATATTATAAAGCTGAAGAGTTTGTTTGTTTGAACGCGATAATCTCAGGAACTACTGATCCGAATTGAAAAATTCTTTCACTGTTAGATAGCCCATTTATCGAGGAAGACTATATAACAGCACGCTACGACTAATAGGAGCGAAGCAGCAATGAGAAATGTTGCAAAATCGGGGGAAATTTACGGAGACGAAGTTGCTCGGGACAGCTAGTATTTCATAAACCTACTGATGTTACTCAGAATGTAATGGGCAAAACCTAGTAAATCTTAACGACAATAAAAAAGTAGAGCCCTACATTCCACATCAAGTTATACAGCATTTTTGAATAATAAAACGCTGATTGTGAATAAACTTGAAATTAAAGTTGTGTGTGCCTTAAATTACTCAGAAACAGAAAAAGAGTTCATTATTTAACTTTAGTTTTATTATCAAGTTATACATATATGACGTGAAGCTTATCTAAAGATATACAGGTTGTAACAGAAAGGTGTGGTCAAATTTCAGCAGTGGATAGGGTGTTATCAATAATGCACCTACTATGGTGCCATAGCTGGTTGCATTATTATTACATAGTTATAGCATATTCTTTCTGTCAAAATTCAGTAGTGAAAGGCGTCTGGCGTAAGAATTATAGCTCCCTTGGTACAAAATTCGATTAGATTATTATGACAAAGAACTTTTTAAGTCATATTTTTTTATATAATAACTTTTTCACTCATAAACGAATGAAAAAATAATAATTATTTTTTTAGGGTACTCCGATTTTGATAAAATAAGGTAAGTGCACTCAGTATAATGGGCACATAGCAACCCTTGAATATGACCACACCTTTCTGTTACACCCTGTATAATAATGAAATGCTCTGTCTAGATTTAAACTTCTTTATTAAGCAGCACTCGTAACAACTAGTCGCAAGGCGAATAAGGTCGACCACGGTATGAAACTACTCGAATGGACGAATTTTAAGCATAGCAAAACTGAAGTTCTTTTGCTATTCGATATTTTCAACTAGTCTTTACCTGCGGCTTGGTCTGTATTTGTATAGCCTACGTGATTACTGGTGTAAAAACTATATTATGGTAAAGTTTTATCAAACCCATAATTATTCCCATAATTTCATAATTTGATTTTTAAATCTTTTTAAACCCATAATTTCATAATTTTTAAGCCCATAATTTCATAATTTGTTAAAATGCTCTCTGTAACGAAGCAATAACAAAAGCCGTGATAGTTCTTTAACTACCGACTAGGTGGCGCATGCGAGGGCCCACTCGCGAGCATCAAGGGATAGAAAAATTTGAGGTCTAGTAATATAGTCCAGATAGGTGGTTTGCTTCTGGCCCCGGTTTGGCTACGGAAGTCTCGGGTTCGATTCCTGGGTCTGGACTTCAAATTTTTCTATATGTCAAAAATGCAATTATTGTATTTTATCAAACCCGTTCAATAGTCTGGCGTAAAATATCCATCCTCACAAACTTTCGCATTTATAATACAGGGTGGGCAAAAAACTTTTGCAAATAGCAACACTGGATTTCTCAATAAATAAATATATATATATAAAAAAAAAAACGAAGAAAATATTTTTTAAGAGCACTTGTCAAGACGTATCTAACGAGCTCAAACACGGAGGGGAGGGGGGGAATGCAGATACATTACGTTACGTACCACGTTCCACCTTGCGGCTCTTTAACCAGACCCTAGAAATCATCTAGGATCGGATTACTTGTCAAGACGACACAAATGACCCCAAACTTGCTAGGCTTCTCTTTTTTAGTTTAGGAATTTCCATGACCACCTTCTGACTCTATCATCAGACTAAGTGTACCACACCATAATATTCCATTGACATCAAAGATACACTAGTGTAATTCAGGCCCCATCGAACGTAAGTAACTAAGTCAGTACTAATTTAGCTTCCAAGATTTGACCCACACAAACTAATATACAAACAAACACACAGGGCAAGTTAAATAAAAGCTTTTAAAACCGTTAGAGGAAGGGGCGCGGTGGCGAGAAATTGTGCGTCACTTCATGCAATTTTAGTCACAATGCATCGCTTCACGGTAGGACAACGCGTGTTCTGTGTAAAGATATTTTACAAAAGTGATGACCCTTACGTCACTACTCGCCGCTACACGATATTAATAAGTGCCAAAGTGCTAATTGTATTAAATCATCGGTTAAGAACTTCTAGGAAAATTTGGTTGCCTATCAATAACAATCAACCAAGGCCACGGAACAGAAGGAGTGAAGAGACCGTGGCGCAAGTAATCGAGTCTATGGGGACGATCCAATATTGTCTATGCGCAAACGATCAGGTGCTTTGGCGATATCCCGAACGAGTTTGCGTCGCATTTGAAATCAGAGTTAAAACTGCACCCTTTTTAAAATGCAGTTGGCGCAAAAAATTAAGAAAAAACTTTGTCGATACGATGTTGGAGCAATGTAGGAATATCAGCAACATTTTCTTTTCCGACGAAGCTCATTTTCAATTAAATGGGGATGTCGATAAACAGAATTGCAGATTTTAGAATAGAAAAAACGCTAAATTAAAACATCAATGACCTTTGCATTATCAAAAAGTCGCAGCTTGGGAGGCTATGTCCTCAAAGACCGTACTTAATTTATAAATGCACACGGTGATTCTGTGACTGACAAATTTAACAGCCAGGTTTGAAGAATGCCAGCGACGTAATGGTGGCTATTTCGATGTTGTAATTTTTAACAAAAATAATATTATCGATTATATAATAATATAATAAAATCCTATCATATTTTTTCATATAGCTGAGGATGTGAGCAGTAACTTACTTAGACTAGTTTTTATCATCAAGCTAACGTTGATAGGGAGAGAGCAGCACTTCAACTTTACGCGGACAAAGTCGCGGACACAGCTAGTTTTAAGAAAAAAAACATTTGCTTGAATTACAACGTATAGGTTTTTTTTATGGTAACTTCAAAAGTGCACAAAGTTATGACCCAACCTGTATAGTAGCACTAGTAAACCACACCCAATAATTTATTGGCGCCGATTTCTCGTAATTACTCTACATGCGTATAATCATTATTAGACGTCATTACCATTATTACATAGTAGGTATTAAGTGAAGTCGCCTTCCGTGTCTCTGTTTACGCGGTTAGCTCATTACAGGTGTTGGTATAATTTTCAGTAAGTATATTAAATAATATAATTTAAAGTTAAACACTTTAGATTGTTATATAGTTTATAATTTAATGTAGGTATACTATCAGTCGCACTGCACAGCAAAGGCTCTCGGTTAAAAAATACTTTTTTTTTATAATAAGACGACTCCCGCAGTAGGGTACAAGCCCTGTGTCGCGGGGGATTTACAAACATACAAATCACGGACACAAAGTACACCCAGACTCGGAACAACAATTTGTGGATCACACAAAGTGGTGTCCCATGTGGGAATCGAACCCACGACCTCTTGCGTAGCAGTCGGACACATTCCCATCACGCCACAGAGGCAGTCAATACACTTCTGATTACACTCCATTTTAGGTGGCAAGAAGTTCGCTGGTTTCACTAGTACTCTAGTATTATGATTAATCAATCAGCCTTTATCGGTCCACTCTTATACATAGGCCTCTCCTAATTTACACCACAATATCCGGTTTTCTGCCTTCCGCATCCAATTAATTCCAGCGACCTTCTTTAGGTCGTCGGTCCATCTGGCTGGGGGTCGTGTAACATTTACTAAGTCGCGGTCTTAACTCTAGGACTCGTTTGCTTCATCGGCCATCGGTCCTTTTGCAAATGTGGCCAGCACATTATCGTGTCCGCGTGCTTTACCTGCGTGCTATGTCGGTAACTTTGGTTCTTTGTCGGATGACCTCGGTCCGAATTTTATTCTTCAAACAGACTCCAAGCATAGCTCGTTCCGTAAGTGTCCACGTCTCGGCACCGTAGGTCATAACAGGTAGGAGTAGGAAGCACTGGTTAAATACCTTGGTCTTCCAGGCAATGCGGTAGAGGCGAAGAGAAGACTCGACGAAGTTTGCTAAACGCTGCCCAACCCAATCGGATCTTCCTATCGATTTCTTTCTCGCAGTTGTTTCTACTAAGCTAAATAACCTGCCCTAGGTAAATATATACTTGAACAACTTCGAGCATCATAGTATTATGATATTTCTCTTATAATAATAAAGACTAGAGTAAAAGCTAGATTGTCTATAACTTATTTCCTATAAACTTTTTGAGATTAATTTCGGAGTAGATGAGAAGTAGGCAATATGAACACGTAGGAAGGTACTACTAATTTTAACATATTCAGGAACGACTGAACTTTGAAATAAGTTTACCTTTGAGCTGTGTGACTTTCAACTTGTTACCGAACTTCGACCGCTCTTTCATTTTAGTGGCTTAAACTTTATCTGGTAACGTCATCATTTTCTCGGTTATGTTTATAAAGAAGAGCGTTTGTTAGCTTAGATATTACATATTGGGCTAATGGTTGATTGAGGCTTTATTACAATTAGCCTTAGTTCTGATTTTCTAATTTCTGACCTAAAGGTATACATTTTGTAGAGAACGAATTTTAAAATAAGGTAGGTACTATATTCGGGTTTTTAAACTCTTTGCAATTTTGAGCAGTTAAACAATGCGTGTATTTGTAATGACTTGGTAATTTCATATTATAGCCACTCGACTAACTTGGCTAGGTCATACTTACTTGGTAAGATCTTTAACAAAGTTTATTTGAAAGAGCTTTAAATTTTAATAATTGCCTACATTGAAAGAGCGAGAGTGTTTCATCGTGTTCAAACATGTGTTTAACTACTGCTTAAGACTGATCCCATAGTCAAACTGTATGTACAGTTTTGCGGGACAACTGGTTGTTTTATATGCTCACTATGTATCTCATGGTAGAGCTAAGATAAGTAGAAATCTAATTGTTATTGCACATAGGTTAAGAACTGGACACATGCCGCTTAATGAATGAAAAAAGTTCCGAATTCTAATTGCGAGAGTTGCGGTTCCAACGTGTGTTAGTGGAATGTGCTCGTTATTGCAGGGAAAGAGTCTTTAATGGCGGATTTAAAAGTTAATAGGTCAAACATAGGATATTTTCATAGTAAACTAGCTGAACCCGGCCACGCTTCACTATGGCTTTTTGGGCCAGAAACTATGCGGGTGCCACAGAACACCCTACCAAAGTTTCATCACAATTTGATCAATGGTTTCGAAACACATACAGGACGTATAGACAAACATTTATTTTTATATTTATATACTAGTAACCCTGGCCATGCTTAGCTGTGCCCTTTTTTGGCCAAAAACATTCGCGGGCGTCCCCAGAACACTCTGCCAAAGTTTAAGCACAATCTGATCATTGGTTTCGAAACGCATAAAGTACATACAGACAGACAGAGTCAGACAAATATTTATTTTTATAAATATACTAGCTGTCCCGTGCAACTTCGTCTGCGTAATTTTTTTCCCGTTTTTGAAACATTTCTCATTGCTGCTCCGCTTCTATTGGTCGTAATGTAATGTTATTTAACCTACAGCCTTCCTCGATAAATGGGCTATCCAAGAGTGAAAGACTAGCAGTTACTGAGATTACCGCGTTCAAACAAACGAACAAACAAACTCTTTAGCTTTATAATATTAGTTTAAATATTTAAATTCTCGGACCCGTGTAGTTTTAGTGCAGTCAAAATTAACAAATACCTATGTGATTAGTCCAATCAACTGTTAAAGACTCTCAACCCAATAGGGATGGTCATATTAGACCCAACTGCCCATAAATAAAATAAAGATTTAAAAAAATGTATCTTGTAATAAAAATGGGCTATGGAAAGGGCAATGCTCGTAGTTTCTCTTAGGGTCAAAATCAGAAATGAGGTGAGCCGGCAGAGAACCAAAGTTATCGACATAGCCCACCGGATTAGCAAGGCAGTGGGCTGGCCATATTAGCCGAAGAACCGACAACCGTTAGGGTAAACGAGTTCTTGAGTGGAGACCGCGGCTCGGGAAACGTAGTGTAGGACGCCCTCAGGCCAGGTGGAGTGATGATTTACGCAAAACGGCTGGCAGGAGCTGGATGCGAGAAGCCGAAGATAGAACAAAATGGCGTGCAATTGGAGAGGCCTATGTCCAGCAGTGTGGACTGCGATAGGCTGATGATGATGATGATGAATAAAAAAAATAAAAATTATTGTCACATATTCATACTTAGTTTGAACTTAAAACAACTTATCAACTCTATTAAAATTCTAAGACACGTTAACCCGCCATTGACTAACCGTCCAAACTGTAGTAATTAAAGTCAGTAAATAGTTTAATGGAGAGGGTCTGAGAGTCCGTTCAGACATGCTTAGGGACACTACACACACCTGTCTCGTCCTCACGACGTTAATTGTCTAAATAATTGAGTCGTTAGATGCCTCGGTCACAAGTAAGATAGATATACAGTTTCCAACAAGAGCAAAACAAGACTCACCCACACAAAGATACGCATGTACATAAATCTGGGTAAAACTCAGTCGAATTGTCAACCGAGACATCGCACGTTGAGTTCGCGGTACGTCCGAATCTATGTGTGTGTAGATATTTTGTTGAGTTGTGGGTTGACTTCCTATATCTCTGGTCTTAAAGTGCATGCAGGTAGTGTTTGCACGTAAAGAATGCAGTAAACTGGTAAGTGCTCATTACCTACTTATCTATAAAAAGTTATGTGTTGATCCTAAGTATCGTATGTGTGGGTTTTGTGCTTGTGGTTTGAATATTCGAAAACTTTGAAATATTAAAGTGCTTGCATATAAGGTTTTTCCCGCAATCTTTTATTAAGTGATAAGTTAAGCAGGAGTTTTAACATTGTTTTAAATCGGCCGATTTAAAACCATATCGTTATAAACCAGAATCATTTCTTACAAAATATTCTTTTTCCGCTTTATCAGCGTCGATAATGCAATAAACCGATTGATGAAGTCTTTTTTAGTTTTTTAGACGTTTTTTTTTTCACTGAGGTTTGTCCCTATGCTACGGAAGTCGGATCTCAATACAATTGTTGACGAACTTAAGTCTAAATTCAGGTACCTATAATCAACGAGTATTACTTGACTTAGGTAGGTACCTACCGCCGACGTAGGTACTGCCGAGACTACTTTAATGAATGCTGTGCTATTTAACGTCAATTTATTCTGGTACTTTATAAAGTCGCGACGTTTCGAATATCTGTCAATTCACAAACATAAAATGAACCCATTATTTATATGCAATTATGTAATACTTAGGTATCAGGTAGCCAGTAGTCGGTAGGCTAGGCATCGGTCTCGCAATCATGGGTTCGAATCCTGACCATTATACTACCGACGTGAGCCCACTCCTAACACAAGCCATAGAGCTTAGCTGGAGGGGTTAACAGCTAGCTAGTAAAAAAAAACACATTTCTCTTGCTTGATACGAAATTACTGCGTCACTTGGACTTATATACTTAGAGGTGGATTTAAAGGAATAATAATTACTTATAGCTGACAATTTTCTGATAAGAAATCTTTAATTGCAGGAGCTATCACTCACATCAGTTGACCGGTTTTTTTAAAACGTCGGCGGTTTCTAGAAAAAATAAAAAACTAAAGAAAGCTGGTGACATTAATTGGATTGCATGCTGTAACCGTTGTTTCAGATTGTGAAATTTTTAAACTTACATTATTTTTATTGTTCTTTTTCATACTCGTAGTTTTAAATTGTATCGCCAAAGTTTTGTTTTTAAATATTAAACTGAGAGGTCGACGACCCTTCTGTAATAGAATACGGGCAGTAATAAATACCTCAAGGGAGATGAAACAAACAATAGGCATTAAGTTTTACAGTCTAGTCGTCGTTAATTAAATGGCTAAACTTATTGTAGTAAAGTTGATGTTGCGAAATAAACAGTATGAGATAATAAAAGCAAAATAGCTAGAGGTTTGTTCACGAACTGGGTCCGTGGTTACTGTAGCAGTTTAAGGCTTATGGCCAGTGTTTATATCTGAGAATTGAGAAATAAAGTGAGAATATAACTGAATTATATTTTCTCTGTAAAAAAACCGCTTCGGGGACTTGCCAACCCTACAGATAATATATTAGTGAACAAGGGAACGGGTAGGTACCTAAATATAATGGGCAGGTTCACTCTTTGTCCCTTCAGCCTCATAGTCCGATCTTAGTCAGTCTTGCCTTAAGGGCTTAGCCCTATGAGGCGTAATATTGACGGCATAATATAAAGTTATATCATGTATTATTTCATGAATAAGGATCCTGCCCGATCGTCACTGAGTCACTAACTCTTTATTTCTAAATACAATATGGGTATCATGGGTACAATTATTTAAAGAAATACGAAATATAATATAACTTCAAGACATCGTGAATGTTTTGGCCGGGTATAGATTTGGTTTCTTACGGCCGGTCTCAATAATCTAACTATCGATGGATTTGGCTACTAGAGGTTTTGCGATTTGACATATAAGCTGGAGCTTATATGTCAAATTTGTATGGATACAAAATGTGTCAAAATTCTACCTCTAGTAGCCAAATCCATCGATAGGTAGATTATTGAGACCGGCCGTTAATGTCATACTAAGTGATAAAATAATGTTGACTTACGCAAATTGTACGTGTTGAAATGGAGAGGGTAAAATAAATAAATGGAATCTGACAGCTGTCAAAATAAATAAGACTCGATTGTTATTCCACCTGCCATCATTCACGATATTGACCCTTCATTTGTATCTTGTACAAAGTTCGTGGCCTTGTTCTCGTCTCGCTATTGTCGTATTATAAAGCATTCTCAGCTATTGTGATATTTATTATTGTCAATAGTCAGGTGGCAATATTGTTACGTAGGTACTTGTTATCATAACTACCTAACTCCAAGAGTGTGCTATTATTGTCTTTCAATGTTGTTGAACAATCATCCCGTCTAATACTAAGTCTAAAAAAATACGGATATTGTTCTAAACGCCTGATTATTATCTAAATACTAGCTGCCTGTCCCGGCTTCGCATGGGCGTAATGTCGTTTATACCTTGAATTACATTATTGTAATTTTCGTAAGGATTTCTAATTTTTTTGACATTAAAATATAGCCTTTGTCACTCTCCGATAATCTAGCTTTCTAATAGTAAAGATTTTTTTAATCGGTTTAGTAGTTTTTAAGTTCATTCGTTACATATAAAAATACAAATCTTTCCTCTTTATAATATTACTGGCGGACGCCTCGCGGTTTCATGGATAAAAAGTGCGGAATACAGGGATAAAAAGTAGCCTATGTGACCCGGGGATAGTGTAGCTTGCAAACGGTGAAATACTTTTGAAATCGATTCAGTAGTTTTTAAGTTTATTCGTTACATACAAAAATTCAAAATCAAAGTTCAAATATTTCCTCTTTATACTATTAGTATAGATATAGATAAGTACCTACCTATAGATATAGATATAGGCTAACGGTTCGTCTCGTCCCGATGTCCCCTAACTTGAACTAATGTTTAAAATATATTTACTTTCACATATTATATGAAAGCCTCTTCATCAAATCCGGGCTATCTTAACAGTGTTTTAGACCTTTTAAACAGTAGGTAAAACAATTCTTCAAATATGTGACAGAGTAATCAAAAGATTAACTTCCACTTGCGAACAAGATCACAAACTTCAAACCTAATAAAATATGAACTGGTATAGATTGTACTGTAAAACCAGAATAACATTTCCAAATTTGCCTTTAGCACGTGTCTAAATCGATGGCAAGTATCTAAAGCTTCCAATGATTTCCAAAAACACAAAACAGTATATTACCGAACTCGTTGAAACATTATCGCTAAACCAATAACTTAAAACCCAATAGCAATATTAATAAAATGCAAAGCCAAATTAAATCTCGTCAAATTGTAACTCACAAACAAAATTATATTAATATTGGATTCAAACACGGCCACTCACCGAGTAATGGATGGCAACAGTTTTGTCAAGGCCCCGCAATAACGCCACGGAATGAACCACAAATTATTTTGCTTTATATCAACCACTTTATCTTAATAGATATAGCGTTGTGTTCGTTTGTTGTGCAATATGTGCAGGCAGAGCTTAGAATATGGAACAATTTTCCTAATAAGTTGCAGGTATCGTGAAAGGATTAATAATAATAATAATAATAATATTTATTTGCTTTAAACATGGTATTTGGAGATGTTACATAGTGGTGGTTCGTACATACATGTTTAGCTACATTAATATAGCAAGCAAAAGTACACTTATAGTTTATATTAAAAAATTCAACTTAATCTAAAATTTTCCGTCAATAAATTCTTTTACATTATAAAAATTTTTGTCACTTAGCCATGCATGAAGCTTTGTTTTAAACATTGAAAAACTCACTATTTTTATATGGTTTGGTAATTTGTTATATAGTCTTACGCACATTGTGAGACAGCTCCTGTTGTACTTGGTGGATCTAGGTATATCATTTAATACGAGTTTGTGTGGATCTCGTCTATTTCTAGGATTTACATCACTGGCTGTTTTAAATATAACTTTGTTTTTCCAAACGAACATACAACTTTCAAAAATGTATAGCGACGGTAGCGGTAACAAACCAAGCTCTTTAAAAATTGGTTGACATGATTTGTCGGGTTTAATGCCATATAATGCCCTAATGCACTTTTTTTGTGCAACAAATGCGCGGTTTATATCCGTGCTATTTCCCCAGACAACAAGCCCATAGCGCAAAATGGATTCTACATATGCGTGATAAGATGTGATAGCTGTTTTGAGATTGGTTATATTTTTTATTTGTTTAAGTGCATATACAAATTTATTTATTCTGACAGATACGTCATCAATTTGGGTTTTCCACTTTAAATCTTCGTCTATGATGACCCCTAGAAATTTTGTATGTGACACATTTTTGAGTTTTGGTATATTTAGTTTAAAATTGTATTTATTATTATGAGATTGATTGAATTTTATATGTACAGATTTATTGAGATTAATAGTTAAATGATGTATGTCTAAATATGCTATAAGCTTGTCAATGGTATTATTTATGTCATGTTCGTGATCATTAATTGTATTATTTTTTTTGTTTGATGTCACTATAATAGAGATGTCGTCTGCAAAAAGTATACAATTATGTGAGGTTATGTCAGTAATATCATTAATATACAGTAGAAACAGAATTGGACCCAGTATGCTTCCTTGAGGTACCCCACGCCGATTATATTTATATTCGGATGAGTATGGTACAATATCTTTATTTTTATCTACTTTGTTGATGACTACTCGTTGTTGTCTATTGTTTAGATATGAGGATATCCATTGGTGAGCTGGTCCTCTTATTCCAATAGTGCGCAGCTTTTTTAGTAATATGTCATGTGATACTAGGTCAAAAGCCTTTGATAGATCAAAGAATAATCCCGTTGTTAAGCAGTTGTTGTTTATACTAGTCAATATTTTATTTAAAAGCGAATAAGTTGCTTGTGTCGTCGATTTATTTCTCTGAAAACCATACTGATCGTTATTAATAATACCATATTTCTGACAGTAACTATGAATTCTCTTATACATACATTTTTCGTAAATTTTTGCAATAATTGGAATTAACGTGATAGGTCTATAGTTTGTTATGTCAGATTTTTCTCCTTTCTTAAAAAGGGGTTTGACTATTGACAATTTTAGGGCTTCTGGAAATATGCCAAGAGAAAAGGAAGTGTTTATTAAATGGGTCAAGATTCCAGTTAATTCCGCAATGCATGATTTTATTATTTTTGTAGTGATGCCGTCATAGCCTTCAGATGTTGTGTTACGTAGAGAAAGAATCTCTTGCTTGACCTCTTTTTCTGACATCGGCGTGAGAAACATCGAGTTGAGTGCGTAATTTTGAAGTAAGTTATTATTCGCGAGTAGTAGCCGCTCTTCACTCCCATGGGTGTAAAAATCATTGAATGCGGATGCAATTTTTAGGGGATCTGTGATAACTACTTCATTAGTTTGTAAACTCTCAATGTTTTGTGTCGGACTATAAACATTGACTTCACTCTGAATTACTGACCACGTCGCTCTACATTTATTTTCGTGTTTATCAATAAACTTAATATTTGCATTTCTTTTAGATCTCATTATACATTGTTTTAGAAGTTTAGAGTATTTGATGTATTTGGCTTTGTTAGCTATATTTTTGTTTTTATAATATTTATATCGCAGAATGCGTTTGGTTCTGCAACATTTTTTTAGGCCTTTACTTATCCATTGGTGCTTTCTTTTGTCGTTAGTATTTATCCTAACTCTAAGTTTTGGAAAACAAAGTCCATAGAAAAGGATGATTAATTCATGGAAGGTATTAAATGCTAGATTTGTATCATTTTCTGTATACACATTAGACCATGACAAACTTCGTATGCAGTTCTTGAATTTACGAATATTGTCCATCCATTTCTTTTTTGATTCTTGATTTAACATGCGGTACGTTGCTTGTGGATATCCATCGCAGTCTAGTTCGAAACTGTTCTTACAGACAGAGCATGACGCAGTACTTTTTATATTCACAGATTTTTTGCATTTAAAACATGTAACTAGTGTCGCCATCTTACGTGTGCTGCGGGCGTTTCGATCGATTTTAGGTGACATAGTTTTGTAGTGCGTAGTAGTGTATGTTGTTACGTAGTCTTACTATTCGTCACTAGATGTCGCTGTTTTCAGTAAGGTGTAATTATCTCCAGTATTGTTTTATCTGTGGTAGCATGTTCAAGTGATGACTTTGATTTTTTAAAGTAACGGTACAGAAAACTTTTGTTTATTTTAGAACACAGTTTTGAGCTAATATTTTGATGTTAATATGATAGTTCTTTTTTATTATTATGGAAGAAATGCTTACATCGATGTGAAATTCCAGAAATCCAGCGAAAATCATTGGTTTATTTGCACTGAACTTTTATTGTTTTTACTGTCACAGTTCACACAGTTAATTGAAGATAACGTTTGCTATACACTATTGTCACTTTTAACACACATTAATACAATTCACAGCGTTAATTAGTAATCTTATCTATTTTTTTTGAATTTATAAGTACGAGCTCGAAGTTAACCGTGCCGCTAGCGACATCTCGTTTTTGTGATTGATGATTGTCACGAGTTTGCTGAGCTTCTCTAATAAGAATAGTGTTGTTATTTCTTTAATGGCCTGTGATATTCAAAATCAGAAAGCTTCTATAAGGAGAAGCTTTTGAGAACAATTACTAACTTCGTTTTTTAGAGAACCCAAATGATAAACAGGGAAAAAAATATTACACTTTACTGCACTATTACAAAACTATTATAGAGCGTAATAATCATTCCTAAACTGTTTCTAAATCCGGTCCTAAAAATGGTTGTCTGTAAAGTTGGTTTACGGACGATAATTTTACGTAATAACATCATAAAAAAACATTGGTATCATTTTAATAAACAAACATGCCTGTGACAGCTTTAGTTCCAACTGTATCACATGTCGCTGTGATTGCCATTCGCTGATAGCCTGATCCTATCAGCCTGTCAACAGGCGGAACGTGACACTTTTTCGTGCGTGCAGGCGGTTATCGATTTATCGTTATCATGTCAAAAATGTATTCAGGCTCATAGGACATTGTATTTTATAGCAAGAACCGTACTTGGCTTTTTGCTGTAAAGTTCATTGGGAGAACAAAACTATGATATTTTGCTTAGAGCAAAGATACATTTTCATATTGTCGTTTTTAATTTGAATGGCACTCCACATGTAGATTAAGAACATGACTTGTGCATAAGCAGGTAAAGCGAAGGAAACAACAAATCTTTTCTCGCTACCATTAGTTACCATACATTTAATACACATGTCAGCTGGTCTAAAATACTTAAGACCATTAGCGGCTACTTGTGACATCAACTTTCCTAATGAACTCAGTTTGAAGACTTTGAAGTAGCAGTACCTACGAATGTCTAAAAAGTTTCGAATACTCTACATGCTTCTTACGACGACTTCTTTTAGTTAAGGCTTGCATCATTAATCAAATTGAATGGCAATATTGCTGAGTGTAATCACTAAATTTATAAGTGAATGTTAGGTTAACGGGACAACGACAAGTTTTACAGATTGTTTCATGACTGTCACTAAACAGTAACCAATGCAATAGCTTTACCGCGGCAGTCCCCGAGTGCCACACATTTTTTTTTTTTTTTTATAATCTTCACAACACCACACTGTTCAATGCGAAATAGAAAGACGAAACGAAAATAACTTACAAAAAGACGATTGTATACCGAAGGCTCGAACCCACAACTACACAATTGTCACCACTACTGTGTACCAAATTTATGCCTCTAGACCAAATCGACAGGCGACTTCTTCGTCAAATTATATGTTCACATCTAACGCGTACGCCGCACGGCTTGTGTGTGTCAAAAAGTGTCGTTACAACTTTTCGTGAGATTTTTTTCCGTTTAGCCCCCTTTCACAACGCGCGATAAGTAACTTCGTTCCAATAACTTTTTAAAGCTCCTTTAGTTCTAACATGCTTAATATTGATAGCACATAGTAAATATACCTACTACGAATACGAAACGCAACTGCTTTTACAGAAACCATTTTAAGAGTGGTAGACAGAATCACATTTTATGTCCTTTAATGAATGCTAACGATTATGCTCCTACTCCGTTAGTTCAGCTACACAAATTGTGTCTTGGTCTACAAGACAAGGTTCCGTTTCACATTCTAAAGCCAAAACATTATAATTAGCAATTATTGTTATATACCCTTGGCATTTTGGTGTTTTTGTTATTCACACCTTATTTGAAATCGTGTAAGCACAAGTCTTAACAAATATTAATGACCACTTCATAAAGGCCAAAGTTGTAATTGAGTGGGACTATTTATTGTAGTACTTAAATACTTCGAAGTCGATATAGAAGTCAATATCCCAATATTAGATGCTTAAGATATTGATATACTCCATGCTATATTATATTCTTATTCTTCATACCACCCGAAACTGAATATTTAAAACCTTCTGTGCGATTTTATGTCTATTTCTTTGGCGTTTTTCTATTTTCCATTACAGCGTTGGTATATAACCAACGCTGTAATAAGACGAAAAATACGAAAAAAATGTCAGCACGACTTTATCATCATAAAGGTTAAGTTAATGTCCTAGGCATTAGGTACTTTGTAATTGCTAAAAACAATTACACACTCTAGGACTTATAGCATTATGTTCATAATATGCGAACGAATGGTATTTTCAAAGAATTAGGTTGCATAATATTTATCTACTGAATATTACAAAGCAGATTCACTGAAATTGATTGGATATGAAAACGCTTTTAGATTAAATATGGATGTAATATTGGCAAATAGTGATGGAGTCCCTGCCAAGATGAAATCTTACTTGTGCGATGCGCCGAATACAAGAAAAATTTCTTAATGTTTTCGTAACGTTGTAAAAACTAAAACACATAAGTATGGATTTTGAAATACAAATAAATTGCATGCATAAATACATAAAAGGTGGCCTGTGGCCAGACAATAATCTACCTCAGAACCAAATTTCATACAGATTCGTTCAGAGCTTCAGCCGTATTTGAGGAACAAACAAACATCCATACAAGCTTTATAATACTAGTATGATTAAATAAAAGCCCTAATCCTCTCTTAAGTTTACCTCTTTTATGATTTTTAAGTTTTGATGCCTACACTGTAGCAAAGAACACTAACTATCTAGTAAGTTTTTATACGATAGTAAAAATATATCCAAAATACGTATCGATAAAGACATTCAAAAGATATCGATATCTTCATCATCCCTTCGCTTTTACGTTCCCCAAGCATTTCTCCGCAAATATTTGTTTCAATTAGGCGTCTCAGAGAGGTCCCTTCACGTCAAACAAATGATGATCGGTATATCACGAGTGACGTACAATTGATATTGCCAGCCTTTTACTTTGTAAACCATGTCTAATGGCCGCCATGGGTTTTGTGATTGGAAGCATTCTTATGGGAAATGTAAACAACTTTGATTTATCTTTAATCGAAGTATTTTGGGTTTCGATTAATTTTCCATTAGCAAACTCATCTAAATGTTACAGTAACTTTCTTCTAATATAAATGGAGACAGAAGTAATTTGAAATTTGTCTGTAAAAGATAAAAAAGCAATAAAGACATCGAAAGTATTTGCTCCACAAAAATAAAACACTGTTACCAAGTTGCAAACATCTTAAAACAGAACTTGTCGAAATGGAGTCGTAAGATGGCGACAGTTTTTTCTCCTGGCAACTTTTGCACTCAGGCCATTATTATTTTTCTGATGTCTGCCACCCCGAGACTCCGGCGTTAATTAAACGCGGCTTAAGACTTAAATGACTTGGAGTGTAATTTTTTTGAATCGCGCCTACGACTGGCTCAAAGATTGTCTGGGAAGTTTTTGGATGTGATAAGAATTTGTTTTATGAACTGTAAGGTGGGTACAGTAATATTTAACTGCCGTAGTGGGTTCTCGTCTGAAAGTAATGTATATTGTGATATTCTACTCGCTGTCTGCTTGAACGGATACACGAAAAATAAACCTTAATAAATCTTACACGATAATTTATTAAAAACTGTATATTATTTCAAGGTAATTGAGGGTTATTACCAACGAAGTAGTGCAGAGTGCTGTTATTTTTTCTATATTTATAACATATTACTTGTCTATTGGTAGTTACTAACTTCCGCCCGAGCAAGTACGTGGAAGAAAATATTTGCATCTGGTTAAAACACAACTCAGGATTCCATAGTAAAAAAAACTGTAATCGTTTACTATTTGCGCCCTTTTTTGCATTTGTGTTACCGTACACGCCATTATTTGAAACGCGCAAAAATTACAAGTAGGTAGTAGTACCTGTCTTACGTCCCAGTGTCGTGTTATGTGTTAATTATGTATTAGTTTATTGTTTTTTATGTTACGTATTTGTATGATTTGGGCCTTAGTAACGTGAAATAAATGGTTATTATTATCATTACTATTTAAACAACTTGAAAAACGTAAATCTAGTAGTTCAGATTGCCTGCCGTAGGTAATCAAAATTACTTGAGTTATTTTGGTCAAAGAAAAAAATAGAATTAAAATAACTTCCCAAAACATGACAAAGTAAATGTTCCATTAAGTAGTACCTACAGTAATATAACAAAATTATAACACAATGTAGGTTACATAGTGGCCTAATAAGCTGTTTCATCAATTTAATAATGAAACAGACTGCGCTGCGTAACGCCTAGCAACTGTATCAGAGTTAACATACAATATGTTCGTCGCTTTTTGCTATAACTATATTGTCAGGCGCTCAAATAAATAGTTCCTTTCTCTTCCACTTAGTTAAGAAATGTAGTAGTGCATAATATGTAATATAATGTTTTTGGTGTTATACCAACAATGGAATAGTAGTGGTTTATATTCATTTCGATGGATAACGATTGCGGTTGGTTTTATTAGGTAGGTACTTACATTGTTAGCAGAGTAATCAAGTTTATAAATTGACTAGCTGACCTGCGCAACTTCGTCAGCGTAAATTTTCTCCGTCTTTGCATTTTTTTTTGCTGCTCCGCTCCTATTGTGATATTATATAGGCTAAAGCCTTCCTCGATAAATGAGCCAACCAACAGTAAAATTATTTTTCAATTCGGTCTCGTAGTTCCTGAGATTATTGCGTTCAAACAAATTCTTCTGCTCTATAATATAACTATAAAATGGGTTTACTTGTATTATTTTATTGTAAGACTAGCTGTCCCGCGCAACTTCGTATGCATAATTTTTCCCCGTTTTTGAAACATTTCTCGTCGCTTCTCCGCTCCTATTAGTCGTAGCGCAATGTTATATAGCCTATAGCCTTCCTCGATAAATGGGCTATCCAACAAAAAAAGATTTTTTCAAATCGGACCAGTAGATCCTGAAATTAGCGCGTTTAAACAAACAAACAAACTCTTCCGCTTTATAATATTATAGTATAGATTTATTAAAGTGCTTTAGTTATAATATTTGCTGTTCAAGGTCATTGTCACTCAAAAACTTTTTTTTTTGTTTTCAGGTAATTTCCATAATGTCGTTATGTAGAAGACAGGTCCCAGGTCGGCGGTCTTTGATTGGATTACCAGAAGTAAGTAACCTACCTACTAAAGAAAATACTGGCGGAGGAACTACCTAGTCATTATTGTCACTTCTAAGCAGCCTTTGATTGGGATACTATGTACCTGCCTACCTGTTTATTAAGAGTCTGAACGTAATGAGTCGTAATGAACACCAGAAAAAAAATAAGATGTGGTATAGACCACAACAACAATAGAGTGGACAACAGAAAAAGATGACGAGACGATTTAGATCCACACTCCACGCACTGGACCCGGAGTGCCTTGGATCGAACCCCGTGGAAGAATGGCCTTTGCCCAGCAGTGGGACAACAAGAGCTAGTAATAATAATACCACAGACAAACTGTGTAAATAGTTTTGTGAGACAATGATATTATATGTTTATAAAAGACGTATATTTAATAATATTCAATTTAAAAAAATAAGAACACCAATGATTAGTAACTTAAGTCGTTGATTATACACAAAACACGTATAAATCAATTATTCAAAGATACTATCCAAAGCCTATTAACCCCAAACATAACTGCTTCTAAACAACGTGCACATTAGCAGTACAACCATCGCGAACTAAACTATAACGATGGTAATCCTCATAATAATAGACATCAAAGCTAACGATACGGCTATTAAATATACTCCCCAACGTAATTATTATAGCATACATACATACCTAAGTAAGTTTAATATATTCCTCTTCTGAGGTAACAAAAGACCGGTTTGAAGGTACCATTCGCTAAGTGAATATCGTGAAGGGGTAACCACTATAATTTACATGGAGATATAGCCATTCTATTTAAGGAAGTGGCTTCGTTCGCGCTTGTTTAAAGTCTGATGGCTATGATAGATGGTTATCTTATAGGTTGTTATTACAATCCTATTTGAGCAGTTTATTATAAAGTTGATTGACATTCAAGCATGGCATACC
Organism: Herminia tarsipennalis; assembly: GCA_945859575.2. Lineage (NCBI taxonomy): Eukaryota > Metazoa > Arthropoda > Insecta > Lepidoptera > Erebidae > Herminia > Herminia tarsipennalis. The sequence continues at coordinate 10,142,552 of OX243844.2, read as the reverse complement.
AATAAAATCCGGTGGTAGAGTTAGCGATGTTTTTATGAAATAGAACTGAGCAAGTGCATGTCGGGCCACCCACAATGTAGGGTTCCGTAGTACCCCCATCCAAATAATGCGTTTCCTGTTGTTTTTTTTTTTCATATTTACGTATGAAATTCTATTTTTGTCAAGATTTTATTCTTTCACTTTGTTAGCGTAAGTAATATGTGTATCCATGCAAAATTATAATATAATAATATAATATCTCGGGACAACTCACACCATGCTATCTGATCCCAAACTAAGCAGAGCTTGTACTATGGAAACCAGACAACTGATAAACATACTTATATATTTCTAAATACATACATATCATAGATAAATAACACCCAGACACAGAATAAACCATCGAGCTCATAACACAAAGTTTTATCCTGGGTGGGGATCGAACCCACGACCTCTTGAGTAGCAGTCGGATACACTCCCACTGCGCCACAGAGGCAGTCAATTTACAGCGTCCTAGCACTTTTACTTTAGAAACCACATCTAGGTTAAAATGTTCATCAACTATCGGTTAATACAATTTAAACTAGCGTCTAGTTAGCACAATCAGGACTTGTCGCTCTGCTAATTGTAGTAGGTACTCTTTGTATAGTTTGCGCTTCTGCTGCCTAATAAGGCTAATCCAACTAAAGTTAGTGAGAAAGTCTGAATAAGACCAGGGAATGGTAGAAAAAATGTCTAATTGAAACAATAGTTCGCAATTTGCATAATTAAATTGTGTTTCCACTGCTGGCAAGATGCAACCTCTGCAATATTTAATTATAAGTTCCTTTCTGTCTACTGTATATTTTTAAAACATTAGGAGCTTTTTTATATACCTAGTCAATGACGATTTCATGAGGTTTATCTACAAGATTCAAGGTTTAAACATCAAACATACATTTCATGGTTTAAAATATTTTGTTTGAATATCTATACTAATATTATAAAGCTGGAGAGTTTGTTTGTTTGTTTTAACGCGGTAATCTCAGGAACTACTGATCGGAATTGAAAAATATTTTACTGTTGGATAGCCGATTAATCGAGAAAGGCTATAAGCTATATAACATTACGCTACGACCAATAGGTGCGGAGCAGCAACGAAAAATGTTGCAAACGCAGACGAATTTTCGCAGGACAGCTAGTTACCTATATATTATTGCTTCTACTACCGGCATTTCTGACTTCAGTTAACTAACCAGTTTAAATAATAGCATTTCAATTACTGCATTGCTTAGTTTGGAAATTGTAGGTTCCATTGAAGTGAACTCAACCTTTAGCTTAATTGACAGGGTTAACAAGTACACTAGGCCATGTCAGTTCTAAGTGGTTCACGTATCAGACGGAAAAATAACATTTTATTTGATATTTACTACGTTTAAAAATTATTTTATAATTATAATCCTTTTTTATAATAATGTTAATGACAAACCGTTTAACTTAACCGTTTTTAGAATTCCAGAACTGATTTAACTCAACCCTTAGACAAAGGGTTTAAAATTTAAATTGTTTTCGAACATTATTTTAGTCTAATAATTAACCGGACCCTAATAGCCACTAAATTAGGTTTAAATTAAGTCAAATTCATTGCCTTCCCGGTTAGGTACCGAACCGAGTGTGCACAATCCCGGTTACGATTAAAATCAATGAAGTACGGCAACCGGGGCAGCCTCTACTTAAAAATAATTCATATTCTCCCCTTCATTACCCTTCTTAATTTATAGAAATTTCTTCGCAAGCGGTGTTCTACGTAATTTAATTATGGCAAATTTTCTTTTGAGATTGTTCGGCCATCGATTTAATGGAATTTGAAGGATTGATTTGTTTTTAATTTTAATTTTAAGTATACTTGATTTCATTCAGCAGATTATCTACTATTTTTACTTCCGTGTGATTTAATTGTAGAGTACGAGTAAGTACTTACCTTAATGCTTCTTTTCCAATTAATGAAAATGATTCTTAGGCTGGTAGATAAAATATAAATCGTATCTATATTAAGGGGGCATTACACTGAGAGAATTATTTATTAAGCGCTACGTACAAAGCGACACGATCGCCGGCCTCGCTCTTCCGCACACAACCATTACTTCACAGTGCGCAGGAGCGCAGGTCAAAATGAAGTAGAATATTCGGTCGTACATATGTTAGATCACGAACGCCATGACTATGACAATACGAAAATGCTCGTTTTTGCATTTTTCCGCAATTCAAGATTTATTTGCGGGATCATATTAAGACATATTATCCTTAAATTTCTTTATTTCATCTACTAGAAAATCTCTTTGACTAGTGACACAATTTTTTTCGTGTCCTAATATTTAGGTTTTCTATATACAATTTGGAAGAGCCGAACCCTGTTTCACATAATCTACCTTCAATTCTTGCACAAAATGCATTTTTTCCTTTAAATGAATGTTCTAGAATAAATGCAATACTCATACTCGTACTACATTAAATTGCTCAGAAGATGTAATCGTAGGCAGAGATCGGAGATTTGCTTAAAGATACAAATAGAGAAAGCTAGGAAGCCTAACGAAGGATTTCTGTCTGACGTTGTGGTTTAGATTTCACTTTCTTTATACCATGTTCCCCATAGTTTGTTCTGCTAGTCTGCATGAACTAATAATGTAATTATACTACGTAGAAAATTTAGTATGAGAAGACAGCCACAGTATAGTTTTCACCATTTGAAACACTGTGAATACCTAATTAAATCTAAACCAACTCTTTTCGAGACTTATACAATATCTTACTAACTAGTAAGGATTTAAACGCATGTTGAACATGTGTTGAAACATTTTACAGCAATATAAATTGACTGCTGAATAAATAGCTTAAACGTCTTTGTGCTGACTCTTTTTTTAAACCTATGTTTAGAGTAAGAAGAGCTAAGATTTGATCATCATTAGTGTGCCAGCTAAGTGTTGGGGCAAAATCTACAAAAATATTTTTTATTGTACATTTTATGAAGCTGGACAAAGCTTTACAAAGCTGTATAATAATGAATAATACACTTATGCCCGTATCGCAGGCTCTGCGTATTAAAGGCCCCCACACATTACAAGTCCGCCTGCGATCTGTCACCCTATCGGGCCGCCTGTCATTCTGGATCTGCATAGTCCACACACTATAGCGATCATTGCCGGTAAAACCGGCTCTAGGTCTACACACTAGCCGACAGCCGGCACGCCGAGGCGGCAATGGCCTATGAGGTCTTCATACTAGCTGGACGGTTACCGGCAGATCTGAATCGAATGTCGCGGACTATCCGGCCGATACCTGACGACGAAGATATCACAGATGCGGCGGCAAGCGCACAAGCTATGGGTTGGATTGGCCGTCAGTCCAAAACCTCTATAGAAAACTATTTAGTCTATAGCTTGTTGCGATTAACTGATCGGCTTATATCTGCCGGCGATAGTGTGTGGGAGTCTTAAGGCAGATTTTGATCCACCCTCTACACTATAGTAACACGCTAGATAATATCTACAGGAGATTACATCTGACAGGCATAATATCCGACACTATTACTCATATCACTATAAATAATACTATTAATATCTCACGAAACATAAATTCAAACTGTACTGATAATTATGTATGCACGTCTCCGTTAATTACAATATGCGTTAGTCAGCGATTAATTATCGTGTATTAATTAATACCCTGAATAGTGTAAAGTAGGTAAATGAGATTATCGTCGGCATCAGCTGATCAAATGAATATTTAAGTATAATAGGTACGTATGTATCATGTGTTAGTGGTTAGTGGTAGTAATCATGCATGTTGTAAACAAAGAGGTTTTTTTTTTTTCTTTACCGAACTTTGCTCGGTATTTTTTTCATCATTTCATCCAGGTACAAAATTATAAACATCACCAAATCGTTTCGTTTCGTGTTTTTTGGAATATATTTAGATACTAAATACTCACTGATGAAATTATAAAAAGTTTTTCATTGCCTTAAAACACGGATGAAACGACTTCTTCAAAAATAAAACCTATCTGGATCGATTTATCGGCCTCGAAACCCCCTGCATACTAAATTTCATGAAAAACGTTGGAGTTGTTTAGGTACCTAAACAATAATTGCTCGTTAAAGGTATTAGATAATCTATACAGTCACAAATCAGTCTAAATGCGCGGCAGGCTTTTTAAAATAACAAATCAATACATACATATACATCGAAAAACCCCATGTGCCCAATATACAAGCTATTCATACTTCGAATATACAATCACACAATCCACGGAAGTAGTGAATCTGTATTGTATTCTCTCGTCTCGTGACAAACGCACTTCACAAATGAAATATGAATAGAAACGGGGGACGGGGTGAAATTTTATGAGGCCTCTACTAAAATAAATCATCACACTTGTAATATACTTTGGTATAAACAAATAAAATATGTAGTATATAAACATTTGGAGATATGGAAGCAGTTTCGCTTACACCTACGCTGTTATTTCTATGTCGATTTGGTTACGATATAATAAAATATTTTTTGGTTCTACTAGCGAATTTGTTTGCAATCTCGACTCGACGTAGCGTTGATACTGAAAACGCAATCTGACAAACTTTTAAAATATTCCTATGTTTTGTACCTACTAACTTAAAATACGATTTGATTATTATTTATTTAGACTGGCCTGTTGTCCTTTAGTGACCCTGACTGCTAAGTCGGAGGTCGTGTGTTCGATCCCCACCCAGGATAAAACTTTGTGTGATGAGCACGATGGTTTATCCTGTGTTTGGGTGTTATTTATTTATAATATGTATGTATGACTGCCTCTGAGGCGCGGTGGGAGTGTGTCCGACTGCTACGCAAGAACGACCTCTTTTGTCGATTCGATTCCCACACGGGACACCACACTTGTGTGATACACAACACAAACGTTTTTAAAAGACCTATCTAATTACCGTGTGGGTAATTAGATAGGTCTTTTAAAAACGTTTAGGGATTGGCAAGTTGAAAAAAAAAATCACACCTCCACTTTACATATAGGGGAGGTACTATAGGATTTTATTGTTTTACTTTGTCGGCGTGAGTAATATGTGTATCCATGCAAATTTACAGCCTCCTATCACTAACAGTCTCGTTTGGTCAGTCAGACATGGCGAATCTGTAAGGGTGCCGTTTTGCCAGCTACGGCACGGCCTAAAAAAGAACTTACAAATGACTTCCGAGACTTTGTTCTTTTCTAAAGCCTTTCAGAGTTCTGACTCTAATAGGTTTTGCTCTTTTCTAAACGCTCTGAGATTATTTAAAAAATATAAAGCCGTTAGAAAGTCATCTAAATATTTTTATTACTTTTATTGGTCCCATAAATTGCCTTGATGTAAAAAAATATCCCTCACTGCCCTGGAGTCGACAGTAGTGCAAAGTGCAAAGTGGGCCAATTCAACACAATTTATGATATGCCTCGTAGCCTCCGTTTATGGTTTTACAGCATATTTATCGTTTTACGACATAATGGGGGCGGTTTATGATAATTCCTTGGCGAATGTCCTTTAGTACCAAATTCTTGGTGCTAAAATTGGTCGTTATGGTATGGATATTTTAAAATATTGTAAATTTACGATAGTTATTCATTATATTCTGTTCAATGATGTTTCAAGTAAATAGGTGTAGATCAATTAATTTAAAATCACTTGTCTTGACTGACTGACTGACTGATACATCAATGCCGAGCCTAAACAGCTAGGGTTACCACCCTAACATTTTGTCAGTTAATGCCTTTTATGTTGCAGGCATGCACTAAGAAAGGTTTTTTAGAAATTCGTTCCCTAAGGGGGTAAAATAGGGTTTGTAAGTTTGTATGAAACTCCGTCAGTTTTGAAGTTAGACATTTTGTATTCAGCTTTTTCGTTTAAAATAATAATGAAATACGTCTTTCAGTGTTTTCAGAAAATCAACTTCTAAGAGGATAAAATCAGAGTTGCAAATTTATATGAAACTCTGTCAATTTTGAAGTAAGATCTGTGAAATTTCGTGTTTGGCTATTAAGTTTAAAACAAAGAAACAAGTAGTTCAGTGTTTTGATCAAAAGTGAAAATCAACCTATAAAGGGGTAAAACCATCTACGCGGGCAAAGCCGCGGACAGCAGCTAGTAGGTTATTTATACAATATGCGATCTTTAAATACGGCATACTAATGCACAAATAGTTAACCTACCTACATATTGCGATGCAACTTTGCACTATTATAAAAAAAAAACCGGGCAAGAGCATGTCGGACCATGCTCAGTGTAGGGTTTCGCAGCCTTAAATAATTGCATCAGCAGAAGAGCGTATGTCCATGGCAATTACGTCTTTTTGTTGAGAAAAGCAGTTTTTCGGCTATAAATTAATGACCACGACGGTATATCTGATCATGTCCGAAATTTAGTTTCAAGTATTTCTTGGGCGCCACCTTTGTAATTTTGTTTTTCATATTTTTTGGTCACACGGTTTAAAAGTTAAGGGGGCACAATTTATGCAACTTTCGGAGCGATTGTTTCCAAAAATATTTACTCAATATTTCAGCTTCTGCTATATGTATGGAGTGCCCCCCCCCCCCCCCAAGTTTAGCTATTAAACTAAGTAGCAGCCACTAACAGACACCTTTTAACCAAATTTCATCAATATTCATTGAGAAGTCTCTGAGTAAAATGCCTGTGACATACTGACGGACGGACAGACAGACAGACAGACGGACGGACATGACGAAACTATAAGTGTTCCGTTTTTGCCATTTTGGCTACGGAACCCTAAAAAGGAGGCATTTTTGCAGAAATTAAGATAAACCATCACGTCGCTTTTCACTATAGCTGTTTTTCCACCATTGGCAACATATTAGACACAAGCGTTGACGTATAGACCATACGTCATCCCTTTCAAAAGGGACGTTGACTGTGAAGTTTATGAAATGTCAAAACTACAAGTTCTATACAAATGCGTATGGAATAACAACCTATGACGTCATATGTCCCTATCGTCAAATCATTACTTTAAGTATTCGTTTTCATGCTTTTAAATTCAAAAAACATGTTAAATTGTGAAAAAACACTTATTTTCAAAGCATTTTGAGGCCTACTTTTGTCTAATTTGTGTAAAGTATTGTTTCCTTGTAGTCAACTACCAAATTAAAAAGCAAATATTGACTGCAAAAACTCCTCTTTGACAGGTATTGTCCACAAAGTAGCGTTATCTCTTTCAGTGGTCAGTTTTGTAAGGTTATTGCGCAGTCCAGGTCTATATGTCAATGGACACAAGGCTGTTAAATGTCATCTGAATTGATATTACCTGTCTTATGGTTCAAGGAGAAAGAATGTCTAAAGACTGAACACATTGGTTTTCTATTTAATCTTATATTTCGAACTAATGTACTAATGATTCGTAGAACCCTGGATAATTCTCATTCATTTCTGAAACATTTTCGGCCAAGTTATCAATCTCATCACTCAAACTCTGCAATTGAACCTTGCATGCCTGACATTTCTTAAGACGATCCAAGATTTTAGCGTTATCACCAGTCATATCATCGCATTTAATGATATCGTCACGAATTTTGCTTATGTTATCTGAAAGGTGTTTGATTTTCTCCTTGAGCTTATTTTCCTTTGATCCCAATGAAGATACTGCGCTTTCTAAATTGTCAGCTAATGATTGTAAAGCAGCAAACTCACTGTCTAAATAGTCAAGTGTAGAAGAAACCTGTCCTGTTCGGATAGTTTTTTATGTCGATTATATTAGTTTGATTATTTATATTAGTTCGTCTTTTATGTCGAATTTCTCACTTACATAGACTATTTAATTGTAGCGAACAGTTACATTATAATAATAACCTTAGCGCTTATTCTCTGTATTTTGAATTCTATTGTGCGATTCAGTTTAGTATTTATTCATAAGTAAACACTCGTGTTTATGCTCGGCTTAACTTAATATCCGAATCATTAGAATTTAACTAAACAGGGAGTTTGTTTCAAGTATCCCCCGTTACTACTACAAATTGTAATATTCCCGACGTATATATTGCTGCGACGTATTATACAATACAAGATATCCATACCTGGTTTTCGACGATGGAGTTAAAATAAGCTTTTCAAAAACGGTCAATGTATGTTAAAAAGAGGGTGTGTACAGAAGTCGTCAACATTTTGTCGGTATATTGGTGATGGTGCTGAGTTGTAATAACATTTCCGCTCTTTACCCGATGTTTGCTTCGTAGTGCAAACACCAGAGATTGTACAGGGTTCTTTATGTTTCTGTTTGTATAATTTTCGGGTTGCACGTATATTTTGCGGTTTTGAAGGACGGTGGATTAAAGTTTAATATGGCAGGTAAGTATAAACTAAATGAACGGATCTAAAGAGTTACTTTTGAAACTTTGGATCGTTTGTATAAAACATTGCATGGAACTATGTACTACCGATTTGTGGTATATAATATTAAACATTTAAAGACTTTTTGGCAGTTTATATTAATAATACCTTAGGACAGCTGAAAGAATGTCATTTGATCAAAATCTGAACAGAGCTTGTACTTATAGCAATCAAACAACTAATATATATAGTAAAGTATATACATAGATACATATTATACATAAATTACACAGAATAAACCGCTGCACCACCAGTTATCATACATAACTGTAAGTTATTGTTTTATGTTATTTCGAGGTGGGCAAAAAAATGATGATAGCGTCCTGTACCTTCGCGGAGAACGAGCTTACGATGGGGGGCCATGCATTTGTCGCCCCTTATGCGTGGCGCCTGCGGCAGGGGCCCCGGTTTGCATCCCCCCCCCCTGGGTATACATTACATACAGTTATGATGAACTGCCAAAAACTGCAGAACACTTTGGTTAATGTTTTTAAACATCCGATGCATACCGCTGTCGGGATTTAATCGGTTCCATTTTTAGGGTTCCGTAGCCAAAATGGCTAAAACGGAACCCTTATAGTTTCGTCATGTTCGTCTGTCTGTCCGTCCGTATGTCACAGGCAATTAATCAAAGACTACTCAATGAATCTTGATGAAATTTTGTGGAAAAGTGTCTTGCAGTAACCGCTACTTAGTTTGATAGCTAAATCATCATCAGCCTATCGCAGTTCACTGCTGGACATATGCCTCTCCAATTGCACGCCACTTTGTTCTATCTTCGGCTTCTCGCATCCAGCTCCTGCCAGCCGTTTTGCGTAAATCATCACTCCACCTGGCCTGAGGGCGTCCTACTACGTTTGCAGTGCCGTGGTCTCCACTCAAGAACTCGTTTACCCCAACGGTTGTCGGTTCTTCGGCAAATATGGCCAGCCCACTGCCACTTCAGCTTGCTAATCCGGTGGGCTATGTCGACAACTTTGGTTCTCTGCCGGATCACCTCATTTCTGATTTTGTCCCAAAGAGAAACTCCGAGCATAGCCCTTTCCATAGCCCGCTGAGCGACTTTGAACTTGTGGATTAGCCGTACCATCAGTGTCCACGTTTCGGCTCCGTATGTCATGATGATGATAGCTAAATAATAATAAAACATAATTTTGAGGAGTTCTATTAGTTTAAACGTCTGAATAAAATTGGTAGAGCTACTCTATCCTATCCTATCCAGCCTAGGCCTATCTTTAGACACAAAAGAATTCTCTCAAAACGTTTAGATTAGTTCATGAATATAAATGAAGAAGTTTTCGATCTAGACAAGTATTTATGTAAAAGTAGCGTAAATATCTACTTAAGTTGATTCTAGAGCGTAATAAGTGAGCCTTATTACGTACGCTCTACAAACTCTTAAGTAAATGTAAGCTATATTTTTCTACAAAAAAATTAAAGCATGCAAATATTTTTCTGGGGTGAAGTGTTCTATTCCTAATTAAAATATTATAATGAAGTTGTTTCGTTTGTGTTAGCTTTTTAGCGTTTAGGAATTACTGAAGTTATAAAAACAGCTTCAAAAACGATGGGTTGCACTTATTAGATATATTTCGGGATTTAATCGTGTGAATTATTTAAAGGTTTTAAGCGGCGGTAGCCTAATGGCTAAGGCATCGGTCTCGCAATCGTGAGGTCGTGGGTTCGAATCCTGGCCATTGTAATACCGACGTGAACCCACTCCTAACACAAATCATAGAGCTTAGCTAGAGGGGTTTACAGGATTGCTAGTAATGTGTGACCATAATCAAACATTGCTAGTTATCTTTCTTACTAAAAAAAAAAGGTACAAACCTTTTATTTACCCGACGTTTCGATCGATTTGCACGATCGGTGCAATTCAATAATAGTACCTTTAAACAATTCAGGTTTCACCTATGTTCTATTTATCAAAAACTACTCATTCTATTACTACTACTCATTTTGGCCTGTTGGTCTAGTGGTTAGTGACCCTAACTGCTAAGCCGGACGTCGTGGGTTCGATCCCTACCGGATAAAACTTTGTGTACTGAGCACGATGGTTTATTCTGTGTCTGCGTGTTATTTATTTATAATACGTATGTATTTAGAAATATATAAGTATGTTTATCAGTTGTATAGTTTCCATAGTACAAGTTCTGCTTATTTTGGGATCAGATAGCATTGTGTGAGTTGTCCTAAGGTATTATTTTTGTATAAAACTGAGAGTCCTGGATTACATGACGCTAAAGTTACAGACTAAAACATAGGACTATTTAAGTAAGTGAAATGTCCATCAATGTGTGATGTTTTTCATCAATATTTCTTCTTGCAGTTCTCTTGAAGTCGGTTTGTTTTTCTTAATATTTTTTTATGTAAACACTCTTAGATATTACTCTACGCTTTGCCGCGGGATACTCATTCGGTCTGTATAATCATTGTTTGTTAAAACCAACAAACATTATACACTATGCCAAGATAGAGTACTTCCACAGATTTAATGTTATATGCCTTCAGGCGTCCCCGTCTGATATATTTGCGGAACACGAGACAACGTTTGTCTGTCGCTAAATAAACTAAAACAAATTAGTTTGTTTTGTAACACTATATTATACGTTTACATTCGAAATTGTTCGCGAGATCTTAATATCATCGTGTTAATTGAAGTGTTATTTGTTTAGTCACAGTTATCAGTTATAGGTGTATCTAATTAAATATTTATTCAATAATCATTATTATTACAACATGACTTTCTCGTTGCCATAAACGTGGTCACAAGCGAACTGTCATCAGAATGTTTGTGATCACGGTCAGTAGTCCCTGTTCGAATTGTTAGGCAATAACAAAAATAATATCATAGATCAACTCACACAACGTCATCTGACGTTATACCAAACTAATCAGAGCTTGTTCAATGGTAACCAGACAACTGATAAACATTATAATATAATTATGCCTTTCTAAATACATACTTATTATAGTTTTTAAACTTTCGCGATTTTTATAAATATTAGTTATATTTCGGGACTTAATCGCGTGAATTATTGAAAGGTAAATAAGAACCTTTAAATAATTCACGCGATTAAGTCCCGAAATATAACTAATATACTTATTATAGATCATTTTTTTTTATTATTTAAAGACGACTCCCGCAGTAGGGTACAAGCCCGGTATGGCGGGGGACTTTACAAACATACAAGTCACGAACACAAATTACACCCAGACACAAAATAAAGCATCGCGCTCATCAGACATCACAGAAAGTTTTATCCTGTGTGGTGGGAATCGAACCCATGACCTGCGGCTTAGCAGTCAGGGTGACTAACCACAAGACCAACAGGCCATTCAAATAATAAAAAATCGCATTATACCTACTCCGTATTCTTAGTATTTGAAAAAATTATCGGTGGTAGTATATCTTTTGATAAAAATTTAGAATGTCATCATCATAAGTAATGTAAAAGAAATTAAAATAATAACCTAGTAATCTGAAGACACCAAGTTACGTTACGCAACGCAATCTCGGCAAGATTGTGATTGCTATTTGCTAAGCGAAGTGGTTTTTGCTATACTTCTGTATAAGAATTGAATTCTGCAATGACAATTTAAATTATGATGTTCTGGTTTCTTATTCACTATCTTTTTTTTCGTTTCCTAACTAACCAACGTCTAACTGTCAAAATCTTATCATAACCGTAAATAAAGAGCTGCGGTTAGAAATGCATCGCGCATGCGCGGGGACATCTTTGAGCGCACCGCGCATGCGTCAGATCGCGCGGGCTTGCCGCGAAAACGAAAAAAAACATAGTGAATAAGGACCCTGGAGAAAATAGTACACACAGGGAATATACAAACAGTAAAAATATAAATAAAAATATAAAATATACCACGCACAACAATTTGTCTGCAACACTATCTCATCCATCACACAGTGCTCAAGAAAAGTTTGCTAAAATATACTTCAAAAAACTAACATCGTAAGAACTATAGTGATGATTCACTTTCCCAGACTTGCACTGTAACTTCGATAAAATCTTATTGTTCAATACAATACTCATCCATCCGTCATACCTCTATCACAGTGGGTCACTAAACGTCTATCAACGTCTATGTTAGTACATGACATCTGACCTTATTACCTATAGTCTAGACATTGTAGACTATCTGTCTCGCGTGCGTAGCTAAAATGAAAAGGCATGGCATCGTTGAGAAATGTAATTTCACACCGTCACGATGGGTGAAATGTGTTGGGAAATTGTTTCATTTACGTGTTGATATCATCGTCTGTGACATACTTTTTACTTGTGCGATTTAATATAGGTCTTTGTATCAAAATTGTAGAAATTTTATTGGTCAAATGAAATGTCTGATGAGAATAAGGCTTAAAAATAGTACCACCCCATTTCTTTCTGTGGGTGTCGTCAAGGCGATTAAACATTTCACACCTTAGGACGGACTGCAGCGTCCTCTGCGTACTTTAAAGCCTTACTGCGATCACCAACACTTTTTCTCCTTTACATTATCATCACATGATATCTATGATTCATTTTCGATACAATCTATACATATAATAAAACTGTAAATTTCACGTGTCTGTACATGGCCGAACTTAGTGAAAAAAAAAATTAGGAAATGTTCGAAAAGAGTATTTAAACACTTTGCTGCATTTTCAGAAATGTCTGTCTGTCTGTCTGTCTGTCTGTCTGTCTGTCTGTTTGTTTGAACACGCATCACGCAAAAACTACCGTACAGATTCGGTTGAAATTTTGCACGTGCAATCTAATAGATGCAGATTAACATTTAGGCTATAAATTATCACGCTTTTTCCCATAGGAGCTAAGCAGTAAGGGATAATGTCTGTAGCTATTTTTCGTTATAAAACAGTAACTACTTGACGGATCTTTATGAAAATTTGCAGTTTTATAGTAAATACTATAGGACATTATTTACACTATGAATCATTACGCTAACGTCTATGGGGAACGAGTAGCAACGTATTTTTTGTCGCACCATAATGGTTTATCACAAAAATTTCCACAATTAGACATTATCTATAATTGTAACCCGTGGAATGCATAACTTCACGCTAAAACTAAAAGGAGCTAAACACAACATTTTTAAGTTTCATAAGAACAGTTATTTTGACGTGTTTAGTAGCTAATAGTATAGCCTCGAAGCTATGCTCGCGAACTTTGACGACGAAGTCCCAGGCTCGAATCTGATGTCTGAATTATTCTTTTTGTATTTATTTAAATTGTCTTTATCCTTTTTTAATATTTTTCTGAATGTTTTAGTTATTTTTTCGACCGTAGGTAACTTATTTACTTTGGTTATTACTTTTTATATTAAAAATCAAGTAAATTATGCAATTAATTATAGGTATTGCATGCACTGCTGAGAGTAATGAATTAATCGTAGTAGAAATGAAAAACAATATTACATTATAGTTAAAAAGTATTCGACATTTTCCAGAAATGATGTGTTCGTTTAAAAAAAAAGACATTACACACGTAAAAAAAGTACATGTAGCGCCATCTATGAAATCAAATTGTGAACAACAAAACAACGGCAACATTCTTGAAAGTAGATGGCGTTGTATTCAATAATGTTCTATACTTAGTAAAAGAAGTTTTAAAAAGAAACACATTGCTATGATTTTTAGAAATGTTTGTCTGTCTGTCCGTTTGTTTGACCACGCATCACACAGGTGCATCGAGGATCATGTTTTGGGGTTATGGTTGGAGATTACGTGTTCATCAATTCAACGATAATGAATGGCTCAACATCGTTCAAGTGTGAGTAGTTCGGGTGACGGGAGGAGGGGGGTCGTTGTTTGTCAACCGTACCTTTAGGGATATCTGACATTTTCGCGGGCATGACACACATGACACGCTCTGTGTTTGCTTACTAAAGTGTTACAGCAGTTTTATTATTAGTATTGCGTTGTAACACTATATGAAATACACCCCATTTTTAGCCAAAATGACAAAACAGAACCCTTATAGTTCCCTTATGGCCGTTCGTCCGCAGCTTAGCTCAGAGACTGTTAGTGCTAAGGTTGCAACTTTTGCATGAATAAATTACTAACGCCGATAAAGTGAAAGAACAAAACTCTTGAAAATCATTATTTTTTTAAGGGTACCTCTCTTATATGTAAAGTGGGGATGTGATTTTTTTCTCACCTACCTACCCCATCGTGTGTGGTATCATTAGATAGGTCTATAAAAAGCGTTTAGGGTTTGTGAAGACTATTTTTAGATTTAAGGATTCCTTTGAGTATAATATTAGGCTTTATAGTGAACATTTTTGTTAGAGTCAAGTGTCCCCCTGCCAGCTAAATGGTTGATGTTGGGTATGTGAAAAAATTCAGGGTAGTAGTATAAATACTAAAATTATAAGGAAAACTATCACAGTTAAGTACTTAGGCTTTACAAGTTTACGATCACATGAGAAGTAACAACATTTTCGTACAAATTCTATTAAAAATTATTAGGTAATAAGTAGGTATAACGTTGAAAGAATGAAACAAAAACAACAGAAAACCCACTTCTTAAGCCGCACACCAAACTAACTATCTAAAAGAATAGAACAGATCAATTTTTATTTAGTAAGTAGGTATTTAGTCAACAGGACTGTTTTCAACATATTTACACAGAAGTTATTTCGTTACCTAAACTACCTTAATTTAAACCCGACTTTCACGCGAACGAAGTCGCGGGCACAACTATTATGAATATATATATATATATATTACGGGTCTTAATCGCGTTTAGGTTAAATACCTTGCTTACCTACGTTTAATATGCATGATAGTTTAAGTATAATTTAATTTAAAGTCATCAAGTATTAAAATAAACTTATCCAGTTTTGAAAATAGATGGCGTTTAAATACAAATTAAACAGAATCAGGTAAATTGATTTAAAAAATAAATCTGAAATTCTTACGATTATGTATTATATATATATTACTTACGAATATGAATTTATGATGATCTTAATTAACGACAGGTTCATCATCATCATCATCAGCCTATCGCAGTCCACTGCTGGACATAGGCCTCTCTAATTGCACACTTTGTTCTATCCTCGGCTACGACAGTAGTTTAGTATTTAAACTAAACGTTTCTAAAAGATATACTAATTCACTATATCTTTTAGAAACGTTTGAATGTTGTCTGTTTGTTTGAACACGCATCACAGTACCGCGGGAATGCAATGTTTTAAAACCAGGATATTTTTTAAAAAACTTATCTCACACTAGCCCTATTTCGCGCGAGTACTTGGGCGGTTTCGGGCTTCATTTAACCCGAAACCGATAATAGTAATATTTGATGTGATGCAAATCATTTTGGTAAAATACTATTATAATTTGTCTTCTAACCGTCTGGCGCCATAAACTTTGTCGCCCTTCATTTTGCTGCACTGGGCATTTGCTTGGCTTGCCTTGCCATAGGTCGGGCCCTGATTAGAGCTAGGCCCTAATATCCATAGATGCCACAGATCATTGTGGAGCATGTTTCCAATATGCTTTACACATAAGTTAAATTGTAACATAAACTACCTTAATATAAACCCAACTTCCACGCGAACGAAGTCGCGGGCACAGCTAGTATGCAATAAAATTCAGAACATTCATTTTATAATTTATAATCTAAATTTTATATCATAAATGATAATTAAACCTTTCTATGCTATAGAATCTAGTAAAAACATTTTTAACTGAGTTGAGAGATTTGTCCCAAGATATTATTATTATCTGAATTTAGATATAGATGTTAAGATTTGTATGAGCTTTGAATGATAAGTCTTTTATGTTCCTAACTGGGCATGCATAACAATGCATGACGAACAAGCCTGTACGAGTAATATTGAAATTATCATTTGATAAATTTTTGGTCGTAAATCCTTAGAAAGCAAAGTTTCCAAATATTTTGAACACGAATGTTTAGAAGTGTTTTCCCATTATTTAACTTGGTAGCTAAAGTATTTGAAGCTAGTGTGTAATTTCGATTAGCCGTAAACTTGAACGTACAGTAACATACAGTGTTAGGTAAGTGGCATTAACATAAGACGAAGTGAACAGGTGGTTCAATGTCGAGTTGAGCGTGCGCGCACTTTCCAGCTAACCTCGTTTGTGTTAAACACGCCATTCAAGTAGACATTAAATAAAGTAAATATTGACACAGTGTCACGTGCTTTATCTTATTCTTATACTCATTAACATGTTTGTTTGGTTTGATCTCTTTTAGTACATGTGGCTCATCTACTCTTCTGCTCTAAGGCATTGATGTGATGCAGAATGTGAATATGAAATATGATGGTTTTATAGTATCTACCTGATTATCTAAAAAACCAGGCCAGTGCATGTCGGGCCACGCACAATGTAGAGTTCCGTAACCCTATCCTCCCCCCGCCATCCAAATAATGTGACTTAAGAACGGTTTTTCTATTTGTTACTTCTCATTTAATCAGCTGTTACTCGGAAACTTGTAGCTGTAACTGTTGCTGGCGAGGGGGGGGACACTTCACTAACAATTTGCACTTTATAGCTTAATATTTTACATACGGATCCCTAAATCTAAAAACCATCTTCCCGAATTATAATGGCTACATACGTAATTATTTTTTTAATGGTTACTGAAGCGGATCTATGAATAAGTCTTTACTGCACTTGTTTACATTTTCTGTTCAAAGGCATAGATGGAAATATGAAACATGATAATTTTATGGTCTTACCCAATTATCTAAAAATTATAAAATTTATAATAGTTGCTAATTGGATCTGTCATTTGCATCTTATATTGCATTGTTTACATTTTTTGAATTGGTGTATTGATTGAGCTCATCGTAATAACCACTTTATTACTTGCATTGTTTTCTTCATAACCTTTAACTATCAATTATTACGAATTAACCCTCTGTACTTAATACTCTCTTAGTACTTGTCTTGTTTTTTACTTCGATCGCTTCTAAGTGCTTTGACCTTTTGCAATAAACTACTTTATGTTAGCACGTTTATACGAAGTATTTTCTTTGTAAAAACACATTTCTTGTTCAATTTAGTTCACAGCACATATTTTTTGCACTCAAGCACTTTTACATGTTCAGAGCCGTCTTTAACAAGCTCTCGAGAACGATTGCACGTACGTGACCTCTATTCGACAACCATTCGTATAAAAACACGGCAATTATTATATTTTTGTATTTCATAATGCTCAAGATCAAATAAATCTTTGGAATTGTTTCTATTTTGAGATAGATTGATAGTTAGATATCTATTATAAGTACAAATACAATAAAGGTGTTAAAAACTGCAAAATATTTATTTGATAAGTACCTATGTTCTGGTTATACAATGTCTTATTACGAAGGAAGCGACGGTAGCCTAATAGCTAACGCAACGGTCTCGCAATCATGAGGTTGCGGGTTCGAATCCTATCCATTATACTACCGACTGGAGCTGGAGGGTATTAACAGGATCCCTAGTAATATGGGACTACATTGCTAGTTATTAGCTTATTTATATACCTAATGCTCAGTAGGCATATTTCCTAAATGAAAAAAAAAACGGTTTGAGATTATTGTTGAGTGACCTATAACATATCAACCCATATGATGGCCCACTGCTGGGCACGGGTCTCCCCAGTAGAACCTACTGGCATGTAGATCCTGGGGGTAATTGCCATAATCGCCACGCTTGGCGAGCGGGTTGGCGATCGCAGTAAGGCTTTAAGTACGCAGAGGACGCTGCTGCCCGTCCTCCGGAGTGAAATCCCTTAGTCGCCTTGACGACACCCACGAGAAGAGATGGGGTGGTACTATTCTTAAGCCGGCACACACGGTGGTGGTGACCTATAACGTCATTTATAAATTCATTTATTTAATAACCCTCAACAATTTTAAATTTAACTAATATGTAGCTAAGTGTGACATAACTGACATAAACAGTAAACCTTATGTAACTACTTACATATTTTTAGACATAGAAACAGTTTCGTATGTGTTAATAGAACTAGATTTTCTAAATATTTCTCTGAATAGCACGAAAGTGCGGACGAAATAATTCTGAGAGCTATTGTGCATTGTGACAATGTTCACTTTCATTGCGGCCATATTATGTGTCACAGAGTGAAAGTAAGGAATATAATTATGAGCTATAAAGACATCTGCATCAGCCAGTTGAGGCATTGTTAATTCAGTCGCGATACAATATGGATTTTTAAGTGGCAGATAAATTGCAATGATTGAGTTGTTATAAGAAATAAAAGAACTTTTGTTCTTTTATTTCTTATAACAGTAGGTAAAAGTCTTTTTAAACTCTCGTTTATATTGAAAATGCATCACAAAACTTTAAAATGATTATACTGGAAAAAAATAGTAAATCATTTTTGGGAACCTTGTGAAACAAAAAGATAAAATGCTGTCTACAAGAACATTATAGTTCAATGTATTGCATCCATTGACCAAAAGTTTCCAAATACTAAATTTAAAATGATCACAAAGCTAAGATTTCTTCGTATAAGGTTTTGTATTTGTACTTTATTTACTTATAGGGCAACAAAAACATACTTAATTCAAGAGATAAAGATGACCGAAATGAATTATTTACTCTTTCAGATAAAAAATCGAAGAGTATTTTTGAGCTCAGGGCAATTTTAAATCTCCTTATCTTTAGTAACCAGGTGTATAAGCCGAACTGTTAGCTTTGCTATTGGTAATGTTGCAACACAATCGACCTTGTCTCTACATTTATTGCCATCTCTCTCTCACCAGCTACAAGTTTCAAAGAATTGCCAAGTTTTTCTTTATTGTTATGACTAAAACTGTTGTTATTATAACCGATACAGGCGGGAAATTAGTATGTGAATTTTAAAAAGGGTATATATGAGGATATGATGAAGGGATGTGGTTCCGGACATGCGTACTGGAGTGGGACGGCGACAGCCGGGCATTGAGTAAACGTCAGTTGTTGGCCGGTCGCCGCGGCGTGCGTCGTGCCTCCCTCGCGCCCATCCGACCGTTTCGATACAGTACACATATCAAATTTCACGCGAAAATTTGATATCGTCGTCTTTTTTGTGAAGTGTTTTGAAAAAAGTTTGCGCGTTGACCGGTAAATGTTTCAAGTTATCCGACTTTAGCAGTTCATAAAAATTCGTGCTTGGAATTGTTTTTATTTGCGCTACTGTGTTTTAGTTGCTCAGTGATAATGTTTGCAACCGTTTTGTTTTTGTAGTACGTATTGTTTTTATTATTATTTACTTGTTCAACTTTCCAATTTTTGTTTTTTTTTCCTTGAATGTATTGTTTCTTAATGATATCACCAACAGAGTTGCTTTATCGCTACTGATAAGTCTTATCTTTACTTACTTTGTTCTATGCATTAACAAGAATTGCACATTTAGGGCAAGTATGGACATAGTTAGACTGAGAGAGATTTAGTATTTATCAGATTATAAGACTAAGCGCTGTATCACCTGTATGAAAGTTCATTGCACCAACAAACGTTGTAAACTTGATAATAACATAAATAAGCAATCGTGACTATTTGTCTTAATTTGTTATTACAATGTTCCAAACTATCTGTTTCTCTCCAATTTGTACCATGCTGCAATAGTAAATTCTTTGAATGTTATTGATTTAAAATTATCGACCGTTGAAACATGTAGGCACTTGTTTATGATGACTGCCTTTATTGTGAATCACTGACTGTATGAAATACGAAAGACAAAGAAGGGATTTGAATATAAGTAGAGGGGCCCCTTGAAATTGATCGTTTGGTACACCCCAACCTCTGGTTAGCCGAACCCTTAGATGTAGCACGATCATAATATGGCACAAATTATTTTTTTTAAGTTGGCACTTAGACTCTATAACGGTCGACTCAGGTATAAAAATTATTAAATTTCCTTTGAACATTATAAAAATTTGTATTATGATGACTAACCGTTATATCTTATGTACTAATTTATATTTAATTACATGGATTAAAACCAAGATATGGTATTCATATGCAAGTCCAATTTGAATTTAAATCTATTTATTAACATCTGTTAGCTTCATTTTCGTTGTTACATAATATTTGTAAATTGTAGTTTATAATTTCTATGGCTGATCAACAAATCTTTCTAGTCTAACTGGTTTAACTGGATTGTGAGGATTTGGGCGCGTGCTTCACCAGCTTCATTATCAGCAGTATTCGGTTGCCCATTCGTGCGGTAATTGTTCCCCATAATGGTGTAAGACCCTTTTTTCGATCTGTCTCATTGTTGTTCATAGGGTGTCGGTCGTTGACATTGGCCTTCCCCTTTTATATTTTGGATTTGCAACGTTATTTTTCATCGCATGTCGGATTAACAATATATCATTTTCTAATCGCTTTTTCGATCAGTTCTCCAGATATATCATCGTGAATGGTCATCATAATCTCCAGTATTTGGTTGTTTTCACGTTTCTCGTTAGCCATTAATGTATTCCTTTTGTTCTAATTTGAAAGGCCTATTGTATATGGATCGGTCCATTTTGAATTAAATTGAATTCGGGTCCTTGTCAACAAACAAACTGTATTTTTTAGTGTCGCCTTAATCCCGGAGCCGAATTTATATTTAGAGGACAATACAATTTAGCGATCATAAGTACCTACTATTAGGTATAGGTACTATTTTAGGGTCTACTTTGTTGATGTTGATAACGGTTTTTAATTCCGGTCTTACGATAATTGAAAAAGAAATAACAAGTATCTAATTGCGAACGACGTTCAATACTTGTTCTGTTACCGATAGTAATTACCTTCGTTTTGCTGGGAACTAAAACAACTTAGCCTCTTGATCTATTGTCACGAATGTATTGTAAGTAAAACATGCGTTTTACATTCAGGTTTACCTTCAGATATAATCGTGAGAACTGTTTTAAAATCAAAAGAAACAATGAATAGTACTTTACTATGTGATTTGTTGAATATATTGTAATGTATAAATACCTCACACGATCGACTCGTGCGGTCAGTAAACTATTCATAGTAAGATGGTATAGAACTGGTTAATAACGAGAGCGTCACGCCCCAGGGGCAAAGCTAACTCTAATGAGAGCCACATTCTTTTTGCTATCCACAATAATGGCAATTGACCAAAACAATGCGAACACAGCGAGCCACGAAACACCGTTAGAGAGTGGCGCGAGAGTTCACTACTTTAGTTCAGATATCCGCTGCATTAGTGAGGGCAACAATCTTTGATAACTCGCCGTGGATTGCGTAAGCGGCCTGTTTTTCGCACGTGTTTCTTGGTAGTTTTGCAACGTATTCCGGTTTTGAAGTGCAATATCTTTCTGTATGCATAGTCTACCAGGTTACTACAAAAGGTACTGTCTGCCTAAAATGGCAAAGCCGGATGACTTTTCAATAAATTTGTAACACTTAACACTTTTATGTCAAGTTCTGCCTACATTTACTATAAACCGGATAGTAATCTTGTTATCTGACTGCGATTTTTCGAATTACTTTAATTTAGATGTACGGGTCTGTATGTTATCGAAGCAAAAAGAAAGACATTGAAAAAGATAAATCGCCAAAACCACCTTGATTAACACCTTCGCCTATTTATCGGTTCCCACACCTTATTTTTTACATTCTATTTGTTTCCCCACCCACTAGTTTCTTCTGTATACCTAAAATACGTTAGTGTAGGTAGTATTTGAAGTCAGCTATGTTTATTTACAGTGTACGTGCTAGAATCATCAGTAACCGTCGCAGGTCTATCCCGTAGGGGCGTTGCACCGCGCCGCGATGGAATGCGCCCGATCGTGGTTACGAAATGCCGTGACTCCGCAATCGTGCCTCTCAACTGGAATACGCAATTATATTTATCAAAATATTTGTCTACGTTGTCTAAAAGTAGACAACACTTCTTATAAGTAACGTTTCCATTCGTCTAATGGCACTCATGGCGATCAACACCCACTACTGTTCTTCATAGCTTTTTAATTACCCTTTTTATATGGCTCAACATTCGCAAATGTTTACTGACTGTTAAGGTCGTTCCGGAAAACACAACGGACCCCATTGTTTGATGCAACTCCTTATATTGCAAGTAGCGGTCCGACTTCATAGGTCCCGGTCTCCGAAATGCCACTGCCATGTGCCTAAAATTCTTAGAATGTCTGCTGAATATAATCATCCTTCTATGGATGTCTTTAATATTAATTAAGTTCAGCTTATCGATTTCCTTTTAAGTTTCAATACGAGTTTTGCCAAATCAGTCAAAATGTTTTGCACTTTGGGGTGAAAAAACTTAAAAAATATATTTATCAAAAATTTCTTGAAACGGAGAGTGGTTAAGTGCAAGTCTTATCTTGCCTCCCCCACTTGCAGCGACATTAAAGAGTGATGGAAGCGATTTGTCATGTTCCCTGCTTAGTGACCCACTTACAAGAGGGCTTCGAGAGTCGTAAGATTTTTCACCAAATCGTCTGTGACTACTATTAGCGGTAGATGGCCCCACCCCTATGCAGGAATCAATCGGTTTCACGGTGTCTCGCATTTATATTGTTTTATCCTCTTTGATCCGTTCAACATCACTATTTTATGTTCCGTGTAGATACTGTACTGTATTTAAACGTTTTGCTAGAATCAATAGACAAAAAAGCTTTTCAAGTAACAAGGACAATGAATATTGATAGGTTGGGCGTGCTCAGGCTTCAAGCCGATAATAAAAGATTTTTTGCGCCATCCTTCTTTTTTAAACTCCTTCCGTGTCAACGTTTTGTACATTGATTAATGACCGCCCTATTTGAGGATCTTTGAATTGAATAGAAACAAAAGCTTCCACTTTATAGATTTAATTTTTGAAGACCCTTCGATTATGTCACGGTCATCCTACATTGAAGAATTGAAGAGATTTTGCAGTAGCTGTTTCGTAATACCTTTCAATGTTGTTTACTAAATGTTATTATCTATTTGTCTATTGTGTAGTTTGTTAGTATTAGCATTAGCTATAGCGGTAGCAAAACGATGAATAGCTTTGATAACAAAATATATAATTGTATTTTCTTAAACATTGTAGATGCAATCTTTTTTTAGGCGCTTGCTTGAATATTTAATAGTGTTTATTAAATGTGATTGAATTTCAATGAAATCAATATGTAATTTGGCAGAATAGTTTACGGCTATTGAAATATGGTTTTAAAAATAATTGAACTGCAGTTTCATAATTGATTACATCGAGCAGCTAGACAATTTATCCACTTAGAAAGTCTTTTCTATTATATAATTTATTCCGTTAACATTAACATATTTTTTTGCAATATTCATAATTAGTATGATATATACTATATTGCATTGAGCTGCCATATTTTGAAGTAAATAAACTACTATTACATCAGTCATTACATCTTCTTACGGATGTTCTACTATACCGTTAATCGATCGTACATCAGTTTCCTGCTTAACGTGATTAACGATTTCCTCAAAATATCTTATGCAAATCTTATACTACGCAGACATGTAACAAAATTGGTCCTTACTTCAGTTACATCAGTATTCATGTCGTCATCAAACTCGAGGTACCCGGTGACATAGCCCGCATCGTTTGCTTGTGTCAACTCAACGTGTTTGTTTGACCGACCTGAGGTGAATTGCAACAACCTAAGACAATTCAATCGATATATGCATATCCTGTTCTAGAAATTTTATTACTGTTATGAATAATGATATAGGGTCTGCAAGATTGTTATCCTTATATTCGTCCACATTTTAAGCATGCCATGGGATAGAATTATTATGGAAACAATTAAAACAATAATTAACAATTGTTTTTAAACTTTCGCGATTTTTATACATATAAGATATATTTCGGGACTGCACTTCATAAATGCACCGATAGGAACGTGGGGTAAATAAAAGGTTTGTACCTTTAAATAATTTACGCGATTAAGTAGAAATTTATCTAATATTATTGAAACAAGTCTTTAGTTTTATCCATAATATTGCGTGATAAAACTTAAAAATTTGCAGATTGTACCAAATATATTTTTACACTTTTTTTTTTTATAAAGATAACTAGCAATGTGGGATTAAGTCCCACATTACTAGCAATCTTGTGTTAACCCCTCCAGCTAAGCTCAAAGGCTTGTGTTAGGAGTGGGTTCACGTCGGTAGTATAATGGATAGGATTCGAACCCGCGACCTCACGATTGCGAGACCGATGCCTTAGCCATTAAGCTACCGCCGCTTTACACTTTATTACTGCCAGCAGTTTTGTATGCGATTAGATAAGCACGAACTTACTAGGACAGTATACGCAGTTGCTAAGATCGTACATACGATACCAATACAGTGGAGTAGTTCAAAAATTCTTACAAAAAAAAAATGATCTGTGATAGCTTTAACCAACAAAAAGCTCACGACCTTGTAGTTTTTGCGTAAAAATCGTTCGAGCTTCTAGGGCGTAATTTAAATTCCAAGTAATTGCGTTCCATTTACAGCGATATCATGAGCAAACACATCAACGTTATAGATCTTTACTTGAGGAAAACGTCGAATTGCCCGTGTAACTTTACTTATTTGGTAGCTACTGTATAACTGATATTCTAAGCTTGATGTTCAGAATACAAATAGTATAATAAAGTTGAGATTTCTTATGAAACTTTCTTTGGGTTCTAATATACAACGTTTAGGCGTGATCCAGTATCAATAATAGAAATATTGAACAAGAGTCGGAAGTCTCAAGACACATTGTGGCTTTTGCCTTCCTGTGCGGCACGTGGTCTGAATACAAATGTTTCTGTTATGATCCCCGCCGCATTCTGAAACCCTTCACTTAGATAAAGTGTTGTTTTTTGTTCAACACTTAGAATAGTTGTCACGTGTGGACCCTTCTTTGTTGGATGCCTCGCTAAATGTTGTCTTGTTTTTTTATTGTCTTACCTTTCATAAATAATGTAACTACATCTATTATCGGCTTACTTATTAATAATTTAACAACCCTTTTTTTTTGGTTTTTCTTTATGAGTGTTTATATTTTTGATAAGCAATAACTACGGTACAGCGTTTTCTTTAAAAACTTTAAATTTGCTTAAACCCTAGACAATCCATTTCTGACTTTGACGACAGTGTTGGTAACGATTCAGCTATATTTCTCCCTGATTCACTCCGGCTCCTTACTATCATCAAGCAGGCTAAAGACTTCTTACAATTTTAGTAGTTTAAAAATGGAACCTTGATCCTTGCTCACGCTATTACTAAAGTAATAGTTACATGTACAGATACTCAGTTGCTTATTAAGTCACGTTCGCCCTTAAAAGGTGTCTATCAGACACGCATGTCTAGGCCAAGGTTGTTTGAGTCAAGAGAGACAGTTCTTATAGCACAATTTATATCAATTCTGAAGCGAGGAGAACATCCTATTGAATAATGGTATAAATTCGCAATACACCCACGTGGCTATGCTTCCTACGTTTGATATGCAAGGCCTTACGCTCTAACTATTGCAATTACTCTGTGAAGTGGGCAATATAATAGTCTAAGGCTGGATTACTAATCCTTACACCAAGTTTGATTGGTAACATTTGAAGACTAGATTACCTTGTCACTGTATGTAAAATGTTGAATAACATAACTATAAGTTTATTTTATATCTTATTATTTATATTATTATTGTCAATGTTTTTCAATCCTTTAATATGGTGTATAATATAATGGCGGCGGCACCTCAACTGCATATACAATTCAAACAAACATTGTATACATTGACAATTTGAAAAGAGTGGCCGCGAGTTTTTATTGCCTTGTTCTTTTCTCTGGCTTTGCGTATTGTTTGCAAACAGGCATAACCTACATGTTATGTAGAATCGTGTCCTCTCTCAAGGTATTTTGTCAATAAACAATTTTGTAAGTATAAGTATTTGTGTTTGTTTCTTTCTTCCTATATAATGTCAAATATATAAAGGTAATTACGTATCCAATCAGTACGGCTTGTTTAGTTTCCTTTAGGTTACCGCAGTTAATGTTCCGGTCACTGATCTCGTAATCGATCATCATTAGCTTGCGGCTAATTACCGATATTTACTTGTAGCTACCGTTTGACCTCATTCCCCTAGTAGATATACCTACTGGTAACAGTACCTAAATTGTCTTACAGTAGTGTTCTCTTAATATTAGGTACCTTTCTGTATATAATACTTACGTACTAGAACTGTGTGCTTGAAATAAAATATAGCAAATATTGTTTGAATACATGTTATTTTTTTAAACAGTTATTAATTCGAAAATTATACATTACTGTAAATATTCAAATGTTTTTCAAGATGGGATTCTAATTCTAGTCGACTCATCCTAAACTTGAATTCCTAACTGGTCCAATTACATTTTTTAATAAAGTTTAATTAATCAACCAAAATGCGTTCATAGAAAAAATTATGTTTAATATTTTATCAGAATATTGTGTACCGAATAGTTATTTTCCTATTTGTTTTGCATGTACACTCACATTTAAATGTAATAATTTGTTCACCAAAGATTGTAGATTTTATAAAATAAATTTACCTAATTTTTAAAGATAAGTAGGTAGGTACTTGATATGTTTGTGAGATCAGAAAATAAATATTTTAGTTTTTTATGATGATCTTTTAATTATAACGGTTTGTACGATTTGATGTATTTTTATTTTATAGAAACTTTAAACCTACCTACTAAAACTTTTTTGTTCAGACCGTTAACACAAACCTTAAGAGTAATTGGGCGATTTGGTAATCGGTAGAGGAGGAATACTTACAGGATGAGTAAAGTATTCAAAATTAAAATAATTTCTGTCGGTTTAGTAAGGAACGTAAATAAGTTGAGTAAGAAAAAACACAGTTTAGGAGGAAACGTCATCGGATGAAGTCGGAAAAACCCGAATTAATCTATACTAATATTATAAAGCTGAACAGTTTGTTTGTTTAAACGCGGGAATCTCAGGAACTACTGATACGAATTAAAAAATATTTTACTGTTGGATACCCCATTTATCGAGGAAGGCTATAGGCTATATATCATTACGTTACAACTAACAGGAGCGGAGCAGCAATAAGAAATATTGCAAAAACGGGGAAAATTTACGTAGACGAAGTTGCGCGGCACAGCTAGTCCTACATCCATTCCTTACCATAAAACATTCGATTCCAAGTTAGATCTACGTGGCAAAATCGAAAGTAAAATTTGTAGGTAGGTATATTTTATACCTACAAATTTTACCTTCGATATTGCCTATGAAAAAATGCAGTGATTATAATGATAGGAGATATTAAAACTTATGATGTCACAAACCTAAAACTAGGTTAATAAGTATAGAATAGAATAGTTCCTAATGAATAAACACGATAACAAACATTTAATAGAAGTATCAAAATGAGGCAACAAGCGATATCAATTTATTGAGAGGGTATAGACACGGCGCAGGCGCACGTGCTATTGTTTATAATCTATATTACACGCTCCCGGTTGCCGCATTCCGTTATAGGCGTGAATCATGTTTGTTGACATAGCTGGAGGAAATATCACTTATGTTAAAGGTTATGTAATTATTGTCGAACATGTTTATAGGTATTTGTTTGAGATTTAATTACCGTGGTTTCTTGGAATCACTACAAACTAGTGGGTAGTCTCTGTCCCCCTTTTTTAGTTTTATTTTTTTTAGTTTAAGTAAACTCTTCTAGCACAAGAGGTTTGGATTTTGGTTTCAGACAGAATTGATGTTGCTAGCTCCAAATTTTACCGTTTCATTTGTAACGTATATTCGTTTTTAATTTTTATTGTTATTAGCGTCGTAAGCTTTCTATACTTTGAAATGATATAAAATGGTGTGTGTCGTCAAGGCGACTGAGGGATTTCACATCGGAGGACGGTCAATAGCGTCCTCTGCGTACTTTAAAGCCTTACCCCAATCGCCAATTCACTCGCCAAGCGTGGCGATTATGGCAATTACCCCCAGGATCTACAATATTACGTAAGTTCTACCGGTCAGACCCGTGGCCAGCAGCAGTGGGACATCATATAGTTTGATATTGAACAAAAGTTAATCTCAAGCATTATTAACAGAAAAATTAAGCAATTAGTTACAAGTGGTAACTGAGGATCCAATATGGTTCGATGTTGTATAAACGATGACTCTTACAAAAGATGTTCCAGTATTTACCGGTCATTTCATTTTATTTTGATGATTAATGCTTTTACGCTATTGATGTTTTTAATCTATTGGCAAATACCGAATCGAATCATCTGTTTTTTTTTATTTTAATTGTCTGCATCTGCAGAAATTACGTGTACGATCTCCACAACTAGGTACCTACATATATCAAAACTAGCGTGTAGATCCCGTTCCCGTGGGAATACAGGGATAAAAAATAGCCTATGTCACCCGGGGTTAATGTAGCTTCACAACGATAAAAGAATTTTTCAAATCCGTCCAGTAGTTTCGGAGCCTATTCAATACAAATAAACAATCAAATCTTTCCACTTTATAATATTACTAGGTGTCCCGCGCAACTTCGTATGCGTAAATTTTCCCCGTTTTTGCAACATTTCACGTCGCTACTCCGCTCCTATTAGTCGTAGCGCGATGTTATATAGCCGATAGCCTTTCTCGATAAATGAGCTATCCAACAAAAAAAGAATTTTTCAAATCGGACTAGTAGTTCCTGAGATTAGCGCGTTTAAACAAACAAACAAACTCTTCCGCTTTATAATATTAGTATAGATTATAGATAAATGAAATAACATTGAAACTATGCAGAATCTGTACATGTCATACCCAATGTTTATTCAAGAGAATGTTTTGGATATTAAAGTTTCTCTGAAATGTAGCAAAGCCAAATTCCCTTTGGCATGCCCAGTCGGATTAACTTTGTGTATACACACAAGGTTTACTAAAAATATATAATAGAAACTATGTTTGTTTTACCAAGGGATACGTCTAATAAATTCACATAATAGTTTAGTATTAACGGTTAAAATTAAAACGGTTTCAAGTCTAAGAATAACAGTAATTTTTATCCCAACGCACTTTATTATGTGTGTTGTTATTATAACATCGTATGGTACTTAATTATAATTAGATGCAACTGCTTCTTTTACATTATTTATAAATATACGCTTTCATGGAGTTGTCTTTGCTAACTAATATCTTCATGAATTTCAATGTATGCAGTTAATAACTACTAAGTAAAAGTTCAATGTATTACACCTGCGTACCACCTATGTCTCAGTTAAAACTTTTTTTTATGAGCAAACTGTTGACTTGTATAACTTTTTTTATAAATATTACATGAGTCACATTCCGTTGAAGACATCCATTTATAAATTGATTAAGAACTTCAAGCGAAGCTCGAGTGGAGAATTTAAATTGCCGCCAGAATCTATTATATATATATAAACATCAATGTTTGTCTGTATGTCCTCTATGCATTCCGAAACCATTGATCAGATTGTGATGAAACTTTAGCAGTATGTTCTGGGAAGGTCGGCGAGTGTTCCTGGCTTTAAAAGCCAAAGCGAAACGTGGCCGAATTCAGCTAGTTTTTAAATAGAAATGAATAACGGGTGAATAATACTGTCACTGTTAGTATAAAGTAAATAGTAGCTATAGATAACTTTTTGAGGACGTCTCAAAGTTAAGCATCGATTTATTATTCAGTTGTATCTACCTAAGTTTGTAGTTGATGCCATTTATACCTGACTTATGAATAAAATAGGCTAATTAAGTTCATTTTTTTTTTTAAGTAAAGGCTTGTCCCGCAATACGGTACAAGCCCTGTGTCGCGGAGGACTTTACAAACATACAAGTCACGGACACAAAGTACACCCAGACTCGGAACAACAATTTGTGGATCACACAAAGTGGTGTCCCGTGTGGGAATCGAACCCACGACCTCTTGAGTAGCAGTCGGACACTCTCCTACCGCGCCACAGAGGCAGTTTGCATATAAATATTTGTTATAGTTTGATGATGAATTCACGAGTTATATTGATTGATTTTATCTATCGGATAAGACCAAATTGAATCGTCTGCAAGATATTTAACTTCGAATTAACAGTATTGACCGAACAAAATCATTAAAATCTTTAATTCAGATATTATATACGACGAATATTGATATACGAGGATTGTTAGAACGAATTAGATGGCTATTATAGCATAACCAGGTGATTATTTTATCTAAAATAATAACTGGTATCTTCTCCATTAAACTTCATCTTTTTCATTAAACCTAAGGGCAAACTAAAAGTAACGCAAAATTGACTTTAAAGCAACTAAGAACTTTTTGTTTAAACATTTGCGATAGAATTGATCAATTAATAGTGTTTGCTCAATATAGTCTCACAACTGCTATTATTAGCCGATGGAATAGTAGATATTAAATAAGTTACTAATTATAATTATTTTCTACAAATCGTTATTAGCTAGTTGCAACATCCAACATAAATCTATCTAGGTACCTACTATTATCAAAATCTAGGTAACATGTTTAATAAAGAGCATTACATAATTTAGAAACATCTGGCAAGATGGTTGTGTAACTTGATAAAAAGCTTCTTTTAAATTATTAGCAATGTGCTTGGAATGGCTAGGTATTGTATTTTTTGCAAGCACATCACATACCTACCTACATCTTTTTTATTTCTTTCATACAGAAGCTATAATGGGTACGTCTGCTCTGTGGTTATTTTGTTTCATGTGTCAAATTTAAATTGTGTCTACACTGACTAGACAAGCATCATTAAATTAATAATATTTTCTTCTAAAAGATCAGAACATACTCGATACATTTAGAATTGACTGTTTCAAAGCTTTTTGCTAAACTCTAAACCTCATATATTATTTTACGTAAACTAAATGAATCGACTCACCGTAGACAGTTCAAGTCTAATGCAGCAGAAACCTCTGGGAATAGAGCATACCCTATAATACAATGTTAAAATTCAGAGAATGTCTAAACCACGGTGCAGCTTCGAGACTATAGCTTTTATGCGACGCCGTTATAGGGACCTAATTCAATGTAAAACGTCTTCAAAACGGTTAATTAATGAGTAATGTATCGTGTGTGCTGTAACCTCTAAAACTGGATGGTAAAATATCACTTTTAATAATAATCTACTGAGTGACATTCCAGAATATTTTAATAAAATAATTTTAATCAAACAACATTGTCATAAATAGCTGCAATTCAGCAAATACCAGGCCGTGTTTTTAGAATTATCTAATATACAGCGAGGAATATAAATTGCCCAACTTTTTTCATCTGCCGTCACGTATTTGGTAATGCGATATGTTCACATGATTTACGCACTTTTTCGTTGGTTAAACAAACTATAAAGATACTACAGAAAAATTGTTGGATATTACTCATAGAAAAATATTTCGCAAGACCGTTTTCGTATGACTAATGTACTGAGTGAACTAAATTGATGATGTTTAATTAAACAAGTTATGAAAGTGCGTAATATATGGTCTCGTGTTTCATTTAGCAAATTAGAAGTAGAAGCCACCCATCACTTCAATTGTTGACTTGACAATAAGAACAAATAATGGTACAATTTAATGAAATTTTGTGTAATTATGTCCTTGGACTTCATTTCGAACTTGTTTTGGTTCACGATTTTGCTCCAGCAGGATAATAAAGTATCCAACTTTTATCTATCCTCTAGTCTAGAATATCTTCGATTAAATAAAGTAGTAGTAATAATAATAATAATAATAATATAATAATATCTTGGGACAACTCACACAACGATATCTGATCCTAAACTAAGCAGAGTTAGAAACCACACAACTGATAAACATACTTATTTATTTCTAAATACATATTATAGATAAATAACACCCAGACACGGAATAAACCATCGTGCTCATCACACAAAGTTTTATCCTGGGTGGGGATCGAACCCACGACCTCTTGCGTAGCAGTCGGATACACTCCCACCGCGCCACAGAGACAGTAGTAGTAAATGCTACATTAAACAAAACATTTCACACTCTTTTCCAAATCTTGAAAATAAAGCAAATCCAGACAATGATTGTTTCTATTGACGTAACAACATTATACAAAGATGTTCACATCAAAACACGAACTGACGATTGGCAATCATGTGTTACAAAGTTTACATCGACCCGCATAATAATGGTAACAGTAGTTGAATAACTCTTGCATGCTTTCAAAAGAATTGAATAAAAAATCCAATAAGAATTAGAAACTTCCCGGTCTATTCAATGAGACATGACCGACGCAGTATCTGCAAGAAATGGATACAGTTAATGTTTACATTACATAGAAGAAGAACGATCAACCAGAGAATATAATCGTTATACATTTGTTTTGATTACTTTTTGTCTAGGCATTCAGATAAAGTAATGAAGTTTTGCAAGATCGCTTGATGGTTTTGAAAGTAAAAACATTAACGCCGCGTCGAAGATATTAGATTCAAGAGCTACTAACTATAATTTCAAATTAGATCACAGTTTATTTTTATTATTTCAATCAAGTTTGGTAGAGTTGTAGATAACTAAATAATGACAGATATTATAGACTTAGAAATCAAACCAATAGGGTTTGATTTCTGAGTCTTGAGCAATTATATAATTTTATCATACCTACGAGTAGGTACTTATCTTGTTTTTCGGTCCAAAAGCATCATCGTTCAACATTTACTGTTTCCTCTTAAACAAGGCAAGTAATCTGTCGTACTCCAAGATCGTAATCGAAACTGCAACCTGTCACTGTAATTCGCTTATCTATAGTCATCAGATAACGCGACCGTCGATCATTTAGGCCGAGCGAAGGCGTCGCGAATCCGAGCCCCAGCCGTCCGCACCAGTGGTTATCTTACGCAATTCTTATATAACAGAACAGCCATAACCGGAGATCGCGTCCGTCGACTGTCCGTCGCAAATGACCGGTGTCCGCACGTTACTAGGTCAAATGTACCCGACGATTGTCGTGACATTTCGTACGACACAAATTGACGTCCTTTTTCGAACAACTCCTTTAAAAATAATAGTCACCAGGTGTCAGATAAATTGCGGGTGTCAAACAAGTGCTATTTTTTAAGAGAGTGATAAAATATTTTACATTAACGGTGATAAGTGCGGTCAATGGTTGTGAAACACATTAAAATTGAAACTTAAGATGGCTGTCGTAATGTATGAAATTGGAGATAAAATTAAACATGCATTGAAATAAGGAAGGCGATTAGCTTCTTAACATTATGGTTAACTCATGTCACCTTTGTAATACAGAATCCTTCGTTACCCGTGGTCCCAGTAGGACTCGGTAATGGGTATTACCGAGTCCATGGGTAATACAGAATACCATCAAAAGACCTCCCTAAAAGTACTTCTGGAATATCAGGCTAAAAGAACGATGAATGTAAACATAATTGGATCTGCATTTATACCTACTTGACAATGTCTCAACCGAATTACAATGTTCAATAAAATTTGAAATTATTTGAATGAACTTGTATTGCGTTAAACGTAAACTCTACCGCACACGCCTAAAATATTCCAGTGAACCGCAATTATCGTACGATTACACTGCTAATAGGTACATTGAAGTGGGTCAAGGCGGTAAAACTAATAGAGAATTTCCAGCATAAAGTGAATTGGTGAACAATGAACAACGGGACGCGCCTGCATTACAATGATATAAAAGGTCAAATGTAGCGAGCGATGCAGACGGGCGTACGTTTTATATGTAGAAACAAGCAAGCTCAATTATATCTAAACTAATATTTTAAAAATGAAGAGTTTGTTTTTTTTTTTGTTTGTTTGAATGCGATAATCTCAGGAACTACTGGTTCAAATTTAAAAATTATTTCGGTGTTGGATAGCCCCTTTATTAATGCTATAGGTTATATAACATCACGCCACGAAAAATATTGCTAAAACGGGGGAAAATGACGCAGACGAAATTGCGTGGGTCAGGTAGTGACAAACTTCTAAAACCTTCTTAACTGTGATAATTTTCCTTTTAATTTCATTATTTAAACTACTACCGTGATTTTTTTCATAAACTGAACATCAACTATTTAGCTGACAGGGGGGTGGGGGTACACTTGACTCTAACAAAAAATTGCACTTTCAATCTTAATATGTCACAAACGCATCCCTAAATAAAAGAAATTGGTCTTCCCAACCTCTAAATAAAATACCTATCTAACGATACCCCACACGATGGGGTAGGTGAGAAAAAAAAAACACAATACATATAGGTAACATTAAAAAAAATGATTTTAAGATGTTATTCCTTCACTTTGTCGGCGTAAGTAAAATCTGTATCCATGCATAATTACAGCCTTCTAGCACGGACGGACGGACATGGCGAAACTATAAGGGTTCCGTTTTGCTATTTAGGCCACGGAAACCTAAAAAAACTAGGTATAAACATTTTTAGCTTTGAAGAGTCAGTCTAAGCTCAGGTGCTAATTTAACAATACAATACGTATTTCTATTGTTTAACTCAGTAGTAGGCGCGGTAATGATTGATTACTATTGAAGTATTGATTGACTAGCAATATTGGCAAATATTTTAGTGAGTCACCGGGTACGAACTTTACAGGTGCGGTTTACTAAATTCTCTAGTGTAGGAACTATATTTCAAAAAATAAATTAATCTATGTTTTTATCACGTTTTTATCGTTGGTTTGCAATGACCCTAATAGTTGTGTCCGCTTGTTATTACTAAAGTGTCCTTCACTTAAATTTCTAATTTGCTGTCAGCAGTCTAATTTGATGGCCTCTAAACGACATTAACAATAATCACACTGAAAATTCTTTGAAATTACTCACACGGGCTATTTTGACCTCGTTTATAACCATAACTCTGTCTAACTTGTCTCTTCGTTAGCATATCAGCTATTACTAGACAGCTGCGGAACTCGAATGTCGATTAACCTAAATTGAACTCTATTGTCCGATGCCCTCTTCATTATATCTTAGCTGCCATGTCACTTAGCAACCACCTCGTCGACAAAGCCTCAACGGTTCGATACAGATTGACATGCGATGCCTGCCCTAAATTCAAAAACACGCTTGTGGCAACTCTGTTGATGAAATCACAAGTAACGCTTTATAAACCCCCTAATGTAGAAATTTCTTTCCTTTACAGACAAAAATGTAGATAG
Source organism: Herminia tarsipennalis (assembly GCA_945859575.2). Classification (NCBI taxonomy): domain Eukaryota; kingdom Metazoa; phylum Arthropoda; class Insecta; order Lepidoptera; family Erebidae; genus Herminia; species Herminia tarsipennalis. The sequence goes on along the minus strand of OX243844.2, from coordinate 10,107,026 downwards.
AATAGAAGTAGGTTGCGCCTACATTTATTAAAGTACGATGTCCATTGACCAGGCATCACCACTGGTGCCGATCAAACCTCAAGTGGCGCTGCAGAACGGTGCTTTTATAAAGAACAGTCATAACAGAAGCAGTTTTTGTGGTGTAGCTCCATCTCCGAACGGTAATGGAACGTTCAAAACTTTTGCTGTTAATCGTAAGAGTTGGAGTGGAAACGTGACTCTTCCGCTTCAACAGTTCACACCCGACGTGGAACAAGCTCCACAGCTGGCAACTTTCCGCTCAGGGACCGGTACGTTCCCGAGGAATAGGGAGCGGAACAATAATACTTCGAACGGAATATTAACACCTAACGGGAACTCTGTTCAGACATTCAGAGGAAATGAAGTGAGGAGGTGCGGAAGCTCAAACGGCCGACGTTACGCCGAGATCGGAAACTGGAACAAAAGGTGAGTGCCTCAAAGTTGTTTTGTTTATTGTTGCGTGTTTTGATGTCTTGAAGAGAAGAGAATTGAATGTGGCATAAATTGTTTAAAAGGAAAACGTAAGTAAAACGTGATGGGTAACTTGACACGTAAGTAGGTTTTCGAATTTATATTTTTATGTTATAACTTTTATCATCTTTTATGCTGAATCCAAATAGAAAATGTTGTATTTTACGTTTACATTTTATGCATGCCCATACAGTCAAAAGCTTGTTCTAAGTTTGTAAATAAAAATCCGATGTTTAAAAACTGTTCTCCCTCGTGAATATTACCTAGCAAGAGATCAAACACAATCCCCCAGGTAAATAAAAACATCCACGCGTACCATGTTCCACTAACTTTTACTAGGGTTTTATTTTCTTCTTTTTCATCTCGAGTAATTCTGTAACAAGTTTTCCAATTTCATTCTCTCGTCGCTTTCATTTCCTCCCGTACAGTAGATTCTCCATCCCTTAATATTACTTTTATTAGCTCAAAACGTTTAACAAACATTGGTTTGAGAATCTAATAAAGATTAAGTTGCGTTTACACAAAGGGATGATTGGAGAAAATTGATTCTCTTTTATATTTTTCTTTCAAAGTATACTAAATTTATTTGACAATTTATTTAAAGTAGTTAATCAAATGTAAAAGTTACACTCTTTTCTTTTGCAACTTGCCGTCACATCTTTATTATTATAAACGTTATTAGAGGGATATATCCAAATGTTTACCGCATTTATCTAATCGTGATCTTCATTATCTTTTATTCGTTGCTTGTAGAAAGTTCGTCCATAATTCTCGCTCACTCAATTTAGGGCGGGCTAACCGCTTGATAAGAAACGTCCAATAATCTGAACAGTACTTCGTCTTTTTATTAGGGGCTTCGTTTATCGTGCCATGATTCCCCGTCACTAGCGATTTTATCAACAGCGCTATTTAGCAGTTCTCTTTCCAAGGCGTATTTATTACCAGTGTTTACTTCGGCATGTCAATTAATCCGAGTGTTTCTTTGGGAGGAATATAGCGTATCATTTTATTTGCTACGCTAAACACTTTTGCTTTTGTTTGGTTATCCTCGCGTCTCCTTTCATGCTGTATTCTGGCACGTATTGTGAATTTATCTTTTATTTCGTTGATACTACAGTGGTGCAAAACATTTTTTAGTTGATACCCACATCACCCATATATTAGATATATTCAAAAAGTTTTATTTGCTGGAGCTGAATAAAATTTTAATTACTTACTGTCACTGTGAAATATATAAACCCGAAAAGCTTTTTAGATTTACACGTTTGTATATTGAAACAATTAATTACACAGATAATTATTTAAATCTACGTTCACGAATTTTCATTTTGTAATGAATACTGATTATTTTCAGGATTTAAAATATCTGTACCTAACACATCAGTTTTAATGTAGGTAACAAAGAGTATTAGCATAGTTTTTGCAACACAACACTGTACAAAACCGGCTGCGCGAACATCTAATTGTATACGTTTGTTCTTACCACTTACAAGGAGATAAAAACTATCTTACCAACTGCTACAATAATAACGTCTTTCGTCCGAATGGAAGCTCTCAGCGAACGAGTGCTTGTTAATCCGTTTATTATTTTGTTACGTAAGAAGAAAATAATATTACTTTCTTCATTTGTTCCATCCTCACACACCTACACAATATTATTATCGAACTTAGATATGAATCATAATGATACGTTTTATTACAAGTCATATCAAAACAGTAGCGCTCTACTTTATGTACGATTGGTTTTTGTCATTACTTTTTTACTACACCACTCTCAGCGGTATAAAACTATAATTTCATCATTACATTCGTTTTTATTTGTGTATACTGACTGAGTTAATGTGGTTACTCATGCCTCGGGCGTAAAGGAAACCAAAATTACTCCGCAGCGTTTAAAGAAGTTCGTTTCTGATAGAAAAAGTGTCTGTTAGGACGGCAATCATTCCGAGGGTCCCTCCAAGACGGTAATTTAGTCCAATTACCTACGGCACGACTTTCACTTGTGGATCAGTGTTTGTAACCCGTACTAAATCTCCCTTAACGAATGGAAAAAACTAAGTCGAAATGTTTCTCTACCTTAGTAAATGTACCTACGAGTAGGTACTGTTACCGCTGACGTTTGTGAACTTTTCCAATTATGGCGTTGTGTTCTAGATCGTGTTTCGTGTTATAATGACGTTTAATTGCGACATTAGAGGATAATTTTTATCGTTCCTGGCGTGCGTAGCTACGAGGTATTTGTAGTACATAGTACCTGCATACCTTTATACCAATAAAGTAACTTTACAAGGGCTTAGTATGTAATCATCAATTAATATCTAATTAAAAAGTAATACCTATGTAATTTAAGTTATGTTTTTAAATTTCGTCATCATCATCTGTGCGAGATACAGTATTTTTTAAACATTGGTCCAAGAAAAGTTACAAAATACCAAAGATTAATAATTTTGGACATTTTCAGATTAACACCAATAAAAACACAAAATTTATAAGAGCACACCAGTCGTATACTTTTAAATTATTAAAAGGTGCCTTTGACAGGTGATGGGCGAGTCCATTAATTTCATTATGCATGACCCGACCATGTCCGAAAAAATATTTACAATATTTTAATTGTTTATAAACTTTTGCGATTTTTTTGACATATTTGAATATTATTGGGACTTAATTGCGTGACATAGGGTTAAAGAACGAACCTTTTATTTACCCGACCTCGCTACCGGAAACATCGCTAAACTGCCAACGTATCTGTAACCACGATCAGTGCAATTCGACCTTTTCACGTGACTTAATAACGTGATTCAAGTCTCGACAATATTCTAATTAACAATATTTTATGTGCAATCAAATACAAAGTGTTATATGATCAAAGGTTTTTTGAGTTTTATACTAGACAAAAATCGAACAAAAGTTTAGATTCATTAATTCCCACTTGAACAACATGGCAATGGCACAAATTGGTACTTATTGATTATCACTTCAGACTGATCGTTGCTCGCGTCATTTCGTAACAGCCGCTGCATGACGGATGGACAAACAGTTAAACCTATGCGCTCGTGAAAACTGACAACTGAAGTGATTGAACGCCGATTAAGTGAAAGCGGAGTTACAGCTGTAGTAGTGTTGTGTATTTTGTAAATGTTGGATATATTTAGGTATTGTGTAAGAGAATTATAGGCATGCATGCGTTTGGTCCGTGTAAGAAATAGTAAAGTAAATAATATTAAAGAAATAATAAATTCCATTAATATTCGGAAATTAAAGAATAAATGTCACTTCAATAATGTTCGGAATAACATCGTGTCTAATCACCATTCCTATTAACTTTTCTTCACACATTCTTCTCCTCAACTTATTACGGCGCTGATCGCCTTTATTCGTCATAATGCCATCAGATTATGACATCTGTCAATCTATGAATGTTGGTGTGGTTATACTTATTATTATTGTTAACCCATTTTAATAAATGTATTCTATTTTACGTAATTATATTTTTGTTTGTTACAGTTACTAACAACACAAATTGTCCAACATTCTAAATTGCTCGTTTACTCCCTCGCACATCTGACATTGGCAGAATTGTCGGAACCGGCAGTGTTGCCAAATTTAAAAAAAAAAAGTCGTGTCTAAAAAGTCTATATGATATTCAGAATTAGAATTTCTGGAAGTAATAGATTACTATACCAATCAGAAATCGCAATGAAATTAATAAAGCGACGAATTTGTAAAAAAGAGATAGGTACTTACCTATGTGAAATTAGACACAAAAAACTTGCATGTACAACTAAGTTCTTTCTGTTCTTTTTCAGTTAACGCAATGTATTTGACTATCCGCAAAGTGATTGGCATAATTATAACACTACAATAAAAAAGCAACAAAATTATTGCAATTCAATCGCATTTTTTGCAACAATCCAAACAGTAAAGAGAATAATTATAATCATTATTTGTTATAAATAGCTTGTAAGTACTGTTTACACAGCACAGCCAATAAACGCAGGCAATAAACAGAATCATTCGTGCAAGACATTGCATTACGTCATGATTACAAACCGATTTATTGATTTCATAAAACATACATTTATATAATATAATTCAATTCGATCATAAGTTGAAATACAGGTTTACCTTTATATCTATAAGTATTTGTGAACCAAAATGACTGGAGACTTCAAAGTTTATTTCTTTAAAGAAAACGAAGTTTACAACCGTTACCAGTTACCGTTGCTCTTAGAAATAGTTAATACTTATAATGTATCGCTATGATGAACACCTACACCTACTGAGAAAAAAACGTCGAATTGCACTCCGGGAGTACCGGCAGAAGTGAAACCTTGATCATTATATTACATACTGATGAAATTTTTAATAATATTTTTCGATCATACTGACACAATAATAACAAAATATGAAATAATAAATCCCAAATCAAAAAACCAAAATCAAAAATAAAAAAGGGAAAAAAATAACGGTTACTCGGACTCGAATTTCTGGACCGTCCGATTTACCACCTGAGCCTATGATTATAGCCGTTTTTGATTGCTCTCCCTCCGTCTTACGAATTTTCGATCAGGTCACGTGTCCTGACGCCAGTATAACATTTGTATACTTTTTAGGATAGGTAAAAGACGCACTTAAAAAAAATATATATGTATTTACTAAGAGAAAGTAGGATATCAGCCACCAAAAGATGAATGAAATGCTCATAAAAGGGCATATCATTAGAATCCCCATAGAGGTTCAAATTAAGCTGAACCAGTGTCATAATCTTCTTTCTATGTATCCAATCTATCTTTTTCCATCTAAAAAGTTCAGTAGTAATCCTAAATAACCTGAATTGGAAACCCACATTGGCTTTGTGTAACAAATTGATTAATTTGCATTTGGGTAGATACCGAATGCTTAAAATAAAAGATGGGAATGTCGAAGCATATCGAAAGGGGCTGATGCTGCATCGCTTTCCAAAATAGTATCTACCTACCGACAAAGGAAAAAAAATTGCAGCACATTGCGGTTTTCGTTTACTTATCGCTTTTAATTATAAATGTTGTCTCGCCAATGCATTTTAAGTGCGTTTTTATGTGACCCTCTGATAAGATCCCTCGTTAATAGTAGAAAACTACCTTTGACAGATTGTTAAGAGATAACGTCGCTTAAGATTAAATTATACCACCCAGTAGTAGTTATGGAAACTAATTAGAATTCATTAAACTTTAGGGTTGGTCCTAGTCGGATTTTGAATTATTATTATTTATTTATTTTACTCCCGCATTAGTGTACAAGCCTTGTGTCGTGGGGGACTTCACAAACATACAAGTCACGGACACAAAGTACGTCCACACCCGGAACAACAATTTGTGGATCACACAAAGTGGTGTCCCGTGTGAGAATCGAACCCACGACCTCTTGGGTAGCACCGCGCCACAGAGGCAGCCAGAACGATATTTTGTGGTAAGACTTGTTTGTCGGGCATTAGAACTACGGCCATTCGTATTTTAGCCGCCCGTAGGTACGTCAGGAGCACCTAAGAAATAAGTAGGGAAAACCAAAAAGTTCTCATTATAAATACTAACAGTTGCGTAAAAAGTTTAAAAAATCTTATATGGGCGAACTTTTAACTAACAAGTTTATAATTAAGATAGTAAATGGCCTTTACATATCGTTTGAAAGTATAAACATCAGTGCAAATGAATAACATTATATTTTAAAACAAAATCATGAAAGGTTCTAATAATACAACTTCCAAGTAAGAAATACCAACAGTGATATTATTCAGATAAATATTTTATTTTTATTAGCGTAATAACTCCACACTTGGTTGCATTATGAAAAGAGAAATGAATTACGCCTCGCAGCCGATATCAATTTACTCGTGAAAGTGAATTACCAAAAATCAACATCAGGAAAACCTGACAATATATTTTTATAGAAAAATGGGCTCACTATTGAGAGAAAGCTTACAATGGAGTTGAATAATACTTTCCCGAACCGTGTTTTAACGGGGCGGACAAAGGCTTGAAGGGAAAATAATTTTCTTCCTGAGACAGGACATCCTACACACTTTTGTAGCAGGATTTGAAAGACCCTTTTCATGGCTTCCGACGCTATTAGACATTTTTTAGACATTAGGTGGGACAACATTGATTTTTGAGGTAAAATTTTCTCTCGAATTGCATCAATTTTACAATTTCTAGTACCCACACTAGATGCTTGTGAACTCGTTGGTCAATACATATTAGACTTAATCGCGTGAATTCTATAACTTTTTATTTACCTGACGTTTCAATTGAATTGCTTTGATCATGGTTAGGGGTCGACGATTAAGTCCCGATATTTATCTAAAACAAAATCGGGAAAGTTTAAAAACAATCGTTGGTCAATAATCATATTTAGATCACATTAGCTTATTATGGTCAAGTAACGTAATTAACTATTACTTATTCTAACATCAATTAGAAAGTTTTCATTATCGGAACGTGTGTCACACACTGTGCAGTCATTTTACCTATAATAATTAGGTACCAGGTAGTAATTATTGCTTTTATATGTTTTTTCGTTCCTAAGCAACCGAATATGTTCATCCGCAAAATTGTCTAATATTTGCCCAAGCGAATAGTTTATATAGTTTTAATAGTTTGCTCGGTAGTAGTGACAACGCGGCTTTAGATTACCTAATTGAGGTTTACATTTTTAAAGCCTTCTCACAAACGGAATAGAAGTAATGAGAGCACTGCAGCCAGCTAGTAATTAAAACTATAGCAGTTGTCAAACTTCTAATTGGCTGTAATGAGTAGGTACAATTGTACAATTAGATATCATGAGACTCGCAAATGTTGAAGTGGTAACTACGTGCTCTCGGTTAGAAAAAGAAGCGTAAATACAAAAGCAAAGCAAATATTTGTCCAAAATACGAATCCCAAAACACTACTGAGTATATTTATGCCAATTTACATCCTAAACAAACCTTTGTTACGAATCCCACATCAACACCTGTCTGTTTGCAAAGTAAATGATGTCGCAAATATCAGAATTCGTCTGTCCCTTATTTTCAATATTCAAATATCCATACTGCTCAATGGTGCAAAGAACACCCCTGGCTCCGGCATCAGTCTATCTGTCCCTTTCCATTCAGTCAAAATTTCTCGGACTTCACGCTCTTGCATACATCTACGGGAGTAGGATTCATCGTCCTTGGTATACTTGTCGCATTGTAGTCATTGCGTATTCGGGGCGCGTGGTAAGGCATAAATATCCCCTGTCGTTCTCATTACAATAACTTGGTGTGGACGTCCCCTGGCTGCAACGGATGCCGCCTCTCCTGGGATGCTGCTCACTTAGATAATGGAATTCTAGGCCGATTTCCTAAGTAATCATTTAATGCGGTAGTTTTGACGTCAATGACTGGTGTAATCGTTGGTCTGAGTGAATCAAAATATTCAAAGGGGTTGAACTGTTTCATGTTTAGGTATCAAGTAGGCAAGGAATAATAATAACCCGACTTGTCGGTAAAATGTTTAACCAAGTAAATATCTTTTTTCTTTTCTTAACAGTGGAAATTTGTAAATGGCTGTCAGACCAACAGTGGAAATTTGTGAATGGCCATCAGATATTTATAAGCTATTTTTAATGTTTTTTCTAGCTGTAAGTTTCCTAAACAGTTGAAATAATATCTTGGGGCAACCCACACAACGTTATCTGATCCTAAACTAAGCAAAGCTTGTACTATGGCAACCAGATAACTGATAAACATACTTATATATTTTTTAAATCATACATATTTTAAATACAAATTGACACGGGAATAAATGCGTTTAACCTAGGTAAAGTATTTAACTTATGCTTGACGTTTCGACCGGGTTACACCGACCATGGTCACAAGCTGACTGGGAAAATAAAAAAAAATACATATTATAAAGAGATAAATTACACTCAAACTCAGAATAAACCATCATGCTCATCACACAAAGTTTTATCCTGGGTGGAAATCGAAACCATGACGTCTGACTTAGCAGTTAGATAATAATCACATTTAGACTGACTATCACCTAAAATGGCACCAGTAGATTGAAATAGACTATCAATATTATCAATTCAACATAACAAATTCAACTTTTGTACGACAGCTGAGGCACTTTCCGTACTATTCTCTATTCACGTCAATTCCCACATGCAGCTTCAAATTCGGTCGAATGTGTTGGAAAGTCGATGCAGCTGAAAGACACGGTCTGGCGAGCACGACTGTTCCAACCATGGCGTTTGGACGTGGGGCCGATACCAAGCAACCCTGTGCAGTGTGCAGTACCTACACATTGCACCGCATCGCGCCGTGTTGCAGTGAACCTGTCCGTGCGTACGCCATCCGTTTGTTATGCTAATTGAAGCTGCTGATTTGCACAATAAAACAACTCGCATGGACCACTTAGTTTTAACGAGCTCTCAACACGTACCAAATACTATCGATAAGTTTAAAATACATTCCATCTAATTCATTTATAGTACACAACTAGTACAATTAATGTATTATAAAAAACGCAATCGATTTATAAGTATCAAGAATGCTCTGGGTTTTTACTTACGAGTACCTATGTGATAATGAAATGTAATCGTTCGGATGTTATGTTGGAAGCTAATTGGGGAGAAGATTGTACTGAGGTGTGCTTTGAATGTATGGACACGTGATTCAGCAATTGTTTGCTACAATTACGTTTCGTGATACTTTCTACTTAGTAGCGTTGTTAGAATGTTTCAAACACCGTTATTGAGAAACGATTGTGATTATTGAAGTTATAGGAATGCTTGAATAACATTACATGATTGTATCTGCAATTTTCACGGTCGTCTCTGTGGGAATTTATTACGAGCTACATAGCTCAATAGAAAAAAAAAGCTGAACAAAATATGCTATGAGTCATACATTGGTAGACGATTACTTTATGATAAATATATACAGTGCTCTGGAATAGACTAGTATATTTAAAGACTAGTCGTTCAAACTGGAATAACAAGAAAATCTCCTACATTCTTACATCAGATAACATTTTCCAGCAGAGATTATTCTGCTGGAAAATGTTACGATGAGATTTGAAAAAAAAATGAAGGTATCCCAAGTGTGAGACTTACTTTTAAGCCACGTCCTCACTTCGAAAGGTAAACAAACATTAGCTAAGTTAATTAGGGCAATAGTTAGTAGTCCTAGGTATTCTTTGACCGTCAACCGAATTCTACTTTTCCACATACCTTGTCCCATTTAAATGCGATGTTCCAATTGGATAAACGATCTAGTGACACGATATTAGTAAAATCATAAAGTCTTGATGTGCAACATGCGATCGGGCGCTCCTCAGTAATTGTGCCAAAGTGGTTCTTGATCTACGCTTTTATAAATGACCTCTCAATGAATTTAATGTGCGTACCATTGCCGTTCTAATTCATGAGTTACTCGTACTATTACATTAGCATTCTCAATTTCACGTTCTATGAATGTAATTTAACTTTGAGAGGTTTAATCTGGTACATGTTCTTGATGGTACCAAGTTGAATTATTACATTTCTGATGAAGTTCTGGAATTTATGATAGTGTTAGCAGACAGGGAAACTTGATTAGCAATGCAATATTATTCATGTCGTTTTGGGTTCATAACGTCAGAATAGAAAAAAAATATAAATAGGATAGATTTTCTAGTAAAAATTTTCTTAGAGACTTCTATCTGTCTTGATTTTTGAGGAAGGAACTGCATTCTCACGTATTGTTAAAAAAAAACATGGTATTAAGTTATTTTGCACTGATTTTTTTTTCATACAAGTTGCACGTAAGTGTAAGATAAGGTACTATTCAGCATAATCATTTAATACATTTTATTTGTTATAAACTACTTATAACAAATTAATATTCAAGACAACTATCAGACAACAATATGACTGACATTACCAATTTAGTCGAATGAATAAGTTTCGCCTACATCGAAGCTAAGAAAGTGGGAAACCCGTCGCATGACTCACGTTAGGTCTTTGCATTCATACGGATTCCTTACCATCTTGTCTGTTGCTTGTATATCAATGAATCATTATTATAACTAACCATATTGAGCATCAATTTGTAATCAATATGTTGACAACAAATCTATCTTTGTTCATCAGAATTTATCGTATCAACTGAAAGGAGTCTTCTTTATGATTTCATTAATTGAATTCTTAAATCTTGACGTATTAGTGATATTGTTTTAGGGTGATATGTGTGACTCACTAGGGCCGAATGAATGAAATTTGTGAAATTAAGCAATGTTACTACTATCAGGGCTATTGGCCAGTCGCCGATTTATGAAAAATTCACACTTCTCCTCGTCTTGGGGATAAAATAAATCTGTAAATCCTGCATAGGTACAATCTTTCTCCGGATCTAAAATACTTCCATTTAATTTAACCGATACCTAGGTAAATTTACCCCCAAAAGCGCAATTTCACAGTAGACCGTTTCAAAGGCATATATTTATATAAAAATGTGTACACACACTTTAATGTACAAATAAAATAATAAATTGGCTAAGGCATCGAACTCACAATCGTGAGGTCGCGGGTTCGAATCCTACCCGTTAAACTACCGTCGTAAACCCACTCCTAACACAAGCCTGTAAGCTTAGCTGGAGAGGTTAATAGGATTGCTAATAACGTGGGACAAAATCCCACATTGCTAGTTATCTTTAAAAAAAAGGGATTTACTTGTAGTAAGTAGCTTTTGAAATCTTTTGTTTTAAAAATGCAATTTTTTAACAACAACGTAGCTGGTATCGAAACCATGAATTACAAAAATAAGAGTGCTCGCTGTTTGCATTGTGTTATATATACGTCTTGATTGCAAATATTAGACAATACCATAAATACCAAATATTAAAATGAAAATGTAAACATTAAACCAAGAATTATAGCAATATTTTGTACAGACTACCAAATCATCGCTGGTATCTTAGCGTACCAGTTGGCCATAAACTGATTGCGTGTTGGCCCCAGAAAACAATGTCTGACGATAGATTAAACTGCATGTAGATAGGTTTATTATGTCATCGTCAGCACAGGCAGGTCAATCAAAAGATAAAGGCCTAACGTGGCCGCTGCGGGCATTAATTAAGACCGATTTAAGCGGATTGATGGTGGACAGATTATGCAATATCTATCAGCTAAATATAGGCAGGTTAGGTTATTAATAATAATGTATTCTGAGTTTATTGATCAGGTTGCTATTTGTGTCTTGTCAACAAGTATTTTGTAATAGATTTTTATCTTGAGACGCAATTAACTTAATCAGTGCATATTAACTTTTGAATATTCGAGCACTTTATATATCTACGTGTAACTATGTGTATTAAAGTTAACTGAATCTTTCTGATCATCAGAACCAAACTGTAATACTTTTTAACCGCCTTTAAAAAAAGGTGGTTATCTGTTTGACCCGTATGTATGTATGTAAATATGTTTGCGATTTTCTTGAAAGCTAGTGGTCCGATTTAGATGGTGTTTTCGCTATTCGACTGCATATTTTTCTGAGAAGGTTTTAATGTATAAAACGTTCTCTTAGCTTATAAAACACCAGAAATATAGACTAAAATATAGGAGTGAGTCAGCGAAATTTCCTTTCGGTGATGTGCTTCATATTTTTTTTCCTTTATATGTTTCATTCATGTTTCATTTTTCTTAAAAAATGGTTCTCTGTAAAGTCGGTTTACGGACGATATTTTTACGTGAGAAAACATTAATGACATATCTTAGTAACCAATCAATAACGTGACTTTTTTAGACACTTTTTTGTTCGTGCACCCGATCATCGATTTTTAAGACGTTATCTCGTCAAAAAATTATATCACTATTATTTATGAAGTACCTTAATTCCTCTATCACTTCTAAACTACGCAACGAATTTAGCTGTAGGTACGGTTTCACTATGATTCAGAGAATTTCACCTGGAAGGTTTTGACATACATCTATACTAATATTATAAAGAGGAAAGATTTGATTGTTTGTTTGTATTAAATAGACTCTGAAACTCCTGGACAGATTTAAAAAATTCTTTCATCGTTGTGAAGCTACACTAACCCCGTGTGACATAGGCTATTTTTTATCCCTTTATTCCCACGGAAACGGGAACTACGCGGGTGAAACCGCGAGGCGTCCGCTAGTTATACATAAAAGTAGAGACAACAGTAGGTACCTCCATCCTCCAATCCATATACTGGTAAGCAAACAGTTCGGCAAGTATTTTAAATTCAATATTATCCAACTCAGTATAAATGTCATCAGTGCCCACTCACCGGTCCAGCAACCAACATCAACTTGTTATCTATTAAGTAATACGGAAACTTCGTACTTATATAATTTATGGATTATCTTACATAGTTAACCACTATCATATGCATTTCCTGGATTAAAACTAAGCAGTTTTGCAAGCTCCGTTTACGTTCTAGCAAGCCTTTAAAGGAGCTCGTTACTGTTCTACATTCATTTACGATGTTATTCATATTGAAATTGACTATTAACGTGCTGATGAAAATGATACTAATTGGTATCATCCCACGCCGAAGAAAGGCTTTCGCATTTGATGAGAGCTAGATTGACTGTATAGTCCTTTAAACACGTACCGGTTTCAATCTGGTCCGGCGTTTCAATTTAAACCTCAACTTGTGAAAATGACCTAGGCCTTATGTCCACACACGTTTTTTTGTAGTGAAAAACCACGGTTAGAATCCATATTATACTATGTACTGACGACTATACACGGCGAAACAACCGTAGTTTTTCACGGAAAAAACTTATATCGACAAGAGGCCTTAGTAGTTTGTCCAATTTATAATTAATATCATGTAAGGCCTGTTGTCCACACACCTCTTATAATCATTAATGACTACCTTAGTTTACAGATAAATGACTATTAGGTAAGTTCCTTGTTATTGCAGTGGAATATTAGACATTACATCACCACCGTGTAGCTTAAGACTTATTATACCTATCATAATATTAAAGCTTAAAGTTTGAATAACACACCAAATCACATTGCTGCAGTTTTCGTAATGGGTGTCTGTATAATCGCGGTTTCGACGAAAATTTTACGTGACGGCCACAATACTTCGGTTTATCAGCAGGCGGAATCGTTATTCGCGTTGCTTAGCAACCAGTCAATAACGTGACTGCTTCGCAACCAATCAATAACGTGACCATTGATACGTGACTGCTTAGCAACTTATCAATGACGTGGCCATTGCTGTGCAACCAATCAATAACGTGACCGTTGCTACGTGACACTTTTTAGTGCGTGCACCCCGTCATCGATTTATAAGACGTTATCACGTCAATAACAGCGGTATTTCACTGTTTTATGGTAAATTATGAATATGGCAGAATAGATTAATTTCACAAGTTTGATAACCATATCTGTAATACTTTTTCCAGTGTTTTTTTTTTAAGATAACTAGCAATGTGGGTTTGAGTCCCACATTACTAGCAATCTTGTTAACCCCTCCAGCTAAGCTCAAAGGCTTGTGTTAGAAGTGGGTTCACGTCGGTAGTATAATGGGTAGGATTCGAACCCGCGACCTCACGATTGCGACCGATGCCTTATCCATTAGGGTACCGCCGCTTCAAATTTGCTTCGAAATTGATCTTGGATTTAGTGCAATTCATTACTAACCCGATGAACTAAAATAGTCATACAATTGCTCGATAGAACACATGGGCAATCCGTCCTGATGTTTATCAACTTGTACTATCGACTATCGTGTCACTGTTAACAGATATTTGGTTGTTTGACCGATAGCAAACAAACGTAAACAAATTACGTTTTGTTTGCTATTGTCAGTATTTGATGGAGCTTTTATTAATTGCATTTTGATAAGTTATTTATGATTAATTAGAGCATACGCTCCAATATGAACTTTATAATAAAATTAGTACCATTAATACTTAACTGCCTCTGTGGCGCGGCAGAGTGTATTCAACTGCTATGCAAGAGGTCATGGGATCGATCCCCACCCAAGATAAAACTTTGTGTGATGAGCACGATGGTTTATTCTGTCTGGGTGTTATTTATCTATAATATGTGCGTATTTAGAAACATATAAGTATGTTTTGCAGTTGTCTGGTTTCCATAGTACAAGCTCTGCTTAGTTAGGGATCAGATAGCGTTGTGTGAGTCATCCCAAGATATAATTATCATTATATTATAATAGCGCTTAGATTTGTTTCGCTTTATGGATAACTTTTTAAGAAGATTGGAAACTTTTAATCAGTGCTGCAACATTTATGACAAAAAATGTCGGCGTTCTTTTAATATTTTGGTACGTTATATAAATATTTGGTAGGTAGTTAGTTTAGCTTTTGTTACGGTTATCCCATCATAAGCCTTGCTACTGAATTATATAAATATTTGCTACTAGCTTTATAATCGGACAATGTATGTCCGATTATAAAGCTAGTAGCAAATATTTATATAATTCAACCATGAGGCCTATTCGACCTGTAACTACAGTGCATACGGTACGTGCTTCAAATAATCAATCAGGTATCTGTTCGAGCCGCAGTGCATCAAATTCCGCAGTTATTGAATCAGTCCCTTGTTTGCATGCACTTCAATTTATCGTCAATTTTGCCAGAGGATTGGCATCGGCATCATGCTCTCGTTTCGGTATTGTAAAAGCATCGTTGTACAGGAATATTTCACTTTAAATTCAGAAAGATAAAGGAATAAAAATCCGGGCAAAAGCATGTCGGACCATGCCCAGTGTGGGGTTCGAGAGCCGTTACTGTAAGAAAAAATCTGATTTGAATAATTGAATCAGCAGAAGTGCGTATGTTCATGGCACTTACGCCTTTTGTTGAGAAACGCAGTTTTTGGACAATAACTCAATGTAAGTATATCATATGATTATGTCCAAAATAATGTTAGTTTAAAGTAAAAAATAAAAAAAAATAAGGGGGGGGGGGCAATTTATGCAACTTTTGGAGCCATTATTTTAAAAAAAAATATTAGAAACCACACACCACCACCCACAAAATGTATATTTTGAGTGCCCCCCTAAAAATATTTATTTTGATTACTTATTCAGCTATCAAATTAAGTAGCGGCTAGTACAAGACACCTTGTCACTAAATTTAATCAATGTTCATTGGGGTTCCTAATGATTGAGAACAAGCGCAAACTGGTGCTTAACGTGCGATTTTTAAAGCATTCTACGAATTTGGGCACTAGCGTATAATAAATAGGGGTCAATATTATGTAATATTTAAAACATTCGCTGTAATAGAGGCCGCAGATTAAAAGGATGTCGCAATAAATAATATGTATGATATATTGGAACCTTGGACATGAAAGTACTTTATCAATTTTATTGTGCACACAATTAATATTCAATTAACTATCTAGTTCATTAATAGCTCACTGATCTGAATCAATTGAATTGTATGACTAATCTACAGCTATTACTTGAATGATAGAGGTATTATACTATAACTAAGGCTTCCAGTTATAATGAATGGATATTATAATAATATAATTTCTACCTATAATGTAATTTTGCCTGGCGGGCTGCGGCCAAACAGTTAACGGTAGGAACTTGTCTTTATAATATTAAGTATAAATGCAAAAGTTAGGTTGGATACTAATGTCGAAGGTTGAAATTATTCTGAAACAACTCGATACATATTGTTTTGTTTAACATTTTTGTTTTAATGAAAAACAATATGGTATAGAATTTTATAAGCCACGTTTACGTTACGTTTTTAATTAAAGCGACGTTTCAACCGTATTGAGTCTACCCGTGACCACGGCAGTTGCAATACGGTCGAAACATCGGGCAATAAAAGAAAAGGTATTAAGCTTTAAAATAAAATATTTACGCAATTAAGGTCAGTAGCTTATAAAATTCTGTAATGTGTACAAATCACGAAAGTTTACGAACATATACCTATTGATGTATATGGTATTTAGAATTCAAAGGGAAACTAATAATATTTTTTTCTAAAGGCTCTTCGCAACTAGGCGCTGGATACATTTGTTTTCAAAATTTCCACGCGAAAGAAGTCGACATTCTGCTCTCTAAATGCATGATGTCTTTATGTAGACATTGCTCTGGTCTTCAGTCATACCTCGAAACACTCAACTTACAAAGTCTATGGAAAGTGTTCAACGCCATTGAAATAAATAAAGTAATTAATTGGCCACATGTTCTTTGACTCATTTCTCTGCTATGATTTTATAAACAATAATTATAGACAACTTGTTATTAAATTGCAAAGTCTGTATTGAAAGTGGTTGTCGCAATTATCTCTGCTTTCCAGTCTAGTGAGTTAACTTTAACATAGACCTACCCGCATGTATATCTATATCTATACTTCTATCTATACTAATATTATAGAAGTATTTATTTAATTTGATTGTTTGTTTGTATTAAATGGGTTTGTATTAATGGAATCCGAAACTACTGGACGGATTGGAAAAATTATTTCAACGTTGTGAAGCTACACTAACCCCGGGTGACATAGACTAATTTTTATCCTTGTATTCCCACGGGAACGGGAATTACGCGGGTGAAACCGCGAGGCGTCTGCTAGTCTATTATAAACACGTAAAAATTGCAATAAAAGTACCTATTTTCTTATCTATACGAGTACGTGTACGTACACGTACTCGTATACATAAGAAAATAGGTATTGGCTTCTATAGAATGAAATTACATTACTAGGTAAGTTAAATAATCTCTTGCATTGGGATGCCACTGGATATTTAGTTTGTATGTGTGTATGTATGATCGCGATTTTCTTGAAAACTCGTGATCCAATTTGGATGGGATTTTCCAAATTAAACTGCATATTTTTCTGGGAAGGTTTTTGTGTATAAAACTTTGTCCTAGCTTGTAAAACAACAGAGATATGGACTAAAACATAGGTGTGAGTCAGCGAAATTTGCATTCTGTGATGTGCTTGATATTTTGTTTTCCTTGAAGGCGGTTATTTTCTTTAAAAAGTTATTAAAGTGTCTACTTATTGGTTTTACGGAATCCTTGGAGATAAAGTTAAGATAAGATGAAAATCCTATACTTCTGCGTCGTTAGATAGTTCATAAGGATTTAAATTAAATTCATCAGCATAGCTGAACTGTAAAGAATAATCTTGTTATGAATAAATCATGGCTTTTAACTTATTTCAAAGTTCCTAATAATTAGTTAAACAATAGATGTTCGCTTCTCTTTAATAATAACTGGTTTTTGTTGGGAGGAACTTTATCCAATTTCTTGTTTTTGCTCGCTCCGAGGGCTAATTTTGTAAGGCGATCGAATTACTGACAAGTCTTTCAACTTCAATTTAGTTGGCAATTCACGAAGGCTGTATTTATCTTTTTATATAACAGGCTACTGTTTATCTTATCGTAAAACATAGTCATGTTTGCATAAAAAAATAGGTTTTATTTAATGATTTCATTCGAAATTGGTAGGTATGAAGCGGCGGTAGCCTAATGGCTAAGGCATCGGTCTCGCAATCGTGAGGTCACGAGTTCGAATCCTACCCATTATACTACCGACGTGAAGCCACTACTACACAAGCCTTTGAGCTTAGCTGGAGGGGTTAACAGGATTGCTAGTATCTCATCTCAGTCCCACATTGCTAGTTATCTTTATCTGTAAGTAAAAAAAAAAACCTCTAATGGACTTAATTCAATTTAAAAGAAATTCGATCTATGATCAGTCGATGATAAATTTAGAACTAAAAAAAATCAAGTTAACATAAAATAGGTATAATATATCTTACGACGCGCAAACGGTTAGAAGAATACTAAGTTACTGTTATGATTAACAACCAATAAAATCAATTTTATATTCCACAAATAGAATTGAGGCCAAAACCCATTTTGATAAACTTTCGCGATTTGTACACATTATTAAAATATATATATTACGGTAATTTTTATAGGCATTTCTTGCCAATAACCTCACAAATTGATTTTTCATGTGTTTTATGTTAGAAAATGGGTTTTATTAAAATATATATATTACGGGTCTTAATCGCGTGAATAATTTAAGGTAAAATACCTTGTTTATTGCCCGACGTTTCGACGTTCTTCAGAGTCTTCCCGTGACCACGGCCGTTGCAATACGGTCGAAACGTCGGGCAATAAACAAGGTATTTTACCTTAAATTATTCACGCGATTAAGACCCGTAATATATATATTTTAATAAAACCCATTTTCTAACATAAAACACATGAAAAATCAATAAAACTAAAGGTACGGGAATTGCAAATAACGGATACCAGAGCAGTTCGAATAAAAGCTTTGCGTTCCCTGCGCCCCCGGCAAAGTCTATCAGGCCCGACTCGTACCCCATTCAGTCTAAACGCCCACAACTTAAAGTCTAGTTTATTGCAGAATAGCGCTCCCTAGTTTCACAATCTGTATTAAGTTACCGAACACCTTCAGCATTGCTACTGTAAAGCTTATATCTCATAAGTTTTTTGTTGTCTCATATTTCATTGTAAACCTATTTCGTGAAGTTGTTTAAATAATATCAGCTGCTCATTTGTAGTAAGGATGTTCAAAGTTTTCTTACTCAAAGCGCTTCTTGGAATCACGAAATTGTCTCACAGACGTTCCTCTTTAACTGTAATAATTAATTTCATGGTTCACATAATTAATCAAAGTCTGCACAGAGTTTTGTTCAATTAATTATGTTCTCCCAAAACAACATTCGGTTCATTTGACCGTTGTCGACCGTTGGGAGTGTTGGGGCTAGACTGTCACGCTCCACTCGTAACTTTCCCGCGTCCGTCGCCCGCATAGATTGACAGATAAAACCCGTTCTAATTTCAACTTCTTTTGATTCCCGAACGAAATGACATCGCAGTTAACCCAATTCTGAAAATTAAGGAATTCCATCCAATATCTTGTTAGCAATCAAATTATAGCAGATGTTTTCTGTTACATAACTTCCGTCCGTTAACCTAAATTAATTTTAGAATCACGCTTCAAATTTCAAATTTCGATTGTTAGAATCAATATCGGAGCTTCGCTAAGGTGATTATCAGTAACTACCTTCAAGGGTTGCCGCCCTACGTCCGGTCAGTAGAGTATCACATAACCGGTGGAGTACTGTACTGATTGACAGCTATATTCCCTCGACAACCCTAATTGTCTGGCCGCCCTCGTATTACGGGGAATTTAATAAACACAGCCCTGCAATGCACACACTTTAACAACACTGTTTGGATTATGCACATTGAATACCGAATAGTGATTGAAATTGCGATACGGATTGAACAGAGACGTACCTACCAACAAGTTCGTAAATACTAATAGGCAATTTTGTATTTTCGCATTGCAGAGAGATGATTGAAGTATTCATCATAAATGTTTGTAAAATAAATCGGCTTTACTGGTTTTAAAATTCAAACAATTTATACATATATGACGGGACATCAGTGAGACATGAATTTTGAATCATATAATTAAATAGTTGTAGAGGGCAGTTAGTATAGGTATAATATAATCTACATCGGCTACAAAACAAGGTACAAATAATCAGGTTTTGGCTACCTTCGTATAAGATGTTTGCCAAAATTTACATAAGGTACAGACGAAGCAGGTGGCAAACGTCAGGTGTTTAAACTCGCCCCAAAAGGGTATTTATAAGTATACCTACAGTTTCCGTTTGATACAAGATCGTGTATTAAAAATGATTAAATATTACCATTTACATTTTGCTGCTCAAAGTAATCTGCAGCCGCGGGCATTGGTTTTTGCAATATGAACATGTGCTCAGTTAGCATCTTGCATTAAAGTTGAACAATATTTTTTTGGATTTTATTCTATCCCGATAAGAAGATGGAGAAAAAGCGAACAAAGGCGAGAAAAATTCTAATTTTTCCTACCTTTACAAAAAAATACCAAACTGAGGAACTGGAAATAGTCAGTCAAAAATGCCGTGTGGGTTTTGGTTCAATTGTAGATACCTGGTTGATATGGTTTCGTATTGTCATATTACCCTCGAATACATCTGAATACGCTCCACAAAAATTCAATATTGTGTTTTCCTATAATGAAATTGTACTTTGAATGCAGCACTGATTTTGTTTATTAAATCAGAGTTCGTTTGAAAATTGATATTGGATTTTAAGCTCTTTTAATTGTATGCCAATTTTGCTTTTAGCTTTATTACCTACTGAGCTTTTTGAATTATTATGTTTATTGTTTTATTCAAAAGTTATGTTGTGGATGTAATTTGATATAGATAAAAAAATTGCTGTTCTATTTCTCCAACTAAAGCAATTTGGTTATTTGGATTTGGCAACAAATTAGTGTAACCAGCTCTAATGTAAGTAAAATCTTAGCTATAACTCTATGATAATAGTATCATAGAGTAATAGTTAACTATAGTATATTTTTCACGTTAAATGCACAATTTCGGTTATCATGAGAATCTGCTATTTTGATAACCTAATATTTTAAGAATCTGATATTTTGAGAATCTATGTATTGTTATGCGTTAAGGGATTATAGTGGACAGCCACTATAATACTATATTTATATAATGAACAATAATATATATTATACAAGGTTATTTTTGGTATAATGCAAAGCTCAGATACCCCAACAAGATTTTTACTAGGTGGAACACATAAAAAAATTAAATTATTGAAAACTTACAGAATTGTAAGCCATTCAAGTTCTTTTTGTGTTCTTCGCGCTATCGTGCTCATTGCGTCGCATAGTACTTAATCCATGGAATTCACATCACATCACATTGGAAACAGGATTTTGGAGGATTAGAATGATTAATTAATTAATTAATGACCGATTGATTAATTAATTGAAAAATATAATATGGGCCGAAAACTACCCCATTGGATTGTGTTACTGATTCTGAGCAAAACTACTTTCAAGTTTGTACTATACCAAGAATAACGTTGTATATCTAGTAGACTATTTCAGAGTATTATTCAAATACACTTTCCCTAGAGTTTACTCACTCTGCAAATGGTTATAAATACAACAAAATAGAGGAAGTCTTAGTGGCTTACTCACTGATATAAGTCTAGTTTAGTTTTGCAACATCCTGTAGTTGATAGCCTGCAATAAAATACTTATTTAGTTCATAAACTTTATAAGGAAATTATACAATGGTGTTGTGTAATTCCCTGGATTTTGTATTAAGATACAGAATCTAAATGAGTCGACCAGTTTTGAAACTTGAGCTCAAAATATTAGTTCACATAGGAAGCTTTGCAATATTGACCTCTTTTTTTGCATCAGTACTCTAATATGGTGTATAATATAATGGTGGCAGCACCTTACCTGCATATACAGTTTATAAACAGAGAAACATTGTAAACATTGGCAATTTGAAAAGAGTGGCCACGAGTTTTTATTGCCTGTTCTTTTCTCGGGCTTTACCTATTGTTTGCGAACAGGCATTACCAGTAAATGTAGAATCGACTTTTCACAAGCGTATTTTGCTTCCTAAGTGAATAAATATTTTTTTACTTATTTATTTATTTAATATTTGTGATGTAAACGTAATACGGGGAAGTAAGAACAGGAGTAACGAAGGTATTGATCCTTACTATGTCAAATAATAAGCAATTTCTGCTCACTCTGGTGATACCCATCCAACTTTGTTTTATGACCAACTGCGGCTTTTGTTGGCAACTTTTCGCATCATTATTGGCTGTGGAATCACATATTTGTTACTTTTTCAAACCACTGCATATCGTAAAATCTGCTAGATGACATACTCGTATTTAGCATTTCTTGCCAATTATTTTACCTATACCAAGCGACAAAGAATAAGCTTAACTAACATGTTCTGCTTATATGATGGTTATCCACGATTTAGATTGTCGATCAGACGTCTCGATTTCTATTCCTGGGTCTAAACCTTCCGGTAGGACAACATTTTTTTTAAAATAACTAGCAATGTGGGATTATGGTAATACATTACTAGCAATCCTGTTAACCCCCCCCCCCCAGCTAAGCACAATGACTTGTGTTAGGAGTGGGTTCACGTCAGTAGGATTCGAACTCGCGGCCTCACGATTGCGAGATCAATGGCTTAGCCTTCCGCATTAGCCTACCGTAACTTTTTCTTTTTATGCAAATATTGTTAATGTTCTAAATAATAAATTCTCTCAATTTATCTTCTTTTTCTGGCATAATTGCTTCCTCGATATTCTTACTCGTTTAAAAAAAAAGTTTTTTTTTAAACGAGTATCAAAGTACAAAAGATTACTTCTTTGGCTTCAAGAACCCGGAACTTCTGTGGGCGGGTCCCGTTGGTCACTTTACACGTACACCCACTAAGCCATAATTAGGGGCCGTTGTAGCGAGGTCATTTTTATACGAGGCTCTATATCAGCTGCCTTCACTACACAGCTGTTTGTTAGACCGTTGAGCAGGTTTATGGCGATATAATGTGGCTTTATTGTATGTGGGTAGGTATAATCTTGGATTATTTTGTTGATAAAATTCTTAACGACATTTTGAGTATCGTGATTTTTCTTTACTACGTTTGCAGCTTTTTGAAAAAGATTTAATGGATAGTTAAGTATGTGATTCATTGAATTCGATCCCCGTTTTTTAATGGCAAGTTTTAAGTAGCATAGAAATTGAAAATGTAACTGAAAGTTACAATTCTGAAAGTAAAAGCATTTTAACTAGACAACGTTTTGTCTTCTTCTATTCCATTTTAAAATGGAATGAAAAAGAAAGCATTCACTAGTTAAATGCTATTGAAACGTCTACTAATTTATTATGATTACTACTGACTAATTTAGTTTGGATAAATGGGGTAAATTTTTCCCAAAGTGGTTACCCATTACTTTCTATGTACCCTATGTCTGTCCCTTATGGATATTCGCGGCGTGGCAAGTCCATGGGATACTTCGTCCTTGGTACATTGTGACAAATAAAGTTATTTTCTTCTTCTTCTCAATAGGTACTTTCAACAAGGTTTTCATATCTTTGAATTGAGTTGTTTCTCAACATATCTATTTCTCAATGTGGTCAACGTTGAGCAATATGTTGTCGTATAAAGTAAGCCAATACAATAAAGCACAGTAATATAGCCAATTTTCTATTCTTTAAAATATAATAGTAGCAAAATTCAGTACTTTTAACAATTTTTCGAATATCTATAATTTTTAACTGACTTCAAAAAAGAGGAAGTTCTTAATTCGTATGTTTTTTATAGACCGATTTTCAAGAATTTTTTTTTGTTCGAATGAAATTTATTCCAAAATGGTCTCATATCAATTTTGTAAAGATATGATATTGAGTTTCGGAAAGAGATAACGAAACTCCTCAATGAATGCCAACAAATCAACAGCAATTGAAATTGGTTAGATGTTTTTTTGTAAAAAAAGTTTGCGGAGTATGTTTCTCAATATCAACTTAATAATAATAAAATCTAGATCAAGATTAAAAAAATCCGATAAAAATAATCGATAACAATAGATACAAAAATGATAAATTAGATGCAATGCTCTATTAAACAGTAGCCAATAACCAAACATGTGTTAAACAGCATCGTCAATTATCAGAGTCTATAGTCTCTATAGAACCAGCAATTAACTAACAATTCGCTATATCGTGTAACACCGATCTTAACTTACTGCATGATTACCCTATCAATTACTATTGGTACGGCCTGTCGCCTTGAAGATAGGCTATTAAAATGCCTGATACGACGTCTATTATGAACATTGTTTGGTTGTATATGGATGTGAAAGAAAGTATTTTGATGACCCATTTGGTCATGTACAAAGGGCTTCGTCTATATTTGTAGCTGTCGAGCGAAGGGATTCAGTATTAGGAGCTGGTGTAATGTTCATTTGTTTGGTACACGTAGCAAGATTACACATAGGTCTGTACATGCAGTTAAAGTAGGACAAGACAAAAACATATTTTGTGATACTTATGCTTGGCCCTTGTGTTTTCACGACTCGTATATTCACTTTCACGGCTCTTTACAAAATGTTGTTCATTAACGATTACACTTTTTAAATTTTTACATCTATACTAATATTATACCAGGAAAATATCATATCATATCTCAGGAACTACTGGTCGGACTTGAAAAATTACTTTACTGTTAGATAGCCATTTTATCAAGGAAGGCTATAGGCTATATAACATCACGAGAGGAGCGGAGCAGCAATGAAAAATGTTGCAAAAACCGGGAAAAATTACGCAGACGAAGTTGCGCGGGTCAGCTAGTGTCAATATATAAATCGATGTTAATATAAATAACAATTATGTACGCTGTGGTCAATATAAAGATTCCAAATAAACAAAAACCTAAAATTATCAGTCAATGTAGTAAATTTTCTATTGCCTAAAGCACACATACTTTACCTGCCTACCTGACTCGATTAAAGAGATTGAACACCCAATGATCACAAAATTTATCGATATAATATTCAGAGTGGCAATGAGATGCCTTTCGGCGTACTTAATATCCTTAATTCGTACCCTCATCGAACCGGAAGTCACCATTCTAAATCAAACATGGCTGTGACTGCGAATCCGGGGGAGAACGTATATTTTAATATCCATAATGGTGATCAGGAGTCGAACGGGTTGAGGGAGAGGTGTAAGTCCCCACAAAGTCCCTTTGACTATTCGCAGTAGGCTTAAGTGCTATAGACGTATTTATGCGTTTTGGACGTTTTGAAATACTCATGTTTGTAGTCTTGGCGATAAATATTTCTGGAAGTTAGATGCAATTTGATTTACACATTGTTTATTTCATAAAGAATCTTCAGACTATTTTGAGCCTTATTAATTACATGGTAATAAACTTGTGAAAAATCTTGGATTTCATCAACATTTTTGAACTGTAGATAAGTGCATTCCTGGATTCTAATGGTTCGAATACAATCTTATAAATACTGATACCAATAGTAAAAGCATTTCATTCAGAAGAAATAAGATAAGAAACTACAAATTTCTCAAGTACATTGCTTAGATTCCGTTCTCTCTTATTATGAAACATCTTAGCGAAGAAAATATTCAATCTATTTCCATCGAAGACTGTACTAAACCCGATACGATTTCAGCTCACTTTTATCCCATTTTATGATCTTAATACCACGTAAAGGGGGATTGCCGCGGAACGAGTTATGATGATAACATTTTGCGAACAAAATCCCTTCACCATCTTTGTCTCAAGGAATTTCATAACGAAACTCGTACTAAGGCAATATCATGCATCAAAATGTTTGGTATTGCTCTTGCACAGATAGATTATGATCTGAGCTTGTTCGACTCTATGTTTAGTTACTTACAAGTCTTGTTTTAATTAATTCGACAAGCAACCAATTCTAACCAAACCAATTGATTTTCAAATCATTTGCTGCATTACAAGCAATAAGATAATTCTAATAAATTGTCTTACTTTGAACAGTTAGGTACTATTGTATGGTTTTATTTCAATATATCGTAATAGGTACTGCAAAGGGAAGGTTTGGTCTATTTTTTTTATCCGTACACCCGAGCAAAGCAGGGGAAGGCAGCTACTATCTAACAAAGACAATTAGACCGCCTAAGAGCGTTTAAGGGCTATCGAAAAGGTTATAATAGCAATACTACGAGGTTAAAAGTTTATCCGAAACATCCTACTTCCGTTATTTGATTAGTCATAATATCGCCCAACAGTGTCACAAACTTAGCGTTTATCGTTTAATATATTATTATGTACAGATATAATATTAATAGATGATAATGCCGTCTCCACTTAAGTATGTCTTTATTACTTTCGGCTACGCTTGGGTTTCCTAACGCAGAATATTAAATCAAATATTTCTATTATAGTAGGTACGTCAACAAAATAAAGAGATTGTATAATCTGTGGTACGATCAAGTAATGTTAACACATTTTCAAAGTGAAAACTTCTTTAGCGGCATTGTGCTCTTTTTGGGATGGGTAAAAAATGTTAAACTCGCGTCAGGAACTCAGGACACGTGACCTGATCGAAAATTCGTAAGACGAAGGGAGAGCAATGAAAAACTGCTTAAATATCATTAAAAAACGAAGGTAAATGTTGCCATCATCTACAATGTTAGACCCCAATTCGATCTATTTATCTATTTTTCCCTTTTTTATTTTGGGTTTTTGATTTGAGTAAGTAAATATTGTTTAAATTTTATTAGTATGTAATATAATGTTCAAGTTTTTACTCCTACCGGCACTTTTTTTAATATTTTAATTTTATACGCCCTGACAATTATAAATACAACAAAATAGTAGCGAAATATAAGCAGCTGCTTTGAAGTGATGCTTTTAAATGGTCCATTTTTTATTTATATAGTTCAGCGACTGATATTAAACAACTAACAGCCCCACACAACTTCGTCTGCGTCAATTTTCCTCGTTTTTGCAACATTTTTTATTGCTGCTCCACTCCTATTGGTCGCGTGATGTTATACCGCTTCCGCCTTCCTCGATATATGGGCAATCCAATAGTAAAATACTTTTTTTTAACTCGAACCAGTAGTTCCTGAGATTATTATTCAAACAAACAAACTCTTTATCTTTTTAATATTACTAGCGGAGCCTTGCGGTTTCACCCGCGCATACCGCGTGGGAAAATATGGATAAAAAAATAGCCTATGTCACCCGGGGTTAGTGTTGCTTCCCAACGGTTTTTGAAATAGGTGCAGTAGTTTATGAGTTTATTCATTACAAACATTCACACAATACACACACACACTATAATACAAATCGTTCTTCTTTATAATATTAATATAGATTATAAATTTCTGTGACAGTTACAAACAATTTCTGTGGACGAATATCCACAAAGCTGACCACAGAGTCGAACCCTACATTTGTCCAAGAGCCTCTCAATTGGGCACCACAATGATTGTGTATTTAGGACCTTATGTGGTGTATTTGTATCCGCAGTTTAACTGTATGTGCATATTTACATAATAAATGAGTAATCTCCCGGCCGATTATGCAGCTTCCGTTTTTGAGAGGTTGTTGATCCTAAATTAATATTTACACATGATTTATGTAAAAATTACGTATTAAAAACTGGTTTTCATATTTCACCCTGTCGTCAAATCCAAAATTATTTATATTATCTTATTAAATATCGTTATTCTCATTATTAAAGACTAGCTGACCCTTCGTATGGCTGCAACTTCGTATGCGTAATTTTTTCTCGTTTTTGCAACATTTTTTATTGCTGCTCCGTTCCTATTGGTCGTACCATAATGTTATATAGCCTATAACCTTCCTCGATATAGGGGCTATTCAACAGTAAAAGGTTTTTTTCAATTTAGACCAGTAGTTCCTGAGATTATCAAGTTCAAACAAACAAACTCTTCAGCTTTATAATATAAGTTTAGATAAATATTGGCAACGAGTAATGGTTATAGTGAATGTAATAAAGTAGTAGTCCGTAAGTACATGTACATGTCTACTAGTATGATATAATTCATTTGTCACCTTTTTCTGCACCTTTTAAAACACCTACTCTTGGTCATCCATTTTCAAAAGATGAGTGAAAGTATTAGTTTACTCCCGAAATAGGATTTTTGCCAGTGTGAAAGTTGCTCTACCTCCAATTAATATATTAATCGATACAGGATTTAGGCCGTGCCAGTATTATTCAGTAGGCAATTTGTTTTAGTCGCCAGTTTTAGTAACTTTGTCACACAATGGTTTGCGACAAATGAATAAATCATGTTGTGTCATGGTGTACCGCAGACGATGAATAGATGTGAATATTGAACGTGATATACCTATACGAATGTGCGTTCAATAACAACTGAATAATATTCAAATTATTTGATTTATTTATCACCAAACTTGTACCAAATGCTACCTTTTTAGGAAGTTCCGCATCTGATTGTAAAATATGAATCGGCTTCTGAATATAAAAATAAATTTGATAAGAATACGTTTTTGAGAAAGTAACGCACAGTTTCTGAAACGCAAAAATCAAGCAATTAGCTGTCAAATCTGTTTTTAGGATTCCGTATCTTAAGGAGGTAAAAACCTTTGTAGGATTTCTTCGTTGTCCGTCCGTCTAGGCAATACCCTTTATCTCAGGAACGCGTACCGAGGTACGAGGTAGGTGGTATCAAGTTAAAATTAAAACCATATACCCAGGTCTCCAGTTTCCTCCAGCTGTAAAAAAACTTATAAGTTAGTGTAAAAAAAAGATACGACCGTTTAAGCCGCAAAAACGTATACTTCGACACCCAAGGAATCAAAATTTACAGGATATTTTTATTGACACAACACTAAACTTTACCGATTTACTAGTCTAATGGATTGTTTGTTTTTTGTTTTGACAAATCTTATCTACCGAAACTGGGCGTCAAAGTACTTACAGGCATGCGTAGCGTAATTCAATTAAAATTGAAATTATTCAATAGTGTTTTTGCATTGTTCATCACGGCCTGTTGGTCTAGTGGTTAGTGAGCCTGACTGCTAAGCCAGAGGTCGTGGGTTCGATCCCCACCAAGGATAAAACTTCGTGTGATGAGCACGATAGTTTATTCTGTGTCTGGGTGTTATTTATTTATAATATGTATGTATTTAGAAATATATAAGTATGTATATTAGTTGTCTGGTTTCCATAGTACAAGCCCTGCTTAGTTTGGGATCAGATGGCGTTGTGTGAATTGTCCCATGATATTATTGTTATTATTATTATAACCTACACAAATGGCATTAAATTAAGTTGTAAACAAACAATTTATTTCAAACAATGTCTACAGCAGAATTTAAAGTCCTTTTATATTTCGAGCATTAAGTATTATAGGAATACATTTGCATTTCGAAGCCAACAGTAGAGCTGCAACACAACCGAAATAAATTGAACATCAGGTGTATTCAAATTGCAGTAGGCAGGCGTAAATATTTAAATCGGCCGCGTAATACCACGTTAGGGTGCTTGCCTACTCGTACCACTCGTACTATCATCTGATGCACGCTCAGTCCATTTCCATAAAAGCCTCTTCAATCTCGCAAAACGTTTCGGGAATTTCAATTCGTGCTTAGCGTTTTTTTCCATTCCACTGCACGTGATTTTTTTACTAGTAAATATTTAGCATGTTTAATTGTATTTGAATTTAGAAAAAACATTGAATTTTGTGTGTAGATCACGTACAAACGTTGATTTATTTATAAACTCTTTTACAGTTTACAGTTATATTATTGTCATCTAGAAATCGTCATATTACTTCTACAATTATCTCCTCAAATGCATTCTTAAGTTTAACATTTGTGCAGCATAAATTTATATGTATAATTATAATAGATGCTTCTTAAGGAATAGTATTGTCAGTACCTAACTTTATGTAGAGAACATTTCAGTTTTATACTTCGAGCAATAATATAAGTACCTATTTACGAAATGAAAGATGCGAATGTCCCAGACGGTAAGCTTCTTAACTTTCGTAAAGGAGAAGTTTCCAACAACTCCAACGCATATAACATCAATAACGCCCATCTTATTTCAAACCAGTTTCAAACATAGGCAATTTTGTGCTATTGCTTAAGCACTTACTAAAAGTGTAACTAATATTAAGCTTAGTGCACATCTTTACTAATATTATAAAGCGGAAGAGTTTGTTTGTTTGATTGTTTGTTTGTTTGTTTGTTTGTTTAAACGCGCTAATCTCAGGATCTACTGGTCCGATTTGAAAAATTATTTTTTTGTTGGATAGCCCATTTATCGAGGAAGGCTATAGGCTACGACTAATAGGAGCGGAGAAGCGACGAGAAATGTTTCAAAAACGGGGAGAAATTACGCATACGAAGTTGCGCGGGACACCTAGTAATAATAATATTTTAGAACAACTCACACAACGCTATCTGATCTCAAACTAAGCAGAGCTTGTGCTATAGAAACCAGACAACTGATAAACATACTTATATATTTTTAAATACATACATACTATAGATAAACATAATATATACACATAACATGCACTTTGGCAACTTTCGAGTAAAAAGTACGTTAAATGATTATTAAAGTGTTTAGTTAATTACGATTATAATTTGAATACACGCGTAGGTAATCGATGTTTTCTATCGGTAAACCAACACGTGAAATATAGATCGGTATCGATATTTAGAATTGAACATGAATTTTACTGAATATAACTTTTCGCTCCAATGAACAAGCGCATGATTTACGGATACGTTATTTATAAATTTATAATGAATGTAACGTTTAAATCATATTATACGGAACCGTGATAGTAACAATAGCATGTCGTGTTTTATGAAATTAGAAATGTAAATTTGTATGCTACCATTCATTCAAGAGACAATAACAGAGTGACTAAGCCTTTGTATTCACATACTTGCTTATGCTAGGATTGTTAGGGTCGTGAGTTCGTGACGCTGCCAATATAACATTAATTATGGAGAAAACTCACTTTCATCGAATTATACAGCGACACTATAAAATTTATTTAATCGTAGATACGAAGTTATTTTAAAAACTTGAAATACCTATTAAACATAAACAGGTCAGCCTCTGACTCTGGTCTCTTGCTGACTGACTTGTTGGTCCAGTGGTAAGTGACCCTGACTGCTAACCCAGAAGTGGTTCCGATTCCTCGCCTAGATATAATTTTGTGTAGTGAGTGTGATATTGTATATATGTGTGGGCGTAATTTATCTATAACATGTATTTATTTAACTAACTCAATTAATATCCTTTTATTCATACATACCATTTGCATCGAAAACTCTTTGGAGCGTATCTAATCGACATCGATGTTAAGATCAGAGTGTCAGTGTGCACACGGCATGCCAAAGGTCACTGACCTCGCGCCGATGCGGGTACCAAATTCGGTAGTAAATACCGCTGGGGACATTTATCGGACACTGCTTCGGTCTTGGGAGAGAAGACGAAGAAAAATAACTGTATAGACGAAGAAATATAACTATAACTATTAGTACAGCCATTTATTAAATCAACTTTGTCGGTTGCGCTTCCTTATTGTATGATTACATCTACAGACAATACTGTATGATTTTCGAACGTTTTGTTGCAAACATATTATCTATATGACTCACTAGCTGGTCCGTGCGCACTTCGTAGGGCCTGTGACACTCACAAATAACGTGGCTTTCTATTGTTAAATGATTTTTCAAAATCAGTTCAGTAGATACAGAGATTAACCCTTACAACCTCACAAACTTACAAAACTTTATTACTTTAGAATATTTGTATAAACTTGTATAATACTTACCTACTCACATCTACACGTATAGACTTGTACAATATTTTGGATGTAACGAATTGACCGTAGGCAGTCACAGACGTTTTCATTGAATTCAGTAAAATAAGAATATCAGTTAAAAATATGACTATTTTCTTAGAAATTCGATTCGATTCATCTCGGTAGTTCCAAAAAGAAAATAAACAACTTATTCAAGTGTCAAATTAGCGACGCACAGTGAGAATGACTAGATCGATTCGTCATACCGTATCATTTAACAAGAATCGATTACACGTTCATACATTGAAACGATTGCAAGTAATCGAGTGGTATGCCCTACAGCTTAGTCTAAGAGGAATTCTTCGAATGGTTATTTTACGCATGGGCGCAGCTCTCTGTTACGCCCTATTGCCTTTTATTTCGACATTTACGTTCCGAATAAAATACACAGTAAGTTTGTTCTTTGCTATTGCAGCCAATAACTTCGCAATCAATACTTTAGATTTGGAATTAATACTTTAAATTACTTTTAAGTTAAGAGATTTAATTACATTCCTTGTTTGTTTTTTGATGATATTTAATGAATACTGCAACAAAACAACTTGCTATGGTATTTCTGTTGACATGTTCGTGGGACCGACGTAAATCGAGTCAACAATTTACCTTTAATATTCAATTCTTCCTAACTCTACTTACAATAGCCGGCAACATACAAAACAATATCATCTAAAAACAATATCCGTGCTACTTACAGAAGAAATTTCACATTATTCCACTTTATTTCGTCAAGTCTATTATCTACATAATTTTAAACCTGCAACATTAAAGTCTACGAATTCATACGACCAAAATTAGATTACATCTTCCCTCCGCGAATGAGATATTAATGTACAACTCTGGCTTACTGATGGAATTGCTTTGACCGTATTAATTCTACTGCTATAAAGTTACCTGAGTAGACTCCCTAGGGACCCTTCAGAGGGATCTAGGGCAGACTAAATTGTCTTACAAGTAGCAACATCAAAGACGAAACGATTTCCTCTGTTAATGTATTTAGCATTACACCTAATGTTTTATTGGATACTTCAATCTTGTTTACTGACGTTTATTTTTATGACTTTTTAACATTCGAGCTCTCGCGATTATTACCTTCGAATGATATAAAAATCTGTGTTCTACTTACGATGTTATAATGTATACCTAGATTTAGTTGTCATATTGATTTTAATCTCAGATGATAGAAGAGTGATGTGTCGGAATATTGGACAAACTACTTTTGGCGAGAGTGATTTGATTTTGGTAATTGTAATAATGGAACTGGTTTTTCAAATGATAAATGACGGTGTTCCTGCTATATGCCTGCGAGTACAAGATCTTTCGTACTTTTGGTACCCTTGTAAGTACTAACTCTGCTCGATGACGGACTTAATATCGTTGACGGATATGTATTTCAGACCACTATGGACCACTTTGTTCGGAAGGCGATCCGAGATTCCATGTCCGTAAGATATGTCTGTGCACAGATTACAATGATAAAACTCTTAGTTTTTCGAAACAGTTCGTAATTAATTTACAATATTAGCATAGGTTTATCATGTCATTGTACTTTGTCCACAATACGGATTAATGAACGCTTATTCAAGTGACAGAATGCACTTCGGAACTTATCTATTGTTGACTATCCTCGTTTTATCGAAACCTAAAAGTCATTATCGTAAAGGCTATTAAGATACAAGCTAAGTAGAGCATGTTACAACTGATAACATATTTTTTTTTTTTTTTCAGGTAAATAAAGACGATATTTGGTGATTCATCGGTACAAGGTAACAGGCTACACGTGCATAATAGATAATATGTTTTTTTATTTACCAATAAAAGCAATGTTATAAATGTTATAGTAACGTTTTCATGCTTAAGCCGCTCAACCAATTTAGATAAAATTTAGTATGGATATAGTCTGAGTCCCGGGGAAAGACATATGATAGTTTGTATCGCGTTATCTGATATCCATGCGAGCGGAGGCGAGAACGAAAGCTAGCATATGCGAACCTCCGAAATACTCATTTACTGCAGGTTTGATGAGGAAAACGATTGCCCAAACACGTTCAATTAGAATTTGTCAAATATCAAACTAATAATCATATAAACATTTTTTCATTAAAGTATAGTACCATCAATTCTACTTCAGACTTTAGACCCATAACAATAAAGTTATCAACTGCAGGCTGGAGGCATGTTTGCAAAAGCGTAGCTCGTAACATTTTCTCAACAACTAGACTAAATGCATTCACTTATAAGACAAATTCAACCTTATGGTAACACGAAAAGTGTTACTTTTAAATAAATACCATAAAAATGTAGCAATATAAACCTTAAATGTCGAAAATAGGGTTGAAATTTAATTAGTTACGGTGCAATGCATGCCGTCTGTGCCGAAAGTGTCGCAAGCCGCCCTATCGAATGTCACAAACATGGCACTGTTCACATAAAGTGTCTATAATAAGTTCTGTGATGTCGCAGCTATATAGGAAGTGCATCTATTTTATTGGGTCGTTATATTCAGGACCGGCCATCTACTTATCATTTTACTGTATCACTCATCAGCTTTATTTGCTAATAAACCTTTATGAGTATTGTGATTTTGATGGCACTTTGAGTTACTCTTTAGTTGTTACTGAAGAAACAAACTACTCCAACTACATATTAAAATCGACTACGATGTTTAGTTAATAGTAGCGATATATGTAAATTAATTATAGGTACATATTGTTATAATTTTTTTTTTTTATAATAAAACGACTCCCGCAGTAGGATACAAGCCCTGTGTCGCGGGGACTTTACAAACATACAAGTCACGGACACAAAGTACACCCAGACCCGGAACAACACTTTGTGGACCACACAAAGTGGTGTCCCGTGTGGGAATCGAACCCACGACCTCTTGCGTAGCAGTCGGATACATTCCCACCGCGCCGCAGAGGCATTTAAAATTAGTGTCCAGGTACCAAAAGCTCTCCCTGTAAAGCAACTTAAATATCTCTTCTAACAAGTAAAGGCGTCCAATATATTTCGCATCCAGAATGGGGCGCGGGCAAAAACTAGTCCAATTATTCTTTGATTCTCGTAACAAGTCTAGAGCTTGTTCCACTTGGAACATCTTTTATAAGTCGTTTTTTTTTCTCGTGCGGCTTCGGCACAGAACAAACTACAGACACAATCTATCTGGCTGGACATTCTGTGGAAAAAAATACATTACGTCTGCTAACTTATATTTCACATCTTGCTGCAAAGGGTAGAAAGCTACATTTGCCTGTTTATTTGCTTATAGGAAGTTTAAATACTTTTTGCCATAATTTTTTTTTTACAAAAATCATCTAAACGACTTCAATTAAAGTTTTTATCAAGTAGTTTCGAAACGCATCATCAGATGACCATTTTGGAATAAACCTGCTTCGAATAAACAAATTTAAAAAAATCCGTCTATATATGACGGAATTTTGTCCGAACAGTTGAGAACCTTCTCCATTTTAAAATCGGTTAAAAATATAAAATTTTTAATCAAACCCTTCAGCGAATAAAACAAACGACAAAACGAAATACAAAAAGTGAAGGATGTATTTCCAATTTTATTGAAGACCAAATAACAATTCTTCTGCCGTAAAAAGCAAAAACCGTTCCAAATATTTCATTCCTTAGGCAGGTCGACACAAAGTCTCTGCAGCTCAGACTGCCTCAGGCCAGACATACCACGTTCCCTTATAATTGCCTTAAGCCCCACCTCCTTAGTTACCAGTAAATCAAGAAAGTGAATCGTTCTATTCCCCTGGCCGTGTTAAAAACAATAAAAACCAGATAACTGCGAGTTGGTTTCTACTTCTAAGTTATTGGGAAATACCCTATATTATAGGGACAACTTACGATCTCAATTTTTATAGCTCTCTGAGACGATAAACTTGAGTATATTTTGTTGGTGTTCCACATATTTGAGAAAAAGAGTATTGACGTTCAAGTTACTTAACTTATGTATGAATTTCAAGAGAAATAAACTGGTCAATGCCCGTTAAACAATTTTCAACTTCATTAACTATTCTGTGATTTTCGAGGGAAATTAATACCTCTATCTTGATACAGTTAACCTTGTGAACAATGTTTCAAATTTATTTATTTGTCAAGTTAATTTAATCTATCTTTTTTATTCTCCCCAGCATAAATAAAATGTTTAGAATGCTAATATATACAGGTCTTTTTCATCAGATAAACCGTTTGTTATGAAAAGTGTATAGAAAGAGGTCAATATGGGTGCTCATTATTATGTAAAATCTCATTGTGTCCCGAATCCCAGAGGAGGTCTCACTGGCCGAGTTAAAAAGGAAGTTTTATTCTCTCCTAAACCTCCCTCGGCCGGACAGCTGACATATTGAGAGACAAACTCCAACCTTCGTTCAATATTTACTTCTCTTATTTCGTATAAAGTTTCAGTAGCGATATTACACTTTCCTGAAACAATTTTATTCGTAAGTATATTTATTTTTGACAGAGAAATTTATTCGTTGGCATATTGTAGGCATGCCTGTGAATATATTCGTAAATTGAATTTTTCTATTATATTTCTCTTTTGCTTCTTCGTGTGCTATTGTTTAGCGTTGCTGTGTAGCTTGTAGTATTATTTATCATCGTAGTTGAACTTTGTAATTAGATAAAATTTTAGTACGTGTGATATAATTATTACTCCCTAAAACTTATGATCACAAAGTATATTTTTGGCCGCAACGCTTTCTGAGCATTTTATCCATAATGGCGTCCACAAAAAAGTCTCGACAGATGTTTCGAAATTTTATGGCCATGAAAATCAGCAATATTATTTTCACGGGTCATATTTTCCAACCCAACTTTTATATTATACTGCCCCAATAAAACTAAAAACTCTTATCGTCAAAAGATCCTGCATTAGTTTCGGGCTGTCGATTCCGTCAGATTTCTTTGTAGGGTCCCCTATAGCCCGAAGGTTTGTATAACCCCTTGTATCCATTTGACGAGAGGCCTGCGCATACACCCCATGCCTTTGCAATCTATTTGTAGGAAGATGAGTATAAAATTTTCCCCCAATAAGATGCCATGCGGTATTTTACATTCTAGGAGGGCTACGGGGAACACCCCTAAGGATTAACGAACAGCGTTGCTCTAATAAGAAGATTTTTATTTCATTTTTTATTCATTTTCATTATTAGTGATTTATAATCGTGTTGATCTGGTTTTAATGTGAAGTGTCGATTGGATATTCGTAAATTACTCAACCATCAAGTTTCATAAGCTAATAAAACAAGTCCAGTCGTTTTTGCAACTTGTTAAACTTTTTAAAACATAAACGACTAGGTAATAGTGATTAACGAAATCGGGGTGTTAAATGTCAAGTTTTAATTAGATATGAAATTTGTACGAAATTGTAAATCGTAACTTGTCATGAGCAAATCAATCACTTTTAGTATTCCTATGAATAATATCTAAAGAAAACCCTTAAAACTAACACACACAAACAAGATAACGCCATTGTTATCTTGTTTGTGTGTGTTAGTTTTAAGGGTTTATTTTCAGCACAAATGTATTTTTGTTCAGAAATAAATGTCTAGTATAATCTAGCTTATGCTCTCTTTAGGTATTAAAAGTGATTGATTTGCAAATGACAAGTTACGATTATGAAATCACGAACGAAGCCGGTTCGTTTGCGTGTTCTCCTTGATGGTCGAGTTTCCTAAAATTCTATTATCTCTTGACTACCCCGAAACCTCTGCAAAATCTCAACCTTTAGGTCCAAAGGCTGCTTTCGAGACGTAATAAAATAATGTATGAGTCAGAACTTTATATATAAAATATAAAAGGTAATCATAGGAAACTACCCCTTTTTAAAATTGCTATCATTTATCACTAGCCATTAAAGCCTAGTGACATGGAAGTTGACTCTCGAGTCTCGATGCGATTAACTAACGAAGCGTCCGACATTTTAAAAGCACCATTAGTTGCTCGCTAACTTGCATAACCTAATGAACGTCTAATATATTTAAAATGCAAATGGATAGTATTATGCATTAGTTAATTGCCGTTTTAATCAATATTTTTTCCACGATAATCGGCGCCTAGGTCTGGGTTATTTGCATCCAATCATCATTATCTGTAACTACTGTCTGTGTCTATTTTACATTCAGTTTTTTATTCAGGTAACGATGGTAGACAAATTGATGACCATGTGAACAGACACAACTTAATAGATTATCATACCACAGCTCTAAAATGCCTTTAAAGCTAATATTCTACAAGTTTCATTAAAATCTGCTACCTAAGTACCTGTAACTAACAGAAAATAAATTTTAATCTCCATTTTACTAGCAGTGCCGTACTTTAGAGAGCTCAAATAGAATGGTTGTATTAATATTCCAAATGGGTGTAGTTCTATCCTAGTTAGGGCATAGATAGTTTAAACAAATGAATCTGTTGCACTGTGAAAAAGAAAGAAAATAAAAAAAAGTATATTGATTTCTCACAGGTATTTATTTGTTTGGGTATAACATAGATTTAAAAATACAAGTAGGTAATCTGCGACAGTTAGGTACACACTCAGCATATTGCTGCGTTGTGAAAGACCACAACACAGCGCTGATTTTCGTGGTAAACCTCGTGTGAACCTAAGAGGGTCGCACGGACATGCCAATTCAACCGCAGTGAAATAAAATTATAAGTTAAATGTAAGTAATTATAGCGGCAGCTTTAATTATTTACTTATACACACATAATCAAACACAATATAAATATAGAAATATAGCTAATATATAACAAAATTTAAAAAAAAAGAGCAACACAAGTTTGTTATATTCTTATACATAAACATGCCATCGATCGCGCCATGAACATACACTTTGTATACTTAATGTATACTGATTGGTTGTCAATGTGTAAGTAGTAGAAACTATGAATCGAAGGGAATTTAGGAAATACCTACTTGATTTCCAAAATTATCTTAAATTCTAATTAATCTAATTCCCTTAAATTGTATTAATTCATCATTACATTAACAAAATTAACTTCTTACTGCGTCTCGTGACTGAACATTTATTCATAACCTTCCACTTTTTGTTGAACTTACTGTTTATTATGACGCGTGGGAGAATCTGTTGACAATACTCACATACTTACACATGTCTACATACTCATAGAAGCAATTAAATAAAACAGGAGCAAATCTAGGTCAAGATATTTTCGCAAATATTATTGTTAGTCATTAAGCAAATAACAGCGGAAATCCATTCATTCGGTGCAAAGTACACAGTACAGATCGTAAACGAGACAAGTGTGAAACAATGTTTATACTTACGGTCGTTCACATTGTGAGCGACTTGCTAATGTGGGTCGACGGCACGATGGCTTGCTGCACTTGCTAAAATACTTTAAAGATTTCCTTCTAGTGTTTGATGTAGATACATGCACGACCACACATGAACATTTAAAGGATTCGGTTGATTTGTTTTAATATCGACGAAGTCGGAAAACGTCACTTTCTATTTAGGAAATTAGCATTTCCTAGATCCAAAAAAACGTTCGTACACAAATCCGCACTGAGTCCAATTGGGCAATGCAGCCTGGTCGGATAAACATAATTTAAAATCCTTTTTTTTTTTTGTATTTTTTAACTTTTTTGAACTTTTAATTAGAATAACATGAACCTTTTAATTTAGATTTTTTTAAAATATCATTGTATGCAGTACCGGAACTAAGTCGGTGCCAGCGTTGCCCAGGCACAAGGGGTAGACCCTTAAGGGGTGCAGAAATGTAAATCAGGACAAATACCAAGGACATAGTTACAACGGCACTGATCTAATGGTGTAAATTTTGCGAGAAATTGAATTTTATTATAGTATCTCCTTCGGCATAATAAATATCCTGGTTTTTGGCATGCTCGACTTTAATTATACGCATATTATGCCATAAAACAAAAATAAAAAAAATCTATCATCTACTTTAGTATAATTATTTTGTTTCATTAATTCAAATGACACGATAACATTGTTTAGTCAATCAGATACCTTATCTAATCGTAACATTAACTTTCCAAATCGACATATTGTGATTAGCCCCGATAAAATTGAATGGAAATCTACCCATATAAATATATACTGACAAGAGTGACAGTGATAATAACATTGTTGTATGATTTAAGAAACATGTGCTCTATTTATTATTGTTTCTCTTAATGTTTCTCCATCCCACAGTTTTACCATATATAGATTTACTATTGTTGTAATTTCGAACACTCCCTTAAAGAACGGTAATATTACGGTAAATTATTCAACGGAATGCGTAGACATGCCGGAGCATGCTGAAAAATTACATGGCATGCCGATGGATTCCGAAAGGCGAAAGATTACTAAAGTACTGTTTATAGAAATTGTAAACATTTCACCGCCTAGATAAATTACTATGATACGCCTCCATTTTTATAACTTTTTATACTTTAAAAATTATGTGTTTATATTGTATAATGGCTACCCTGAAGCGAGAGAACGTAAGGTAAACAAACTATATCGTCGATAAACGCGGCAGATCGATGTATTCGCTTTATTATAGCAATAACGTTCGCTGTTGTTGTACTATTAAATCGCTTCAACTGATTTATATTTAACAGATTATGTGGAACACCTTTACTACGAAATTACTGTAAAGTAGGTTTTAGATCATTAAAGATATATCTACATTAAACGCTGCAGTAGGGTGAGTACTTTAAACTAGATGATGGATATAATTTATCTGTTGAGATATAAGACGGTTTACGAATAATAATTTTACGTGATAACGACATAAGATAACATTGACTGCATTGTAACAAACAACTATCCCCGTGACAGATTTAGTTCCAATTGTATCGATACCATGTCGCTGCAATCGCCCTTCACTTGATAGGCTGATTCTACCAGCCTATCAGCAGGCGGAACGTGACAATTTTTCGTGGGTGCAGTCGGTAA
Source organism: Herminia tarsipennalis (assembly GCA_945859575.2). NCBI lineage: Eukaryota > Metazoa > Arthropoda > Insecta > Lepidoptera > Erebidae > Herminia > Herminia tarsipennalis. The sequence continues at coordinate 10,066,306 of OX243844.2, read as the reverse complement.
TAGATTTATAAGACGCTATCAAAAACAATTGTCTATCATTTATTTGTGTTAGAGTATAAAGTTTTCACCTATAGTTACAACTAGTTGACCCACGCAACGTGATTTTGTAAACCAGTCTAGGTTTCATGAAATCTTTCTGTCTCATAATAATGCTAAGTTAAATAGCATTCAGTAGGCTATAATAACATCCCTTTAGATACTTGCTTCTTCTTTTTAAAACCTCATTCTGTAAATTCTGAAGTCTAACACATAAGTATGCATTATACCCTGCATATATTTGCATATTGTATCAAAGTTGTGCGTTTGTAATTCAGTAGGAAGTTAGGCCGGCCATTTCATTGGTACGCGACTTTCCAGACATCATTACTAGGAACTTTATTCCCTGGCTAACATGTAATAAAACTTTTACTTGTATTAATAGCGTTGTATTATGTACGTGATATAACACATGCGGAGCTTTCCAAGTTTTATTGGTATTTAGAAGTTTATGTATCACGGGAATCTGAGTTATTCGCTTAAAGGGAGTATCTAAGTAATTTCGAGCCGCTAAAGCTATGAGCAATTTCGTATGCAGGTTTTTAAGTGAAATATTTATAGGTATGTACCCTATTTTATCGGCCTATATTCTAAACTAGCTGTCCCACGCAACTTCGTCTGTGTAAATTTTCCCCGTTTTTGCAACATTTCTCATTGCTGCTCCGCTCTTATTGGTCGTAGCCTGATGTTATATAGCCTATAGCCTTCCTCGATAAATGGGCTATCCAACAGTAAAATATTTTTCAGATCAGTAGTTTCTGAGAGTACTGCGTTCAATCAAACAAACTCCTCAGCTTTATAATGTTAAAATAGATAATATAAGTCCTGTCTCATTTATTCACATAACAACACCAAATTTTTAACTTTTTGGGCTTCCTTTTATTTTAAAAAAGACGACTCCCGCACTTATAAGCTGAAATTATGTAGATAAATTTATTTTGTGGTGTAGACTTAGAATAAGAAATAATTTAGGTAACTCGAGTTATAAAGGGGTAAAGTAAATTAACAAAATTAAAGACACTACAGCATTTTTAGGGTTCCGTAGCCAAAATGGCAAAAAGGAAACCATTATAGTTTCGTCATGTCCGTCTGTCTGTCTGTCTATCTGTCCGTTCGTATGTCACACGCATTTTACTCAAAAACTGCACAGTAAATATTGATGAAATTTGGTGAAAAGGTGTGTGCGCTACTTAGTTTGATACCTAAATAATAAAAATGAATACTTTTAGGGGCGTACTCCATACATGTAGCAGAGGCATTTTTTTCAGCAAAAATCAATAGGCCATCCTTTTGAACCGTGTAAAAAAATAAAAATAAAAATATGAGCATCAGCGCCATGTAAATCCACATTGTAAGACAGTTTCATTTTGCCAGTGATTACCTACACTTGCACCGTACCTTTCAAAAGAAACAGTAATGTGTTTTCATCACTATTTCACGGAAGAATGACTGACACCATGATAGCACCAACCAAGTTGGCCTGTGGCTTAGACCTACCACCAGTAAAATAAACTTTCGAGAACTATAATGTAGGAGAAAGTAATCAAAAGAAATCATACAAATATTTTTCTAATATAAAGGGAAATCAGGCCACTAACCAAGGCACAAAAACGTCAAAGTTACCATTACAAAGAAGTTACAATTACTACGAGATCCGTAATACAAAAAAGATTGCTTGAGAAAAATACTAGCAATCAACTTGAGACTATTATTTTTCAATTTCCAATAAGTTCTTAGGTACATTGTTTGTATTTGGAAAGTATTTACAAACAAGTTGAGACATATTTACCTTGATATGTAAGATGCTTCAATCTGTGTAATATACACTGTCTTCAGTATTTATGCAAGTAATTAGTTTCATACAGATTATTATCCACCACATTTCAAAGATTGTTGTGTCTATTTTCATTCCATATCTAATAATAATACCTATATAATATCTTGGGACAACTCACACAAAGCTACCTGATCCCAACCTAAGCAGAGCTAGTACTATGGAAACCAGACAACCGATAAACATACTTGTATATTTCTAAATACATATTATAGATAAATAACACCCATACACAGAATAAACCATCGTGCTCATCACACAAAGTTTTATCCAGGGTGGGGATCGAACCCACGACCTCTTGCTGCCTTGATTGCTACAGTCGGATACACACCCACCACGCCATAAAGGCAGTTAAGCTTTTAGGCCTATTATAATCGTTTAAAGCTTGACACATTCACAACTAAGACATGCGAAATGTCAACATTATTCTTGTGACTACCGAGTCTGCCGACTGAACAAACTACGGCTTTACAGCGCCATTGTAGGTAGCTCTGATAGTAGTTTGTGGTGGTTATGTTGGTATCCTTTGTGGCTACAGCTGTCACCGAGATATGACAGACGACTCTCTTACTATCTAGATCGCTTTGAAGCCGCAGTTTCTTTGTTGCTACACTGTTGCCATTTACCAGTTCTGGTGTATTTTCGCAGACGTTTGCTAAGAGTGGATATACATGAGGAATTTTGACTGGTGTTTTTGGATGGGACTTTTAAGGGGATGTTCCAAAAACGCTCCGCACCTAATAAACCTCCGAATAAACCTAACCAAACTTAGAAAACGATTGTAGCTTAATGGCTAAGGCATGGGATTCGTAACCGAGGTCGCGGGTTCGAATTCTACCAGTTATACTGCCGACGTGAATTCACTCCTAACACAAGCAAATTTGGCTTAGCTGGAGGGGTTAACAGGATTGCTAGTAATGTGGAACCCAAACCCACATTGCTCATTATCTTTATAATGAAAAACCGGACACGTGCGAGTTGGTGCGCCCACCGAGGGTTTCGTACAAATTTATAGGTAAATTTATTATAAATAGTCCAGAAATCGTGTCTAGTAGCATTTTAAAAACTATAATTTGTATAATTTAATTTAAATGTATCTATAGTTTTGAAACTTTTTCGTATATTTGTAGTATAAGACGGTATTAGGAACTTGCAAAATTTCATAGTTCTAGGTCAACGGAATAAAGGAGCTATAAATTTTGATTCCTTGAAAGTGATTCCTTGAGAAATGTGCGTTTTTTTGCGGCATAAACGGCTGTATCTTTTTTTACATTAACTTAAAAGTTTAATTTTTCACAGCTTCAAGAGTCTGGAGAGTTGATTACCTATATAGTTTTAATTTCAACTAGATACCTCCACGTTTCCCGTGATAAAGGGTCTTGACCGACGGACGGACGGACGGACGGAATGGTTTATCTTTTGAGGAACGGAACCCTAAAAATTTGAAAAGTGTGGTCACCTTTTTTCTACTTAATAATGATTTAGACATTGTTTTATTAGCAAGATAATTTTGGTTACATTGATTTTATTACTGCGTAAAGTTAGATAAGAATTCATAAAATATTAAAGGTCATCAGATTTCAATCGCTAACTGTCTTAAACTAAGTAAACAGGTTGCTTATATATTGTTGGCCACAAAAAAAAATAACACTATTTTACAATCAATTGCTTAACTTTATCACTTAACAATCTACAGGATTAAAGTCAATAAAAGTTGTAACGTATGTAATTGTTTCTAAATGTCAATGTTATTGCAATACTGACATAAAACCCTTTAATTGTATTGCAATACTTTCCTTGAACTCGGTTGTAATTGTAAAATTATATCTGTGAGAAGTAATACTAAGGACAGGAAAAGGCCTTTTAAAGTATTGAAATGTAGTATTATGTTGCAAACGAAACTACAGTTCGCTTGTTATTTTCTGAGATGAAGTAACACCAACAGTGGTAGTACCTATCGAAAGCGAAAAGTAACCGAGCATATTCAAAATATACTTGTCTAGGAATAAACACTAGGTAATTACCTATTACAATTGAAACGAATTTTAATCTAAAAATTAGAATCAATCTAATCTAGATAAAAAAGGTGTTCATGAATTTTCCACCTTAGAAATGATCAGACAGGCTTGTCCCGCTTTTACAAGTTTTTTTTTAAATTCGGGAATGGTATCCCAGTTACACAGCCTATGAATATAACAGCCGGACACGCACAATTTTTTTTTCCGCAACGGTTATTATACAGAAAGCCTACAAAATGCTGTTATGTAAGTTTGTTGTTATGCTGTTTTTGATTTAATTCCATAGTTAGTAAGACACTATCCTTACAAATATACAAATACGACAGGTGTCCCGAGACAGCTCAATATTTTCGATGCCAAAAAACTTCAAAAGAGAAAACCAAATATCATTCAGGACGAAGGCGATCATAAGACATAATAGATTTACATTATTAGCGTTATCGTTGGTTCTGCAATGAGTCTTGTTACATGATTTGCATTATCTTTGGTTCTGCAATAAATCTTGCTGCATTATTAGCCTTACGTAGGTTCTACAATTAAACTGTCCGGCTGCTTTGTAAAGCACTTTGTGCTTTTCATAGCTTTTTACTTCAAAATAATAGAAGATCAAAGCCAGCTGGTATTTTTAACTGGAATTTAAATATCCCAAGCATCTTGCCCAATCGTCGATAAAGGGAAGTATGTCGTAAAAATTCTATTGCGTCGTCCAAAATCACTATTCAACTAGAAATGGAACGGTAAAATCTCAATAAAAGTGTAAAATTGTATAATTCTCTCACGTAGGAGTGCGGTTGGAATACATATTCTTATTATTTTTTTTCAGGACGTGATAAAGGTCGATATTACACGTTATTAAGCCCATTAATAAAAGGCGTATATAGTTCATCTATTCTAGTGAATATTTATTGACACACAAGCTTTAGCCGGCTACTCCACCCGCGTGTATGTCAAATACAAAAACTATACTATGTCTTTACCCGGGACTAATTATATTACCAAATTCGGTTTAAGCATGAAAACGTAATAGTCACAGACAGATTGAAAGAGTTATTTGAAGTTTTACTACATAGATATAACAAACTAGCTAACCCGTACCCACTTCGGACACTCACAAATAACGTGGCTTTTTATTAGTAAAAGAATTTACAAAATCAGTTCAATATATCCAAAGATTTCTTCCTTACAACCTCACAAATTCACAAACTTTACCTCTTTATATATTTTTTTAAAGGTAACTAGCAATGTTGGATTGTGGTCCCAAATTACTAGCAATCCTCTTAACCCCTCCAGCTAAGCTCTATGGCTTGTGTTAGGAGTGGGTTCACGTCGGTAGTATAATGGCCAGGATTCGAACCCTGATGCCTTAGCTATTAGGCTACCGCCGCTTAATATGTATTCTCCCTAGTCGTTCACTCATTGTTGAGTATCGTGACTCCTTCCGACTTTGTCGACTAGTTGTCTTCATCGACTACATTCCTTCGCTAGATGTAGGGATGGGAATTTTTAGTTCTTCGGTTCTTTATAACTTTAGATAAGTTTAAGTATAAGCGTAAGAACCAGTGCAAAAAGTACGAAGTTGTCAGTATCGTTTTTGCACCTATCTATCTTCATAGTTTTCGATTTAGGTACCTATGCAAATCGATGGACTGTATCTAAATGTATGGGCTACATTTTATCCAAATTTAAGTACTCCGTGCGATTAACTAATCACAAAGCATTCGAACCATTTGATTTAAATTGTATAACCTAGCATGATAGCGTTACTAAATTGATCAGATTCCTGTTTGTAATTATTTAGAACATGCAATGCAAAAGTTTAAAACTTTAAAGTGATTATTGCACGATTTATCGACTACCGGCGGCTTTGGTTCCGCCCGCTTGTATATCAGTTATCGTGATAAAAACTTCTATATTATATGTCCTTCTATAATCATATGTCCTTCCCCGGGACTCAATCTATCTTCATACAAATGTCATCTAAATGAGAGACAGACATACTCAAAGCGGCGGCGAGAAAGTGAGTGGCGAGTAGCGATTTTATGGCTCAAGAAACGTACATACTTATATAGATCCAGTGTAAACAAAAGAGATATAGACATTAATTGAACGGCTCAGCGATGACATATTAATGTCTATATCTCTTTTGTTTACACGGGATCTATATAAGTATGTACGTTTCTTGAGCGATAAAATCGCTACTCGCTCCGCCCTCACCGTTGTTGGTGCGACAGGGGGCTAAGGCATCGGACTGGCAATCGTGAAGTCGCGGGTCGGAATCCTACCCATTATACCTACTACCGACGTGAACCAATTCCTAATTCAAACCATTGAGCTTAGCTGGAAGGGTTAACAGGATTGTTAGTAATATGGCACACCCACATTGATAGCTTTGATATTTGGACTTAATATTAGTTGGAAAATTGATATCGCATTTTAGCAACTATCTGATTTTAGCCTGGTACTTTAATCTCTACATTAACTGAATTATAACCTTCACAGTATTGAACTAGATAAGCAAATCTATACCTAAGATGAGTATACTGATTCTCACACGAAGTTTGACAGGTGGCCTTAACGGTTGCCAAACACACGTTTGCGGTCGCATCGCTCTACTTATCTTCAAGGCTTCATAGCAATTGGGTACAAGCAGAGCACTTGTTGCGTCGGCAATAACGCTCATTCATACTGATAACAACACGTAATGATACATTACGTTTAGTACGTGCGTGTATTAATTTGAAACATGGTTACCTCAATGTGGTGATTAGTTTCACTCCGTATACACTTGAGATTGTAGGTTTTCGGTATTTCTAATAGTTACTTTATCAATGTCGGTTTTATGGCGAAGTGGAATATATTTCCCGTAAATTTACTACTAATACGTAAGAACAGATGCAATGAGACGGTTTTAAGCGTCATTATCCGACTTGAACTGAGAAGATATCTAATACTCAACTGCAATTCTGAAGCATGTCTTGGCTGCTACATTATTTATACATAATATTTGCGCGTTGTTTTGTGGACATAATATAACAATCAATCGTTTTCAAGCCGGAGGTATGCAGTACCTATGTTCAGAAAATGCAAGTAAACTGTTAATCACTTTACTTGCATTTTAAATACACAGAACCAGTTAACTGTCAGCAAAATGTAACGGCATTACAGCGAAATAACATATAAACCTAGATTTCGGCACCGACAACATTTTAATACTCTAAGTTCTAGCTAAATGAGTAAAAATAAAAATACTGTTTGTAAAACATTGTACCTAACTGAACACTAAATCTGGATTACAGTTATGACCTACACAGCTTCTGTACACATACTGAGTACCCCGATTACCGAGTATACCGAGAACTGCAAGTAGAGATGGGACGAACAGTTGGTACAAGGTATACTTGTCAAAATTTGTATTAGGTATATCATTCGTACTCCAATGAATACTCGTTTTTCTCTGTCTCGCGCAACTTCGTCTGCGTCAATTTTCTTCGATATTGCAACATTTTTCATTGCTGCTCCGATCCTTGGTCATTGCGTGATGTTATATAGCCTTTAGCCTTCCTCGATAAATAGGCTATTCAACAGTAAAATCATTTTTTAATTCGGACCCGTAGCTCCTGAGATTATCGCGTTCAAAGAAATAAACTCTTCAGATTTAAAATGTTACGGTATCTACTCGTACTCGTATAAAAACACCAAAAATAAACTAAGATTACTTAAATTATATCTTGTCTGTTGTGTCTCACTCGTGTGTCTTGTAGACTCTATTTAGGTATCTAATTTTATCTGCTTTCTTGAATTATCAAGGAAGCAGATTTCAGTTTTCATTAAAGGAAAAGTTTAACAGTGACAGTATAGTTCCTTTTTCCGCGGCAAACCTGCGTGAAATGAGTAACTCGGCACAGTACTCACCAATGAATTAAAATATTCGTTTTAATCTCAGTCCAGCTTGAATTGAACTAGGAACATCTCTAGATAGAAGTGTCTCATTTTAAAAAGCACACTCATTTATAAATCTGTCGAGTCGTCGCGGTATTTTCACCTTATCGCGTCGTAAAACATTCAAGAGAGACGAGACTACCTCAAGCCAGACGGTGCCAACATTATTTATCTAGTAATATTTAATAATGACTCGATATTGTAGAATTAATACGAGTCTCATTGAATTGAGCCCACATTGGTAGGTATATTGATGGGTTAAGATTATTTAAATTGAATTTGTATGTGTGGGCTTTTTGTTATTAATTTTATGAAGCAATTTCGAATCCAGCCTTCTGTTAATTGATTCTCAAGATATTAATGATTGAGCTTCCAATATTTAAATACCTACGCCTACTAAAATTGAACGTGAGTTGTTACTTTTTTATTTCAGAAAGGTAACAAACAACCCCATGTGCTATCTTAAAAAATGCTATCGCTCATGTGTTGTCAATCTTATTTTTCTACCGAGGCTTAATGAAGGTGAATTTCTTATTTTTTCTAAACGTTTATACTTATTCATTAAGTAGCAGTAATTTGGTCAATAATTTAGCTCATTAATATAGTGTGTAATGGAGGCAGCACCTTACCCGCATATACATAGTTTATAAACAGAGAAACATTGTAAACATTGGCAATTTGAAAAGAGTGGCCTCGAATTTATATCACCTGTACTTTTCTCCGGTTTTACCTATTGTTTGCGAACATACATTACATGTAAATGTAGAATCGACTTTTATATTTTTTATATTAGGTGAATAAAGAATTATCATTATTATTTTTATTATTATTACATGACAGTACAAAAGTATGTCACAGCATTACGTAACCTAAAACAGTCATTTGCAGTTCAATCAATTTGCTACAAAATTACAAATGCTTGCTCAGTATTCTTGGCAACTATAAGTCCAAAACACAAGTAATTTACTCTTACAAAGTGAAAACTTGCCGCATTGTTTCATTCACTTAGTTTTTTCACATGTTCCGCTACAATAAAAACGTTTTAGTACAATGACCTCTCCACGCATTCCGTAATCCATTATAATACATTACTATTCGCGAGTGTATCTTTATAACAGCTATCTCCTTGTTATTTTTATACTGTTATCTACAAGAGTGTAAACTAATTTTCTTTGAGTTTACCAGCCGTAACAATGTATCAAGTGTTATTGGACTCAGGCGTATTTCAATTATGATAAACGCTAGATGTTCGAAGTGGTCAATTTCACGCTAAGCATCCACCGTCTATTATGAGTCATCCCCTCTCAAATTTGGGAAAGCCAGGGAGATTCCACTGTGCAATCCAGATTTTCAGTTTTAGGTAGGCCCCGCGGACTCCCATAACTTCAGAACGACTGCATCAAATCTATACTAATACTATAAAGCTAAAGGTTTTGTTTCATTGAACGCGATAATCTCAGGAACTACGGGTCTGAATCAAAAAAAATCTTTTACTGTTAGATAGAACATATATCGAAGAAGGGTATAGGCTATATAACATCACGCTACGACTAATAGGAGCGGAACAGCAACGAAAAATGTTATAAAAACGGGGAAAATCGACGCAGACGAAGTTGCGCGGGTTAGCTATTGGGATATTTTTTTTTTGTTTTGTTCGTTAATATCAGAACAAGGTAAATAAAACTAGTCTAAACTGATATTATAACAAAGAAAGATTTTTTTTTAGTTGTGTTTGTTATTAACACAAAAACTACTGGACCGATTTTAAAAATTCTTTCTCCATTAGAAAACTACATTATCAAGGAGAAACATAGGCTTTTTTTTTCGAAATTTAAAAATTACAATTATGTAACTCAAGGAATAAAAAAAATATGATATGACACCCGTGGGAAGCCTGGGCAGGCGGCTAATTTTTAATAAAATAAACATTAAAAGCACTTGTTAGATATGAGGCTATATGGCTATGTAAATATCCATATATATATAATCAATCCATATAGCCCCATATCTAACACACTCATACACGGGAAATTTTAGATACATTTAGAGGAGCTAACTAACGTAGATACCTGTTTTACAAAAGAAAACATGATTTAACGTCAACATAAAAACATGTTCCAAGTCAGCTTACTTTATTAAGTTTAATAAGATCATTCCTTTCAATACATAATTCTCACCAAGTACTTCGAACGTTGATGTCGCCCGTAATACTCTAGGAATGGAATTCCTTCGGATCTATTCGCGGCACCGGAGTTATTTAGCTTCTGGAGGAAATATCTCTTGAATAATTTAGGCATCTACTGATTAAGCTCTCTTTTATGCCTCATATTTTACTCGCAATATAATTAAAACATGCGCGGTATTAGGACTGAGTAAAAACGTGTTGAGATAGAATCTATAATTTGCCTACTGCCTACTTAAATAAAAAAATATATAACAGGTAAAGTAGTTCTATCGGGTTTAAACATGGTCAGGTTTAACTAAATTCTCCAGAAAAACGCTAAGGCTCTATCTAAAACATATAGACGATACTTAGGGAAAACTTATAATAATAATAGGCTAGTAATAGGTTTATTCCAAACTAAATAACATTACACTTAAACCTAATTACACTACTATAACTAATTAAAATAACAATATGAACAAAAAATTGGCTACGCATGTCCGTTTAGAAATGCCCATTCCTCATCTAGAGATATTTCGTATGAACTGTTTTTATATGGCTCCTTTGATATTTAATTCTCTACCAAGATCAATAGTAGAGCTACCTACCAACAAAAAATTGTATGGAATTAAAGAAATGGCTTGTTGATGAGAGTTTCTACTTAATAGATGACTTTTTAAGACAAGAGCATTGTAAATTTATGTACTTACTAGCTGTGCCCCGCGGTGTTACCCTCGGTTTATTAGCCTATGTGTTAATCCGGGGTGTCAGCTAACTCCATACCAAATGTTATTAAAATCGCTCCAGCCGTTTAGACGCGAAGAAGTAACAAACATACACACTCACATACTCACAAACTTTCGCCTTTATAATATTAGTGTGATATGGAACACAAATGTAATCGGTTTTAGCTATTGTCTTTATTACTTGTTTCACTATTAATTTCGTTTATTTTTTAAATTTACAATTAATAGACTCACATTAGTGTTAAATTTGATTATCATTTGCATGCAAGGTTAATAAATGTGCGGAACTAATTTATATGTAACATTTGAGCAAATAAAATTAATTATAATTAAAAATACAGTACAAAAACAAAATGTCTCTTAGTTCGGCGTTATAGAGAAAGAGATCTCCCAACAATTTTCATTGCTGCGTGCCTTGAGTGACCCTTCTCCAGTTTGATGTTACCGTCAATTTCAGCTAGTCTCCCACCTTGCATGTTGTCTACCTCGACTTTTTTGACCGTCCCTCGGGTATCATTCTTTGACTTGCTTGCTCCACTTTCCCGTCTTATGTCCTAACCACCTTCATTTCTGTTGATCGATTCGAGTGAGTTTTGTTATTGCTCTCAGATCAATGTTTTTAATTTTGTCTTGGCTTTTAAATCCGATCATACTCCTCTTCATAGCTTTTACAAATGGGTAGGTAAAACTTTACAAAGCATAAACTTTGAAATTATTATTGTTATAATAATTAGTAGTGTTAGTGTCAGCTTATCATATTCTTAGACAATTAGGTATAATTCATGGTCAACGATCCACATACTTAATTAATATGCCTTTAACGTTTTTGTAAATCTTTATTTAAACTCAGCTTGAGGTAACACTATCAACGCTCTACAGATTTCAGTCTAACAGGTATTTTATAATGGGACTTTTAGTAATGTAGCTTATTGCTGAACCGCCTAACGAGAATCTGCGCCCGCGCGTCAGAACACTTCGGTGTACATCTCGCGCCTGCACTAGACATCTCGGCGTATATGCGCCAGAAGATCAACTTAACACCGAGGGTACAGCTTCTGGAGTCGCGACGTAACGTCAACTTCTTGGGGTTTGTGGTGCAAGTTCCAGATTGCTTTCTGCTCCTCGTCATAGAGGAGGACTTCTGACCGGAAGGTGTGGTTTTCCGTCGCTTCCACGGACAAATGCCGCAAGAACGCACAAAAACAATTTAACAATAGACAATAGTGCAAGGTTTTAAGTATTATTTACTAACACTTATGTTAATTTTGTATTTATATTAGTCAGTATGGTATGTATTTTATGGGCCATTGACGCCTGAAATAAATGATTTATTATTATGATTGTTTTATCAATAACATTAGTTCGAATATATTTTACTTGTTTAGCCGGAAACCACAACTCAAGTCTAGTCCAGACCCGATGACATACATGTCTTTTGTTAACATACCTACCGCAATGTAACGCGATCTACCAACTGTTTCCTAATATTCGAAAGCCATAGTTGTCACGGTTGGCTACTTCGGACAATATGAAGGGTGCCACCTGGCAGTAACGGTGCGTGGTGTATTGCTGTGGTGAATTACCATAAGTGGAGGAAGTTGGTGATCGATTGTTGTTTTTAATCAAGAATTTGTTAGAAGGAATTGGTATATACGGCTTTTGTAATTGTGTGGTTCTAGTAAACAGTTGGTATGGTAAGTCATGCATGGATTCTCTATCCGGCAGCAATGTCACGCATTTGTGTTAGCTAAATTTGGGTTATCTAAACATTTTCTAGAGGGAAAATTCACTTAAAAATGAAAGTTTGAAAACTTTGACGTTTAACATTCGCGTAATGAGTGAACTTGTCTTGAAACACACGCCAAATTTGGGGTAACTTTTGATAGGTTAACTCATTCAAATAAACAGAGTCAATATAAGATATTTGACCAAAGGGCTTTTAACTACTTTTGAATAAGGGAAAAATCATAATCACGATAAGATTTTTTTCTACATGGGATTTAATATAATAATAAAAAATCTAGTAAATACATAATGTAGCTTATGACTATTATCTGATTTCGATTTTTCAGCCTTATAATCTTTAAAAAACAATTACGTATTCACAAATCACACATACACATATACCCTGAAGAATATTTACGGTAGCAAATGCCATATTATTATACAAACAATATGTAATTTTGTATTTAAGGCGATTGGCACACAACGCATCACAAAGCGGGATGCGTGGCGACGAAAACACGCACGCGGTTGCATCTGGGAAGAAAAAGCGTTTATTTTTTACACGGTACATTTAGGGAAATCTTATTTACAAAACTTTAAAAAAAATTACATGTGTGAAAAAAATGGATCTCATTTAGCATTGTGCTACCTCTATACTGGAGGGGCAGCACAATGCTGAGTAAGATCTGCTACTGGAGTCAGCGCTTGTTTTCAGTGTGCATCTAGCTCTCTCTCTCTATCAGAATAATAAGAAAACGTGAGAGGGCGCGTATTCCCCGCATGTAGACGCGTGATGTGCAACTCATACGAAACCCTACATTGTGCGTGGCCCGACACGCACTTGCCCGTTTTTTTCTGCTACTTTGATAGAGAGACAGATAGACGCAACTATGGTACGCGTCTCCGTCGCGTCGCCACGAACCCCGCTCCGTGAATGTTTCAGTGTGACCTAAGATACTTCCATGTGTATGACCGTCATACACACAATGGATCCAATAGCAACATGTGCGAAATACATTATTATATGTCTGCGGTTTTGCGGGTAATGAGAGAAAAATAAGAAATCAAACAAACGAATAAATGTTTTTATCACAATTTATAATCTGGTTTAATGTTTTTATCAACTGATTTTGAGAGTAAATAGTTAACCTACACACTCGTAGGTATATCGGCAGCAAAATAGTTGATTTTGAAATGAACAAGTTTTTTTTTTTTTAAAGATTGCTAGCAATGTGGGTTTGAGTCACACGTTACTAGCAATATTGGTAACCCCTCCAGCTAAGCTCAAAGGCTTGTGTTTAGAGTGGGTTCACGTCGGTAGTATAATGAGTAAGATTCGAACCCGCGACCACACGTTAATTTAAATTTGTTTTCAAATTACGTCAAATAAGAGTGGTTGATTCCAATCTTGAACGAGCAACAATCAGTTAAGTGTGTCATTTACATTTAATGATATATCAAAAACTCGTCTTTGTATAATCAATCATTCATTCAAATGTCACACGCAGCGTATACAACAACATGTGCGAAATACGACATCTCTAATGTAATTACTTGTGCACTCTGGGATTCATTTGACCCAGATATCACTCATTATTTATAGTCTTGTATAGATCGATCATTGCCACCCGGCCATTGGCATTTAGTCGTATAGTATTCGTGTTTTCAAATTCACCAGTTAGTACATTGGTAGACATTGCGTGAGTGCGTCTTTGCTAGTCGCACGCTCTTATTTTTCCTTTACAACCGCTACTATTTATGTCAAAATCAACCTTATGTTATCATGACAAGGTACATTGTGACCGCATATTTAAATTGGTTCCCAGTCTCGGCTAATTACTCGACGGTGACGAATGGAAGCGACGTACCGTGCGAAATGTCTATGAAATCTTCAATGTTCACTGTTTCAGACCGTAGTCTAGTGTGACGCTTTCAACCTGTTATACCGGTAGTAAAATTGAATTGTTCAGTTGTACGTGAATTTTGTGGTGAATTTTCTTCAGTGCTTTGTATTTTAATAGGATTTGCCAGTCCCGTTTTAACAGGTTTGTGGTTTATATGTGACTACTCAACTTCACTGTCATAACGTGTTTGAAAAAAAGTACTAACTGACTTTCAGTTTCAGATAGGATCAATAATAATACTAATAAAATGATTTATTCACTTAGGAAGAAAAATACTACACTTGTGGAAAGTCGATTCTACATTTACTTGTAATGCCTGTTCGCAAACAATAGGTAAAGCCAGAGAAAAGAACAGGCAATATATTTTTTTTTCATGGAAATTTCATTGCCTGTGGTCCTTAACTGATAGCTGTCTGATATTAATAAATTTTCATTGTCAACCATAATCAACAGATTTCAACCACATGGTTAATATTCTTAACATGTTTTTGTTACAAATTGATAGTTAAATTCTTCACAAATGTTTATTTGTGAAGAATTTAACTGTCAATAAAAAATACTTAGCCCTAATATTTTTTGCTTTCCCTATTTGTCCAGTGCCTGTATTAATGGAAACCTCTCATCTACTTGTGAAGTAGGTTTGAAGTGACATTTACTAGCTGATAGTATGTTATTAATGTTATTGAGTATGCTAATAAAACGTTACGATCGTCCCGGTTATACGGCAGAGTCTGAATTATTCGAACTCTTTGCATGAGTCGACTGACATTTGAGATAGGAATATTCGATTTATACCTCCTATAATTTCTATCGCCACATTATTTTCACTAGGTACCTGATAAAGCGTGTCTACGTAAGCATTTCACCAAACGCTATGTATCTTTTCTTATGCAGTATTGTGAGATAAGAATTATTTAATCGTTGACTGAATGCTGTGTGCGGTCATTGCCCCAACACAAAGCCTTGTTATATTAATAGCGTTATAAATGTAATTTAATCAAAATATATTGGTATGGTACATTGCCACCCTATATACCCCAGCAAAAGCTTAAAAAAATCGGTGTATTTACCTATACACTTTAAATGACCGATGTCGTGTGTCACACCAGTAATTACTATCTTAGTGATAGTGATAAAGAATAATGTACATGTTTTATTACAATAAATGGTATCATTTACTTACTAACACTACTGACCGCGTGTTTATATTTTTTTTTTAAAAAGACAGCTCCCGCTGTATAATACAAGCCCTGTGTCGTGGGGGACTTTACAAACATTCAAGTCAACGGACACAAGTTACACCCAGACCCGGAACAACAATTTGTGGATCACACAAAGTGGTGTCCCGTGTTTGATTCGTACCCCCGACCTCTTGCGTAGCAGTCGGACATACTCCCACCGCGCCACAGAGGCAGTCGTTTGAGGAACTTACTAGGTTTCTTATAATGGAATAACGATTTATCTTTACGTCATGCCAAGTGGTATTAAGAAATAATACCACTTGGTAGAAGCCTATTTATAAAGAACTTAGTTTTGTGTAAGTAATATCAGTAGAGAATCTGACGTATCTTATGTGTGCTTGGGTAGTTTAAATCACAGTCTTTGATCAGAAAAAATATTAAAATCCAGTTATGGGATGAACGTTGTAAAAATAACATATTTCCAGTCTAATTTGGGCTTTGCACTATCGATATAAAGGACCTAATACACATTAAAACAAACACACTACCAAAAACTGCAGTGTGCAATGCACCACTTGTACAGGCACTGTGATGTCAAAAAAATTATCGCATACTGTACACTTACGGAAAATGTTTGAGTTGCCTTTTGAGGCAACTCAAACATTTTTGACTGTAAAACCACCAAAAACATTTACATACTACTGCGGTACCAATTCGCATAATCGCCTATCGATTACGCTGCTAGAACATCAGGAAATACTGTCAACACATTATTACAAGTCGATGAAAATAACCTCGCCTACAAGCAATTCTGATTACCAACCTCAACTAATCAATCACTAATCTATTGGCCAGCGAACTACTAGCATTATATTATCCATTATCTCAACCTGACGTCCACATACTACATATTTACCGAAGTATTGCACCTCCAGAAGGCCATTAGGGGCGGTTCCTTTATCGCTTTATTGCAAGTGTCATTATCCTAACTCGTTAGTCATGTGTTAGTGTCGACGTCGCGACCGGCTGACGGCTGGTCCTTCAAGGATTTGATACATGGATATATTGCGTTCTTGTTGTTTCTATGTGAAAATGTTAAGTTTAAAATTTGATGTAATAAGAAAATTATGACTAGAGCGTTCGTTGGTGTAGTGTTTTCCTCCAGATCACACCGTACGTTTCAGATGAGAAGTTACAGAGGTTTAAACAATGTTGATCTTAGTTATGGCATAATTCATTATGAAAATATATATATATATCTTACGGGTCTTAATCGCGACCGACAGTTCCGTAATAGTGAGTGAAAAAAATCGAGCGAGTGTAGTTTCCGAAACCCGCGCTTCACGGAGGCGACGCTGAGCTGAATTTGTCTACCCGTGACCACAGGCGTTGCAATACGGTCGAAACGTCGAACAATAAACAAGGTATTTTACCTTAAATTATTCACGCGATTAAGACCCACAATATACTATATATTTTCATAATGTGTACCAATCGTGAAAGTTATTTTATATTGTTATTTTATGGCATAATTCATTTAGCAGAAAGTGGATGTTTTCAGGCTGACGATGATGATGAGGTACAGAAGAAGACTTTTCCCATTGTACCAAATTCACTGACCTGTATACTACATGTACCTTGGACTGGCTACGCTGTACAAAGTGATAGCAATTTCAAATGCGGAATAGAAGGATTCACAGGACGGTATTTTGCATGGTGTATTGTCTCTAATGACAAATGGCCGTTGTTGCTATCCTTCTTACACAAGTATAGACTTCCATTGAAATCCGTCCGCAAAGACAAAATCTAATGGAAGTTTTTGTTGTCGACTATAGCCTGTCCACCGTACTAGTAATATATAGGTAGAGGTCAATGATCAAATTGAAACAATTTTTACTGTAAAAGATTTGCCTAACCAATTTTCTTATTTTCCAGGTAATGTTCGAGTTCCTTGCCAATCATAATTCTCACTAAGAGTAAGTTTGTTAAGTAGAATCACATTTCTAATAAGTTCTACATTTGAAAATTGATGAACATATTCACATTGAGGCACATAAATGACTCAGATACCTGACAAAAAATATTGTTGTTGAATGATTCGGCGTTTTGAATATCAATTTAATGATACAAGTGAAGGTATTTTTTGATAAAGTATTTAAGTTGTGACCAGTTTTGCCTACATGCTTACTCAGAAGAGAGATTTCACGTGGGTAGTGTTAAATGGCAAATGAAACTAATTACACAGCAAGCAATATAATATTATCAACCTCGTATTACCCGTATACTTAAAAAATATATGGATAATGAGAAAGTATGCCATTGTGTTAGATTAAACAATGACCAACAAATATGGTTGGGGAAAATAGGTCTGGGAAATGAGTTTGGAATTGATACGATACACCATGTTTATTTAAAAAGCTTGTGTAAATATTTAAAACTTCTGCCCGAGTATGCAAAACAAACACACAATCATTATGATCGTTAATGTAAAACAAACGCAGCGTTTTATTTAACATAATAAATTACTCGATTTTGTGTATTGCACAAGACGTTTTCGTACAATATATCATACTTTGCAATATCCTAGAAAGGCATTTGCCGCCTTGGGGCTCGTTTAACATAAATATTTGCAATTAAAATTAAGCTTCACCACCCTATCTGCGCTATTATTCAAATTGTACGCCACAGGAGACCTCAGAAAGTTTCAAATTAATTAAGAGGGCCATAAGACGGCCCGTTAAGGAAATAACAATGAAGGTAGCCCCTTAACTTAGGCATTATTTATTGCAGTCCTGAGAACTGCTACACTTGCCCCCTGTCAACATCTTGTGGCTTTTAAGCCGAACCCTTTGAATTCCGCATATTTTCCTAAAGTGCAATCCTCTTGGTGCATATTCATTTGCCACACTCAAACGTTTATGTTATGATAGCTATAATTTTGTACAAGATATCACCCATACTGACATCATTTAGGGGGGTCATATCTAAAATAATTATAACTGAACAAGGATGTAGGGACTTTGCACTTCTACTTATACTAAATGGTGAGTGATACATAAAAGTTTTTACGAGTTTAATTTGGCCAATATTTAAGCACATATAGTTTTTATATTGTAAGTGGATGCTCCTACTATGTTGTGCCCATATATATATATATATATATCTTGTTTTTGCATCAGTTGTGTGATATGGTGTTTAATATAATGGTGACAGCACCTTATCTGCATTTACAGTTTATAAACAAAGAAACATTGTAAACATTGGCAATTTGAAAAGAGTGGCCGCGAGTTTTTACTGCCTGTTCTTTTCTCCGGCTTTACCTATTGTTTGCGAACATGCATTACATGTAAATGTAGAATCGACTGTTCACAAAAGTAGTATTTTGCTTCATAAGTGAATAAAGATTTTTTATTATTATTATTATAATGATCTGCTGATTTGTTAGCTGCCATAGATGCTATATTTATTATTCATACACCGCTAGTTTTAAGTATTAAACAGAAAGCATCAAAAGACAAATAGACAACATAATTCATACATTAACCAGTAAAGCAATATTCATGAAACCAAACGGCTGTAATCAAATTTCCTTGAAGAAGCCCGAAGTTGCAAGTTACGAGCACTACATTTCACTAGTTCCAATAATACTTACATGTGATACCGAGAACAGACGTTCAGAGGATTGCACGTCCACGATATATCTCTAGTGTGAGATATTTTCTAGACACATCTAACAAATCAGCCCTCACAATAGACGTTCTCGGTAGAATTTATTATGCACTATGCACATTTTCGCACGGTTTTGTACCGCGCTGTTTCGATAGTAAAAGGTCATGGAAAACATAAAGTCCTAAAGTGGCATTATATTAATTTGTACCGCTAAATTTACAGATATTTTTTAAAGCCAATATTAAATTAAAGAAATAAACACAATCATAATCCCTTGAAAAACTTGTTACTAAGAATGTTAAATGAACTGGCGGTTCAACTGAACTTGAATTTCTTCATGGTCAAAAGCGTTTCAATAATAAAAATGCATTAAATAAATTACATAATGTTTAGTACGATTCATGAATACGTAAGTCGCAGTTCTGCATAGAATTTCCCCCAGTTCAGAATAGCGTTTACGCGGAAATGACTACATTTCATTCTCTAAAATTCCACTATTTTAGATGTCATTATGCACATTACGTATTCAGTTTGCAGCTCTTGAAGCAAAATATGCATAATTCCGCATAGGAAGCTGACGTATCGCTTGCACTTTTTCTTTGTCGACACGATGCCTCTAGCGACCAAGGCTCTGCATGTTACAGAATGCATTCTTCCCCAGGTTTCTGCCATCTGGCAACTTTCAAACATATAATTTCAGAGAAAATTGCCTTTGAAGCCTTTACTTTAAGAGCTCATTGTCTGCAACTTTCAACCTCCTCTCTTCCTTTTATTAAAGTTAAAGTATAGTATTATCGTCTTTCGAAAACAATAACCGTATATTCTGTCGCTAAATCTTTTGGTACAGATGCTGCTTGAAGATTTAATAAATTAGATTCCCGGATTCATGATACCAATTTCCTAACCGAAAGTCAACAAACAAAATTGTGTAACCGAATGGAGAAAAAAATGTCTATATAGACGTTTTATTTCTGTTTATAATTCTTTGCGTAAACTTTGTTAGGGAATATGAAAGCGAGTAGGTACAGTTAACCGAATTGCTTTTATCACATTTATTTGTTTTGTTTTGCTTTTTGTCGCACTTGGTACAAACTGTTTTATTAACAATGGTATAGTGCCAATTTCTTCGCTTTTGATTTTATGTTGTTTTATTATAATATTGTTTAATAGAATGTTATCTGAAGTAAGAAACAATAACTACATACATATTAAATTTATATGCATTTTGAAATACCAATTTACAGACTATTTTACTGGAGTAAAATCGATGCCACTTTGTAAGGTCAAATCGGTTTTACTCCGAGGTCTCTCAGATATGTGGTAAATAGTTGTATGACAAAAGTAGGTGGTAGGTATTGATTTGGATTTATTTGTTTTTTTTTATTATTTTATTTTATTACAATGTTATTTGGTGTAATGTTAAGAAAACATGAACGGGAGGATATTAGTATATCACAAATCATCCTGTATAATTCATCTGTACGTGTGTTTGTCACTAACTCCTCCTAAACGGCTGAGCTGATTTAGATAAAATTTTGTGTGTATATTTGAGTGGGTCCCTGAATGGTTTGAGAATACAACTGAACCCGATTCGCAAAAAAAACATACGAGGCGATACGAAGTCCACCGGGACATCTAGTGCTCTTAATTATTCTGTTGGTACCTTAGCGCCACTCTAGTGATTGAGAGATCTGTGTTTTATTTCTGGATCGGCATATAACCCCACGAATGTGATTTGACAATCCTAGTTAGGTTTTGCATTGAATTATACAAAAATATTTGCTTTTATCGCTTGAAAGTGGTTTATGTGTCAATATATAACAACAAATAGTATGTCGCAAGTTTTTCAATGCTTTTATCTCTGCTATTGAACTTGTAAGTCGTCGACCCTTCCGATATACAAGGTAAATGATACATAGGTTACAGATAGGGTTGCCTCAAAACTTTCTTTGATATTTTACAAAATTATTACTCATTACACTAGTTGTTTTTAGTATATCTACTGTATAACTTTTACTTAGGAATCGTATAATTGTAAAAAAAATGTTAAAGGCCTATTTAAACCATAAATAATAGAATTGAAACTTCATTAATTAATATCACTTTTACATGTTGTTTGTTTCCGATATATTTAATTGGGAGTGCAACAAAAAAATATAGGTAAGTCCTCACCTGTGAGGTGAGGACTTACCTATATTTTTTATGTACATAAATTTATTTTAAATTGAAGTGCTCGTTTGTTACCTATAGAATAAATACTCTGCATTAAGTAATTCGGATTGTTGATTTTACCCCACGATAGCTTTAGTGTGTGAATTTTAGTGGCAGCCCTAATCAAATGTCCGAGACACTTATCTGTCCTTTGAAAGTGATTGTGTAAATACTTGTCCGTTCACGTTTGAAGTCGGATCAATGTCGATTTGGTTATTTCACACCTTGTTGAACAAAACACTCGAAAGAACATATAAGTTGTTGGTGGTATAAAATACTTACATGGGAATCCTCTTTATTTAATTAAATGAAAGCGTGGTTTTGTCTTTGAGTGAGTGTAAAATCGCTTTCGTAAAGTTTTTAATAGTTGTTTTGTGATTTTCTTAAACTTTTTTATTTTTGACGTAATAACGTCTTATAAATCGATGAAGAGGTGCACGCACGAAAAAGATACCGATTAAATTCCTAAAAAACCTTGTCTTCAAATAGCTTTGTTCATAAAACTATAATTCCAAAATACTATGGCTCTATGTATGTACACAGAGCCTTATCGTAGTCTATAAGTGTATATGGTAAATTATTATTCTCTATAAAAATAATTTATTTTCTTTTTCTAACTCTCATTGGGTTGCACCTAAAGAAAATAGTAATTTACAAAGAGATTTTGGCAGTTGTTCAAATAATGTACAAAATCAAAACGTTTGATATGAACAGATGAAAAATCTCTTTGAAATTATACCAAAATGTATGGAATAAATATGTATATTCATACAGAACGAAAAATGTATTTTTATATTCTGTTGAGATAGGTCTCGTTTTTACGCACACAAACTATTTAGATCGTTTGATAAAATACGAGGGTGGATTGAAAA
Source organism: Herminia tarsipennalis (assembly GCA_945859575.2). Taxonomy (NCBI): domain Eukaryota; kingdom Metazoa; phylum Arthropoda; class Insecta; order Lepidoptera; family Erebidae; genus Herminia; species Herminia tarsipennalis. Next base: position 10,044,007 of record OX243844.2, on the reverse strand, counting down.
GTTCGCGGCCTCAGCAAGAAAACAATATAAAATATAAACAAAAGTAATTTTATTTTTCCACGTAATCTCCACTTAACTCAATGCACTTCTTCCATCTGGTTTCCAACGCCTGTATGCCGGTCATAAAAAAAGTTTCTTCAAGGCCTTCAAAAAAGTCACCCACCGCGGTTTCAACCTCCTCATTTGATGAAAATTTTTGACCTCCAAGGTGTTTTTTAAGGTTTGGGAATAAATGAAAGTCCGAAGGTGCCAAATCAGGGGAATAGGCGGGATGGGGCAGTAATTCAAAGCCACAATCACGAATTTGAGCCATTGATTCAACAGACGTGTGAACGCGTGCATTATCCTGATAGAAAAACACTTTCTTGCTGAGTAGTCCTGGCCTTTTCTCTTTGATCGTTTCACGCAAATGACGTAAAAGGGTGCAGTAATAAGCAGAGTTTATAGTCTCACCTTTTGCAAGGTAGTCCACCATGATGACACCCTTAGCATCCCAAAAAACTGACGCCATCACCTTGCCAGCTGACAAAATTGTTTTGGCTTTTTTTGGAGTCGGTTCATCAGGTTTTTTCCACTGCTTGGATTGCTGTTTTGACTCTGGGGTGTAGTGGTGTACCCAGGTTTCATCCATTGTAACAAATCTGTCCAAAAAATCTTGTGGATCAGTCTCAAACATTTCCAAACTGTCGCGAGAAATCGTGAGCCGTATTCGTTTTTGTTCAACTGAAAGCAATCTGGGGACCCACCGCGCAGAAACCTTAGAAAATCCAAGTTCATTGACTATGATGTTTTGTGTTCGTTCATATGAGATGCCAATAGTGTCAGCAATCTCCCTGATGGTCAATCTCCGATCTGCCAATATCAGATCACAGATTTTCCCAATGTTTTCTTCAGTCGTAGACGTCGTAGGCCGGCCGGAGCGAGGGTCATCTTCAATACTCTCTCGTCCGCGTTTAAATTCTGCAACCCACTTTTTCACAGTCGTATACGATGGAGCAGATTCCCCCAATGTTGTTGACATATCTTCGTGAATCTCTTTTGGAGTCAGTTTTTTTTTAAACAGGTATTTGATGACCGCACGTTGCTCAATTTTCTCCATTCTTTAAAAACGCTGCACTTAGGCTCACAAAATTCAGTCTAATTTAAAAACAGATAATGCTATTGTGACAGAATTTTACAATGTGACAACCAGAGAGTAAACAAATCGAATGAGGTCAGTTACATTAAAATAAGTCAAGTATTTATGTGGTAGGCCGCGAAAATTTCGATCCACCCTCGTAAAAACAAAAGAGTAGGTATACATTAGTGTAAATGGTGTAGTTGAAGGTGATACATATCTAAATGGTTTAAACCAAATTATTTAAAGAATTTTATAAGCTACGGGTCTTAATCGCGTAAATATTTTATTTAAAGGCTAAATACCTTTCTTTATTGCCCGACGAGTCTACACGTGACCTCGGCCATTGCAATACGGTCGAAACGTCGGGCAATAAACAAAGTGTTTAGCCTTAAAATAAAATATTTACGCGATTAAGACCCGTAGCTTATAAAATTCCATAATGTGTACAAATCGCGAACTTTTACGAACATATAAACAAGTATTATACACAACACAATACTCTTGGTGCAAACCTTACTATAACTTTAAGTCCTATATGGTGCAAACCAAAGAGAAAACCCTAAACTGAGTGTGTTTAACACTCAGTTTAGTACAAGAGAAATTTTATTCGTTTGTACTAAACTGAGTGATAAAAACACTCAGTTTAGTACAAACGAATATTTTTTTTAACATCATTTCTGTTATATTTTCATTTATTTTTGTGAAAGTAGAACAACACACATAATAATAATAATAATACTCGAAACATATTTCTTAATCAAGAAGTTCTTGCGTAAAAAAAAACTTAAAGCAAGTAGTTAAGTATACCTAGGTAAGTTAAATATACCTATTAACAAAATAAGAACAGGTATTTTTTTTATGTTGTGCTAAATTTTAAAGAATAGGAATTACCTTAGCTTCTTTAAAAATATATATTAAAGTATTTACATTTTGTTTGAGTGACACTCGTTAAAAATAACTAAGACAAGGTCGTCGCGCGGTTCATGTAACATTATATACCTACTGATGATGTTATGTGGTTAAAGTGATTGATATCTGTCTACTCATCTAGATTTTCATGAAAGTGTAATGTTCGTAAACGCTTAATATGACAAAATTACATTCTAGAGCGTTCAATAAACACGGTCTGTCTCAAAGTCATATTTTAATTCATTTGTTTTGTTTTGTTCCCTCTAAAAACCGAGCTAGAGCATGTTGGGCCATGTTGTGTAGGGCAGCCTTGAATAATTGCATTAAGAATACTTCTATGTACTACATTTCTGATATTTTTTAATTTTTTTGGTCACACGGTTCGAAAGTGAAGCAAGCATTGCATAAATTGTGTAAAATCAGTTCATTTTACCCAATTTATGCAAAAAAGAAAACCATAAGGGTTCCATTTTTTCCATTTTGACTACGGAACCCGGAAAATGAACTGATAATGTACCTAATAAAATAAGAATATTATAGCACCGATTACACAAAGTTTTTTTTTCTTGTCTTCAGTATTGCTGTATACAAACACAACAATATATATTTGTGTTAAATAATGACGAATTAAGCAGCATAATCAAAACATGAAATGGAAATATCGTCTTCATTTTAAATAAAAAATAGCACTGAAACCTTAAAAGACAACGTTCTGTAAGTACTTCAAGAGACTGCAATAACGTGGGTTCATTCACTCGCGATGTGGCGTGCGTTCCAAGGAGTAATCCGCCTATCCAAGAGATTGCAGAATGGCTTCCCTTCTGAATTACTGCTAATAGTTTTACGTACGTACTACTACCGCACACTATTATAGTTTACGTAAGTATAGACCGAAACAACCGCGTTTTGTATCTAAGATTTATAAAGCGAATAAGCATTTGCCTGCCCTAATTTGTTATGGTGATTATGTCTTGCATTGCATGATGTAATAAAGTTTTCTGTATTGTTTTCGAGTCTGTTGAACTATTGATGTGTTAGTCAATTAGTAAATTGACTAACACATCAAAACTCTACTTACACCTACATATTTTCTGCACTTTCACTAAGCACTGACGTCTTTGCAATGCATTATATTGCAACACTATTGCGATGACAGGTCCTAACCATTATGTTTTGATGATATAGGTATAATAGATATACACTATCGCATTAGGGTAACCCTGTAAAGATAGCTGTAGTTTCTGTTGCATAATAAATAAATAAATAAATAAAAAATAAAAAATAATATTATAGATGAATAAATCAAAGAATGATATCGACCACAAGGTTTCACGTAACATTCATGCCATTATATGCAGAATTTTTTTAAGCTTATTAATGTTCTTTGATATGTCTTCACAATCTCTTGACAAAAGAACCACCCGGTTCTTTTGTGAAATGAACACTAGAACAATCCCACAGATTTAGCTGACTTAATGCATATTTAGTTTTTACTCGCGGCTTAGCCCGTGCAGGTATAAAATAAAGCCATAGAATATAATCAGAATACCTTTCTCCCTCGTGTATGTTCAAGTATATTTCAAGTATTTATTATATATATATATATATATATATATATATATATATATATATATATATATATATATAGTTTTCGTTGCCATACTCCTCTGAAACGGCTTGACCGATTTTGATGAAATTTTGTGTGCATATTGGGTAGGTCTGAGAATCGGACAACATCTATTTTTCATCCCCCTAAGAGTTTGTTTGTTTGTTTGAACGCGATAATCTCAGGAACTACTCGGCCGCATTGAAAAAATATTTTATTGTTGGATAGCCCATTTATCGAGGAAGGCAATAGGTTATAACATCACGCTACGACCAATAGGAGCGGAGCAGCAATGAAAAATGTTGTAAAAAAAAAGAAGAAAAAAAAAAAGGAAAAATTTACGCAGACGAAGTTGCGCGGGTCAGCTAGTATATATATATATATAAGAAATAAGATTCAAAATTTAAAATTCTTTATTCACTTAGGATGCAAAACAACTCTTGTGATACGTCGGGATTCTACATGTACTACATGTAATGCCAGCCTTAGTGAGTACAATATAGTAGGAGCATCTACTTACAACAAAGGTAAACACTAAATGTGCTTAAATATTGGCCAAAGTACTTGTAACTAATTATTAAATATAAAATATTAATTCTGATATCAAAAGGAAGAAAAGAATGGTCTTTATTCGTCACACAGAATCTTTACTTACAAAAGTCAAATCATGCTCTTTATCAATGTGACAATTAAAACAAAGTAGCAACAAAATTCACCAATTCACAAGCATATTAAAGTAACAAGGAGCAGCAAGCAACTAGATCCATTTTTCTTTATCATTTAAATATTCATAATAACCTCTGCGTAAACGAGGATTTGGACTACAGTTTTTGAACTTAATCACTTATAAACACATAATACTAGCTGTTATCTTGTTAAATACTCTCACAAAAAGACCCATAAATGAATTATGAGTTTTATGTAGCCTATGATATTGACCTACTAATTTGTGCTTATTTCTTGTGTTCAATATAGTACCTATATTTTGTGTTAAGTGTAAAGCTTCTTAAAAATGTATCCAATAGTTTTAGAATGAAGAGTACCTAACAAAAATTATTCATCCTCAAACTTCCACGTTTATAACAATAGGTACCTATAGGATACGTCAATTGAATTTAACGACACAATACTAAGTTGGATGGTCTACTAACTATCTAAACAAACAGTATAATGAAATCTCGGGAGATTTCTCGAAGGAACATTTCTGTACGCGGACGAAGCCTTGGGCAAGTCCTTACCACAATAAATTCTGTAGCTAGTATAAATTAGATAGTGTGGTGTAGTTGTCAACTGTACTCAGCCAGTTAATTTACTGTCCTTGTACTTAATAAAGTTGTTTATTGTGTTCATAAACAGTTACGACATTTTATAGAGCTATGTTTCATTCAGATTTAGGGCCATATAATGTTCTCCTAACCGAATTTCCACGCCACAGGACTTGCTACAGGAGATAGATTTGGTTACATGAGATATTATAGCGCACAAGTGTATGCGCAGACAAGAGATATACAGAGAGAAAAAGAGGACACTTGTCACTTTTCTCTCTCTCTCTACCCTTCGATATTATTCGGTAGAGAACTCGCACATTCTGTGCATACGCCAGTTTCAAGTTTATTTTCTTTCTTGTTTTCCTCTTTGAATCATGTTAGTCTCGTTCTTGTCCAGTTATAACGTATTTTACACTGTTTTACACGTAAGACGCGGAGCTGTAAAATTAGCGACATAACAGTTTGCCGCCATTTTTACAACTCAACTTGTTACTTCCTTCACTCTTATATTCCAATGTACGAAATGTCGACGGAACTGGAGACAGATTAGGCGCATGACTGACGAGCGACGACTCAACTTACTCTTCGGGATATAAAAGGTAGCGCATTATAGAAAAGACTAGGTTGCTTCTATGTGGACCGACATAACAGCAGTAATATTGGCCAACTTTCCTGATCACTCGATCTGCTCGATTACCACTGAGTCAGATACCTTCTAGTTCTGCAATTAAATTGAATATAGGTTTCTCCTTTCATCATAAAATTACTAGACGCTAAGCTGGTTTATGCCTATAATATTATGTCTGCAAATAATGTTATTAGGTTAGGCTTTTTGTAAACGAAATAATCAAAGAAACCCAATTCATTAGTCTGATCCTAAAAAACTGGTTTGGCGCGTAATCTTATTGAGTCGATTTACTAATGCAAAAATATTTTCCCTTTTGATGTAAGGAAATTCTTCTTCATTATATTATTAAGAAAGATATTTTGCCAAGAATAAATTACGACGCCACGTAATTTTGTTACGGAACGTCATGTAACTACTCGAAATGACTTTAATCACTTATTATCGTCATCTTGAAGTATCATTGCTCTTAAAACCCATTATCATACATACGTACAGAAAAATATATAATTACTCACATTATTAACTTATATACAGTCTTAATATTTCGTCAAAAACACATTCAAAACAGATTTGAGTAGAAAACAGGAAGGGATCGAGTATTATTCTGTCTAAAAATAAGTCCATTGTTTATACTTATCCGCCTTCCTTATTACTTGACCTGTATCCTATATATTGTGTGTTGTGTGTGCTGTGAGTAATCTATCAAAGCTGCATTATTCATAAATAAACGTTCAACCATCTCTAATAAAGCATATCTCCTGATTACATAAAAGAGGATTCCTCACAACAAGTGAGTCACCGGGCACTCGCATACCTTCTCTATCCAGACTAAGCCATTATATTTTATCTCTATCTAGTTTGCCGAAAGTGATCCCACTGGCTTTGGGCCAACATCACGACAGACAAATATTTTGGGGCCAATTCATTCGAGCCCAGTGCGCCGAACCGCATGCCACCACGGACATAAATTCCATCACTATTTATATGGAGCTAAATATAAACATTTGACTTTATAGCCTCAACCAAATTGTGCCCGCTGTTAATATTGTATCACGGAAGTGGACACTTCGATAAGCTGGAACACAATTTTAAAATTTCAGTTGGCACTGGTGATTTTAGGAGCTTAACGGGAAAGCGTCCTAGGATTTTACGAGACATCGTGATATTTGAATCCTTGCTGTCTATTTTGTTAAGTAGACCCTACCAATTTTCTACTGGTCAAACTTGTTGCGTCCTTTCTTAATGCTCATCGGGTGTCATGCTCTCCGTTTTCGTGGTTCAGTGATTACGACAGAGAAATCGGGTAGGATTAGTCCCGAATGTATTAGAATCAACCCTACTTAGTAGTTAGTTTCTACGTTGATTACTTTGAAACTATAGTTTCAAAGAGTCAATGTTCTCTCAGCCATATTAATAATCGGTATAGTTTTAAATTTAGGTCGTAGGTAAAGAAAACGAACTTAGGCAATGACCATAACAATTTTCAGCTTTGTTACTAAAAGAGAAAATGGTCGAGAGAACATTGACACTTTGAAACTAAATTGATAGTTTCAGAGTCAATGTTCTTTCCATTTTAATGATAGGCATAGTTTTTAATTTAGGTCGTAGATAACAAAAATGAACTGAGGCAATGACTATAAAAAAATAAGCTTTGTTACTAAAAGAGATGACGTGTAATCTTATTACAGTACAAGCAGTAATTTATTAGTTGCTAAACTATGCTGCACAATTTGAAGCCATAAAATACAATACTTACCATATGTGGCACATGCATCGAATCTCCAGTCATATCAATGAAGTAGAATACTAGTCACCCCATATAGAGAGTTCAAATATTACGTGTAAACTAATATGCCCCAACCATATAGTTTTACTAAGCCGTTTGAAATGAGGGCTCTACGGATGTTCAGAGTAGAGATCCATATTTGAGCTCTGCTTATCTATATATCTACAATGTATCTCGCTTTGCATTTACCGTATTTTGAAAAAGAGATAATGGATTAAATAATTCGGATGTAAGTAATTACGATGCTTTCCGGTTAATTTGGAAAACTATATAAATTTTATTTTTTAAATCAACAATCATAGTAAGCATAGTGCCTACCTGATATTCTAAAAACGAACTTCTTTTTTAAACTCAGCAGCTTGGAAAATTGGAATATAAAATGTATACTTAACACTGAGACGAAAATAAACAAACTCAGACTGTAACATTACGAAACAGATAAAGTTCCAGGCCATTCGGGACAAACCAACCTCTATCTCGCAAGACAATTCAGACTTTCACTGCATACAAAAGCGACAAAAGCACGATGTTTTCACATATGCGTTGCATATTCTGACTCACGTTCAGTGAAAAGTGGTACTGGGAAAAGAGTAATGTATGGAGTCGTGCATTTTTCACGCGTCCAGAGTGCGATGTCACCGTGTAGTACACGGTGGGTCGGCTGCGGGCATTCCGGCAAAGTCACGTACTAGAATAAACTGTGGTATAAAACAGACGAATTGTTGCGAAATGTATTGGGCATAAATGTTTTTCTACATGATGTTTGTTAATGGATTCAGTTTCTTTTTACTCGACTACGGTCAAGCCCAAAGAAAAGGTTATATTTATAGGCCGACCGCTTAACTCGTATATCGCCTGCGCGGTGAGAAGGGAGCGCGGGGTGATGTTAACGGGTGGGTGAGCGGGGTGCGCGGGAAGTTCTCTGTCCCGCGCACCCCGCTCACCCACCCGTTAACATCACCCCGCGCTCCCTTCTCACCGCGCAGGCGATATACGAGTTAAGCGGTCGGCCTATAACAAGCTTTTACTGCGTTCAAATTAAATTTAGTAAACTGTGTGATTCTTCAATAGATTGTTAATTCAACGCTATCGTTATCCAATGATGAGTCACTCAGCTAATTCACATTAGTTCTTATTTGCTGAATCTTTACATTCAAATCATAAAATCAGCTTTCCGGCATCACTTATTTTCGGGATGCGACATTCAACGCTATTATGTCAGCCATAATCTTTATTCTATTTGTCAGTTGGTCCTATTCATATGTACGTCTTCTGACTTTCCAATCTCTAGAATACAAAATATAATTTAAAATGATAAATAGTATTCTTTGTTCCAACTATTTGTGAACTAACTGTCCACGAGAAATGAATAATACTGCATTGCGAACAACGGTTTCAGTTTTGTTTTCAATTGTATGACATAGTTCGAAGAAAAAATAAACTATTTTTTAATGAATTTACTACAGACTTTTATACAGATATTTAAAAATAGCTCATTCGTGACATAATATTAGCGATTAATGATAAAACGCTAACAGATTCAAAGCAATCTACGCTAATCTGTGTACGGCAATCGTACGTCATTCCCCATTACCAAAACAATAACTGCCTTCGTAACCAATCATTACAATTAGGATTCTAATGATATCAGACACATGGATATGCCAGCAAAACGTGGATTATCTAAACCTCGATAATTCCTGCAAACAATAAACAGCAAAGACTAATACAAATATATTAAGACATTTGGCGATACAATGTTTACTTCTGTTTGTTATGCTAAGTTTAATGACCCCGTTTTAGATGGCCAACGTTTGAGAAAAAATTGGTGGAAACTTTAGAACTTTGCAAATCAATACTTTTATACCATTGCGATTTTATGATTATTATTATTGGAAGCGGCTCTCTATTCATTTGGCAATTAGTACTTTTAAAACTGGGGAAATGCTGAGCCAAAATATACTTTGTATGTCTTTCGTATAAATACTGATGTTGTCTGGCAAGGTATTGAGTATGTACAAAAGCAGGTTAATAAACAAGTTTACCTATTGATTTCCTCATCACAATTGATAGCTTAACAGGTTCAAATATAATTTGGCAACATTGGTTAAAAAATTAGATCGTCTCGTTAACCAATTATTATCCTATTAACAATATCGGATCTGGCAAATGCCTACTGTGCCTAAAGTCTAGTCATTCTTGTAATAAACAAATTGTAAAGTGTGGAGATATAACTTATTTTAATTAATTATGTTAGTAGCATGTCAAAACGTAGAAGAATTCTTCACCGTAAGTACTGAATAATCCAAATGATATTGTTAGTTTGATGAAATCCACCAATTCCATTCTAAAATTGAATTAATGATGACTATAATACATGAACTCAGCTAGTCCGTTTTTTTAGTCGAACAATCGTACATAACTCGTAAATATTACATAAGTTATTAAAACTTAAAAAATAGATGGCCGACAATGAAACCATAATGCTTGACGAAAAACATTCATCTCTCTTCAAATATGTATTCGCCAATACCACATGTTGCTTTCCTCACATTTTGTAAGACTTCCTCGAATGTCTGCCACAATTGTTATTACTGGTTATGGGAACCAACATTTTCCTGTACTAGGAAGGAACGCCTAAATATAACGCGTACTAGATATTCACTGGCCATCGACATCAAATCTCTGTACCGTTATTTGACGATATACAAAGAACGCATACATATCAATTTTATGAGGTAATAAAATCATTTTAGCGTTTTCCGATGATGCCTTTATGAAATGATTAGTTCATTTCATAAAAACGGTGGACGTGTCTCGTTTTTATCGCCATTTTCTTTTATTGGAGCTAGTAGTTCTAGTGTTTAGGAATAATATTTGTCTGGATCAGGTCTGGAGGTCAAATCGCTTTTTGTTTTAGTTTGGGCATTCAATATTAGCACTTATTTTATTTTCGCAAATAAAACTTATTTGTCATGGAAAATTTTACGTGAAAACAAACAGTGTGACCTTTATTTTATTTTATTGACTAAGTATAACAGATATTATAAGATATTTCACCGCATCTTTAACAATCGACGATAAAGTCGTATTTGTCGAAATAATGAAAAGAAAATCGTTTGAATATAATACAAAAGTCCTACAAAGGAATTATAAAGCGTTTCCCAAAAAAAAAACCTAATAAGTAGTCCAGTAAAATGGGGGGTCGGTAAAATTCTCCTAACAAATCCGGCTCAGTGCACATTAGCAGAGAAAAGGTAAAACATTTCATTAAGTCACCGTCCGTAAAACCACTTCAGGCTACAATCTGCACGGTCTATTCTGCTAAAGCCTATTACTGTGCACCTTAAAACACGTGTGCCCTTTTCCCACTCTGTTGGAAAGAGAGCTAAGAACAGGGTTCTCTTTGGAGCGGTTTTATTCTTGAGACGGGTTTGTTAAATAAATCGGTTAACCAAGGAAAGATTTTTTTACTAAAGTAGCAAAAATCATACAAATTGCAAAGATAATAATAATAATAGTTTAATATCTTGGGAAAACTCATACAACGCTATCTGATCCCAAACTAAGTAGAGCTTGTGCTGTGGAAACCAGACAACTGACTTATATATTTCTAAATACATACATATTATAGATAAATAACACCCAGGCACAGAATAAGCCATCGTGCTCATCATCCAAAGTTTTATTCTAGGTGGGGATCGAGCCCACGATCTCCGGCTTAGTAGTCACGGTCACTAACCACTAGACCAACAGTCCAGTCCAATATGTTGGAATGAGATGTTAGAACACCACGCTTTTCTTACAACTTTTGTGTTTTTTGCATAGTCGGTGTTAATTAACAATTGTCAACTTCACAAGGAGTTTTGCGACTAAACTCACACTCACAAACACTATTTCCAGTTAATCATTGATTCTTTTCTATTTTTCAAAATAAAATTCTCAACAGACGAAGTAACTTCGTGATTTTTGATATAAAAATTGAACTTTGCGATTACAGCACTCATTTTATTTTTACTCAAAATCGTAATGGAAGTATTTCCTTCACGCGATTGTTTCGTAGCTCCCGGTGTCCCCTCAAGAAAGCCGGGGATTTGTCGAGGGTTGATAATGAATCCCCTACCAGTACATCTCGCAAAGGAAATGACTGCAAAGTGTTTTTCTATTCTCCTACTAACTGTGGGGTGGAGTTTCTAGTTGAATAGGCGATTTTGCACATACGTAATAGGTATATGACAAATTGATGTTATAAAGAATACAATTTTAGATTTGCACGCGGCTGCAAATGTGTGGATTTCTCTTCCAAGTCCTAATGCAGTAATAATACCCACGTACTTTTAAACTACTGCACTTTGAATGTCAAAATCTAACTATTATTCAATATTGAAACTTTTACATTATAGTGTTAGAGATATCAAATTATTTGTTAGTTACAAATAATAGGGTCACTCACTACTGGGTACGTAATAATTGTAAACATTGCACTTTTAAATAATAATGATGAATAAGACCTTCGTATTCAAATACCATATTTGATTGTCTTTGATGAATAGCACGAACGACAAATTATTTTTAAATCAGTGTCGTAATCGTTTGCAATAGATACTAAGTACGAAACATCTTTTTTTTACAAATCATTACGTGTGCCGTGAGCTCTGCTAGAGAAGTTTTCGGTAATAATGTGTTCCAGAAAGCACAAAAGCGCTTGTGTGAACTCCATAAACTTGCAGCCACATTCTATCCACATTGCCTAAATTTTCCGATCAAACCTGGGGTCATCGGAAACGATGAGTAGAACCAACCCCAAGTCACAACAGTATCGCTACCTTCACAGTCAATTTCAACAGCCAATCAACACAATTCCAAAAGACTTACGATTCACCGAATTTAAATTCCATTCCAAATCCTTTAACATCAAATCTCTTCATTCAACGAAGGTGGATTGAGGAAGTGAGCACATTACTGCGGTGCAATGACGCACAACGCTTTATGTACTGTGAAACATTGACACGGGGGGTTGAAAAACATCCCTTTGGGCTTCAGACAATCTGCCTTAGAAACGTATTAATCTTTGCCAGCATTTGGACAAGGGTTTTTTGACCTTAAAGTTTTGCTAAAGTCAAGGGTCGGGTAGCGTTACGTACATGTGTCATGCCCTTCCCTTTATAAAGCTAAGAATTACTTGGACACTATAGACGATACTGAATAGTATTTGGTACATTGTATGCATAAGATTTGAAGAAAGATAATTTGGTCAGTATTTTCTTGGCAAAAAGCTCTGAATCGATTTTTGAATTTTGCATCGAGACTGACTATTAGCCAATTAGCAGCTACTTCCTCAAGAGTAAAAGCTGACTCAATGCAAAATTTTGCTTAACGTTTGTTGCTGATACTGCCAAATTTGGCGATCTTTGCCATTTTTGGATTTTTCTCTCTGAAGGATCCCTGTCATTCATAACAGTGTCGTCATGTAAACTGCCATTCATGTCAACACACATTGTAATTGAAACGAGCAAGCATCCCATAAAATATGACGCAAGGCTTAATCAATCAAATTGGACTGAGTTAATCCGTGCGTTATCGCCTGACCCAATTGACAATGGCCGATTATGATACTAGGGTCGGTCAACAATACCCACAGTTTCCTATTCCCTGTTCCCTGTTTTGATATAATACGAGTAATGCACATGTGGGAAGACGCTTCAAGCATATTTGAGCCAATAATTCTAATCTTAACTACTGTTGTATTATCAACACGCGGGTGTGATAAAAGTTTCTTAGGTATAAATAAAGCAGCTATATAGTTCTCTGGATATTATGAAACTAGAGCTACATTAAATTGCACCCAAATAACTTGAAAGACATGGGGCAGGTGTCGCATGTTTCAAAGTAGTAATGTTGTTTTAAAATATCACATCGCAGTTGTCATCAATCTTATCTTTGTTTATTTTACAGTAGATTTATAGGTTTCGTGTCTCTTCGTGTTTGCAATCAAGATATGATTCATAGCCAGGAAGCGTTGACATTTGATCTTTAGCCGTGGACGTTAACTTGTCAATTCGAAGCGGTTTACACGAGATAGAAATTTGATAGTCTCAGGAGCTATTAAAGCTGTTTTAAATAGACAGCGTATCCCTGAATAGAAATAGATTCAAGTCTTTGAAGAATCTTTACTAGGTTAAAAAGGAACGGAGGCATTCATTGTAATAGTGAAGCATTTCATGTTAAAAATGTTGTTTATTATATAATGGTTAAGTTGTGGTTCACATTCAGTGGTGGTTATAAAATTGGCGCACAAATCATTACAATAAATAATGAGGGTAGTGATTAGTGTAAATATTTGAGACGCAAGTATATTCACGCTAATATTATTAAGTTGAAGAGTTTGTTTGTTTGAACGCGGTAATATCAACAACTACTGGTTGGAATTGAAAAAATATTTTGAGGAAGGCTACAGGCTAAATATCATAAAGCTGAAGAGTTTGTTTGTTTGAACGTCATAACCTCAGAAACTATTGGTCCGAATTCAAAATTCTTATATTGTTGGATAGCCCATTCATCAAGAATGGCTATAGGGTATATAACATCACGATACGACAATAGGAGCAGCAATGAAAAACGTTGCAAAAACGGGAAAAAATTATCTCAGCTCGTATGGAATGCCTTCAAAAAAAATTATTACAATTTCTAACTTACTACTAGGTACTACAAGATAAGTTGGAGGGCCCTATAAAAATTGACAACAAAATTTATCAGAAGTTGAAAGATTTGGTATTAAAATGGTTTTCAACACAGAAATCGCCAACAGTTTTCGTGGAAGCGGGCGTTTAAGCTTTCAATTTTCAATATTTCGAAATAATGTCTAAATTCCTTCAAGCAGCATTTCAGCACATAAAACATTTACCGACCTATTACAAACTCTTGTATGAGTTTCTATCTCGCCTTTGACCATGTCTGCGGTAAATTCAGGTATCGTATGATTTATATGACGTCACTAAATTATACTGGAGGCAATTCCCCGTGGCTCGGAGGAAATATTCTCTTTATAATGGACCCGCAAAGGTTTCGCTAACCGTCTGTTCGATACGGTACGATAAATTTGATTCAGCTATATGTATATTCCTGCATGTTTAATTGTGTGTGTTTAAGCTTTGGCTACGAAATATGGTTTTCAGTATGAGAATTTTGCAGTTCCATTTTAGGTTTCGTAACATTTCAAACGTTTTGTTACTCTATTGACGATGTTTTCATTGTCATCTTTAGCATATATAAGAAACTTCATTTTCATAATTAAAACGAGATAATCACCATGAAATCAAAAATGTATAAACACCATGGTTTGACCTACGCTTTTTTTTTAATTTCCATGGTTTAAAACGTTGTTTTTGATAAATTACTTTATAATAATCTTTTGTCGAAGCAAGCACTGACATCATATTAAGTAATAATACAACAATACCTTATCTCAAAAGTAAGAAAGACACAGATATCCATATCTATACTTATATTATAAAGCTGAAGAGTTCGTTTGTTTGAACGCGATAATCTCAGAAACTACTGGTTTGAATTGAAAAAATCGGTGTTGGATAGCCCATTTAACAAGGAAGGCTACAGGCTATATAAAATCACACTACGATCAATAGTAACGGAGAGGAACGGAGCAGCAATGAAAAATGTTGCAAAAACGGGGCAAATTTACGCAGATGAAGTTGCGCGGGTCACCTAATTTAATATACCTATTGGTAATATTTAGATGTATGACGGAACCTAAATAACTAAACCATGAGATTACTTAATTACCAATACATTGTAACAAATGTTGTTTATCCACAACGAACTACTAAAATAGCTAACCAAAAGCTCTTAATGAGAATTTATTACGTGAAGTCCAAACACATTCTGAGTCGGATAGTAAATTCTAGAACTCTTATAAACGGCTTAACACATGTTACCCAAATGGGTTTTATCTTCCTAATAATTCTGTAATATAGACTCACACATGGTAACTATCGAATCTAGGACTTAAGTAGCTGGTTTGTTCCCAGGACTATGCTTCCTGATTGTTTTTTTCTGTGTGATTTAATGCAAGATTGTATTGACTTATAATTTTAAGGCGCCATTAAAAAGCTTATAGTGAATTGAAAAGCGATTGTTGAAATTTGTTCTTTCAGTAACAAGAACAAGTCTAGCCCAGTCTTCACTTTAAGCTTGTTATGCGCCATACTCATACCTCAAAAGACAAAAAAATCATTGTTGATTGAAGTATAAGTATTAAAGGAAAATAATTTATATTTAAATATTTTTACTACTAAAATCATTATAACTTGAATATCGAATGGAGAAAGATTTGAGAACAAAACAAAAATCTATATTAATGCATGACTGGCAACACTGGTCGGGCTAGCTTTTTAATTAAATGATTCCGGTATCACGTGCTGCCTAATGCAAAAGCTTATAAATAGCAAGTAATAAAGCGCACTGTGCGCCGAATTTTAAACGGCCCCCTAATTCTTAAAAAAAAATGCTTTTTTTCTTTTTAACATGCTTACTTACAATAGCTTTAGTGGTAACTGTTCTATGAAATAAAAAGTTGCAAGTTCAGTTTAACGTTCACATAATCTTATGAAATAGATTGATATCATAACTGAAAATCGGTTGTTTAATATAAATCAATTCCAGTCATACAAGCCAGATTTTATGAACTGCAAACTTTCCAATTCTTTTTGTATCTCTTTTTTCCAGTAGGTACAATATGTAAGTATTTTCATCTGAAACCATAAAAATAAATCATTGTGTCATTACCATAAAAAATAAGAATTCCCAGTTTCAAACAGTATAACATACATTTAATTTACCCTTGGCAATAAAACTAAACTCAATTCTAAAATATTTGAAAACCATCAATAAATACTTTTCTCGTCAAAGGATAAAGTGAAAGCCGCCATATTTGAATGCAAAATGCATCGGGCGGTTCGTTCCCGACCAAAGTGGTGTAGTCTAGAGTGTTTTTAAAGAAAATTCGAGAAGGTTTTTCTATGCTTTTGGGATTTATATCTGCAGTTTGAGTAGATACTTCCCACTAGCTTAAGTGTTGTTATTTTGTATGCACGGTTTAATATCATGCACTGATATGGATGCTTTCCTATTACCTACCGGATAACAAGGCTATAATGCTTAGGAATACAATTATGTATTTGCTTACTTAAAATGTCTGCATTCGTTCTTATGGTACAACCTCGTGAGACTTAATAATCTAATATCTTAATCATAATCTTCCACCCGTGATTAACACCGTTGCACACAATTAAAACGTTGAAGAGCAAAAAGTTCATCGTTTTAATAAGTTCAGCCAGAAGATATTCAAATTAATTCAAACTTGTGAACTTAAAGGCAAGCCACAGAACGACTTTAAGTACTTAACTGAATAAACCCAGACACTTCATAATTCACATCTCTACGATATCATTTAGTAAAATGCTGAGACGGAGTATATTCTACTGAATACTACCGAATATTCGCCGAGTACTTATTGCATCAATAAAATGCGCTATAAATGCTTCAACCGTATCCCAGACCAATTCTCGTGCATTTGGACTTAACCAAGACGTTGAAATCGCCCGTATGACTTCTAAGGTTCTTGTCCTAAGGTTTGAAATCGTTTGGCCGGAGTCTGTTGGTAATTTGGTAGAGGAAGCAGTTGGTCTAGGCATGGAAGCGGACCTTTAAAGGAAGGGTTTTGTCGTAGCTGAACTGTAATTTGGTCTTTCATTCGACAGATTCAATATTATAAGCGATGTAATACGTTCATATTTTTATTTTATGAACCTGTATATCTATTTACTTGACTGTAAGAAAGAGTTATGTTTTTCGCGCGTATCTTGTACGTATGTATTTAATATTCTTTATTACCTCATATCTCGCATTGCAAGCAATGCAAGCATTTTATTAAAGTTGACTTTTTGTTATGACATCACATTAGTGGAGTAAAGAAATTCCCTTCCGTCAATCAGCTAGATTCCTTAGCGTTTGGCGCAGGTTTTTTTTTTAACGAACTAAATACAACTTGAAACTGCTTTCTCAAACCTAAAAAATATTTTTCTTTATATTTATTATTACAGAAAGCTTACAGGCTAATAATTACATATTTATTTTTATAATATAGGTATTAATATTGCTATTTACAAGGAGTATATTAATTTAAAATAAGTTTTACGTTAAAGTTGTATTCATCAATTGTGATCTATTTGCGCGTGCTATCGAACGTGATCTAAAATTTAGTATAAACTGTGGAGAATAATATCACATAACAATTAGTCAGTAAAACTCTGTGACAGATGCCGTCAGTAACCAATAAATGTCTTGCACGCCTGACGGAAGGGTAGTTACGTCTTGCACCACTAATGTGACGTTATATCAAAAAAGCAGCCTTTATAAAATGCTTGCACTTTTTAGCGCTGCTTCTTAGACTATTTGTAGATACGTATCACATTCAAATTCATTTTAACAACAAGATTGCTTAAAAGGATTTGTTCCGTCAACGAGCGATATAATAAAAGACGTATTCGCAAAGGTAGATAAATAAAAGAATGATAAAATGAAAATGTACTCTAATAAGGCAATATTCCACCAAACAAGCGAATTAATAAAACTCGTATTTACAAAACAAAGTATCATAGAACATAACAATGAGACACGGTAATGATGTAAAAGTCGAACAGGACCTGACTCATTTCGACATCTTCCAATTATTTCTTTTGTTCCTTTCTTTCTGTTTCATTTACTATACATTTTAGTTATGCTTTATGTAATACGGTATTATGTCATATTGTTATTGTGCCTTTCGTATTTAGTTTTCTTTGG
Organism: Herminia tarsipennalis; assembly: GCA_945859575.2. NCBI lineage: Eukaryota > Metazoa > Arthropoda > Insecta > Lepidoptera > Erebidae > Herminia > Herminia tarsipennalis. The sequence continues at coordinate 10,025,830 of OX243844.2, read as the reverse complement.
TCATTAGTCAGAATGCCTATGTTCATTTATAAAGCTGAAAGCTTTATTTTTAGTCGTTTATTTGGATTACAAAACTTTGTTTCTAATTAACATTTCGTGACGTAAAATTATATTTGCCTCAAGTAGACCCTTTATTGTAGTAGTGTATATCAAGATTTTGTCCAAAAACTGTGTAGTGTACCTAATCATATCTTGTCGTATATTTAGTAATGTAGATGTAGTCATAAAGCTTCTATTTAAATTTATTGCGGTCATCAAGTTAAATTATGTTCAAGATGTAATTGTTTCATTAAAACTTAAAACGTCAGGGGCATAATAAATAATAACATGGAAAATCTGTACAGGTGCCAGACACTAATGCTACAACATACGAAATAGGTTATAAAGTTCCACAAGAATATACCACTTAAAATAACCTAACAACGTGTACAATATCAAACAGGACATGGTCACACAATTTTTTTTAAAGAAAGCACATCTGTTAACCATAATACTTCAGCATAACAGTATGTGATAGTGGTAAGGTACTAAGATGTGCTCCACACTGCTCTCGTCGAGTTGATTACAGCTATTTATCTGCCGTAACCCACCAACCGCTACGCTGAGCCATGTTTACTGCTCCGTATATTATCTTGTGTTGGCAAATTGTTTTTAAAATTTAAGGGAGGTTTGGGTAGGAAGTGCTTTCTGTGCGCGACAAAATCTAATCGGGCATAAGAGTGAATGTTCCGTAATAAATGTAGGTGACTAATAATGGTACCTACAGTCAGTCAACAAACAGATCAGACAACAAATGTAATTGGGAATGTTTAGGGCTGAAGTTGTAAACATTTCATCAGCACAACGTACATAAAGTAGAACTCATCTCTCAAAATAATAAAACGTGTCGATGGCTGTACATAGGATGTTGCTTATGAATGGGAGAAGTTAAATCATTTTGGATTTTTATCTATGAAGTTTGGCAAGGTGATAGATGGTATCATGGGAAAGGGTCATCTACAAAACATTGATAACTACTTTCATTTGTTCTGAGGTAGCATCTATCTCATTGTCAAATTTCATATATAAAAATCTAAAATGGGGTATTTTATCGCGATAAACAACATTCAAGTTAGTAACAGAGTAAATAGAAATCTAATCGTACATTCGTAATCCTGTGATCCATATTCCATTCTGAGTATATGAGATACACAGTAGTATCAACTAACCGCCTGAACATATCGCCACTCAGCTGGCAATGACAATGGCATATGACATTAGAGTAACGACGTGCCAACTGCCAACTGTCCGTATTACAATGCCAAATACCCATAATAACAGACTAGACTTTAATGCTTCTGTAGGTTAAAATCTATAAATATCTTTTTCATATGTATTTACCGTTGAAAATGTACTTTATTAAAAAAATACAAATGAGGATATTTTCCTTAGTCTAAGCTGCTACAGCAAATGTAGACGGTAATATATTTTTAAAACTAATTCCAATTCTTAATGAAATCAAACACCAACAAATGCTGAAGTATCTAAAGCGAAATTCAAGAAACATTTATATTCACTAAATTAATGTAAACAAGGAGATTTAAACGAGAGTCTCATTATATATTAACCAACGAGGGATGTTCCATTTTGTAGCCCTTTGATCATCCCCCCTTGACTGTAATCCTTGGATTATAGAACTTAAGCAGCACTGACGATGTCTCACTTTTGCATAATTATTCGCTTTATCAGCTAGAAAAAAATCTATTTGCCGGCTAAGGGTGCAATGTTATTTAAATTAGTAGGAGCTCCTGCAAACTCGTTGCGGGAAAAATGTTCGTCGTTCATGAAGTCACATTTTATATGTAGTAATGTTTTTATTGCTTATTTCGCACAAACAAATTACACTCTCGATACGAATTCAAGAGAATATACCCTCACTCCCATTACTCCATTGGCACGAAATCCGACACGATCGTAAAGATTAAACGCCGGACTGACGGCTTAAAATGTCAGCTCAAAGGATGCAAAGGAAGCCTCACTTAAAAAAAAACGATCTATGGTCTTTCGAGCCGAATGACAGGTAGGAATAATATAACAGAGCATTTTCTTAATTCAACCAACTCAGCACCACTTTGCTGATTTAAATTTGATTTATGTGCAAGGCATAGTCCACATATTACATAGCGCATACACCATGATTGATGACCGCTCACCTCAAGGAAATTAACTGAAGACATTAGAACGTGTTGCATAAATCTTCTCGTATGGTTTATAATTACCTTTTACTTTCCTTATGTAAACTGCAATAGATGGACCAGCTTATTTATTTATGAGAGTAATGAAGCTTAAAATCGACATGATTTATGCAACTATTAGTGTTATATTTTAATAAGTAAAAGATAATATCCGCTGTTGTGCAATATCATTTTGGCATATTACCTATGGAGAATTCAGAACTTTCAAATCATTTGCCGTGTGGTGCCGGCTTAAGAATAGTACCACCCCATCTCTTCCCGTGGGTGTCGTCAAGGCGACTAAGGGATTTCACTCCGGAGGACGGGCAGCAGCGTCCTCTGCGTACTTAAAGCCTTACTGCGATCGCCAACCCGCTCGCCAAGCGTGGCGATTATGGCAATTACCCCCAGGATCTACTGGGGAGACCCGTGCCCAGCAGTGGGCCATCATATGGGTTGATATGAAATCATTTACCAAAAGGACATCTGGCCAAAAGTAATACATGAAATCGATCGTTGGTTTTTATTAATCATGTGCGCGGATCATCTACAGATTGATTTTAATCTCTTTCATATTAAATTTACTAATTCAAAATTCTTCGAAGTTTAGTGAGATTTAATTTCTAAAGTTCGATCCATTCATCTTCCAATCCAATTACAAAGTCATTAATACCCTCTCCCTCAGAAACTCATCTATTGTAATGAATAAATTACCTATATACCATTTATTTAGTTTTCCATGATCTCGGATTCCAGTTTCCTGATAGATTCTTGAGAGATAAGCCAGGATAAGCAACTTTACCACAGTTAAGCCCATATAAATGTCACTGTTATACAAAAACATTTAACCCTTCGTGCCTAAAAGTGATGCCATCGGTCTCACATAATTTTTCACCGGTTTTCTATCCCATCAAGTGAGGAAGTCAGTCTCCAATGTAATAGGTCCCCATAACCGAACTCAGGATAACGTTTTAACGTTTCATGAAGAAAGTAGCAGTGTATTTAGCCGATGGGTAGAAACTACCCGAACAGCCTTTCATTTATATAACCGGATAATATTAGCTATCATACTGTTACTCTTTAATGCTCCCGGTTTTACAAGTTGCGTGGTTGTTAAGTGGTAGTTTATCATGACAAGTTACGACAAGACTTGTGGGTTTTATCTTATTTCTGTACTTAGATTAAACCCAACTAAATATAGTAGCGGGTAGTGGGGACCCAGAGGCACCAAAAGTAGGTGAACCATCGATATACTCATAGTTTCAACACTAACTACTAACTAGTAAGACGTTGTGATAAACTGACGGACCTCTTCATCATCTTTCGATGATGTTTTTTTAATATACTTACTAATTAACTCTCGCTCTTGGCTTCTTTACTAATAATATTCTTTACTAATAAATATAATAATTACCAAATAACTAAGCAATATAATGTTTAAAAAAAAATACAAATTAACCCTTCACCTACTTTGTTACACAACTATTTACCACACATCTGAGACACCCTGGAGTAAAATCGATACCTAATACCTAATCTAACCTCGCAATAAACAATTATTTTACTTTAGTTAAATAGTTTGTAGGTGATTAAGGTTTATATATAAGATTAGGTTATTATATTACTTTTTTTCCAAAACTGACATTACAACACTAAATAACTATTTAGTGTTATTGAAAGAAGCCACGTGCGGGTGGTTATTAGTACATATAATAAAAATGACCCTGTATATCAAGATTTTCGTGTAATATACCAACAACATGATTTTATTACACTATGTATATAAGGGCGATTGTCTATAAACAAGTTAAACAAAAATTTGTTAAGAGATCGGCATGTTTTAAAACCAAAAATTTGAAGACATGTGACACCCATCAATCCGTAGTGAGACCGTCATGAGATTGATCATATATTAAGTTCGTTATCATGTATAATATGATTTTTATTCCGTAAATACGTGCACGGTTATTGACATTCAATAACCGTGCACGAACAGAACGAAAGTTAGAAGCTAATAGATAAACCTATATAAGAGCAATTTTTCGCATCATCTAGCTAGCGCCTTCTCATCGATTTAAAAATAGAATTTTGCCACAAAATCCCATTTCACCAATGAGTTCTATCGTATTAGCGACAAAGGCTTTTGTCGTAAAAACTCTCCTAGACACTTATTTCCATTTTACATGAGTAGATAAAACTATGTGTGGAAAATGGTGGGAAATCGCAATACATTCTCATTGGAGAGCAAATAAACCTACAACAACAAAGAACTATTTGACATTTTACCTCTTTCGTTCCTTTATCAAGCCTTAAAATGTGTACCATCATGTCGGTCCTAAAGGTAAGTATTATCGGAATCCTCGCTATCACGCAGGATGTTCCCGGGTCATTCCGGCCCGGTGGACACCGACGTTGATAGGGTTAACACCGCCTTTTGTTTCGGCTTCGGACGTTGAGTGGACGCCATGTAAAGCTCGCATGTTGAAGTAAAGCTTTGAATATTTTGTAAAAGGATTTTGAAATATTGGGTATTAATTATTTTGATTGCAATTAATATTTGTTTACTTAAATGTAGATAGGTACTAGCTTTTTTTTTATCTCTCAAAAACACCCAATGTCTAATTACTTTCTATTAAAAAAAAAAGAAGTAACCCTTTAAATGTCATTTCAGAGAATAAGTAACACGTTTTTAAAATGTAACGCTTTTAATGTCATTTCAGAGAATATGTAACACGTTTTTAAAATGTAACGCTTTTAAAAATAGAATAGAGAAGTAACCCATAAACCGTTAATGCTTTTCCATTTTAATCGAGATCTGAAGCAGCTGAGCTGAAATCCCAACTCAAAATTCTAGGACATTTAAAATTCGAAGCTAAAATTGAGTATGTAGACTAAAAGCCGTCAGCGTAACATCATGGCTCAGAGGTTTAGTTCGGTACAGTTAATCGTATTAGCTGAGGCGTCGTTGCTCATGACGTGCTACGTGCAGCCTGCCCAAACATTATTCATATTTAGTATGGGAAAGACATTATGATTAATATTTTGACGCTTATAATATTAGTGTGAAGCACGTTTAAATTTTGAATAACTTTAATAGTTTTGTTTCTAAATATTTACATGGATATGACATGGGGAGAAACCTTATTACCCGGGAAAAATATCGTTTCATTTTACAATTTTCGATAAAAGTATATCCATTTTGCTACTGTAAAAAATAGGTCTGCGGTTTATGTCTCTTTTGTTACTCAATAAAAAAATGCTTATTTGATGCGTAAAATCGTCTGCGGTACACATTTTAAGTTACCATTACGGCACAGAAAAACGAGTTAAAACCTGCAATTTCTCGCTTTTTACGATTCACATGCTTATAACTAAGTTTTTGACTTATCTAGCTTTTGAGACAGTATTAAATTAGACTTTAGGTATGTGTCCTAAAAAGGATAATAGTAAAATGAATTAAAAATATATATACACTTTTCCTGACTGACTGATTGATTCATCAACGCAGAGCCCAAACCGCTAGTATTACAAACCTAAAATTTTGGTAGTTGATGCCTTTTATGTTGTAGGCATCCACTAAGAAAGGTTATTTAGAAATTCGTCCCCTAACCGTGTAAAATATGGTCTGCAAGTTTGTATGAAACTTCGGCAGTTTTGAAGTTAGAACAGTGAAATTTTGTATTTAGCTTTTTCGTTTAAAATAAAGAAACACGTATTCCAGTGTTTTAATCGAAATTGATAATGAATCCTTATAATATAATCTACGCGGGCGAAGCCGCGGGCGACAGCTCTAGTCAATAAATTTGTGTCAACCCACCATAGTATCTAATATTTATACTGGAAGGATTGATATTTTCAGTTATATCTATGATTGACACTTTGGCCCAATAATGTGGCTTCGCGTGGTCAATTGCCCATAAAACTAAACCAACATAATTATTTTAAGCTTTGTACTTAAACATGTTCCATCAAAAACACATTATTTATTAACAATGTACTGGATTAATTACGGTACAGTACACACCGCCGATTAATACTAAAGTGTCAAAGCCGGGTATCGGGTCACAAAGTGGCCGTTATCGGTTCAAGTACCCTCTTCAACGTCAGTCGCGAGTCGCTACGAACCTATATAACTTTACTTACTGATACATTTACTTTGGATTCGCGATGACATCTCGAACGATATTCGTTTTCTATGTAAAGCTGAAAATTAAGAGAAATGTAGAAATTGATACGCCTAAAGTGAGAGCCAATATGTAGTACTAATTTTTACTTGCGTATTACTTTAACAAGAGAGAAAACTTAACATCAAGATTTTATCAACAAGTTACCCACTAGCCAGCTGAACTAGGTTTAAAAATAACTCAGTTACCTAAGCTATTACCTACGCAGATACTGAGCCCAGGACCTAGCTGTAATAGCATAATAACGGTATCCAAGATAACGTTACTTTCTTCATAATATTTTTTCAAAGAAGACTTAAACTGTCATTAAAATAGGCTTTAAACGGTAATAAGCTATCTTTAGCAATTACTCTTAATGCTTATCCGTTTAAATTCTCACTATCAAGCGGAAAGTACCTACCTATTAATAAAATTAAAGTCAATTTCAGTTAATTATATCTTTTAAGTAAAATCCTTATTACCCGACTGTGGAGGTGTGGAGGAGGGTAATGTGTTTCACGCGTATGTATATATGCATCCTTCTATTGTTCCTATGTTCGCTCATAACACCTCAAGGGCTCAACTGATTCAATGAATGATAGGTACGTCATTAGATTCATGTTGATGACGTGAGAGTGCCTGGGTACATACTTAAATTTGTTAAAAAGTCCTAGTAGAAGATTTTATGCGAATTAATGTGTGGGCTGACAAAAAAGACCCCCTAATTGGGTATTAAATTAAAGGGCTTTAAAAGGCGAGAACGATGTACGACGAACGTGTATATCCTTAAAAAATAATTGAAGTGGAAAAATCATAGAAGCAACAACATTAATAACAAAACAAATATTTCTCATTAAAACACCTTGGATCTTACCCCTACCCATCTTACAACGACTAAAAAGTATCAAAAAAAAAAATTAAAAGCAAAAACCCGCCTGAAAAAAGACAGAAACAAGTTGTAACAAGATGTATCTTGTTTCTGTCTTTTTTCAGGCGGTTTTTTGGCTACGGAACCCTAAAAATGGTCAGCGATTCATGAACTGACAGCGGTAAAGTTACTTAACCTCCCTAATTCATCGTTATGCTCAGTCGCCAGTAAGTCGCGGATCTATCTGGTGATACTATGAAACCATAAACGCAGTGGTATTCTTGCTACAATTTCAGACAGTTTTCACATTACAGTGTGGTTCAATAGTAAATACCACATGTACCTATTCATTTTGAGATCTATTGAGCACACGGCGCGACGGTCTGCCCTTTGTGACAGATGTGGTGCAATTCGCCTCCTATTCAATAGACGTGAAAATGTGCCAATAAAACGTGAAACTCCTCTCGGAAAAACGTTTTTAGATTTAAGGTGAAAATTGTGCGACATGACAGATTTCATTGATTTTTTGGTTCTTTTCTTTTTTGAACGCGCTGTTTCTTTGAAATTGCTAGTACGGTTTGAAAGTAAGATAACCTGTTTATTCAGGAAGGTTTTAGGAACCTTGCGTAAGCTATGAAACATTGCGTTGCGACTCATGAAAACCGAGTAGGCTGTACGCAGACGTTCGATTTCCTGATTAGGTTTCCTAATCAGGAATTCAGATGATCAGGATCCTGAATGATCTGCTTACATACAAAATGTTCAACTATGCGCAAACGTTCTTATTTTTTCCGTCCAAAAAAAGACCTAACCTAACCTAAACCGTATGCGCTAGTCTCACGGAATTTCGAATCGGAATTCCTGATTAGGAATCTGAATTAGGAAACCGAACGTCTGTGGCCAGTCTAAATGTCAGTAAATCTGGCAATACTACAACGAACAACATTAAGGATAGATTTTTTTATTATCCGCTTAAATTGAATTGGAGGTTCACAATAAAATTTCCAATTTGATTTAAGCGGATAAAGTAAAATTAAAATTCTTATACCGTTATTTTATTTCACTTTTTTATTCACAAGAACTATATGCCATTAGATTTATTAAATTATAATATGTTAATGACAACAAAAATTGTATTATTATTGATAAAGAAAAGTTTAAAATAAACGGGACAATACTACGTATCAATTTCTTTAACCTCAATCGTAAAATGACGAAGATCTAACAAAAATAATAAACACTAAACTAAAAACTGTTTCTATTCCGCGCCCAATTAGTCTAAAAACCACAAGAGTGGATTTATTCAATGCATTAGCGTAGCTAGAGCCGAGGTAAAGAACCCAAAGTGCATCTCCACGTAGTTAGTCAGAGAGATTAGAGATAATAGTGCTCTGTTACTAATAAACTCTCGTTAGGTCTCGCTGGCTGCGGTTAAATTTAGCATTAGTCTCACTCTTCGAGACTTATCTACCCACTCGAGATAAAATTACTGAATTACTTAAGCTTTATATTGATTTTAAAATATAAGTTTTTGCGTGAATAATTTAAGGTAAAATACCTTATTTATTGCCCGACGTTTCGACCGTATTGCAACAACCGTGGTCGTAGACCACGGCCGTTGCAATACGATCAAAACTAATATTTTCATAACTAACAAAAATGGTTTGTTATGAAGAAAATCTTGTCTTAAGTATAAATTATGTAAAATTGCTCTTCATTGTAGAAAGGAGGATAAAAAGTAGTTGGCAGAGAGTCCTCAGAATACCATTTTAACGGTTTTCCTTTGAATTGTACTTAATAAATATTATAGGTTCAAACAACCGTATTCAATAAGATATATTGTTGTATCGAGTTACCATAGAAAAAAATACCTCTTCGCCTTTAATGAAAAATACCAAAATAAAAAAAAGTAAAAAAACCAAAGTCATTGTACGCCATATAAATGAAATTAAAGACACTTGTTCTTTTACTACTTTTATAAATAAATAATGACTTGACTTAGATGTATCTGGCTATGTCTACATTACTTTTAGATCTTGTGTTTACATTTCTCACAGAAGCGCACGTCTGAAAAAGCACCCTCTCCCTCATAAACTCAAATGAAAACCTCCATAAACTGACTTTACTACCACTTGTAACCCTTCTATTACTACTAAAATAACAAAATAAAACAACACTGACATACCTAACAATATTAACAAAAATAACGAATGCTAACCTCTTTATTATATTAAATTAACTGGAGTGTTTTCTCCACAAATACTGGGTCCTATTGTATCCGAATGGCGGGACCCTAGAGGCGGTCACTAAATGAAGAAAAACAAAAGCCGACCATTAGGGCTGGCCCTGCTATGGCAAACAATGCTGCGTAATTTTTACAGGGCTGTCACTTTTAGGCAAATCACTAGGTATAACTGCTTGATGTTCCAATGGGTAGGTAACTTTTCTGACATCTGGCAATTTTACTTTTTTTAACGTAGTTCCGTAGTTCCATATCGCTTAACGATCAAAAAGTGTAACATTTTGACATTTATCAAAAATTTATTAAATAGGTTGTTTGTATTTCTGTAAAGGGTTGTAATGTTTATATTACCTATGTTAAAATGGCTGTGTGTAATATATGTGTAAATAATCTTAATTTGAAATCGAGCATTTTTTAATGTTAAGTGTGTTCTTCCAATTTTTTTTTAATCATTAGTTAGTACAAACGCAAATAAAGGAATTACGTTCCAAGCGGATGTCCATGTTTATTATTATTATAAGACACCAATCTATTTTCTTTATTATTTTCTTTTCTTGAATACACAAAGAAACTCAATGTGAAATACGTCATTTAATTAAATGATATCAATCACATTCTTAAAATCTATGTATTACTACTGGTAGCAGCACTGGTAGTAACACGGGCATGAAAAGGATTAAGTTCTTATTTTCGTGTTTTTGTAAGCATTTTTTTATACTTATTTTTAGACCTGATGTTTTGTAATTTCTTCAGGATAGTGACAAAGAGCTCTTCATCCTGAAATACCTACCCAAGTGTCAACCCTGAGAGGAAATATTTTTCCCGCAGCGTGTACGGAATTCACATTAATCTCACGGTTCCGCCACTTCCGACCTGTGAAAAAAATCCTTGCTATAGACACAATGAGCCAAATTTTTTGGCTTTTGAAAATGTTACGCGTAAGCGAATAATGTGCCTATATTCGAGGGAAAACGTTCTCTGTTTGAGAGAAAAATTTGTTATTTATCGTACTTACTTTAGCGTCAAACAATAATATTTAATAAAATGGAATAAATTTTGCGTAAACTGATTGTCTCGACGCTTCAATTTGCTTTTCTAAAAAAAATACTACGCTTACTTTTTAAGTATCATTTCTTTCGCAACCCTAAACTGTAGGGTTACCGCAGCCTCAGTAATGACTTTTAATATTAATGACATTTCGCATATATGATACCACGTTAAAATTAATTAGGGTTTTCATCAGTACACCTGTGACGTAAAGTTAGCGTCAAATATGACGTTTTAATTAATCGTGGTCGCGTCAGTCGCGCGTAATGACCACGGGGGTGACATATGACGCGATGCTGATTTGTTAGCGAAGCGGAGGGGATAAGTCATGTGTGTTGGGTGTCAAAACAACAAAGTAGAGAGGTGCCAACGTTGAAAGGCACATCATGTGTGCTATAGTTACATAACTACATAAAGATGTAGTTTACATATGTGAGAGGTACCAACTTTGAAACGCGTACAATGTAGGGTATACATACCTACATAGATGTGCATAAACATAGGTTGGTTAAGTTCTGTGTACGAAGTCAAGTAGAGTAATGCGATCAAAGTTAGATAAAGCAATCAGTTTTAGGATTAATCTTAAATTATAATTAATATTGAATACATATCTTATGTCTCTGTCTGCCTTTTGTCAGATGAATGAAACAAAACATTTGAGCTTACCACGTAGTTAATATGTTATGTATGTGTTCCACGTCTAGTAAGTTAACTATTCAGTGCAATAATTGAGTAATCTCAAGAGAAGCTCTCTCAAGCAGACTACAAAGACGCTTCGTTAGTGCCAACTGATTAGGCATTTAGACGTCAATGGTAAATTTATAACGACTATCATCTAAGTACAATGTATTTACCAACCAACTCGTAAGCGGTTGCAACGATTCTCAACAAATTTCGTATATAGATTGAGTCCTTCCTTTCTAGTTTCTCTACATTTGAAAAAGCGAAGAACTATCGCCATGACCCCGATAGATTATAAATTAATACTTAAAGTTAATTAATTTAGAATTATGCATAACAAGACTTGAGTAAATACCAATAACTTGGGATTATAATTCTTCCCGTATAGATACACATTAATTTATTCCGAGAGCAAAAAAAATAATGTTATCATTTTTTTTTTTTCTTTATTTATATCTTCTCCCCAAACGTTGATGCCAACACTTCTAATAGCCACACAAGCCGGTGTCCGATCGTTTTGACGTGTCGTCATCTGCCGACAACAAATTGAGTGTCACCTCATATCAAACGAACAACGGACGAGCGGTTATTACAAACCCGACGTTTTTAACAGCTACCCGACGAGACGGGTTAAATTGCGGAACTGGATGAGATGCGTTCAATGAACGATTTAGTAGAATAATGAAACCTTTTTTACCTGATTGCGTGACGCAAAGGAGGGTAATGTGTTTATCGGCCTATGTATGTATGTATTCCTTTGTGGCGCTATATAGACTAAACGCATCGGCCGATTTTGCTGATTCATAATTAATCGATTCATATTAATCTTGCAAGTGTCACTAAAGACAGCCATCAAAATTCAAAATAGCAACATCCAGACGCCATATTGTGACAGAGAAAAAAGACAAACAATGTCATGTGGGGAATCATTGTATTGGTATTTCAAAATCATGATAAGGTTTCTTGAATCATTGTCCCCTAAGAATTACCGTTTACGATATATAACGCTTTAAAGTTTGTAAGTAACCATTTTAATTTTAATTTTATAAATTATTTTTATCTTACAACTACTAAAAACTATAAAAGAAAAAACAGTTAAAATCAAAAGTCCGTCTGCTTAGAAAAGTCACACAACGCCATCTGATGGCTAACTAAGCAGAGCTTGTACCTACTATGGAAATCAGACAACTGATAAACATGCATAAACATTTTTAAATACATTACATTATAGATAAATAGCCCCCAGACACAGAATAAACCATCGTGCTCATCACAGTTATATTCTGGGTGGGGATCGAACCCACGACCTCCACATGGACCATGAAAACAAGATAACCTTAAATCATGCAGTAATAAAATGCCTCCGACTGCATGATTAAATTATATTATCTTGTTTCCACCTTTTTTGGCGGGTTTTTTTATTTATTATTTTTTTTACTTGATAATGTGTAAACTTGTAATTATTATATATACCTATTTAAATGACAAATGTTTCTCCAAAATTTAATTTCACTAAAACGGGTCGCTGCTTTTAACAGAGTTGGCAATTGCGCAATTAATGTCTATGTAATACCTATAAAAATATTGCTTTATACTTACAGCCTACAAGTACCATTAAGAAATTTCCTTATTAGCTCTCAAAGACAGTCATGTAAAGTTATGCAAATGAAAAACAAAGGAAAGAGAAACAAAATTTAAATGAAATGTTCCTAGTATTTTGTTATATTACTCAGTTAGTTGCAACTGAACCATAAAGTCTGGAACATCAAACATAACTTTGGTTTGCAAGCCACCACAAGAACATGCTCCTTAATTACTCCACTAACTCCAATTGACCAAAACACAAAGTAATTCTAAAGAATGTCCAACGCACGCTGCGTGGTACCACGTGCACAGCTTTTTAATTAATACCTACGCGTTGGGGCCCGTGCTCGAGAATAAATCTTAGTTAATGTCCCTTTAGTCTGGTCACTACAGGCCCCATGTGTTTGTTAGCTGCGGCTAGATGAGGCGAAATCGATTTTCTACGGCTAGATAGCTAATAGGGCATTTATTTCACATGCTGTCCATTTCGAATTTGTTGCCATTGCCTTGTATCATTGCGTTATCTGATTGATTCGGGTTTAGATAATTGTACGTAGCAATCATTCATTTGTAATCTTAGCGAAGAAGCTGAGAAAGGGAATAAAATGAAACTAATTTGGTACTATGTTTTTATTATTTTCCTAAAAAGAAATGTCCACGATTTTTCACCCTCCTGAGATGTTTTTACACTCAAAGCTAGTTAAGCTTTGTATATATAACACTAGCTTTCGCCCGCGGCTCCGCCCGGTGGATGTCGATTTTCGCGATAAAAACTACGCTATTTCCTTCCCCGGGACTTAAACTATCTCCATACCAAATTTTATCTAAATCGGTTTAGCTATTTGAGCGTGAAAGCGTAACAGAGAGAGTTACTTTCACATTTATAATATTAGTTTGGAGTATGGTTGTGGGCATTTGTCACGATTTTTAACCTTCTACCCGGTTTTGCAAAAATGTATCTTGCAAAACAGGTAACTTTTAAGTCAATTCTGTCTTGAACTTGAGCATGCCATTCATCTTTGCTTTTTTATTGTTTCAGAAATGCGACATTCCTCGAGCCGCACCTTCAGGGAGTAAGAAGGCGTGACAGCCGGAGTTCAGACTCAGATCACGATGAACGCTCCACAGAAGATGACGAGCGCTGTCTGCTCCGAAGCTCACCGCGCACGAGACTCCCACCTCCTCCTCCACCACCGCCGGATGACGATCCACCTCCTCTAAAGCCGAGAGAGTTCTTCGAAAGACTTCAGTCTCAAGCTATGAGGGAAGCCCAAGAAAAAAAGCATAGACCAAGAGACCTACCTATCAAAGACTCACTTTTCAGACCCGTCGATGCTGACGGCAGTCTAGGAGACAGCCTTAGTCAGGTAAAACTTTTTATTTCTACCTGGAACTTTTGCAAAAAGAATTCTAAAGGTTTATTCTGTTGCTTAATGAACCGTGCCTCGCTCCTATTTAGTTTTTAGTTCCGCAGACTTTTTTCAAACTTTACTTCGAGTTTTACATAGTTAGTCGCTATTTGCATATCGGTTTGCATTACGTAAAGGAATTGAGCGAGAGAAATTTCTTCAGTAAAATATTTTATTGGTATGAAATTATATTTAGTCGTTGGTGCAGGCTGTACGTCGTTTGCGAGCCTTACGAATGTGTCGCTTCCTCCTATTTTGCTGCCATTACCATATGAATGCGACTAGAGTAATGTTAGATGAAAGCAATATTTTTCAATAGTCGATACAGAATTAAATTTGCGGTTCTATAGCAGGGAATCTGTTAAAAGGGGAGCTTTTAACAACTTTGCCTTTGATGTAGAGTTTATATGGGAATTATTGATGGTAGGCAAAATCAATTTGGTTGTTTTTGTTAAGCGATAGGTACCACACTACACTCATACATTCTTAAATTTTTGAAATAATGTTTTGACGTAAACGTTAAGCACAGCTTACAATTTACATGACAGTATAATTGACAGGAAACACTTACAAATGCTCATACATAAAAACATTCCAAACCTATCATAATTATGCACCGGCGAAGCTTTTACCAGAACCATTAATGCACGAAAACGCATTACTCTCAACACTTCGAACATACTTCCTCAAATGACAATTAGCCGTTGTTTCCTCACAATGTTTACTAACCCTGCGACTGCCGCAGCACTCAGTCGCACTACTCGCACTACACCTCTCGCCAGTGACAGAAGCACACTCGAGGTGTAAAACTTCTCAGTCAATTGCGGCCGTTCCTTTGTGCATACTTGAAGCCCCAGAACACTTGTGATTGTCGCGTAAAATGTAGGCAGCCGTATGATTTTTCTTTTTATTGGAATGTGTGTTATGCCGGCGTGTTTCTTTTAGAAATGTTTTACGCGTTATTTTTATATATATACGTTTTCAATAGACATATGAACAAAATCGAGACATTGCCATTGTTTGAGTAGCGAATAAAACTAATCTGTACCATTATAATTAGCCGCAATTAACCAATAAAACCGTCTAGATCATATATTTGTTAGTTCATTAGTTCTCAACGTAATAGCTAAGCCAAAACATTTTGCAACCACACAAGTGCTACGCCAAAAAGTAAAGGGTTCGACTAAAAGCATAATGTTCATTACACTACACTTACTGGTCCATCGGGTTGACGATTAACCCTCAAATTATAGGGAGGGTCTGAAGTAACTGCCTCTGCGGCACATAAATGACATGTGCGACTAAGAAATTTTGGACGGGCCTCGCTCCGTGCTACTGATGGCCTGTAATGGTGTTTTTAATTATTTTGTGGGTAATTACTGGGCACGTTTAGGTTTTGAGGGTTAAATACACTTTGGGGATTATTTATGAGCTAACATTAAAGTTAGCTCTACAGCATCACCTAACATAATTTTACGGCTATCGTATTTTTTTTAAATAGAATGACTATTTAATATGCCAACGGCTGCTGGACAAACCCTTAAAATCTTTATATCATGTAGAATACTCCCGTGTTCACTTTCTACCCAAAATAATGGTGAAGTATAAATAACTCTTCAAAGGCAATACGTTAATTTCAATTCCATGCATATAAAATATTTAAAAAAAAAAATATGCTGGTCGCTATTCAAATATCATTTTTTATGACTATATATTTCTACCGGTGACTTTCTGAAATGCTCGTTTGCCGTGGAAATGAATAGATAACGTAGTAAAACACCACTCGCCGCCCATTTATCAGCATTTTAACGACAGGCGACAAAGTGGAGAGTTGGTGATATTAAAGGGTATTATAAAATATGCATACTCATTAATTCAAGTTGCTCGACAATTATTAATTTTACGTACGCGAAAGTAATATGAGTAAGTAGGGTAAGTCAGTAAACCAAAAAAGGGTTAGAAATATTTAGACGTTTAGAGATAAATAAATGTTTGTTTTTCGAAAAATGATTTGTAGATTTATTATTATTCTCAGGACTAATTTGTATCCTCATGTATAATATTTATTAGTACGTTATTATTTAAGGGACCAGGGGGCCAAGACAAAGTCAGATTCGAATAGCGATGTAATGTAAAAGAAAAGAAAAATGTAGTATACAATTTGTCGTTTTCGGTGGAGACCATAGACATTTTTTTTTGCGAACGTTTAGATCGGCCTTAGCGAATTTGCCACAAGACGTATGTATATTGTCTCAGGCCCCAAAAGTTCCTTCATCCAAGAACATCTATAGGACTTTGATTTAGCACTATGATAACTTCCACCATATTTGGGCAGGTTTTTACAACGCCAATCAACCTAAAAGCCATATTTTGTTGTTACTCCTTAGTTTTTACTCACCTATTTTGGGTGTTTAAAAGTTAAACGGGGCGCGCAAAAGTTTTTACTCGCCAATTCATATCATGTTAGACGGCAATCATTTAAAAAGCTTTTGAACTCTATGGCTGGAAGCGAAGCGTTACACACGGCACACGGCTACAGTTTTAATAAACTTAAAGTTCGTCTTGCAAGGTAAAATGCGTCTTCATTTTCAAGGGGACTTTGCTTGGAAGTTAGGCGTTTTACACGCGATAATTACTACCATTGTCAACACGGAACGATTATCGGGTGGTCCGGAACTCTGTCTGCGCCCTTACGACCCTCGTCCGGGGCAGACTTTAATCGTTGCAGATGAAAAAAAATATAAAGCCATCCCTAGTTTAATTTGCATGCGGTGCAGCGAAGCCATCGATTTAGTACAACAATAGGGCGGATAGATGCGCCGCTCGTTTCTCTTTTATTGCATTGTTCGGTACTGATGCTGAATTTTTCGGTAATTATTTTAGTGTTATCGAATTCTTTGCTACTTGTTTCGGTGGGTATTGGGTTTATTTTATTACTCGTAATGTATTGATCTGATTGCTGGTTGCGAGGGATTAGAAAAATGTGATCTGCGGATACTTTCATATGACAGATGCATTTCTAATGCGTTATATAGGTACTATTGTGATGCGATACATCAAATAGATTTTAACAGCATCTTTTTTTTTTTCTTAAAACACTATAACTAACAATGTTTGTTATAGTGTTTTAAGAAAAAAAAATCAAACATTTTTAAAGATTGCTAGTAATGTGGTACCTGTCCCGTTATTCCCTCTAGCTAAGCTCAAAGGCTTGTGTTAGGAGTGGCTTCACGTCGGTAGGATATTGGGTAAGATGACTCAAGATTGCGAGA
Organism: Herminia tarsipennalis; assembly: GCA_945859575.2. NCBI lineage: Eukaryota > Metazoa > Arthropoda > Insecta > Lepidoptera > Erebidae > Herminia > Herminia tarsipennalis. The sequence continues at coordinate 10,008,351 of OX243844.2, read as the reverse complement.
CAGATGCCTTATCTATTAGGCTACCGCTAATATTTAAATATTGTTCCCTATATAAATACGATTCTTTTCTGCATGATTCTTATTTACAGGTCATCATTTAACCAATAAGAATGTTCCATTCAGTTTCTATCTTCCAGGTATTATTAGATTCTAATTGGCAATTAAACATGTCGTACACAATCGAGGTGTCAATAAAAAAGGACGAGATAAGTCAGCCGTCAAGTCTATGGCGTTAAAGCCCAAGTCACCCCCGATCGTCTGTTAGGCCCCGGCCTGTTTCCGAGACGCTTATTATGGTAATGGTACCTGTGGACTTTTACTACGTTGTACATATTTAAGTCAATGTCTCTATTGCTTTTTTGTGTAAAAGACGAAAATATACAGAGTTTCTGTAGTAGTTGATGATATTTCTTTCAACATTTCCACACGTTCAAACGGACTTAGCACGAATATTTCAAACCTTGTAGTTACGAATAAAAAATGCCACCGCCTAATTTAAAAAAACACATAAACAAACAAAAAATGGTTTTTGTTATGTGACTTATGAAGGCACTTAACAAACACAACGGCAAAGTCTTCCTGTAGGTGTTAAAATTAATTTTAATAAATTAAATTAAATTAGATAAAAACCATTACAACCTACCTAAATTAAATAAAGAAGTAATAATTATCACAAGAGCTATCCAAAACAAAATTAAAATATTAATTCCGCGAACATTCAATTACTTTTATTAAGTGCTTTCACACGAACTCTTAATTAATTACACGAATTTATGGAGAGATTTTAATGAGGAAAAAAGCAAATTAAATAAGCTTCGCGGAAAAATGGTTATTACAGATATCTGATGCTACACACAAGCGTAGCTCGTTGGCTCGTGGCTTATTGATTTTAACCCCGGGTGAGTCATCTCCCGTTGCAATGCTCCCCTTCCTCTAGTATGTCCCTACACTGGACCACAAATACTGTTTGCTCTCTTTGATTGAACTTGAAGAAAACTAAAGGGCGACCAAGTTTGTTTGTAAAGTAATAACTGTTTTATTCTGACCCCGCTTTTCTTTTTACTCGTGCAACCGCGTTGGTGCAATCTTTTTCTGTCTGCATTCAATTGGTGCTCGTTATTAGTTTATGGTAGCAATACGACGTCTTTCTGTAGCTGTAATGAATTACATTTTCAACTTAATCATTTTTGATAAAAATACTAAATGTGAAATACATTATTAATATATAAATTAGATATGTATTTGTTCTGGACTAAGTTTTAATATTTTTTGTTGTAGCAAAGTAGATTTCTCTGAACTGGTAGATACTAAATTCTTCAAAAACCGTTCTAACTTTAGGAATTGTCTATAACATTTTGTTCATGATTTTAAAATAAAATTAACACTGCATACTTTACATACACGCCCATTTCCCAAAACAATAATTCAAAATATGCCATTAAAGTACTTACAAACACCCCATTTAATTGTCACATCGTTTATCGATAACTGGCTGGTCGAATAAATCGATTAAACACACTGTCCACACGATTATCCACAACACCACATCGTTACGTATTCTGGATAACTTTCTACCTAATTAAAAGTTTTCTTGAAGAGTTCGGGAGTACTTTGGTCACAGGTGTGCGCCGTTTGATCTTAAAACGTTTCGTACATTTACAACCCCAGAACACGTGTTCCTACTTGGCACTTACGAAACTCGTCTAAAAGTGAACTGTTATGCGGCACTAACACCGCTCGCTATATTTTCATGAGACGCAGATGCCTTTAAGAGATTGGTAAGTTTTGCCAAGTGTTTAGGTGGAAAGTGGTGTCACCGGTTGATGGTTTTAAGGTTAGGTCGTAATCTTTACTAACATTATAGGTGCGAAAGTTTAGTCGTTTATAAACACAGTACTAAAACTTTTTTGCTGAAAGCCCTAGTTACTTAAGTTGTATATACTAATAATAATAATATCTTGGGACAAGTCACACAACGCTATCTGATCCAAAACTAAGCAGAGCTATGAAAACCAGACAACCGATAAACATACTTATATATTTCTAAATACATACGTATTATAGGTAAATGACACCCAGACACAGAATGTACCATCGTCCTCATCATACAAAGTTTTATCCTGGGTTGGGATCGAACCCACGACCTCTTGCGTAGCAGTCGGATTCACTCCCACCGCGCCACAGAGGCAGTTTAAATATTATATCTACATATAAATGTGGTGCCGGCTTAAGAATAGTACCACCCCATCTCTACCCGAGGGTGTCGTCAAGGCGACTAAGGGATTTCACCCCGGAGGACGGGCAGCAGCGTCCTCTGCGTATTTAAAGCCTTACTGCGATCGCCAACCCGCTTGCCAAGCGTGGCGATTATGGCAATTACCCCCAGGATCTACATACTAGTAGGTTCTACTGGGGAGACCCGTGCCCAGCAGTGGGCCATCTTATGGATTGATATGTATGTATGTATGTATATAAATCATATATATGTAGATATATTATTTAAATACAACTTTTGCTGTACCTACTTGTAGGGGACATAACGTACACCCATTGACTTAGGATTAAGTATATCCTAAGTATATGTGTACCCATACTTAATCTAGAAAATAATTTGTTAAAGACACAAAGTGGTCATGCTATCAAACCAATGAAGTTTGGGTTCGAAGTTTGGGTCAAATATAACTATTAAAATAGTAATAGCACTTATGTTTATATTTCCTACGATATTTCAAGCTTAGGGTATCACTCTCATCTACAATAATAAAATAACAACGACGTTTTAAAAGCCGTACCTTACCTATTACAAAAATACCTTAACCACATGACTGCCGCTGTGGCGCGGTGGGAGTGTATCCGACTGCTACACAAGAGTGTCGTGGGTTCGATCCCTACCCAGTATAAATCTTTGTGTGATGAGTACGATGATATATTCTGTGTCTGGGTGTATTTATCTATAATATGTATGTATTTAGAAATACATAAGTATGTTTATCAGTTTGGTTTCCATAGTACAAGCTCTGCTTAGTTTGGGATCAGATAACGTTGTGTGAGTTGTCCAAAGATATTATTACATTCACACCATAGGTAAATCTTACGTAGCACCAACCGCATCTCACACCAAAAACATCTCATCTAATTGCAAACCAACTTCGGACATAAATCGCAGCCGCATTCGGTGTGATATTTGTTACCGTGGCATGTATTGTGCGGCAAAATTTAACACCTTACGGCGGGTGTAGCAAAAGCATTGTCGCAAATGATTCATTGTCGCTATTATTGCCGCCGATCGTGGAATTAATTTCCCGTGTAGATTGTCACGTTTTTGGGCTTGTAATATCGCCATTTAAATGCCCCGGATGGCTGCGAAATTAATTTTGTGATGTTATTTGCTTTACCTATTTGGTTATTAAGGTGTAAAGGTGGAATACCAGCTTGTGAAAATTAATAGATATTTTAGAACAGGCCTTTCTAAAATGCCATCTAAAGAATGAAGAATGACACCCTCTACTTTAATAACGCTTAGGTAGGTACTATAATAAAATTTTACAACTGCGTTACGCGTAGTTGTAATTTTTTGCAACTGCGTTATTAGATATTAGCCTTTGTCTAGAGTTTCAGTTTATTGGTTGGTTTTAATCTATGTATATCAAAATTAATGTTTGTCTGTCTGTATATCCCCTATACGTTTCGAAACCATTGATCAGATTGTGATGAAACTTTGGCAGGGTATTCTTAGGACGCCCGCGAATGTTTCTGGCCAAAAAAAAGGCACAGCGAAGCGTGTCCAGGGTCACTAGTGGTCTATAAAGGTCTATAATCAATGAAGGTAAAAAATATATAAATGTATCTGTAATGGTCTATTATTATGTTTCTTGTAAGTTGCTCTGGTTCAGAATGTTTCTACATTTTTCACTTACAATATTCAGTTTAAATTATTAGATAGGCAATATAGACAGACAGGCAAGGCAATATGTATATAAAATAAAATAGACAAGCAAATATTTCTTAATATGACTATAAATATAACAAAAGAAAGTATCTAAATAAACTTCAGATTCGCAATGTGTTTCATTAATCTCATTACGTATTCTCTCTGAGAGGAAAGCAAATTTTCCCTGAAATAGTACATTTAATATTATGAAAGTGAATATAATTATCTTGCTAACTATTAAATGCGGTTTTGTGCTTAATTATAACTTCCATTTTCAAGTTAAAAGAGACAACATTTGAAGATTCAGATTCAAAGTTTTGTGGTGGTAAGTTTATTTTTGGAAAATTTGAAATAATTACCATTTATACAAAGATAAGTATCAACATATACCTAATTGAAGACGCTTGTGCATTCACTAGCCAATTAACATTAAAAAAATTATAATACCTAATTTAATTTACTCAGTGAGATTATCAAATTTGCTATTTATTATTCTTTTAATTTTGACAATAAATTTAATAGCAACCTAATAATTAGTTAAGGAATAGTTACTTGGTAAGAAACAAAGTCGTACATTTCACATATAAACTTAAAACTCGGTATACTATACCATAAATGTACAAATCTAAAAAAAAACCTGCATAGCTCAAAAACTTACAAAATTTGAATAAATAATTAGTATACGTCCTATGAAATACACGCAACGCACTTAACTGCTTTTTTTATTAATCCATAATAAATGAAATAGATGTGAGAAAAACACCTTAGGTAGGTAATCAATTATATGCATATGAATTCCTGCTCGTACCTACGTTTAGACCTATCTAAGAAAGTTTGACTTCCTTTGAATAATTATTCTGGTTTATTCTCCTTCATCCCTTATTCAGAAGTGAATTCTATATTTATTTATGTTTCTTTGGTTCACTCCTCACATCCTCCTCACGTTAAGAAGTGTGGAGAAAACAAATGTCGGCGTCACGTCGCTTTACTTTCTAGCAATTACTTGTAGTCATAATGACATGTTTTTTCCTTACAAATTGCCCATTTAGAGCGTAAACTATTTTAAATGACAACATTTTTACTCAACTAATCACTGGCTTTAATTATTTTATTTTAGACTAATTAGGTAGGATATAGTGAGTTTCGTTCCGCTCCAGCAGTGTAACCAATAAGACCAGCGGGCCAATTCACCTATTTAAAGCAGTGTAGTTCAGTTGCAGTTAAGTTTTGATTAAAACGGCCATTTTTGTATTCTTGTAACTTTGGGATCGATCTTATAAACGCTTGCGCACCGTACTAGAATGTCGTTATTGCGCTCCCGACACGCATACTTGACGCAAACGTATTTGAGATCGATCTCAAAGTTACAAGAATACAAAATGGCCGTTTTAATTGAAACTGAACTGCAACTGAACTGCAACTGAACTGCAACTGCACTGCTTTATTTACGTAAATTGACCCATGGGTGTTAAAAATTATGTAAGTGTTGTGTTTCTGCAAGTGAGTAAGAGCTCCTTGAGTATTAACTGTATCAAAGTATTGAACGGATGAAGGTTGATCTTGGTGATTGTTTTATCAGTATTTCTATAGAACATCAGGTGGTGATGTGAAAGCTGGTATGAGAAAAAGCTTACATACCAGCTTCTGATATCACTAGTGTCCAAAAATTTAAGATATCGATTGCAAAGTAACGATTTTTATCATCGTGGGGAGACATTTCAGTCTTAAAAGCTTGGAACTTGCAGTGAAGTTACTTACTTTAACGCTGATATTAGCCATTATCAATTTGACATCTTTCTCTTTAAAATTAATAATAAAAATTCTCATAAATAGGCCTCGCAATCTTGAGGTCGCGGGTTCGAATCCTACCCATTATACTACCGACTTGAACCCACTCCTAACACAAGCCACTGAGCTTTACTGGAAGAATCAACAGGATTACTAGATAAGTGGGACCACAAACCCACATTGCTAGATATCTTTATAAAAAAAATTATCAAACCCAAAACGAAATAATTACCTACCAACTATATTGATAAATATTACCAAAATGAGCCACAAAATAAACTGACGACTACCAATACGATTGTAAATGCGGATTATTTTGACATGAAACTACCCGACAGAGCATATAAACTCATTGTAGGGGATTTCGTCTCTATTAACGAACAAACACCCCATTCAGATAATGAATGAAAATTTTATGCAATAACGTAAACCTGTACTGATGTTTATTTAATATTGTGTGTATTCATTTCATGAACACGTTATCTATGTGCTACATTATTTATGTTTCAGATGGATAAATTTCACAGCTAACGTTGCATTTATATATGTTAGGGGCTAATAAGACCTCTCTCTTTATTAAATACTCTCTTAATAACAAGTCTCAAATCAATCTTTAATGAAAACTCTACTTAAGTCAGTCGCGCATTTATCGGATTTTTTTACATAATTATGTATGTTTGACTGGCCTGTTGGTCTAGTGGTGCTAAGCCGACTGTCATGGGTTTGATACTACAGCCTGGGTGTAATTTATCTATAATATGTATGTATTTTGAAAAATAATAATAATATCTTGGGACAACTCAACAACGTCATCTGATCCCAAACTAAGCAGAGCTTGTACTATGGTAACCAGACAACTGATAAACTATCCAGACAATCCCAAGATATTATTATTATTCTCTTTATTCATAGTTTACCTTATAAATTACATTTTTACATACCTCTAAATAAAAAATAGTGTCCCACCGACATCGGGTACAGGGAACAAGCTACCGGTGGTTACGGTCCCAGAGAAAGAAACCTACTCACAATGCGAACCGTATTATTATTATTATTATATTTTTTCGTGGCTCGATTACCTTCGTTCCTATTCAACATTCGGGAGAGAGCGCTGATTTCATATCTTATTACTCTCGATGTTAAAGTAGCTGGAGCGTGAATACATACAATATCGTTCCCGGAAATATTTTTAATTTGTTCTGAAAGAGGGACCATAGCCTCCGGCTACTTGAAATTCATAAAACATCAGAGGGAAAATTGCGATCTACCAAGCGGACTTTTCACAAAGATATCATGACGAAATCTTATTTGAAAGCTACAGGCGAGCCGGACAGAAAGGGTACTACAAGTTTAACATATAAACAACGAGACATACGAAACTAAAACGAGAATGGATGAGCATCTATGAAATTGCTTGCCCTCTTTGTGGCAAGCGAACGAAACCTTTTGCAGAAAATCGAGTAGTAATATTTCCAAGTTGCTGAACAAAGAGCCTTCTTTCCGTTTGAAGTGACGTCCTGGGTATTTGCCCCTAAATATTGGACTCACTTTTTACCAAAGTGACATTTATATGAAGCGTCTCATATTGTTTTGGTTTAGCCTTGGTTTCCCCGACGATTGCGGGTATCATAATATTTTTCGTGAAACCTTTGTGTCTCGTAAATATCTTCTTATTAAAATTTTTGTTTCGAAATAAATTCAGCCGGCTTTATATAACATTATCGTTTTTAGGGTTCCGTAGCCAAAATAACGAAATAGGACCCTTTTAGTTTCTGTCTGTCTGACCGTCCCCAAATTAGTTCCGAAACCCTTAGTACTAGAAAGCTGTAATATAACTTAGAACTGCTGAATAGAACTTGAAATATACATAATTTTCGGGTACCTTTCGGGTACACGTAAAGTAGGGGAGGGGGGGTGATTTTTTTCTAAGCCACTCCATCTTGTAGAATGTAATTATTTAAGAGTTGTGAATTTCATTTTTCGAATTAGGGATCCTTTAGGGAAATATTCAGCCTTGAAGTGAAAATTTTTGTTAGAGTCAAGGCTACGGAAGTCTCGGGTTCGATTCCTGAGTCTGGATTCAAATTTTTCTATCTTTCAAAAATGCAATTATTGTATTTGTAAAGTCTTTGGCAAGAAATGCCTATAAAAATTACTTCAATATTCGGCCTGCGTCATCATAATTTGTTAAAATGCTCTCTGTAACGAAGCAATAACAAAAGCCGTGATAGTTCTTTAACTACCGACTAGATGTCGCTACGGGGGCCTAACCCGTAAGCATTAAGAGATAGAAGAATTTGATATCTAGTAACATAGTCCAGATAGGTGGTTCGCTTCTGGCCCCGGTTTGGCTACGGAAGTCTCGGGTTCGATTCCTGAGTCTGGATTCAAATTTTTCTATCTTTCAAAAATGCAATTATTGTATTTGTAGAGTCAAGTGGTTTTGGAGATATGAAAAAAATCAAGGCGGTATATAATATAATGAAATTAAAAGGAAAACTTTCACAGCTTTACTAGTTTACGAGTAACAGCCGACCAAGTGAGAAGTAACAACATTTTTTGTACAAATCTCTTAAAAAACCATACTAATATTATAAATGTTGAAGTAACTCCGTATGTCTGTCTGTCTGTTAAGCTTTCACGCTCAAACAGCTAAATCGATTTAGATGAAATTTGGTATGAAGATAGTTTGAGTCCCGGGAAAGGACATAGGATAGTTTTTATCGCGATAACCGACATCCACGCCGGCGGAGCCGTGGGCGAAAGCTAGTTACTTATATAACGTTGTTATCAGTATGGAACTAAAACAACAGAAAACCCACTTGTTATACCGCATTATTGTGCTGGGCAGCTATGGAACCTTATATTATGCTTAGTCCGACATGCACTTGCACGGTTCTAATTTAGGTACTTCCTTTCGTCATATTAGTTGAGCTACAGTAGAGTTTTATAAGCATCTCAAAAATTTAAAATAATTTACGTTGTCATCTTCATAACTCATTATCATATAATTCTCACCAAATTTAATAGTCTGCATATAGCTATGAAGCCATAAAAGCCGGCGTCGCTGAATCTGCTTTGAGCCTCTAAGCTCCCCTCACACAGTACACAGACTCATAAAGGGACTCACTAATATTTGCCTATTATGATTATTTTCACGTACCGCACAAACCTCAATTAGCAAAGCGTTTTCTCCTACTGTTTTAGTACTGATTAATGAAATGAATGGAAATGAATATACGTGTGGGGAAACGTATTTGCAATTTAAGCTGGAATTAAATTTTCAGCGTACATTTTAAAATGATAAGCACGTGTACAATAAAATTAGCTTTACGGGAATTTCATCTAAATTTTCCACTGTTTATTAAGTTGTTACTCAAAGCCCAATGACTGCTGTACAAACATAAAGTACTTCAACTTAGTAGATGAATGAAGGTAAAATGCGGTTGACGAAATCGTTTATTTTTTGCAAACGACATCCATATTCGTAATGAACAACTGCTCACTGCACGCGCCTTATTTACTATTGCTTTTCAAACTTTAGAGTAAACTTTGTTGTTTTATCGTATTCAGTTTAGAATCTAAAGTTGCTCTCAACAATAACATTCAAAGGATTTGGAACCGAATTAAACTCTTGTCGCTTGTACAGCTGGTTGTTCAGATAAGAACTTGTTTATCTATTGTGAGTCATGTTTGTCGCTTGACAGAAGTTTTAGGAATTAAATTATTTATTGCAGAGTCGAGAAAGTCTATCATCAGACGGCGAAGGCGCTCGAGGCGACTGCTCTTCTGTAGACTCTTCAGGATCAGTATCTGAAGAACAGCCGCCATGCGACATTGGACTTCTGGAAAGGCTTATCAGGACGCACCCCGTGTGGTTCTTACCTGGGATCCAAAGAGCCGGCGCGTTCCATCTGCTTCAGGGCAAAGAAGAAGGGGTAAAGAATTCTATGATCTTTGTCATAGGCTATTTTTGAGCTAGAGTTTATGTTGTCAGAAATATTAAGATTCTTGCAAAAGTATAGCTTATGTTTATTCTTTGGCTTTTGAATACCGTAAAGGTGAACAACCGTTCAGTTCGCCTAATTATTAACAGTAACCGTAACGATATAACTAGAACAAATCTAAAGTTAGTCATTAACCCGAAGTATATAAATGTTAGCTCGTAGAATAATTAGATACGGATTTATTTCAAAGAAACTTTTACTTAACGGCACTGAATAAAGAAACAGATAGAGCTAAGACGTCTTAAGTCTTTAAAGAGATATTATTTTCTTGAAGAGTAATGGTTCTTGTTAGAGTTTTACTTTCTAAAAATTATTACTTTAGGGCTTTAAGTCGGTAAATATGCCTTAAGCCTAATTCTTTCTTAAGAAATATTGCCTCGGAATTTTAAATTGGAATTTTCCTCGGGGCGCGATTGACCCGAACTTTTAAGATTTTTGCTATGGGCCAACGTGCTTGATGGAAACAATAAATTAAATTAGTTTTAAAGTTTTTAAGGTTTCACCTTCATCTAAGTATGTTTATTTATTACACCACGAGAAATCAGACTACAGTCAAGACTAAGGATTACCTACGTTCGATGAAAATAAAAAAAAAGTTGGACTTTTGTATTTATGAGCAAAAGTATATTTAGTGACACATTATCCTTTTTTTCCAGAACTTCGTAGTCCGGCAATCGAGCCAGCCCGACACTATGGCGATAAGCGTACGCTTGCCAGCCGACAAGGGCCCTTACATCGAACATTACCTCATACAGGCGTCTGGTGGACGCATCGGACTCGAGACCTCTCTCAATCGTTTCGACAATATACCTGAATTAATTGCGCATTATTCACAATGCTGGTGAGTTATATTTAAATTTACCTACTTACCTAGGAAAGATTTTGAGAATTAGGAACGGCGATAGTCTCTTAAGCCCTTTCGGTCGCGACTGTAATCAGACACTAGCAAAATATGCAAGAGATATTATAATGGGAGGTCCGTAGCTACTACGTGGGCCGGTACTGACAGGGAACCGGTCTAATTCCTTGTCATCAGATATGTTGAAGCGTAAGCAATCATATAATGGTAAAATATAGTTTACAAGTCTGTGAGCAAACATAATGGAAATCTCTATTCCTCCACTCCCTCATGGCTGGTCACCCGTCTATGGATGAACAGTGATAACATTGCTTAACCTCCAAGATCTCTTGTTCTGCTTGATTACGGCCGGCCCCTGATCATGAAAAAACAAATATAACACAGCCAAAGCTGTGGGAAAAGCTAGTTAAAAATAATTCCTTGCACTAATAAATTGAACCTATTTTCAGTGACGAGCTACCAGTGCAACTACAATTACCTCGTCCACTTCGTGAAGCGAAAAGTCGACACCAACTAAGTTCACTAGCCATGTTGGGCCAAGAGTTCTGGGGTTATCCGATGGCCAACCCCAAGAACAATCCAAACAATCTTCTCTCTCCATGTCAGTTGGCTAATGGCGTCGTACCAATGGCTGTTACGCCTTCAGACACAGGATCTAGTCTTAGCAGTTTTAATGCCAGTAAGTGTTTCAATCAATTGCAGTTTACTTCTAACACAATTATTCTTGCTAACTAACATAAAAATTTAAAATGTAATTTATAATATTCTTTAATTTCTAGGCACCCGAACTAATTCTCGTGAACATATTCTCAGTCCAGAGAAAGATCAAAATGTAGTGCTAAAGATGTCTCCAATAGACACATCAGGTTCCCCACCGAGTCAACACCAGAGCCTCAGCACTTTCAAAGGAAAAACTGGCCCGTCACCACCAGCTAAACCCAACAGTGCATTCGTTAGAGCACCAAGACCTACCCCACCAAATACTTTGAACCTTATGTCTAGCACAGTAAGTACATTTTTGATCAGCTCCAGCTTTAAGGTGTTGCATTCTTAATATTGTATTAATAGAGGCTTCACCTGTTTTCAGGCGCATATAACACAACCTCACTCATTTCCAACCACCAACACACAGCATTCTCCTACGCATTTGAACAACGTCAAAACAACCCCACCTCCTCCACCTCCACGATGGGCGAAACCACCGTTTTCGAAGCCCTCCATGTCTCCTAAGTCTGAGGCAGTAGCTTTCAGTCCTATTAATAAAGCTTCACAGAATGGAAACATAACAGTCACTACGACAGTTACATTTTCGGTCAATAACACACAAATTCATAATCATCAAATCAACGAGAGCATACAAAGCGACAGGTTGCAACTAACGCTTGCGTCTAACGCCATGAATAACAACAGTAGCGCAGACTCTGTATTCGGTGTCCTGGAAACAGCGAAAAACGCATCTGATTCTAATTCTGATTCACAGGTGAGGTACACCAATAATTTGCATGGTTTGTGCAACGTTGAATGCTTATCTGCACGATAATATAAGCCGATGCTAGTAAATTGTTTGTTTCTAACCTTTGATATTTTTCTTTTTCTATTTACAAATGTGGTACTTACTTTATCTTCCTGTTCCTATATAGAATATGATGCACCGTATGTCACCCGAGGGAGAGTGCATCAATGCCATGACGGCAAGTTTGCACGGGAGCTTCAAACGTCAAATGACTGAGCAGAATAATGTAGAACCTGGTTCACCGGTCGAACAATCTCAAACAAACACATCTGATTCGGTTGATCCAATTGTAAACAGTTTAACCAAGTCGAGCAGCACCTTTGCGCCAAATCATTTGGTGTCGCCAAACGGAACCAATTCTGTCACTAGCGGTATCTTCTCGCCAACTAGTCAAATAAACTCTCCTGTATCTAACGATACTATATCTTCCAAAAGCGGAGTATTCTCTCCTCTAAGTCAAACTAATAAAAGCGAGATCTTTTCACCGGTATCCAGAAGTTCTCCTATTTCCGCCAAAAATGTTTTCTCACCTACGTCCAATCAGTCTATTATATCTCCTATGGTTGGGAAAGATAGAGATAAAATTCTGTCTCCAAATACGAATACAGCAAGTTCTACACCATCTGGTAGATCGAGGAGGAGTAAGCACTCCCACCGAAAGGAGTCCAGACATTACCAGGTAGAGTAACTGATTTCAGAGTGCAAACGTATCATGTGTATTGTATCAATATTACTAATCGCACGACATTGCATAATGACGGGTTCGTTATTGTTACCATCAATATTGTGATGAATGATTTTGATATACATGCATATAAAACAGACATTGTAGTTTCATCTGTTCATAATATTTTTGACTTAACCTTTACTTCATTATTTCAGGAGTCAGATATACTCGAATCTCCAGGGGTGTATTGCAGAAGTTCATTAATGGACAAAGTGTCCGATTACGAAGATATTTGGGGACCAGAAAGTAATAATAGCTGTTCTACTTTCAAACCCTTGAAACCTGAAAATGAAAATAATATACATAATGGTCTTATGAAAAGCAAGAGACCCGATCTTCTGCCTGATACTTTACGTAAGCCCTGTGTCATTTTATTGTACTTTTTTATTTCATTTTATAATTTATATAATAATTCTAACTGGTCATATTATTCTTTACAGCAAAGTTGAATGCAGCAAAAAGTACACAATCAATATTGGAAAAAGAAAATATGCATATTATAAATTCAAGCGAAAGTCTGAATGAGAAGAAAAATCTATCCGATGGCTCACTCAAGAAAAGTTTCAAGGGTTCCAATGAAATTATTGCTACTACGAACAGTAAGGGAGATATAGTACCAAAGAGGCCAGACAAACTTAACATAAGTATGAACATGAATAAAAAACTGACTGAGGAAATCGAAGCTGTAATTAAAAGAAGAGAAAATCATAATACAGAGAGTATGGAAACAATAAAACTCGAAGACGATTGCATCAAAGATTCAATAGGAGATGAATCTGAAAAGGACAACGCTGGCAGCCCTTTCTACGCCGATCCCGTAGATACCTTGAAGGAAGTAAGAATACGTTTTATTTCGAGTCTTTAATACTGATTAGTTTTATTACTGCCAAACAAATTTAAATATCATAATTACATTTACTCGGGCAACGTTGCGAGCCGAAACTAACAAAATGTTTGTGTGTTACAGGCTGCCTTATTACCACCAGTGCAAAGACGAAAATTGCTAAGAGTCGGGGTGAATCTTTCGCAGCGGTACTCTGAACCACCAAATCAAAATCATCCCTATTATCCTCTTCGTGATATGCATAGTATTGAGGAACTTTCTCGTAAGTATCTGATCTTTATTCTAGACTTTTGTATTTAGTATCAACTTAGAAGATAGTCTATATCGGTACTTTAATTTTCATTCTTTTACATTGTGTAGTAAGACGAAGAGTTTATGACTCAATTTCTTTTCGTAGCCATCGTCTGTTTTTACAATTTTGAGTTGTGGAAACAGACTAGCCCGTAAAATATTCTAATACAGCTTAACTTCACTTAACATTACAGCGTCATCACCCAACACGTCATCATCAGTAGACAACCTGATGTCTTTGCGCAGTAAGCCGAAAATGAAGCCAGTGCAACCACCACGAGTCTCAGCGAAGCCATCCCAAGGCAAGAACGACCAGACTTGGACCGTTGATTCCAGTTGGGAGTTTATAAGTCAGTGTTAGACTTGACCAGTAGCTGCTTGAGTTATTGCTATTGCACTCCCAAGACCCCTTTGACTCCCAACGTTTATTTGATCCTCTTATAAATTTTATTTGGAACCCATTTTATGTCATAGAAACACTGGTCAGTATTAATTGTCTTCCCAAAAAAATATATATTTATTACAATATTTTAACTGGTCTAACTGGCTGCGGCTGACCTCTATGTAAAGTTATTTTGAGAGAATTTCTTAAAGCACCTTAACTCTGGCAATGGTTTAAAAAACAATGATCTTATTTATTGATATTAAAATACGTCGATCTTGTATAAATTCCTTGTCTTAAAATTACTTACCTGAATGAGAGTATGCTAAGTTCATCACTGGACGTATTTTAAAATCGTTAATCTGTTGTACTCTATATCAATTTATAATGAGTTAATGATATTATGATACTCAATTATGATCTTTACCTATTTCTAGACAAAAACGACGAGGGATTAAACGAAAGCGGCACTTTCCCATCACTAGCTGAACAAGAATGCAGGCTCAGTGGAGTTGATGACGTCACCCAGCATTTGACTGTACACCAAATCGTTGCTCAAAGGTAACAATATCATTCTCCACTTTTTTATCTCAATTTAAAAACACCTATGCAGCTAGATATAGAGAGACGATTTTAATTTAAATTTTACTTAAGAGTTACGGCACCGAACACAAGACATCTAGTATGATTTCTTATCCATGAATAATTCCACTTCTAAAATATATTGTATTGTCACCAGGTTCCCTGATTTGCGGCTAAACTTGGAGCCGGCGATGTTACCAGAGGAAGTGAGATCACCACCCCGAGCTTCATGTTACGACAATGTTCACGATTTGCGACCTTTATCTGAACAGGTAGGTACCAAGTAAAATGTTACTGACGACCAATTTCTTATTGTGTTAATTTAGAATTGAAAAGTATAAATGCTGTCTTTAAAGTTTGTATTAGTGGTTCAGGGATTTTTTTTATTATATTAGTAGCTGCATCATTTAATTAGTGGCTAAGGCATCGATCTCGCAATCGTGAGGTCGCAGGTTCGAATCCTACCCATTATACTACTGACGTGAACCCACTCCTAACACAAGCTATTGAGTTTAGCTGGAGGAGTTAACAGGATTGCTAGTAATGTACGACCACAATCCCACATTGCTAGTTATGTTGAAAAAAAGCGTTTCTTTGTTTGCAATTACTAGGCATCATCATTAGGCTGAAAACGTTTGTTGAACATAGGCACTCCCAAAGACTTCCACAACGACCGATTTGGAGCGGTCTGCATCTAACGGCTCCCTACTACCATAATCAGGACGTCAGTCCATCTTGTGGGGGGACGTCGGGCACTGTGTTTTCCAGCTCGTGGTCGCCACTCAAGAATCTTCCGTCCCCATTTATTGTCGGTTCTGCGAGCGAAGTGCAACTTTGCAATAATAACTTTTGAGATAGGGAGTCGACAAAGTGAACACAAAAGGCTAAATTTTCTATTTCTCATGTTTTTCAGGCAAGCGACGACGGAACAGTATTTTCAGAACCTTGGGACAGTTCACAGTGGGACGGACTGATACCACCCTCCAATGGCCATCAATTGTATGATAATGTAAGTTTTTTCATTTAAGCTTCCACTCTTTTACTTATGAGTATTTCATCCAGGGTCGTTAATCACGATCGTTATTCCGTATCCACGGCAAGCCCGTGCGAACTGTCGAAATCTTGTCATAATGGCAAATGGGGAGCTGCGCTTAAAAATGCATCAAGGCGTATGCGCGGCATAAGGACGCTGGTAGCATGCTATAAAGTGAAATATTTAGAAAAAAAGTATCTATTCTTTTCGTGTGTTAATTGCTTTATGCCAACAATAAGTATTTTGCTAATTACTCTGTATTTCTTAAAAGGCATTTGATTTTAGTTGCTAATTAATCTCTATTAGTACAATATGAACTCATTAGCTATGACAGACAATACCTTGAAAATAGTTTAGATAATTATGTTATTGTTTGAAGAGATTAATATATTTCTTATCTTAGTTTTATGTTCATTTCCTAAAAATGCTAAGTGAGTTATTATGTTTACAATAGGTACAGAAATAGTTTGTGAAAACATGATACTGTATATGTAACGAACTACTAAAATAAGCAACGAAATGCAAGATATCAAGTATGTATTACTTGATATCTTGCAAGTGGTTGCTTATTTTAGTACCTAGTCGGATTAACGAGCTATCTGCATTTTACAAAAAGCTACAGTGACGTAATTTACTACCTACTTCTATTTTCTTTTATTCAGGATGAGCCTTGTGAATGGGAGTCTCCGATCCCAAGAAGGGGTTCTGCTGCAACTACAAGAGCAAAGAGTTTCAGAGACCGCCTGGATCCCTTGCTAGGTAAACTAAGTATAACGATAATGCAGTACTGTAGTTCTTCTTTATTACTTACTAGCTGTCCCGCGCAACTTCATCTGCGTAAATTTTCCCCGTTTTTGCAACATTTCTCTGCACACACACACACATGCACACGTTTCTCACATTCTATAGGGTTCCAGGTGAAAACCAGCGCCAGGTTGTCAACTTGGTATAATGCTGAACTGGACACCCATTTGTTGCAACCGCGAGGCACAACTTTTATCATTAGAGTGTTTTAATTGTAATTAACTTCTGTAAAGTTGTGGTGCAACAAATATATGCTTCTTTTTTTTTATTTGAAAAAATATTTCTAAAACTATTGGTAGTTTTGGAGCGTATTCAATGCAAACAAACAATCAAACAAACAATCAAATCTTTTCTCTTTATAATCTAATATATAAAATTCTCGTGTCACAGTTTTCGTTGCCATACTCCTCCGAAACGGCTTGACCGATTTTGATGAAATTTTTTGTGCTCGGTATCTATGAGAATCGGCCAACATCTATTTTTCATACCCCTAAGACTTTGTTTGTTTGTTTGAATGCGATAATCTCAGGAACTACTGGGCTGCACTGAAAAATTTATTTTATTGTTGGATAGCCGATTTATCGAGGAAGGCTATAGGTTATAACATCACGCTACGACCAATAGGAGCGGAGCAGCAATGAAAAATGTTATAAAAAAAAGGAAGAAAAAAGGGAAAATTACAATCTATTATTCATGCCCCTAAGTGATAAGGGTTATCCACCCCTAACATTTATAACTATACTATAATATTAGAAGAGAGAGAAGAGTTTTTTTGTTTGTTTGAACGCGATAATCTCAGTAACTACGGGTCCAAATTGAAAAAAATATTTTACTTTTAGATAGCCCATTTATCGCGGAATGCTATAGGCTATAAAACAACTAATGGGAGCGAAGCAGCAAGTAAAAATGTTTGCAAAAATGGGGAAAATTTACGCAGACGAAGTTGCGCGGGTCAGCTGGTCTAATATATAAAATTCTCGTGTCACAATTTTCGTTGCCATACTCCTCCGAAACGGCTTGACCGATTTTGATGAAACTTTTTGTGCTTATCCGGTATCTATGAGAATCGGCCAACATCTATTTTTCATCCCCCTAAGAGTTTGTTTGTTTGTTTGAATGCGATAATCTCAGAAACTACTGGGCTGCACTGAAAAAATATTTTATTGTTGGATAGCCCATTTATCGAGGAAGGCTATAGGTTATAACATCACGCTACGACCAATAGGAGCAGAGCAGCAATGAAAAATGTTGTAAAAAAAAGGAAGAAAAAAGGGAAAATTTACGCAGACGAAGTTGCGCGGGTCAGCTAGTATTAGTATAGAAAAGGGAGACAAAACATGGTTACTAAAGTAGCCGTGTTTTGTTTTTCTTCCTCTATAAACCAGTTCATTTCTCATGATCAATATAGTAGGCAAATGTAGTGTTTTCTAAATTAATATTATGAAGAGGTAAAGTTAGTGAGTTTGTGAGGTTGTACGGGGTAATCTCTGGATCTACTGAACCGATTTAGAAAATTATTTTACCAATAGAAAGCCACGTTATTGGTGAGTGTCGTAGGCTATATAACATCACGCTACGACCAATAGGACCGAAGAATCAATGAAAGATGTTGCAAATACCTACGGGAAAATAGCGAGTTGTAAATCTCAAGTTTTCCGATTACTAAAAGCCACAAGAAAAATAAAATTTATTTATAAGCATGAAAATGAAACAGCTATCACACATAGAAAGTAAACTTCCTATGGTAAATGAAATCATTTCTCTTATTGACGATGAAATATTAAATCGATGCACGTGTCGACTACTTCAGATGTTTACTCACGTTACACAAGCTGTATTAAATACTATGTAAATACAATTTAATACGGAATACGTAACATACACTCAGTTGTACTATAGATTTAGGTACATAATTCGATTAAATTAAAACTAGCACGTCACTAGTAGCTGCAACTTTTAATAGAAGCGACTATTATAAAAATATCAAACTACCTACTACAATAAACGCGTTTCAAACAGTTAGTTTAATTTTTCTTTCCTTCTATTTATTCATTTAAACTTTAGGTACACTGTGTGCCACATACCATTATCACTGCAGTATCACAGATGTTTTCTGCACAATGCAAACAGATAAACCAGTCAATTATTCTCATTACTATTAAAATTAATTAACTAATTAGAGCAAACACAATAGGACCGCGACGCACATCTGTTATCTATTACTACATTAACTCTGTAAATAAATTAACTATGGCTAAAGGGCAAAGGTTTGCGCGTGCCGTGAATTTCTTAGTCACACTTTCTCGGTGTTTGCAACTGAATAGTGACAGTCGCTTGCCAGCGTGCGTGAGGCAAGCATCAGTCTATAGTCGCTCCGTTTGTGTGAATGAGAAATCATCGATTCAAATCCTTCATTGAAGCGGGCAGAAACCGCAGAGCTATCAGTCATGAAGTGGTTCAAAAAGTTGTTCCGAGGAAAGTGCGCGAATCGTTTTGAGGCATCCGTTAAAAGTAAGGGCGAGCCCTGGTGCGACAAGTTCGATTCGTTGAATCCTTTCATGTATTCGGAAGATAATTGTTCGGTAGGAGTCGAAGCTTTGGAGGCTTCGGATGTCTTTGTGTCGGTGCCTAGTGAAATGTACGCGTTGACCACGATAAAGAACTTTAGAGCGGATACTCTAAAAGAATTTGTGTTTGAAAGCGAGTGGGTGATCGTCACCCGCGAGCAACTTATGGAGCCGAAGTTTCAGAAACGTTTGAAGAGAACGGATACACTAACGGATATGTGCCGGTCTCAAGCTGAGACGAATGTGAATAAGACACGGGCAGAAGTAGTGGCGAAGCCTCCTCACTGCCACTGCCACGAATTTAGTTCTTGTGAAAGTGAAAAGCCGTTACGTTCAAGTCTTTTTCGACGCATCGTTAACAGATTTAAGAGATTTTTTCGTCGCTTATGTTCTAAAATAAGGAAATGCAACATATTTAAATCAAACAAAGATGTTGAAACTCCGAATTTTAACGAAGATCCGATAAACTCCTTCAACTCGACCAATAGTTATTTATGTAAGTAATTATAAATTACTAGCTGTCCCGCGCAACTTTATCTGTGTCAATTTTTCCTCGTGGATGCAAAAATTTTTATTGCTGCTCCGCCCCTATTGGTCATAGCGTGATGTTATATAGCCTTTAACCGTCCTCAATAAATGGGCTTTCCAACAGTAAAATATTTATTCAATGAGACCCAGTAGTTCCTGAGATAATCGCGTTCAAACAAACAAACTTTTTAGCTTTGTAATATTAATGTAGATTTAAATTAATTTTATACTGTCCTATAATAGAGAAATGAGTCCAACTATTAATTATCGTTGAACTGAGGTTGCGACAAAAGATATATCTTTTGTAACTACGATTTGTGTTCTAATATTATAATAGATATATATTTAATGATTTAACTAAGAGTCCAATTAACTCCAGGAAACTTATCTCCTTCTTCAGTAGGTAATAGTAATAATAATAATCTAATAATAATAATCTTTATTGGCACCAAAGAAAAAGAAAAAACCTTGGTAGTAAATAGTAACCTTGGTAGGTTCTATTTCTGTGTCGCGTTGTCCTAAGTTAGAAATTTGTAATTACGCCAAAAAAATGGTTGTCTGTAAAGTCGGTTTACGGACGATAACTTTACGTGTAAACGTCTTATGAAAACATTGATAACATATCGCCATTCGCGTTGCTTAGCAACCAATTAATAAAATTAGTTCCAATTGTATCGTATATCATATCAACCAATCAATAACGTGACCGTTATTTAGCAAAACAATAACGTGACAATTTTTCGTGCGTGACCGGTCATCGATTTATAAGACGTTATCACGTAAAAAATCCTTTAACTTCTAACCATTAAACCTCAGAAGTTCCATAGTTTTGGATACTTTACTATTTCTTGTTGGTTTTCCTGACTTCTTATGTATATATTTTTTTATCCCAGCAACATTATCCTTCTAAAGGGGCGTCTTAATTGGCCAATTTGTGGTGGTAATGCTGTAGCCGGCAACATGGCAGTACTCTCCAATCATGCGTTATACAATTGTAGACATATTAGTAGACGTTTAGACGCCCCTTTAAAATAAAAATGTTTGTTAACTAGCTTTTCGCTTTATATGCCCTAAGTCAAAGTTGCTCATGACATTAGATGACGTCACTTCATACTTTTGATAATAGTGGTCATAGTAGCGTAGGACGCCCTATCATAATACATCTATAGTTCTTGATTATAAGGTCATCATTTCTGCGTGCATCGTGCGCAACTTATGAGTGATTTTCATTACAAAACCTTTGAAGTTTCAATTCAGCAGATTGTAAAAATACTAGCAAATAACTGATTATCATTGTTGTTTATATTTCTCGAAGAGCTTTGATTAAAGCATTTTTTGAAGTTATGGTTTTGTTTGACAGCATATTATTAATAATAATAGTAATGATTATTTTATTCTCACCACAATAAAGGAAAACATTACATTAAATTTTTATACATATAAATATTATTCTAATATATTGTGGGAGACTGGTGCCTAAGCTAGGCTCGGGGCCTTTGTTTCAGGACACCAGGTCTCCACTCTTTTTTCTTACATAAATGTAAGTCTTGTCTAAGATGACTGAATATATTTTACTAAAAGTATAAAACATAGTTTTATACCCTTTCGTTAATTGACAGTAGGTATCTAGATTATCATCCAGGTAAACTTAAAGAAAATTGACCTAAATCTATGTACATTTAAGTCCACTGATACTTATATTAAGCACATTGTCGATATGTTACAAGAAATTGAATTATGCACTTTCATTTATCATCAACAATGAAAAGTTCCTAGCAAGCTAGACTATTATCCGGTAGTTAAAACGCTTAGCCTGACGACATACTAAAAAATGTTTATTACTCCTCTAGCGGCAGGACGCGTTCGTGCACTCCGCGGCAGTCGCACAGTGCGCGGCGCAGGCGCAGCGCTGCGCGCTTACGCGCTGCATCTCGCCCAAGACAAGAGCACAACATTCGCGCAGAACATTGATAACTTCATTGCGTGTACGCTGGATTCCAAGGATACGTGCCCACAGGTAACCAAGAATTGAGGATCTATTTCTAAGCTATATATCACAATCTAGGCAGAGCCTGTACTGTAGCAACTAGACAACTGATAATCTTAATAAATATTATCTATAAATTACACCAAGACAAAGAATAAATAATCGAGCTCATCACACAAAGTTTAACATGGGTTGGAATGGAACCCATGGCCTCTGGCTTAGTGGTCTATAATAATCTTTATTCAGACAATGTTAACAATTCACTTAACTCTAAAAGCGTTTACAACTCAAACGAGGCAAAGGCATCCTCCATTCCTTTCCATTGTTCCCTGTTTAGAGCCATGTTTTCCTTGATGTAGCTTTTATCTCGTCTTCCCATCTTCCCGTGAAAATAGGAGGACTAGCAGGTAAAATAACAATTCTTTATTGACAAAATGTACGAACAGCTAAGAACGTAGAGTTAAAAACCCATTTGAATGTTCTTATCTCATTTCGGGTTCTGTTCTGGACAAGTGCCATGTTTATTGTTTACTAAACAAATGTTTTGTCATCTGCCCGTAATTAATACGGATTTTGTTTTCAAACGTACAGTTCTTAGCTGTTCGTACATTTTGTCAATAAAGAATTGTTATTTTAGCAAGCAGCCCGGCTATAGCATACAAAAATAGAACCCACCTGGCGGTAAAAAAATCTTTTATTTTTAAGCACCATAACATAAAGAACCTGCCCCAGAAAATATAAATAACATAATTTATCTTTTAATTTTAGGTGATGATGCGCAATATGCGACAGTTCATGTCAGGAATGAAAAACTATCTCGTCAAGCATGGCGAGAGAGAATTTGAAAAAGAAGTTGAAAAGGAACGTCTCAAGGTAATTATATCATACTGGTCAGCTAAAATCTAGAGATTATAGATATTGTCAGGTGGAACCAATCTATTGATTCCTCAATCAATCTATTGACTCAGGCGGGACTTGAACCCCGACCTTAGCGGTACCGGCCCTAAGCCATGATCAACTCTGGCATTGAGAATGCCTATCTGAGTCGCATTTTGCCTCCACAATAAAAAAATTGCATAAAAATACTTTAAAAATCCATTACATACTTTTTGTAGTAATGATATTGTTCTAAAAACTTTCCCAGAAAACGTAATGAACAGATTGTTGATGTGTAAATCAATATTTGAAAACAAAATCCGTATTAATTACAGGCAGATGACAAAACATTTGTTTAGTAAACAATAAACATGGCACTTGTCCAGAACAGAACCCGAAATGAGATAAGAACATTCAAATGGGTTTTTATCCATCTATTTGTGTATTAATGACTCGTTAACAGGATGTGAACAATACATATTTACCTAATTAGATTATAATTACCTCTAATTCTATCGTTTTTCGTAAAGATTTCTTTGTGTTGTAATTAATGGCGCCAGACTGACGGCTTAACCCATGAGTGTTCAAAATATTTTTTATCTTCCATGCCATGTGTGTTTCAGTTTAATCTTTATTAAAACAAACTCTTCAGCTTTATAATATAAAGCTGAAGAGTTTGTTTGTTTGAACGCAGTAATCTCAGGAACTAGTGGTCCGAATTAAAAAAAAATATATTATATATTTTGTTGGGTAGGCCATTTATCCAGGAAAGCTATAGGCTATATAACATCGCGCTACGACCAATAGGAGCGGAGATGTAATAAAAACTGTTGCAAAAACAGGGAAAATTGACGCATACGAGTTACTCTGCGATGACAGTTATCGTAGGACGCAGATGAAATTCGTTAAAAAATACACAAAAAGGACTATACTAAAACTTTTTAACTTCAACAGCTAAAACCAACGGAATTCCTGAACTTGGATGCCATACTGGAAGGCGTAATGCACAGACTAGTGGTGCGACCTCTCCGAGGTCGTCTCTACTCGCTGTTGGCCGCGTGGCACGCCTCCGACGTACGCAGGCTGCACGCTGCCATAGAACGTGCTCAACATGCTACACCATTGCAGCTTGGAATCAAGGTATTTACTGTCATCATCATCATCTTAGCAATAGCTTTTACAACGTTATTCTTGGTATAGTGCAAACCTGAAAGTAGTTTGGCGAGAATCAGTAACGCAAGCCATTGGGATAGTTTTTGGACCATGTTATACTTTTCAATTAATTAATTAATCAATTATTAATTAATTCATTATTCATTCTAACAGTCCAAATCCTGTGCACAATGTGATGTTAAATGTGATCATCACTTATTTTTCAATAATAACCATGGATTACGTACTACGGGACGCAATGAGCACGATAGCGCGAAGAACACAAGACAACTTCGATATTTTCGTTTCCTTTATTTATGTGATTTCTTGAAGTAAAAACCTTGTAGGGGTAACTGAGTTTTTCACTATACCAGAAATAACCTTGTTTAGATAAACCTCTAACATTTACTTCCACCACGAGTAGTTTTGTGCCGCTTCCAACCAATATGTATCTCTTGTGTATCTCCTTTCACCTTGACCTGAGACTAAATCTTAACTCTTACGAATAGTGCGATTTCTTAAAATTTGTGCGACATCCGTCTTTTGAAGCTGTCAAAATGATAATTGGAGCTTCATTCGGAATTGCTCTTACATTGCTCGATATGACTAAGACCCTAGATAACAGTTGGTCATTTAGTATTCTACCTCTTGAATATGATTTTTTTGTTAGTTATATGATTTTTTAGACATTTTTCAAAAGTTATTTATTTTTTCCAGGAATCAACAAAAGTACCGTCATCAGCGGTATTGGCCATAATTTCAAAGAATTTCTTGAAGATGCAAGAAGCTGATTCCCCGTTGGATAAACTTGAGAACCTTCTAGCAGCGATATCTGTCATGTTCAATGCTGTAAGTGACTTTCATCTTCGATTACAGTGTTTTAAATAGCCGTTGTGATTCCAGGGTCGTTATTCACTATCTTTTTTTCGTTTTCGCGTCAAGCCCGCGTTTTTAACTGTCAAATCTTGACATAATGGTACAAAGAAAGCTGCGCTCAGAAATGTATCGCGCATGCGCGCGGTCATCTTTGAGCGCACCGCGCATACGCAAATACGCGCGTGCTTGCCGCGAAATCGCAGAAAATGATAGTGAATAAGGACCTACAAGTTATATCACTTAACAAAGCCCTACTTTCTCTTCCCCTATAAGCATAGGGGAGTATAATCAGCAATATCCATGTTCCGTATCTCATAGCTATGATGTTCTACCCCTTTAAAAATCATCTTTAAATTTCTTTAACTTTTACATATCCTCATAAGCCTGTTCTAGGGTAGACCAACACAAACTCAAATAACTTTATTTCGTAAAACCGAAACAATTATAGCTAAAAATGTCAAAAATTTTATCAATAAAAATTGATTTATTTAAAAAAATGACTTTAGACGGCAGTTCCAAATGAAAAGCTAAGGAGAAGAAGCTGCCAAGAAACTTATAAAACACTCACACACATACAATAATGATTCCACTAAACAAACCTTCTAATAATTTTTCGTAATAACTGTGTTTTTGCACAGATTCGGGGAGAGCGATCCGTGGGTGCGGATGACTTGCTGCCGGTGCTGGCGTGGACGGTGGCGCGCTGCCGCCTCGTGTGCGCCGAGCTGGAGGCAGAGCTGATGGCGGGGCTCCTGCCCGCCGCGCTGCTCGCCGGCGAGGGCGGCTACTACCTCACCGCGCTCTTCTCCGCCGTGGCCGTGCTCAAGCGACTTGCGCCGGAGCCACAGCCGGATAGTACTGCTCCGGTAAGTCTGATACATAAACTAGCTGTTACAATCGTTCTCTCAACCTTCTCTCCTTTCTCTTCGTATGACTTACATCCAATCAGTAAAATGTTCAACACATTAAAATTGTCCAATCATACAATTGTCCAATCCTGGAAATGCCCAGTTATAATGTTGACCATTCATAACAATGTCCATTTATAAAAATGTCCTTTAATAGAAATTTCCATTTAAAATCCCGGTTCGTCAAAAAATCGTAACGAACAAGGTAATCGAATGAAAGAAAAACCAACATCACCAATCCGCAGTGAATTCACGGTCCATGTTTTCTCTCAGGGCGGAAGCCTGCTTTCCAGCAGTGGAAACAGCTGATTTTAAAGACTTGTGATGAAACTATACGTGGTTCATAAATTATCCGATTTTTTAATTACCGAATCGATAACAAATTGTTTCGTTCACCATGTACACATTCCATGAGAGCATACATTAGTAGGTCTATCCTAACGTTTATGAGATAACTAACCTGATCATATTACCCAGCAGTGGCGGCGCGGATCAATGGACACGGGTCGCGAGCAATGCTCAGTGGCCGTCGTACGAGTAGTACTACCGGACGAGTGCCGTGGCTCCATCCGGCGGGTGCCGGTGCCGTGCCGGCCCGGCGCCAGAGCCCGGGATCTGTGCCGGGCGCTCGCGCATGCAGCAGCTATCACCAATCCACAGGATTATGCGTTATTCGCGTTGCACGATGGACATGGTATGTTCGAGTTATTATTGGCTTTATTCTTTCTCCAGCTATTGCTTTATGAAATGTAGGTATAGGTAAAGAATATCAGAATACAAAAATAATAATAGAAGTTTTGAATTTTAACTTTAGTTATTGACTATTTGACCATCCCCCAAAACGGATATATCGTTTTTCTCTCGTCATGTAGAACGAAGGCTAGATCTCCCTCCGCTCTGCAATCCTTGCAGTCCACATCGCTCATTCGTTATTATTTTATAATTAACATGTTTGTTTTGATTTACAGAAACAATGTTGAATGAGAACGACTGCCCTCAAGAAGTTATGTCAGAGAAAACCGGACAAAACTTCACGCTCGCGTATAGAAGGATAGACGCGAAGATAGCGTGGCCACAACAGGCTTTACTCTCTTACCCGTAGGAGAACCTTCTCAACCATATTACATAGTCATTTGAAGCGACAGTAATCTCTTAGGATTAGAAAACTCGCAAGAAAGATTTAGACATTCAAATCATCTTGTTAAATCATGCTCACTCTCAATAAGACCGAAATAAAATATATTTGGAAACAAAATTGAACTATATTTTTATCACATAAACAATAATAAAGTGATATTTTATTCAATGATCGTAAGTGCTAATGTTTTCTAAGCTTAACTTACATTTTAAGTACATCGCTTATAGGCAGTATTTTTAAAGCGTCGCTACTCAACGAGCATACTAATGTCATATGATTGTAGCTTTTTTACTCAGTAATGTATAAGTAACGTTATTATAAATTATAATCTGACTGAACTTTCGGGAGGTATCCCTATTTTGTACATTTTGTATCGTGTGTGGAAATTATCTTTCCAAGTTTAAGTGGAGTGATGTATGGATCAAATGTTTACCATTTTTTTTATTATGATTTGTCCTATATAACTAACTAGATGGACATGGTTAGGGACTAAAACTGCCTTAAAAAGGTAGTGTTTTTTTCTTCGAGTGCGCGTTTGTGTATGTTCCTAAATTACGATGCGTAGGTACATTTAATAACTCACCAAATTGTTGTTTTAGTTAAATAAAATGTAAGTATTTCTTTAAAAAAATTCTAGTGCTAAAATTTACTTTTGAAGTATCTATACAAATATTTTAACTCTTTCTAACTTGTTTATGAACTGTGATGTTAATCGTATTAATTAGTAATACTGTAAGGTTTTGTATTAATTTTTGTATATTCGTAGAGCTGTTTCTTAATATAATTTATTTATATGTAATTTTAAGGTAAGGCTGCTGTCACTTAAATGTTGGAGCGTGATTACAGCGTGACATTAGATAATGCTTGCGGTAAAAATGAACTAAAAGTGCCGTCCTCTGCGAGGCACTGCGTGAAGTTTGTTATGCAATATCAAACGTGACGTGACACAGTATCACGGAAAGCGCTATATAAGCGTTGCTGTCACGCTCTATCGTTTAAGTGACCGCATTTTGATAACCAACAAAACGTTAATATGTTAACGGGTAAATTGTAGTGGCGACTTTGAATGAACGAAAGACTAAACTAATAATACTTTCATTGTAATACGTAGTAATTATACATTCTTCTATAATTAAATATAACTGAACCGATGTTCGCTACAATTTCCCCGTTATTCTCACGTATTCAGAAGAAACATTGTCTTATAGGGTAAACCACCCAGTAACTGGCCAGTTAAGGCGGATTTCGTCATTAAAATGTCGATAAATCTTGCAAATCTCAATTTATGTAAGCATTTCTGACAGGAATCGATTTGGGATAAACTGAGCACTAGTATCACATAGAAAATAAAAAAATATGAATTTATTTTCGATGCATAAATAAGTCTTGAAAAAAAATAACGACTATCGGCCGGTAACTGACCGCCAAATCCTAGTAACTGACCGCATAGAAGCCAATAACTAGCCACTGATTTCATTCTGATGTAAACATTATTCAATTAATATATTTTTATAGTTAGCTGGCTCCTGGTTCCCTACTTCCTTTACCATAAAATAAAACAACAAGAGAAAAAGGTTAAACATATAATTATAGACATTTTATAAAAAATAAACTAAAAACATATCTTCTTAAACATAACATTTTGATAGGAACGTTAATCAGTCTGTAATAGGAACATCGTAAGTTTTATCAGTAAAATAAATTAAATAAAGCCATGTTTCTTTGCTTCTTCTTGAAATAATTTAAAACATTCTTCAGTTGAAGACCCAGAAGTATTAACTTGATAGCAAAAATGGCAAACAAAATCATCCCCTTCTTCTTCTGGAACATGAATTTTGTGATTAGCGGGAATGCACGTGTGATGGAATTTTTTGTCACACATCCCACATTCCAATCCATTTTTATTATTAATATTTCGATGACATCTAGCACACATTTCAGTATTAAAATTTACTTGACTTAACACTAAATCTGCAATTTCATGATTAAATGTCTCATTTTTCGATTTCTCCGTTTCTTGGTATGTGTCTGTACTCAACTTTGTTTTCTTTCCAACTCCTTTATTCTTTCTATTCACTGTAATGCTTTTCTTTTCTTCTCGTATTCTTTTTTTGTTCTCTTTTTCTTCTTGAATCTGTTTTTTCTTATCATCTTTTTCTTTCATCAATCTTAAATATTCATCTGATGTTAAAGCGTAAGGGGTTCTTTCTATTTGTCTTTTTCCTTTGCGTTTAGGCGAAGCCGGCCACATCCTTCTTTTTAAATATTCCGTTAATGGTTCATCTGAAATGATAGTAACTTTCGGTTCCTTAACTTCTTTTGAAGTTGAAGGTCGAGGTTCGATAACGTCAAAGTGTTGAGGTTCGATGACGCCAAAGTCAACTTTGGGCAGATTGCTTTCTTCTGGTTTCTGCCACTCTCCAGTAAATTCATCAAGAATTTCACTTTCTAGACTGTAACCTAACAACTTTTTCCACAAATTATAAATTATTTGGGATTCTTGATTTTCAAAATTTTGGTTCAGTTCGTATGCTGATCTAAAACTATCTATTCTGTCTGCTCCAACAATGGCTGTAAAATCATTCAATGTGAGTGTCGAAGGCACTACCGGGACTGCATCAAGGGCATCGGCGTTAGCAGAATTTCTACGTACATTCGAACCCAAGCACTTCTCATAGTTAATGGCGTCTGGATTGAGAGGAAACAAGCCTGTAGTGCGAAAGCCATTAATAGCTATTGCAGGATCAGTACAAGAATTGACCACCTTTTCCAGTAAAGGTGCAAAATTTTGCTTATTGAGCACTTCGCCGCTGTCATTTTCTGCGTACCAAATTTTCAAATGTTTTTTCCAACCAGATTTTAATGGTTTAAATGAAGCCACATCCGCAGGCTGCAGTATTCGCGTTGCATTAGGGTATAAGGCAATGAGATGTATATTAAGTGATTTACATAGCTCTGAAACTTCTTTGGTAAGATGGGTTTTATGGCCATCAACATACAAAATTACGGGAAAAGTAACTCCAGCGGCAATTAGATCTTTGTAAAACACATTGCTTATGTATTCATAGAAAATTGGTGCAGTCATCCATCCGTTGTCACTCCGTCCAATGCCCCATCCTCGTGGTACAGACTCTTTAACTTTATCGGGGATTCGCAGATATGGATAAATAATCATGGGTACACATGTCCGACCAGAAGCCGAAAAAGCAAACATCACTGTTATGTTTTCCTTCGGAGACGCCTTTTCTATAAAATAAACGTTTTTGGCTCCTTTTTGAGAAATAACTTTGCCTGTCTTCGGACATATGTGGAAACATGTCTCGTCTGCATTATATATACGTGTAGGGTCTTTGATGACTTCAGTCAAACCTTGCTCCTCAAAGTATTTTGAGATTTCGGAAAACCACTTTCTAATGTCCTCTTGCGATACACAGGCACTCGCCTTCGTAACGCCTTCCGCAGTTCTGACAGCTAAGATAGGATGACGCTTCATGAAGGATGCAAACCATTTATCGCCGGGCCGACCGTTTTTAAAAGGATTAGGACGAGGATTGTCTATTAGATAACTTTGAACAGAATCCAATATATCTTCTTTCTTTCTTGGGAACCCTCGTGAGCTTAGGCTTATTATATAGTCCACTAAAACATTTTCCTCTACAGCAGAAAGAATAGAATCTGGTCCTGACTTAAATTTTGTATCAGGGTGAGCAATTTTATAAACAATGCTGCTCCTGGGTACCCCGAACGTTTTAGCGGCTAACCGAACAGATCCTTGTTTATTTTTGACGAATTCTATAGCCTTATCAATACTTTCCTTGCTGTACTGTCGCTTCTTCATATTGGAAAACCTAAAAACAAATTGATAACTTGATTTCCAGTAACTGACCAGTATGAAACCCAAAAACTAGCCACCCATGGCAGTTATTGGCAAACCTTGCTATTTCGAAGCGGATTTTTGCTACAGTAAATAAAACCCTATGAACATCTCTTTAAGCCGTTTTTTTGGCTGAATACTCACTACACCAGATTTTACCAGTAACTAACATAGGTGGACAGTTTCTGGAAAAAAAAGTTTTCTTTGTTCCAGTAACTAGCCACCTCTGTCTCAGCCTTTTAAATACAGTAAACAGTAAAAATCTAATATATATAATAATAAGTAACTCATTACGTAACTAATAAACAATATTTTTACTTTGAATAATCAATATTCGTATCTAAAAACATTATTTAACTGTAAAACTTACCTTATCAACTCTGTAACGCACAAGTGTTTTCCAGAAACTGCACGCCGCGACTGAAGTTTACCTAAAAATCAATATCCATCTAGCGACAAAATATAAAACCTCTAAGTCTAAACATGATGTCAATGAATTAAATAATTAATTGAATGATTACTAGATGGCATTACCTGCCTTGAATGCTTATTATATTAAATCGAAATTAGAACCGGCCAGTTAATGGAAGTATGGCAGTTATAGGTTGGTTTACCCTACAACTTTCCGGATATTATTTTTGTAGTGATGTGTACCAATAGAAATCTGCTTGATACCTGACTGAGAACAAAATCTGCCTCACAAGGCCTCTATACAAATATGTCGGGTTATATTTAAAATATATTAAAGTAGATGCAATATCTACATACATACTATTTTTATTAGATACGTTTTGTAGAAGAGCTTCATAATTATACAGAGTTTCTGAAATAACCAGGGCTTAGTCACAGTTTTGGGTAGCTGTATTATCATTTTATATGTTTTTAAAAGTCGATATATTTTATTCCAATAATAAAAATCTCGAACTTTTCTACTTGCCATCAAATAGTTTTTAACTTTCGATTTATGTCTCGAGTAACTAATATTGCTAAATAAAATACTTGTCATGTATTATAAGTATCTAATTATTTAACTTATGTATCATTAAAACATGGTCATTTAAGCTCTTATTGACAAAACAAACTAATTGCTATCATAAAAGTACTTCGAATTTACTAGTAAACTTCGATAAGATACAACAATAAATAGATGTTTTTTCAATAACAAATAATTTTAGAAGCTTTTCTCCAAAACACATCTTAAACTTGTCAGACATTAATAGCACGTCTAATTTTGATTGAGACGTCATGTTTATGAGAGATAACGAATACCGAATTGACTAGTGCATTCAAAAATCTCTAAAATATGTGTGAAGGTACCTTAAAGACACTTTGATCAGTTATTTTTATTCAATAAAATATGTTATACTAGTGTTGAGAGGTATGTAGAATATACCAGTGGTGAAGGGTTTAAAATTCACCAGAGGTAGCTCGATACAACAATGTATTATTTTTTTCTTAATAATTGACATAGTTCTTTGTACCTACAACATTGAGTATCTGAAATTCAAAAAATTGTGTTCTTAAAACCCACAACAATAGTATGTACGATGATTTTGAATACGTGACCGTCGTACGCGCAGTGTAAAGCGCGCCATTTTGTATTTATTACGTCATTCTTATTAACGTTAGTTGTAAAACACGTGTATTGTGTTTTGATAAAGTTTTCAGTCATATTGTGAAGGAGTAAATGGATTTTTACCAAATTTATATATTGTCTTTCATTTTTTGTATTGCTTTCATTCTTCCTAACGCA
This sequence comes from Herminia tarsipennalis, assembly GCA_945859575.2. Classification (NCBI taxonomy): domain Eukaryota; kingdom Metazoa; phylum Arthropoda; class Insecta; order Lepidoptera; family Erebidae; genus Herminia; species Herminia tarsipennalis. Next base: position 9,975,931 of record OX243844.2, on the reverse strand, counting down.
ATATACCCATTCACCGACTAAAATACAAACAAGTTTGGTATAAATAGATGCTTATCGTTTACAACGACAGTCGTGACAAGACCATTAAGTAAAACATAATAACATCGTAATTATGCTGTAGGTACAACATAAAATAAAAAGAAAACATCGTCAGAAGTGCACAATTCACTTAAATGAAGATTCCTTAAACACCTGACTTACGTCACTAGCATCCTTAAATATAATACATAAGGGCGCCCTAATCGATGGTTTTACCATACAAACGCGCATAAGTGATCACTCCTCTGTTTAAGGTCGTAAGTCAAAGCTTAAAATTAATATCAATTCGTTTTATTATAAGCTAGGCCTGTAGGCAGCCATAATAGAAAATAAATTCATACTTTAAATTTTATAAGCTTTAAAATATTTAAGAATGTAAACAATTTGAACAACAATTTTGGCGAAACTCCAATATATATATATAGGTATTAGGTTTATAACTTTCAAAATATTAATTTATTTTCTACTATGGCTAGATAGTATTAGACCTAGATTATGATTTATTAAAAAATACGACTCCCGCAGTAGGGTACAAGCCCTGTATCGCGTGGGACTTTATAAACATACAAGTCACGGACACAAAGTTCACCCAGACTCGGAACAACAATTTGTGGATCCCACGACCTCTTGCCTTGCAGTCGGATACATTCCCACTGCGCCACAGAGGCAGTAAAATATTATTGTTTTTAAACTTTCCCGATTTTTATACATATTAGATATATTTCGGGACTTAATCGCGTGAATTATTTAAAGGTACGAACCTTTTATTTACCCGACGTTTCGATCGAATTGGACCGATCGGTTCGGACCGGATAATTCACGCGATTAAGTCCCGAAATATATCTAATAAGTAAAATATTAATTTTAATCTTTGACTTACGACCTCATATAGAAGAGTAATCACTTAAGCACGTTTGTGTGGTAAAATCATCGACTAGGATGCCCTTAATAACACCTAAATAAATTTATAAAATTCGTATATTAATTCGGGTGCACCCTACTATTTTCGTTTTGTATTTCCAGGGAAGTAATGGATCAAACCTAAAGAAAAGTAGGTAGCTAGCCGGAACCAGTCCGCTATCACATTGCTAAGTTACGAGTTCTGGCCCTATGTTAAATCAATATCGTTCACACATAAAGTTAAGACCACAGCAACGAGTAACTAGATTTAAACAATTTAATTCGTGGAGTGTAAAAAACTATCCTATATTATCTATCAAAATGCATGGAGAGAGAGAATTGCAGGCTTTAGCAAAGAGCCGGATTCCTCATTATAATTTACACTCAACATTGTATCCTTTAGATGACGATTATAATATGCAAGCGATATATCCTAAGAAATTACCGAAACCACATTGGGACAGAGTACATCTGGAATACCCAATTAGAAGATACATTGGGACCGGGTTATCTAGTGAAACTATAGCCCGACGATGGGTACCGCCAGGAGAAGTTTTAACAGAAAAGGTAAGTAATATAAATAACTACTCATTAAAAGTAACCTAGATAAATGACATCGTTTATGGTATAATCGTAATACGTAAACTCTTGTTAGTTAGTCCGAGTTTCTAAAGTAAAAAAAGTTAACAACTTAATTTTTTTTTAATTGCTTCGTCACAATAATATAAGTTTAGGACAATATTTTTTTTTTTAGAAAATGTTTAATTTATCATTTATGAGGTTTTATGATTCAAGAAACTTGTTACTATTGAATCAATATGCTATGAAACCACAAAGACCATTTTTATGAATTCTTGAGTCTAGTGGCTTTGTCAAATAGGCTCATGTCGAAGACGATACAAAATAATAGCCTTTCTTTATATGTGCTCTTTAACACATGATGATTCACAGAGATGTTTCATACTTTTCATAAAGCGATTCTTTATACTTGGTTATTTTAAACAGAAAACACCTATCGAGGAAATGAAGAACTATTTTCGAGATTACAACATTACGAAAGAACTGACACGATCACAAACGACAGAAGATTTCGAGAGAAAACAGCCTGAAACAAAGCGATTCAACAAGCATACGTCTTGTGTGGAAAATGAGTACGTTTATCCTCAGAGTAGACGGGTATGTACAAGGACTATAACTAAGGATGTTTAACTAAACCTATGTATATTTCTACCACTGAGGTGGAAAACAAGCCTGGTAAGTGTAACTAGGAGACCTGCCACTACTATTACCTGACCCATTACTACATGGGTGCTATTTAAAAGCATGACTCCGCTATACAATCCAGATTTACCTACTGAGGATTTGGGGGTCAGTTGGTTTTCGATGAGGTAATTTTAATTTTCAAATAAGACGACTCAAATATTTCGAGGGAAGGCTTGAGCTCTTTAACCCTCTCCCCTGAGCATGACTGGTCGGTACGGTCAAATCTTTCTCTGAATTATGCTAACTATATAGACAGCAGTACACTTAATTTTCGCTGTGCTCGTCAAATTGAAATAGATGCAGAATTCTTGCATCTATTTCAATTTGACGACCACAGCAAAAAAAACGGTTATCTGAATCAGTCAGGCAGTGCCATCAATTAAATAGTGTGGTCGTCACCCTTTTAATGCATCCTTGAAGACAAACCGGTTTTTTGTTGAGTTATCTGATTATTTATGGTACATGTTACATACCGTTAGAAAGAATATTAATTAAAGAAGTTTTTAAAATCATTTGATAATCCCACGCTTCTTTATTTTTATATTTTTTTACAGTGCAAACTTGACATACCATTTTTTCTTAACGAAATTTAACGATTTATGGAAGTTTGATACTCCACTGGTTTTTTAAAATTGATTGCGAGAAATTACAATTAATTCTGAATAAGACAACACTAGACTAAAAAATAAAAAAATGTTTTTTATCTCAGTCATAAATAAAAAAAAATAAAGTTTTTAACAAAAAAATGATTACTCGTTAAACTTAGGGTAAAATTTTATTTAATTGAGCGCAACAAGTAGCCAACACCATCACTTACTAACCATTTTTCTATAGCTACTCACCCTCCAAACATACTGTATAATCGTCAAGGATTTTTTACCTGACTGCAAGGAAAGGTTATGTTTTTCGCGCGTATCTATATATCTATATATATCGGTATGTATGTAATATTCTTTACTAGCTTATATCTTTCAAACCACAAGACAGATTTAAACAATTTAGACGTCGCGTCGCGACGTCTATCTAACGACGCGTCGTTAGATTTGTCTTGACCGACCAAGTGATCTTAGCTATGCGACATTTGAAAAAAAAAACAAATATGGCGGCTGAAAGAAGAGGTGTGAAAAAAAAGTTTTATTACATAGTATGTAGGGGATCTTGTTTGCATCTTTTTTGTGCAGGCGGGTTTTTTATATTTTTATAATTTATTTATTATGTATCCAAAGATCTCCGATCAACGTTAAAGATGGCCTTCGTCTACTTTGTCTACAGATAGCTGATAGGGTACCACAGTTAACAGCACACGGTACCACGGAGATGAGAAATCAATATACATCGCCAGTCACACCGTCTCGGTTGGTGACTAACAAAGACCAGTACAAGAATCCAGCTAGACTACCCCAAGCTGTAGTAAGTCATTTAAAATAAATTATTTGGTTTCTGCCGTGTGGTGCCGGCTTAAGAATAGTATCACCCCATCTCTTCCCGTGGGTGTTGTCAAGGCGACTAAGGGATTTCACACCGGAGGACGGGCAGCAGCGTCCTCTCGTACTTAAAGCCTTACTGCGATCACCAACCCGCTCGCCAAGCGTGGTGATTATGGCAATTACCCCCAGGATCTACATACTAGTAGGTTCTACTGGGGAGACCCGTGCCCAGCAGTGGGCCATCATATGGGTTGATATGTATTTGGTTTCACAAACTTGAATTTAGATTTTCTTAAAAATGGTTCTGTTCTCAAAGGGCGAAAACAGGACCGTCAATCCGTATATGATCAACATTATAAGAATGTTGATCATATTTTAGAAAAGTATCGAAAGCATTAAAGTATTAAAGAGCTATTGACCAAGCTTTTTAGTTTATTCTGTATCATGTCACCTTATTCAGAAACTTAACTTGATGTATCTCGTTCTTAGCCACTTCCAGAACCAAGTTGGCAAAAGGAGCTAGAGCCACTTGACACAACTTACGAAGGCTTCGAGAAATATTTGGACCCATACTTGACGACTAGTCGCCTGCACCATCGGCCGTACACAGCCGATCAATTACAGAAGCTATCGTGTAACAAAGACGCCGTAACGTATTATACTTTTAAGGACATCCCATATGTAAGTCTATCTTACTTAACTAATAGGGGGAATACTGGTGCACCTCTATTTTTTTATAATCCAATAGCAAACCGCAGTCTTATACAACTGGAGACAGAGACACGACTAGTTGGAGACACGGTACAACAAGCTCCCCAAAACATAGATGGGCAACCCTTGCAAGCAAGGAGAAGGTTACCAATATGTTTAAAAAATACTAGCCTAAAAATAATAACTCCTACGCTAGAGAACACGCCACATTAATCAAAAGCTCTGCCTCTCCCGACCTCAGTTTGACCTTTTGTACGCCCGTGAACGACTGAAGCAGTCATCTTTGTCATGACAACCAATCAACTTGTTAACCTCTGTTACCACCGCGTCACGAATTGTAAGGATAGTGAAAGTTAAAACTTTTTAAAATTAAATCACAGACTCGCACACCAAAACCTGAAACCGAATGGCGACTACCAGTAAGCAGGCCAAAGACAGTATACGATCGAGAGAAATTTAAAGTTGGACCCAGAGAAATGATAACCCACAACAAATTGCAATGCGTTCCAGGGTTAGTATGCATTTTCACTGAACCAGTTTTCCTTAGTAATTTACCCAACCGAGACTTGTTTTAACACGCTTCGCATAAGAGTTAGTTTTACTTACGAGTAAGTATTATCGTATTTTTAAATTTGGCAAATGGATGTAAATGAGTTAACATGACAAGGTAAATAATTTGATAAGAAAATATATGTAACAGAATTGTCCATTCTATAGAACGTGGTAATTTTACTTTTAAACAATTATATTAGCATGTTGCCGTATATCCTTGAAAGCAACATGTTGCACCACATTCTTCGATTAAAAACCCTTCGTTATCTAGCTACTAGCCGTTATCCGCGACTCTGCCTACGATGTTATGCCCCAATATTCCTAAAACCACCACTGCCTCTATAACTATTTGAACCACAATCCACCGTGGGTTTTCCAATATTTTTTTTCTGCAGAACTTTCCGAACCGAGGTTAGAGATAATTACGTATCGCCAAATTTACAACCAGCATCACAAATTCACAACTTTGAAGAGGAAGTCAGAAGTTACTATGAGAAGAGTCTCGCTAAATTGGAAGCCAACCTGCCAGAAGAATACAGAGGGTTCCAGCAACAATACTCTACAGAAAACTCTGTAGTCGGTTCCAGAAAACCTATATGTACAGTATTTGACCAGTTTACTGAAAAGAATCAGAGATTAAAAAAGAAAAGTCTTCTAAGAGGATGAAGCGTAGGTACTTTAGTGAGATAGTAAGAATAAAATATTTTGAAATGAGTGTTGTTTGTTTAAATTACTTGTAATATTCGACTGATGTCGCCATCATTCGTCATTGGCCACATCTTGCATCTTAGTTTATGGCTAATAAGCCTATCGCAGCTTGGGATCTTTTGCCACATCTGTCGCCGATGTGTTTCGAGTGTGGAGGAGAAGTGGCGGTGGACTAAAGTCTTTTAAACATTAATTTATTTAGCCAGGCCTTCTCTATTCCATGTTTTATCTCGTTGCGCCATTCTGAGCTTAGGTTGGCTAGCGTCTCCGAGGTCTTAGGGTCAATGGCGAAATTTTCCATAACATGTTTACCGGAATCCTTGAAACGGAGAAGCGGATGCCGAATTGGTCTTTTTAAATCGGCAATCTGTTCAAGCATGACTTGGAATCTTCGTCTAATGTACCTGCTATTGAAGCAATGTGGCGCGGTGGGAGTGTGTCATAAGAACGCATGCCACCAGTTACCACCAAGGCCTGCTAAGAGTAGAGGAAACCATTTCGAAAAAGAGACTGGCAACTTGGGCAAACTGAGCATAGATCAATGTTATTATTAAGTGCATAAAACCTGTTTGATTTTGTGAGCCTTTGAGCATTCTCTGTAATAATGAGAATTGTCTTTGGAAATTTGTCAGTTGTCACAAAAAGAAACAATGCTCTGCGTGCTTTATTTTTAAACTTTCAAACCAAAAAAATACCGTTTATAAATATGATAGTTTTCTTCACCGTGAAATAATTAAAATACCAAGATGTTCATACATAAATGGAAATCCTCTATTTTTTAGTAGCGCTGCTCCTTTTTGGATACGGAGTACAGTTGATGCAACCTTACTGGTTCGTCATAGCAACCACAGTATTAATCTTTCTCGTCTACTCACAAATATGCGCTACGTTAGGTTAAAATGAAGTTCAGTAAGTACCTATTTAAATTATTCTTATAAACAAGGTTATTTGTCAGACACCCCAAAAAAGATTTTTACTTTAAGAAATCATACAAAGAAATTGAAAATATTATAAACATGCAGCAAACTACTTGCAGGTTTGCACTATACCATGAGTAACGTTGAATATGTATTTGATAGGTACTTTTATTATCTAGATTTAAGGCATAACGAGAATTTTCGATTGAATTAAGCAGTCCAACTAGCGGATTTGGACCTTTTAGAAAACAGAAACAAGTATGTTAACGTGATTCTGCCATTTGGTAGCAGAGTTCTTCAGGAAACTGTGGTCCGACAAAGGCAATTAAATCGGTAAATGTTAAGGTCACATTATGCTTCCACACCGTAACATTCTCAAGTGTCAGGTGGGACATCATATGAAATTTAAAAGTCTGATACGTCGGGATGGGTTGATATGACGATGATGACTGCAACATTTTTAAAAACCCTGGTCTCTGGAATAACAAGAGACATCAATAAACCACTGCAGTGTTTGCTAACTATACCTTAAAATTTTTAAGTTCGCGCATTTTAAGTATCTACGCCAGAGAACATTAATCTACATTGCAACATTGCTTCAAAATTGATTTATTACCCATTCATATATAAATCATATTTTAATATTCATACCTATTATTTTATTTATAATTGTCTGCATACACATGGTTCACTCACTCACACGCAAGGCAAGACAGGTGTCGATCGTCCGCGGCTTGCTCTCTACAGCGATACCGCTATTTATTTACGCTGTACATAATATATACTGTTGTTTTCAAACATACCTCGATATGGAAAGTCTGCATTATTAAAGAAAGAAAGAAGAAAAATTGTTTTTTCTCTAAAATGTTACGTATTAGCTTCTTCGTGATTGTGTTTATTGTGGCAATAACGGCCACGGAAAGCGATGAATCAGATAAGGTAAATATAATTATTTGTTAAAATTTAGTTTTAAGTTTATATAATGAGAAAGGCAAAAAAAAAATTAAAACACTTAAGTATCAGTTAAAACAATTCATTATTGGATAGTTGTCTCGCACACATTGATCATTGATTAAGATTTTATTATATTTTTATCGCGACAAAAGTATCCCATCTCAGGATACCATCTATCTACTTACCAAATTTCACTGTGATCGGTTCAGATGTTTTGTCGTGAAAAGGTAATAAACAAACAAACTCACTTTCGCATTTTGAAATATTTGTCTGTTTGTTTATGTAGTTAGATACCTTAGTTGGTAGACCTTCTTACTTTTATTTTTCCCTGGTGTATTGATTGAATCGTATCAAGCATTTCCACGGGTGGACTCACAAATACATAACAACTACCTATGTACTTCTAAACTTAGAGCTGGACTGAAAACTAGAGTTAAGGGATTATTATTATGGGAAAATGTAATGGGTTTAAAGTAAAAACCTAAAAACACTTGTAACTATTGTGAGTTGTTGGAAGTTGTTATGGTCTTAGCATTTGGAAAAAAGTACCATACACAAAGGCATAGTAAACGTAGGCTTAATTACGGACTTCAAAAATGTATTGTACAAGCAAGGCCATCAATGATTAAATTTTCACATGATTGGGACTTGTTTCTTTTAAGTAATCATTTGAGATACTTATATGTCAAATCGAGGTTGCCTTGAAAATTTGATAGAGAATTAGGATCCTAACTCTTATTATACCTCTCTTTTTAAGGATTTAGGGTCCCTGATTTAGTGTATTATAATAAGCGCATTTTATATGCTTTCCCTAACTTACCTTTCCCTTACTTAAGGAATACAAATTTTCTTGTACAGGCGCGGTTGATTGGAGAAATCTTATTTGCAATATAAATTGTAGTACCTAACGACTTACTTACTTGTAGTTAGACGTTAATTTATTCGCATATTCAGAGGGCGAAGGTGTATAAAATTGGTTTTATTATTTTCAGTTTTAATGATACAGCTGTTTAGCGATTACTTTGTTTCTAATAACCCTGTTCGACTACACCATTCAAAACCATGATCTAGTTACTATATAGACTACTAGCTATCTGTAACGGTTCGCACTTCGCCCGTATGCTTATTTTTTTTGTATATTTTTTTTCAAACTTTTTCTTCCATACAAACCTCGTTCTGACAATTACAAACTCTGATTGATAAGGAAGGAACCCACCACTTTCCATCGAAATAGTTTGCCAGACCAGACACCCTCAATTGTCAAACCGAAACCTACAACAAACAAAATTATTGACAGGTACCTACTCCCACAAACTCGAGGGTAGGCTCCTTTGGATCCTTGATACGCAATGTTCCTTTTTCACGAAGTAAAGTCAACTCGTATCTTGCCTCCACACGAGGCATCCTCAGGACAGTATAGCAGCGACGGGGCCTTCACTGAAAAAAAAGATAACAAACAGGTGTAGACGTTCTGAAGCGATACACTCACCTACATACATTCGGCAATTGATTTTTATTGATAAAGATTTAAACTGAACATACAATTAAATACTAGTAATTATATATCTCACAAGTACTCACAACTTCTTGCACGCCCTATCTTCAGTGTCGTATCGAGCCAATACCTAAGGACCTCGGCACACTGCCCCGCACTACGCTGCGGGTTGCTAGGCAACGGAAACACGCGCGTGATTGCGGGAGTGCAGATCTATCCCTCTCTCTAAGAGTAATAATCTCTCTATCAGAAGAACAATTAAACGTGCGAGGGCGCGTGTTTCTCTGCATGTAAGCGCGTGATTTACAACACCACGCGTGAATGCATTTTCTGTGTGTTGCACGATGCGAGTTTTCTACAAACTGAGGTACTTACAAGTTAAAATCAACGTAAGAACACGCACTCCCGCGCTACGCTTTATGATGCGGGGCAGTGTGCTAATCGCCTAATAACGAAATCCTCAACTAAATATTGGAGGCCATAAGTTTTTGATTCATGCGAAGTTATTACAAGTTGGATAGGTTTTCAATTATGTTTCTGATCTTGTACATTTCTTATACTACAATTCAATTACAACGGTAAAAAGAAACATTTAGAATTGACCGTAGTTAAAATGCCAATTGAAAGTCTTACGTGATTTAATACAAATTTGATTTACAATTTGAAAACGACATGTTATCATTTTTTTTTATTACCCTATACAAAAAGAGGTGCGTTATAAGACATAAGTTTAACGTGTAAATATGTATGACTGGTCTATATGTGAGGGGTCGTTTCCTCAGTAGCGACCGAGCAGATAGGGATATCTGAGAGGTTGAGCAACCTTACCACTGCCGGTCCATAGATACCGTTTTCGTTCATTGTCATACCCCTCCGTGCCTCCGTGCGTCGGTCCTGTGCCTAATCTCTCCCTGATTGTGTCGGATTTTCGTCAAATCGTGCTATAAGAATGAGGGAATAGAGAGTGCATTTGTCTTTGCGCATACAGTTATGCATTGTAATATTATTTTGTCGCGTGTAATAAATTGTAATGTGAAAGTAAAAATTCCGGTTTTTCTTTTTGCTGTGATAAGATTCCTTTTTATAACTATGTCGAATTAATGTTTCTCACAACATTATTTCGACATAGTTATAAAAAGGAATCTTATCACAGCAATTTTTAAGGGTAAACGTTATGTTTGAGGCGGGAATTTTATGATTATGTAGCCTGCAGAATTAGTCTTACCAATTAGCCCTTTTGAAAATTAGGCGTTTTACTATTTACTTAGTCTTTTTGAGAATTAGCGTTTTTGCAGATAAGTCCTATTTAGAACTACTCCATTCAGAAATCAGTTATCTCTTTTAAGACTCGGGTGCCATTTTGCAAATTAATTGCGACTAAACGGTTTTTTATGTGCACAAATTATTATCTATAATATGTATGTATTTAGAAATATATAAGTATATTTATCGGTTGTCTGGTTTCTATAGTACAAGCTCTCCTAAGTTTGGGATCAGATAACTTTGTGTGAGTTGTCCCAAGATATTATTATTATTATTATTAAATTTCGTTCTTTCTTAAGTAACTTGCAGGCATGCGAGCTATGTAGTCATTATTGTTCATGAAGTAGAATTTTAGGCTTTGCAGTCACTCAGTCAGTAGGTAGGTATGTCTGTATCATCGGCTAACGACCTATACATGTAGATTACGTTCATGTACACGTCATACGTTTGTATACACAGGTGTGGCTGTGTGAAATAAAGTTCAACCTTTATTCTATTTAAATTATTCTTTAACTCTCTTTGGCCTGCGCCTCCTCCTGTGTCGGTTATCGCGATAAAAACTATCCTATGTATTTTCTTGAAATTATATACCTATATCAAATTTCATTTAAATCGGTGTAGCGGTTTAAGTGTGACAACGTAACAGACAGAGAGACAGAGGTTCTTTCATATATAGATAAAATACTAACTTTCGCTTGCGGCTCCGCCCGCGTGGGTGTCAGTTATTGAGATATAAACTATAATAATAATATCTTGGGACAACTATGCTTTGTCCTTGCCCGGGAGTCAAGGTATCTCCGTACAAAGTTTTATCTAAATCGGATTAGTGGTTTAAGCGTAAAAAGGTAATACAGACAAACAGAGCTATTTTCACATTTATAATATTATTATGGATTAGTTTGGATAGATAAGTATAAAACATACGAGTACCAAGACAAAAACAATTAAGATGTACCTACTAATAAAGTCACGCTTAGTATCTATGTTATTAGCAACTATCTGACCCGCGCAACTTCGTATGCGTACATTTTCCCCGATTTTGCAATACTTTTCATTGCTGCTCCGCTCCTATTGGTCGTAGTGTGATGATAAATAGCTTATAGCGTACCTCGATAAATGGGCTATCCAACAATTAATATTTTTTTCAATTCAGATCAGAAGTTCCTGAGATTACCGCGTTCAAACAAACAAACTTTATAATATTAGTTTAGATTATGGGAATTGCGTCATTTTCACAAATGATGATCGATTAGGGCTTCTAATCTGATTTTCAAATAAAAAAAATGTTTGTATGTTTGTCCATATATGTGACGACGAAGTGGGCGACATATATGAACAAACACACATGAAACGAAGTGGGCACGGGTCAGTTAGTCAAACATAAACCTATGAAAAATACAACGACCTGAAACTTTGTTAGATTTAAATTTCAATGTTTCATTGTGTATATAAGTATCTGTTTTCATATATAATTGTGGGTTCTATTCAGGACTACATTATGCACCTGCTACTACTGCACTTCTTTGTTGGTTTCTCTTTATTCTAAAATTTGTAAAGGATAAAATTAATATATAATAATATTTTGCATGCAACAGTTGTATATGTATAATATGTTAATAATTACCTTTTAATTAACTACATAAAAACTTTAATAAACATAACAGATTGTATGACGTTTGATACTTACCACGTGAATAAACTTTGCGCTTTTCAATGTATTGATTGTCTTTCAATTCATATTTTAATTAAGTATTGAAACTGTTTAGCTATGAGTAAGAATAATTTACATAGGTACTTCATAGCCCTGAAAGTGATTTAGAAAAAAACATAATTTTAGTAAACTTTGCAATTGGAATTTAAATACAACATTCGTTTTGTCATAGCGTCCCGATGATAATTTTCAGCGCCCAAAATAGGTACCTATTCGGTGATTTAATATCTACTACCATAGAATACAATGTGACAAATCGTTTTGTAAATATTTAATAGGTGTACGCCATGGTCACGATTATTACAAAGCAAACCGTTTATAATCCATACTAGCTTTCGCCCGCGGCTCCGCCCGCGTGGATGTCGGTTTTATAAAAAATAAATTTCTTTCTTAATAAAAAGTATCCTTTGTTACTTCTAATACCTCCAAGGATATGTGTACAAAGTTTCATGATGATCGGTTGGGTAGTTTTCGCGTGAAAGCGTAACAAACAAATTTACATTCACATTTATATATTAGTAGGGATTAATAATAATAATAATAATAATAATAATTTGGGACAACTCACACAACGCTATCTGATCCCAAACTAAGCAAAGCTTGTACTATGGAGACCAGACAACTGATAAACATACTTATATATTTCTAAATACATACATATTATAGATAAATAACACCCAGACACAGAATAAACCATCGTGCTCATCACACAAAGTTTTATCCTGGGTGGGGATCGAACCCACGACCTCTTGCGTAGCAGTCGGATACACTCCCACTGCGCCACAGAGGCAGTCATATATTAATATCCATGCGAAAGTGTGTCTGTCTGTCCATTTGTTATCTGTTGATTACTTAAGGAAGTTAAACTCTAGTAGTAAAATTGACATTTGTGCGTTTTGAGAAACAGTCCACAGATTGAAAATGCGAAAGGATTTCTATCTATCGACGGCACAATTGTCACAATTTTTTTGGGACAACTGTGCCTAAGATTATACCTAAGTTCGTTTAGACTTAAGTTCGAATATACCTAATGATGTAGGTAGGTACTACGCATAACACACTCACGAATTGACTTTTATTGTCTCATTTAAGATTTATATTGTCAAATAATACTCGTTAATTATACCTAAGATCGTTTAGACTTAAGTTTGAATTTATTATGCGTTTCAAATGAGTTGATAATGCTGTGTGGTGCCGGCTTAAGAATAGTACCACCCCATCTCTTCCCGTGGGTGTCGTCAAGGCGACTAAGGGATTTCACTCCGGAGGACGGGCAGCAGCGTCCTCTGCGTACTTAAAGCCTTACTGCGATCGCCAACCCGCTCGCCAAGCGTGGCGATTATGGCAATTACCCCCAGGATCTACTGGGGAGACCCGTGCCCAGCAGTGGGCCATCATATGGGTTGATATGAATGAATGAATATGAATGACATTTTGATTAGCATTACGACTGCAACTTCATTTTATAGAATTTTATAAGCTACGGGTCTTAATGGTCACGGGTAGACCACGGCCGTTGCAATACGGTCGAAACGTCGGGCAATAAACAAAGGTATTTAGCCTTAAAATAAAATATTTACGCGATTAAGACCCGTAGCTTATAAAATTATATAATGTGTACAAATCGCGAAAGTTTACGAACATATATTACAACTTCATTGTATGACGTAAGGTCAGCAATAAAATGATTCGTAAAAAGGTGTCATTAGTATTACACTGAAGTACTCTAATGAATTATACATAAGCACTGTATTTTACTATTTATTATTATAGATATGTTTTAGTTTAAAAAAATATCACGTCTGACTGAAACACCACAAAAGTGTAGAATATTCTCATATTTTGCCTATTTACTTATTTCAGTTTGGTGTTTATTAAATAATAATGGAAAACTAATAACATTTGAATAAAGAAAGATGTTAGGTACATAGTTCAAAGAAAATAAGTATTACGTCCGTTCCATTACCATACACAAACGTATTTTACCCAACTTTGGAGTTTTTGTTGCTAGCGGTAAAATTTTGACAAGTACAGAGTGAAGTTCTAGCGATCGCGATTATCCTCTCATTTTAAAAGCACAGTGCCTAATAATATGGAAAAAGGTAACCTAAGTACTTAAGGTACTTAGGTACCTATAACACACTCACGAATTGGCTTTTATTGTCACATTATTTATATTGTAATAAACAATACTTACTTTAGATCTACCTAAGTTCGTTTAAAATTGCTATGACATATTTTTGATTCGACTTCCGTAGCATAAGGACAAATCTCAGTGGTTTGATATGTGCTATGACTATTGTAAATTGTATGTTATTATGATTCGATAATTAAAGAAAAAAAATTGGATAAATTACACCCAGACACAGAATAAACCATCATGCTCAACACACAAAGTTTTATCCTGGGTGGGGAACCCACAAGCTCGGGCTTAGCAGTCAGGGTCACTAACCGCTAGTGTTAGTTATTTTAACAGACAGTTAACCGTAGATAAGATAATGAAACCGTCCATTAATTGTTGGACGGATTTACACGGGCAAATCCGCGACCGAAAGCTTAATTATTTATTTATTAAATAATATGCCATTAGGTCATCGTCACCTGATCTAATTTGGTGTTGTGTGAATAAAAAAAAAAGTAATTGGTTGGTAATTCAGTGAACACTCTTTTATTATATGTAAGTTACTGTAAATGTAACGGTAGGTATTCATCAATTTAATTTTCACTCAATTTGAATGATGTGAAATTTTTCACACAGTATCAACCTGTGATTGTAAAATTATTATTATCGTTTTAAGTTAAATCTACATTTTATACCTAATAAAATATTTCATTGGCGTCTGTTGAGTAGTACAGTCCGTGAAAACTCGTCATAGCAATCAGGTTTATGGTTATACGAAGGTTAAAAAAAAACCGGGTAAGCTCAGTGTAATGCCCAGTGTAGTGTTCCGCACCCTTGAACAATTGCATTAGCAGAAGAGCGTATGTTCATGGCACTTACGCCCTTTTGTTGAAGAACGCAGTTTTTCGGCCGTTACTCGACGACGGGATATCCCATTATGTCCGAAATAATTTTATGGCACATCATTCGACTGGTCTTTCAAAAATATTTTAAGGTTTCTAATAAAGTTTTTTGATTGAGTGAATATTTTTGGAAATAATCACTCCGAAAGTTGCATAATTGTTTTCCCCCTCCCCCCCCCCCCAACTTTTAAACCGTGTGAAAAATCGGACATGATCAGATATACCGTCATTGAGTTATTGCCGAAAAACTGCGTTTGTCAACAAAAGGGCGTAAGAGCCATGAACATACACTTTTCTGCTGAAGCAATTATTCAAGGCTGCGGAACCCTACACTGAGCATGGTCTAACATGCTCTTGCCCGGTTTTTTTTGTTCTCATTTGTTATATTTGACCTTTGTGTTGTGAGTTGTCAAACAATTTCAATTGATTTTTTATTTTTGTTGTGATACTTAGGTGTGTACACCTAAGTTTAAGTATAAACTCATACCTAAGTGCCACCTGAGGTCAGATCTAAGGTCAACGTCTCGAACTATCTGGAGCAGTGAAAGTTGTCCTATGAGGCGTGTTTCTCGTCCTAATGTTTATACATAACTTGTCTTGTGTTTATATTTGTTATTCAGCTAAGGCAAAAGGAAGGCTAGCAGTCTGTGCATGCTTGTTCCAACGTAGCGGCTAAACCAATCACAATTTCGATGAATGTGGTGACAATCGTTGGGAATTCAACATTTAGCAAATTCAACATTTTGGGAATTCAACATTTTGCAAATTCAACATTTTGGGAATTCAACATTTTGCAAATTCAACATTGCGGTCCGGAAGGATCGATTCCTTATTAAAAAAACTTAAGAAGAAAGAAATAAGAAGAAAATATATTTATTTGACGCAGATCCAAATACAAATATCTAAAACTAAACTTTAAAAAAATAAAATTAGCTTGTCTTAGGAAACTTCCGACGGATAGATCCACACTCAGTATATTGCTGTATTGTGGCGAGCCACATCACATCGCTGATTTCCAGTGTGAACCTTAGGGGGTCGCACTGACATGATATGGTATCCTTTTAAGGCCAAGCCAAGGTTCTCCCAAAACTATAGGCTTGTGTAAGCAATTATTTTATTTCTGTAGTATACATATAACTAAAGTTAACGTTTAAGCATAAAGTTCACTATACATTGTGCTTATTTAGGGCCCCGATCAAGGCAGAGCGAAATTGTAATATAATAAACCAGCTGACTCACGTAACTTCGGTTGCGTAATTTTTCTTTCAATTTTGCAACATTTTTCATTGATGCTCGTAGCCAGTAGCCTTCCTCGATAAATGAGCCATCCAACACTGAGAGAATTTTTCATTTCGAACTAGTAGTTCCTGAGACTTAACAAACAAACAAATTCTTCAGCTTTGTAATATTAATATAGATAAATTAAAATCCGGTGACCATTTGTTTCAGATACCTATGACAGTTTACTACGAAAGCGAATGTTCGGATAGCAGAGATTTCATAATAAATGAACTGCAACCGAATTTTGAAATGCTAGAAGACTATTTTGAACTTATATTAATACCTTTCGGAAAAGCTTATGTAAGTATTGCATAGATTTCCCTGGATACTCGCTATCAGTGTGGCCAGATAGAATTCGAACATTTAAAAAGAAATTTTTAATATTTAACAGAATTAAAAAAAAAACAGGTAGATTATTATTATTATACTTAATAAAGTTACGTTGCTTACCAAAAAACTACTTAAAATGACCTTTACCTTCGGCCCCTAGAGATAAAAGGGTTAAAAAGGCTTCACACAGCTGTGTATCTACTGTAGTAAGCATAAAAAGCTTTGAATTATTTTTGGTAAATTTTCCCATTTTTGCCAACATATCAGTAGTATTTTCAATAATCAGGTAGATCTACTGCTAAATCTGGTAATACTGCTTTCTAATAATAAACAAAAATATCTACAAAAGGAATTCCTACAGTAGAATGGGTGTATAGATTCTAGCAAGGCTTTGTGAAGTCTTGCTTGCTTCTAAAACTATCTTTGTCCTGGTCCCACAATATAAAACATTATGAACCTGTTACAAATATTTCAATTTAGGGGAACAAATAACTATGTTTGTCTTGTTCCCGCAATATAAAACAACAAGTCCGTACATAAAGAAATCAATTTAAGGGTAAAAATACATTTATTAACTGGTAATATACCCAGTAATATAGCGCAGTATGTATGGGTAGCAAACATTCATCTAGCATTCCGATTATTTCTTTATGTACTTAGAGTATAGACGACACATACTTTGAATGCCAACACGGACCATCCGAATGCTTTGGCAATATGGTGCAAAGCTGTACTCTAGAACTCATGAAGAACGATTTCACTACGCAAGAGATGATAGACTACGTCGCCTGTGCAATGCAACACCCAGAGGGCGCCAATGGAACCTATCCGGTAAGATTACTGTTGATAGAAGACTGGTTTAAAGAAGTTTGCGTTTGTTTGCGTTAGTTGGCGGACATGCGGTTGTATACTCAAAGGTCTCTCAGTTTTGAGAAGCCATTATTGCTGTCACTGTCACTTAAACCCTGCGCAGACGAGGGGGCAAGCGGTCTTTTTGACTGCGAAGCAATAAGGACCAGGAGACCTACTCTAATTCAATTAAAACGAAGCTTCGATCAAAAATGAGGTGGTGATATATAGAGTCAGGAACATCTATTTAACCTACTCGTTCTAGAAAATCGTCCATGGGTTTGAACTTCTTGTGCTTACCCAAAAGTTAATCAAAATAATCCCTTTAAATAGGAAATTCATGAGTTTCATTTTAAAGAAATAAAGTAGGCCTACAGGGTCCCTAGACAAATGCAATCTATACATAATCACACTAATATTATAAAGGCGAAAGTTTGTGAGTATGTGAGTGTGTATGTTTGTTACTTCTTCACGTCTAAACGGCTGGAGCGATTTTAATAAAATTTGGTATGGAGTTAGCTGACACCCTGGATTAACACATAGACTAATAAACCGCGGGTAACACCGCAGGGCACAGCTAGTATAGTATTATATACTAATTGAATAGAATGACGTGGTTGCGCGCGACACTACCATTGTAGATTAGGTATAATAAATTATTTTGTATGATTTCAGTGCGCAAGCAGAGCAGGAGTTGACGAAGACGACGTAGACGAATGCATGGATTCCGACCTAGGGCGCATATTACTTCTGCGGCATGAACGAGCGACGAATCGTGTGCAACCTAAGTTTATACCAACCGTCACTTTTCATAAAGTAAGTGATAGGGCTTGTATAGACAGCACAGCAGCTGCGCAGACACCGCATCGTGTAACTACTGACCGCTAAAGCGCCGTCGCTGCTGCACAGGGGTGGATCCAGGATTTCATTCTGGGGCATGCTTGCACGAGAGGCAAATGACCATGCCGGATCTAACATGTTTGACGGAGGAAGGTGCATTTCGTTTTGGCCAAATTGTTTTTTTTTAAGACAACTCCCGCATTAGGGTACAAGCCCTGTGTCGCGAAGGACTTTACAAACATACAAATCACGGACACAAAGTACACCCAGACTCGGAACAACAATTTGTGGATCACACAAAGTGGTGTCTCGTGTGGGAATCGAACTCACGACCTCACCTCTTGCGTAGCAGTCGGACACGCACGATGGTGATGATGATGAGGATGATGATATGGTGTAATAAAAAATCAATACTTAATTGTATCTTAGCAGCATAGAGGCACGGTAGTGGCGCGGCAAAGGTCAGCTCTTCTAGAACCAAGTCTTATATTTACGCTGGAGCCTGACCATTTTATTACTTGTTATGTGTCCAAGTTTTGGATCCCCTTAAGTACCTAATACTTTCAAGTGTATGATCCAAACTATTAAATATATTGGTTTTAATCTTGCCATCATGCCAATGACGAGGTGGCTGTGGTATCAATGATACTCATCAGCTTATTTTTTTTCTAAATGTAACCTAAATTATGTTTTTGCATTGAGGTGCCCATAGTACTACTCGTAGCATAAAATTATCTATATAAATATTTGTGCCATAGATTTAATCCAGTCATCGTGCCAAGGACGAGGTGGCATCCATGATATTACTTTATAAATGTACATATATATTTTCATTGAGCTGCCCAAGGTATCTAAAACTAAGAAAAATTTCTGTTCGCAGAAATTTGATCAAGAAGTGCAAGACTCGGCAATGGAAGATCTATGGGGAACTATGTGTACTGTACTAAAGACGAGCCGCCGCCGCGCCGAGTGCGAATCTCTGTAGTGAAAGGGCAATGAAAGAATTATCATGAACAAACAATACATTTGTAATAATTGAATAACTGCTTTACTTAATTCCTTTTTAGGGTTCCGTAGCCAAAATAGCAAAACGTCCCTTATAGTTTCGCTCTGTCCGTCCATCTGTCTATCTGTCTGTCCCCAGGTTTGCATAGAGCCCCTAAGGTACCTGTCCCATCAACGGCAATTAGCGAGAAGCGATTTATCGCTCAAGAAACGTACAATAGATGTATATTGTAGATCTCCTCCGTGTAAACAAAAGAAATGCAATATAGAACGAGTACTACGGTAGGAGTAGCCGGCAGTGTGAACGGTCAGCAATCAACTATTAATATCTGTATTTCTTTTGCTTAGACGAGATGAACATAGGTATGTATATACGTTTCTTAAGAAAATCAGGGTAGTAGGGTATATAATGAAACTAGCTTATGCCTGCAGCTTCACCCGCGTGGACGCCAGATTGTTACCAAAATATTTGAACGGCAAAGTTTCATACTAACTTTGCACTCCTATTTTACCTCCTTAGGGGGTGAATTTTCAAAAATCCTTATGATATATCAGTTAGTCAGTCAGTCAGCTTCTCCTTTTATATACATATATAGATAGATTAAAACTATAACAGCTACGTAGGCTTTACAAGTTTAAGTGAGGCGTAACACAATTTTTGTAAAAATTCCATTGAAAAATACTTATATAACGTTGTTAGCAGTATGAAACAAAAACAACAGAAAACTCATTTATTATACCGCATTATTGTGCTGGGTAGCTACGGAAACTACATTGTGCGTGGCCCGCCATGCACTTGCTCGGTTTTTTAATACCTACATAAAATCTACGCTAAGCTTTTAGGTCTATAAACTCGTAAATACTTATGCCTGCTCCTGTATAGTATAGGATATACTTTAATCACTCATTTTCATGAAAACTCATAGGAACCTTTAACATAAATACCTGTCAGTATTTATGTTCTTTAAGTACAGGTTTATTAGTATTTTCCTTGTTCAACCCCATATTGATATTTCCATAGGTACAACCCCTGTATTGGTATTTCCATAGGTATCACTACATAGTATAAAACAAATCTCTGTCCCTATATCCCTATGTATGCCTAAATCTTTAAAACTACGCAATGGATTTTGATGCGGTTTTTTTTAATAGATAGAGTGATTGAAGAGGAAGATTTATATGTAAAATAACATCCATATATTTTATACGACGGAGCGGGCCGCTAGTCTTTAATAAACAGTAGGGCAAGAGTATTTTTAAGACATATAGACATATGGTAATTTCTGCGAAGGAAACGAGAATAAACGATTGTTTTGTTTTATTTAAGAGGGTGAATTGTCAATGATCCATCTATAGTAATTTGCGATGTTGGTGTAGACGCTGGGAACACCTTCACTGCCACAGTTTTCAGCGCCAAATGATACGATGCCCAACTGGAAATGAAACATTATTTCATTTAAAATTAGCTGTAGATTCAGCTGTAAAGGCGAGATAAATTATATAATTCCGTCAGTTTAAACAGTTTTTTAAGCTATTGCATAGCTTTTATTGAGCGCGCTTATTTGAGTGCGGCGACCGAATCAAGAAATTCCGTAACGAAAATAAAACCTAACACCCCCCACTCCGCCTACCATGTATCTCGGCCGAGCGTTCGCTTAACGTATATGTATATGGTACGACTGTACGAAGCTCGCACGGATCGAGATGAGCTGCTCCGAAATGTATAAGAAAAAAAAAAAAATTGCATAAGTTGAAAAAAAATGCTATGCAATAGCTTTACCGCGGCAGTTCCCGAGTGCCACACTTTTTTTGCTTAATGACAGTAGTATAATTAATTTAATAGCGTGAAAAATATTGCATTCAATTTAGTACCAAATGGTTCTTGGTAGCATCTTGGGCATAGTAAGAACGCCGCTACCGATGAAAAAAAACCAACCGATCCGATACCGATCAAAAATGCAAAGTTAACGCATGTAACTAGCTGTATATACCCTTAATATTGATAAACCTAATAGTGGGTCCAAAAAAGCCCTTGTCTAGCTAGTACTAACACGTTACTTAATTTTCATATTAGTTATGAGGCATTTCGCGTCAGTGATCTGCATTTTCAAGTGCTTAATTTACCCTTCTATCATCATCATCATCCGCCTATCGCAATCCACTGCTGGATATAGGTCTCTCCAATTGCACGCCACTTTGTTCTATCTTCTCCTGCCAGACGTTTTGCGTAAATCATCACTCCAACTAGGGCGTCCTACACTACGTTTGCCGAGACGTGGTCTCCACTCAAGAACTCGTTTCCCCCACGGTTGTCGGTTCTTCGGCTAATATGGCCAGCCCACTGCCACTTCAGCTTGCTAATCCAGTGGGCTATGTCGATAACTTTGATTCTCTGCCGAATCACCTCATTTCTGCCCTTTTGGCCAACAATTGGCCCTAAAAGAAACTCCTAGCATAGCCCTTTCCATAGCCCGCTGTTCGACTTTGAACTTGTTGAAGCGTCATTCCATACAATTGACAAATTTGTGAAATGGCTCATAACTCTTACCTGCACGTAATGTTTATCTTTAAGCAGTAGAAGGGGGGCTCCTCCAAAGCCTGAGCATGCATCTTTTCCCTCCTCTCCACCGGCACATAGTTGTCCTTCGTTCACAGGCACTGATTCACCAAATATACGCTCACAATTCTCAAGAGGTACTAGAGGCACTTCCAATATCTGTTGGTGGCTTACCTGGAACAAGAACACTTATTATTTATAGAATTGTATGTATGTGTGAATGATTTCAGAACTTTTTTTTTATTCTGCACATATTGTTGTAGAATTATTTTTAGCCTACCTTTCTATATGCCTACTGAGTATAGGTTTTTATCCTGCATAAGTTCTCCTGCATATCAGTTTTGGACTAACGTTCTATAAACCTAAATCTAGTGCGTATAGGCTTTCCTTATCTACCCTGTTTGAACGAGCCCATGCCAGTTTTCTCCATTTTAGTAACTCAATTTTTTGTTAACCCCAGACCTAGTTAAGGAAATAAATTATCTTATTTATGTTATATGTGTACTCGAAAATAAGTTATAACATGCTTAATTGTTGTCCTATTACCCATCACCCATGCTTCCGATTATTTTCGTTTCAAATTTGAACGATAATTATTCAATTACATCACTTAGCTTTATCTGAACCAGTGAAATCATTAACCAGAACGATAAATAATTCAATTACATCACGTCGCATTTTCCAGTAACCGAAACAGTCAAATTAACAATTCCACGTTCATGTTCATGGTCAATCACGAGACTGCACTAATTATCCCTATGACTTCCATGTGATTTACATCAGACGTCAACTATCACAACGATACCATCAACTGACCGGATCTGTTTGTCCGGACAGCTTCCCCCATCCGACAAGCGTGGCGCGTTCGTTGATCACAATTTCCGGCTTATCATTCAGGCAGATCGGCGCTGCTGTCACTGGAAATTTAAAAAAAAATAACATCTGTGATTAGAGTGACAACACCGGAAGGCTATACTATAACTATAACTGTTCAAGGACAGGTCAATGTTAAGTTAAGAGTATAGGTAATTGGGATAAATAATGAAATAGAAATTGACTTGAATTACCATAACAATACCAGCATGCCACTAAAGTATTATCTATCTAAACTCGAACTAAAGCTGCACTTAAACACGACATGTCAGATATCCTTGAGCAATGGTCACTTATCATTAGGTGAGCCGCTTGCTCGTTTGCCCCCTATATCATAAAAAAGACAGTACACCTAGTGTCCTTTAAAAGGCTTCAGTACAAGCAAAGTAATTAAATTCACAAAATTTCATAATATTTGTCGTGTTCTAAAATGGATACGATGTTGATTTTATCAATGTTCATTTCATTAGTCTTGCGATGCGACCAATGAAAGTGACCGGCGTTATCTACAAGTTTGAATGGAACCATCGGTCATAGATATAATCTGTGGTTACACTGATGTAACCATGGGTCATACGTATTCGGAGCATACGTATAAATGTGTGTAAGTGTAACAATGAGTCTGAACCCCTCTTTTAGAAAGAGCCTACATACCCGAATATCTAATTTCATTCCTAAGCACAATCAGTGCTATGTCATGTCTAAATATTTTCTGTTCATATCCTGGATGCACAATCACGTTCTCCACTTTGATGTTCTGTCTGGGAGGCGCACAGAAGAGATCGTTGCAGCTGGGTTTGCTACGATCAATGTCCCATTCGCCAATTGCTACTGAAGATCTGCAAAAAGAAAGTTAACTAGTACTGCAACCAATAGCATTTTACTTTGTATCCATATGTGTGCCTACTATTTCGTGAAACGTCTACATTAATTGAATTTCTGTCTATTTTAGTATCGTCAACAGGTACTGTGACTTAGCCGATCTTAGTGTTATAATTTATGAAACTATATTATAGTAATAACTTGAAATTTGTAAACTTTAGCATAGATAGTCACTTGTCCCACCACCGCGCGAGAAAAGTTAATAGTTGCTTGCTACGCCCCGGCGAGTAGCGAGCAACTATCAACAATTTTCTCGCTAAAGAAAGGTAAAATAGATGTTTATCCCGTCTAAACTAAAATACATATATTAATGGTTGGTCGCTGATTGTTCTAACTGCCGCCCGGCGAGAACTCGGAATTCCCTTTGGAATCTACATCTACCTATTGTACGTTTCTTGAGCGATGATGATTGCTCGCTACTTGCCAGCGGTGGCACAACTGCCTAAACATGGATCCAAGCCCGATTTATGGCGTTGAAGATCACGATCACTTTTAGGTGTTTGAACATGACAAACAAACGGTGATAGTAGATATCGCAAGTAAATAAAAAAATAACTTCAAATTAAACTTACAGTTTATATCCGTCTAGTTTGGCAAGAGCGCAATGTGCGGCAGACAATACGACACGTTTGGATATGATAGAGCCGCTACATGCATATCTCTCTTTGCCCGAGTCTTTATCTACAAAAAAACAATGACATGATATATTCAGATTATTGAAATCTCTACATCTATAATGATCTCTATCATATATGCAGTTGCAGGCCCAAAAAAATTCAGATTGACTGACTGGCTAACTGAGTTATTGTCCTCTTCACGGTATCACTCATGTATAAAAAAATCTTCTATTTTTGAAAAGACAACTCCTGCAATAGATTACAAGCCCTACGTCGCAAGATATCACTAATACAAAGTATCTGGGTACACCAAGACTCGTGAGTTGTAACAATTTATAGATCACGCAAAGTTGTCGCAAATCGAACTAATGAACTCTTGCACAGCAGTCTTAGCATTACCGAGAAAGTAAATGATAAGGCTCACTTTCCCTATTCTCATAGTCCTTTGGACCTAACATCGCGTCGGTCCCAACGCCACTAGTAAGTAGTACACTAGGAAACAGCATTGGCGCAAACGTTGGGATGGCTGTTATTCTGGATCCACTCGTTGGATGAGTGGCGATGGGCGGTACCCAACACTATCCCACAACGTACGCACTTTTGTGGTACCATTTACTGATAAACTACTACACTTTCTGGTTTGAGCTTTGATATAGTAATTTAAGTTTTTGTTAGGTTTAGCAGTAAGTGTAAAATTGATAGCATTTTAACAACGGCTCTATGCTATTAAATTGTACCAGTAGAAACTAGTAGAAAATTCGAGAGAAAAACTGCTAGGGTGTATCTATACGTTAATTGTAGGTATATGTACTGGAACAAAGTACTCACTTGCAAACCCAATTCGAGCAACCCAAGGATGGGCACCTAGACCATTATTTTCAGCTCCACGAACCATACTTTGCCCACATTGCTTAGTGCCCACCTGGTACACTCTGTTGCAGTCACAAGATGGACAACACACGTAGTCTTCACCGTTCACGTTGTTGCATATCAGCTGGTTGAGGCGATGGAAATATCTAATAAGGAGACAAAAGATTAATTAGGAAATAGAATGGGTACGTAGAGTACCTTACATAATAGTGAAACCTCAAAGATGATTCAGATACATAAGTAACGAGTAGCTAACGGGTCATACATAATGGTCACAATAGGAGTTTTTCCTAATTCATACACACATCTCAAAAGCTATAGCCATTTGTCGCAAGATTTATTAAGTTCATTTCGGTGCTGACTCGCTCGGCCGATGCGACAATAGTCAGAGTATGAGAATGTATGACGCCGTTTCTGAGGTCTGCGATAGACCCGCGCGGCCTACGATTGACGTAGGCGCGCGTGCTATGACTATTGTCGCATCAGCCGCGTGCGTCAGCCCCACGTTGTAAGCCGCGCACGTCTGCCACATAAGCCACATCATAATAATGTGCATACATACATCGTTTTGGATAAATTCAATGCAATCTAATTAAGGGAGCTAATGTTAGGTGACATCGGTTTCTTTAATTTGAGTTCGGGTCTCTCCTCTAAAAATTGTACCATTTTAGAGCAGTGAATATGTACTTACTTGTCCGACGAAAAACAGGTGAAATCCATAAGGTCTTCCAGAAGTGGGCATGATGCTATTGGCACGCATGTAGTATGTGGTGGACATGCATCCTGTAACGTCATTAATAAATTAACGCTTCAAAACTTCCCCAGAATGGAGATTTAAATTTAACGTCATTTACCTTGATCGACGTCGACATCATTTTCTACAAAATTCTGAACCCAATATAAATGGAAGATATGATTTCCATTCAAATCTAGCAACAATTTTTCAGTTTAAAATATCAAAATTCTGGTCATTTATTTACTGGCCACAAGCAAAACATCTACACATCAAACGTGCTATTTTATGAATGGTCCATTGACCGGGGCCGGACTATCCCATAGATGGTTCGATTCCTGGCCCCGGTTCGGCATACGGAAGTCTCGAGTTCGATTAAATGCAATTTTGTAATAATAAAATAATTGGCAAGAGATGCCTATAAAATTACTATAATATTCGGCCTGCTTCATCATAATTTGTTAAAATGCTCTCTGTAACGAAGCAACCACAAATCAAACTAGCGGCTAGATGGCGCGAAATGAGGGCCCAACTTGCGTACAGGAAAAGATAGAAGAAATTGAGATCTAGTAACATAGTCCCGATAGAGGGTTCGATTCCGGCCCGGTTTGGCATACGGAAGCCTTGGGTTCTATTCCTAGGTCTGGACTTAAAATTTTTCTATATTTCAAAAATACAATTATTGTATTAATAAAGTAATGGCAAGAAATGCCTTTAAAATTACTATACTGCTATTTTCTGTATTATATCCATTCTCAAACAAGAATAATGTTTTTGTATTGCGGCACGAAATACCATACATTACATACATACCCTGACACTTGACTGTTCGTCATCATAATTGTCTTCTCCCAGGCCTACGCTAAGCGATATTCCTGTAAAATAAAAACAAAACTTCAGCTAAGTAATATCACGTGTGTATTAAATACTAGTAGCTACTGATTTAATTACACATTATGGTAATACTAGCAATTTGGGTTTTACTAACAATATTCACATCAATTCAAACCCGCTATCTATTGATTCAGATACGGAACCTCTTTACCCGACTGCAAGGAAGGGTTATGTTTTTAAACCACCACTTTTTTGAACGTATTTAAAAACCACACACACCAGGTAAGTGTAGGTAAGTACGTCAAAGTTGATCCCACTAAATCCGCTCGGTGTGGCGGGTTATTTTATTTTTTTTATGGAGTAAGTTAAATGGTAGATATGGAGTTCAAAATTTTCGGCTCAATCAATAGTGTTTTCGTACCCTGTGGCTATTACGCGAGCACCACTGTGAGTTAAGTTCGTGTACGTTTAAAATTGGAGTAATTACAGCTTGCGCTAATGTTGCACTAAATCGTTTGTTACCATACACGACCTTGAAACATGATGTTATCATTTATAATACTTCGATCGAGGCTACACCATTGTGCCTTCTGCAATTATTGGATGCATCATTCGTACAAATTACATGTCACGCTACTATGTTTTCTCCTAAAGGGAAAAACGTATGAATGTGATGGGTATATAAATTCGCAAATGTTTGTCTCGTTAATCATATATTTTCACTTTTGGATTAGAATTTTAACAGTACCTTTTTGTGTACAGGGTTAGTTTTTGGAACATCTAAATCGATTCTAACAATGTTCCATAGCTAATAGAAAGCCATGTTGGTGTTTTACTTTTTTAGCTTTTTCTGGCAAAGTGGAGTTTATTCGTACTTAGAACATTTTTTTAGAGACAGCGAAAAAACGTTAAGAATTAGGATTGTGATTGATATTAAAATAAAGAAGTGTGCTTAATAAATTAGTAAGCTTAGAATTAATGCCTATAATATGGACATTTTATGTCTTACCAAACGGCCTATCAAATTATGTGATAAATAAGTCATACCTAACTGTGGCGCGGTGGGATTGTATCCTACTGTTATGCAAGAGGTCGTGGGTTCGATCCCCACCCAGGATAAAGCTTTGTGTGATGAGCACGATGGTTTATTCTGTGTCTGGGTGTTATATGTCTATAATATGTGTTTAGAAAAATATAAGTATATTTATCGGTTGTCTGGTTTCTATAGTACAAGCATAGATGGGAGGAGATAGCGTTATCTGAGTTGTCCCAAGATATTATTATTACCTAATGCCAAGAATCTCGACAAGCCTAAACGAAATCTATCCAGTGGTATAGACAAGATCCATTATTTTTTTTTCCTTTTTTAAAAAAAAAGATAACTGTGGGATTGTGTCTCACACTACTAGCAATCCTGTTAACCCCTCCAGCTAAGCATAATGGCTTGTGTTAGGAGTGAGTTCACGTCGGTAGTATAATGGGTAGGATTGGAACCCGTGATTCTCACGATTGCGAGATTATGATGGAGGATCGATCCCGTTGGATACAGGGGGCACGTGCCCCCCCCCCCCCCCCACCGACGGTTGTTATGTGCACGGGATTTCTTGTATTGTATTTGTTTGCTCATGTGCCTCGTGGGCGGCCCTTAGAACATTTTTTTTGTGGGGCCTTCGTCGTGCGAGTATCTCACACTTGGCCGGTATCGGGAAACTAAATTACACGCCCCTGCCCTGTCGTAAGCAAGCCCCCCCCAGAACGCCCCCCAGAACACCCCCCCCAGAACCCCCCTCCCACCATCCCATCTTAATGGTAAGTTATGTTTCGTCCTGAATGATTACGACAGACAAAGCGATCATGCTTGAACGAGACCAGCAGTCTTACCTACGGCATTTTAGCCGATTTTATTAACTAGGTACAGCTTTCGGCTTGTGTCAAGTAGGTACCTATTTATCGTACATTTTAACACCACAAAAACTCGGTGTTCCGCATACACACAATTAGTCACCTTTTTCATGTATTTTCACAGCTCCGCATTAGAACTGTGAAAATGATGACAGCTCAATTTGCCGCCATTTTCGTAACTCATTATGACCCACGCTGACTTATAGCACAAATCACTGAGAGTACAACAATGTAATATAATATAGTATAACATTGAATAGACACATATAGTACACCTAGCGACTTGCATGCGCAAATAAATTTGCACAAACTTTTTGCACATGCAAGTCGCTGCGTGTAGTCGGACCTTTGGGTCTTTATCAAACGTTCCGGTTTCAATCCGGGCCCTGAGTAGCCGGTAACCGGGTACCCGGCGCTAAGTGTATGGCGAAGTACGAGCTTAGCTTTCACATGTTTCGGCGTCCGTCCGTTACGGTCACTATACATCCGTCGCCGGGTAGCCGGCGACCGGGTTGAAACCGGAACGTGTGAAAAGGACCTTAGACACTAGTCCAACTCAGACCAGTTTTTGTGATTATTCTAATCCGTGTTCGTAAACGATGTCTAGGTATGATGCCTTAATATATGATGAAACTATCCTTTCGTATGCTCTTGATATTTTATACTAATAACATGACTAAGGCCATAGGACCCATATAGGTGACGTAATTAATGTGATTTAAAAATATAAAAGACTTGATTACAGAGCAACACCTCTTTGTTCCATGCATAACAAGCATATTAGCATAAAAACAAAGAATTAATTCATTGAACTCCGCCGACGCTATTTTATATGTAGGGTTTAATCACACCTAATTTATGGTTTCACGGCAATTTAATTATTTAAGGCTTAGAAATCTCTGGGTGGGTTCTAAATACACAAACTGTTAACAGATTATCAGGCCTGTTGGTCTAGTGGTTAGTGACCCTGACTGCTTAGCCAGAGGTCGTGGGTTCGATCCCCACCCAGGATAAAACTTTTTATGATGAGCACGATGGTTTAATTTATCTATTAAACTTAAAAAAAGAAATTATAAAGCTGAAGAGTTTGTTTGAACACACGAACGATCTCAGGAACTAATGGTCCGAATTGAAAAATAAAATTTACTGTTGGATAGCCCATTTATCGAGGAAGGCTATAGGCTATACAGCATCAAGCTGCGACTACTAGGAGCGTAGCAGCAATGAAAAATGTTGCAAAAACGGGGAAAACTTACGCGGACGAAGTTGCACGGGTCAACTAGTCTATAATATGTACGTAGGTTTATTAGTTGCCTGATTGCCATAGTATAAGCTTTGCTTAGTTTGGAATCAAATGATGGTTTGTGAGTTGTTCCAAGATATTATTATTATTGAACTGTTTCATATTATTATACTAATACCACCTCTTAGCATAAATTTATCTTAACTTTATCAGGCTTCATCGTCAGGATGACTCCGCTTTGTTAGAGTCTGGTACATTTTTAGGGTTCCATAACCAAAATGGCAAAAACGGAACCCTTATTGTTTCGTCATTTCCGTCTGTCTGTCTGTCTGTCCGTATGTCACAGGCATTTTACTCAATGAATATTGATGAAATTTGGTGAAAAGGTGTCTTGTAGTAGCCGTTGATAGCTAAATAATATAAATAAATATTTTAGGGGGGGGGGGGCACTCCATACTCCATACCATATTTTCCACCTCATGCACCTCATTCGACAGGTCTTTCAAAAACATTTTAAGTTTTTTAATCAACCTTTTTGATTGAGTGAATATTTTTGGAAATAATCGCTCCGAAAGTTGCATAAATTGTGTCCCCCTTAACTTTTGAACCGTGTGACCAAAAAATATAAAAAATATCACAAAATTTGGAAACCTAGCTGTATCTAACTCGACAGTCTATATTATTATTACCTATACGTGTGAAAGTTTGGATGTATGATTGGATGTTTGTTATTCAATCACGCCACGACGGGTAAACGCATCTGGACGAAATTTGGCGCAGATTTTGATTATAGCCTGGAATAGCACATAGGTTACTCTTTTCTGTAAAATATTCCCGTAGGATTAAGATTTTAAAATTCTCACGCGAACGAAGTCACGGGCGATAGCTAATCTATATATATATATATATATACTTCTTTAATAATATAAAAAGAGGAAAGATTTGTATTTTTGTATGTAACGAATAAACTTAAAAACTACTGGACCGATTAAAAAGATCTTTCACTGTTGGGAAGCTACACTATCCCCAGGTGACATAGGCTACTTTTTATCCCTGTATTACTACGGGAACGGGAACAATGCGGGTGAAACAGCTAGGCGACCTCTAGTGTTAAGATAAAGAGCGGATTCACTCTTGACATGAGGTATAGACAATTATCTCCTTTATTGACTAGAGCCCTCTCTAATTATATGTATAGTTAAAGTTGTAACCGCTCATTGAGAAGTCACTGGTTTGGCTAATGTTTGTCTATTATTATCTAGATTGTAAAACAGTAAACAGGTAACCTAAAGCTAGGTGGAATCAGGGGCTAGTCATATTTATAGTTCTAAATATTACTTACTCCCAAATTGAGCGTCAGTCCATCCAAAAATACACAAAAACAACACATATAAATACAGCATATAGCCCATATTAATTTTAAAACTTTTGATTCACTTCACTGATGAAAAATATTATAAATAAACTATTATTAATAGTATATTATGCCACTGTAACTAAAAGATGGCACGGCCTGCATCATTGGTGGGTCTACAACAAAAATGACACGGTACAAAGCCTTCATTTCGACCGGCACGCTTCAGGGGTTACCAATCTGTGGTCGGACTGCCTATTATAATTAATGAATCTCGATTTTAGCAAAATTTAACAACAAAATTAAAGTGGTATTTTAAGACGGGTGCGTGGGATTTTGTTTGTTTAAATGTGTTTATTTCTGTTCATAAAATGGTACATGCGCACGTGTGAGGATACAAATACACTATAGTCTGTATGTAATACACCCAATGTTACACAAACAATAAAAAAAAGTATTACAACAAAAAGCGACCAACCCATTAAACATATTACCAACGTTAACCAACTTCTAACACAAGCCACTGAGCTTAGCTGGAGGGGTTAACAAGATTGCTAGTAATGTGGGACTCAATCCCACATTGCTAGTTATCTTGTTTTCTAATATATATATATATATATATATATATATATAGGTATATGTTATTAATTATGCAGTATACATACACAGGCAATCAGAACCCAGCATAGCCCACC
Source organism: Herminia tarsipennalis (assembly GCA_945859575.2). NCBI lineage: Eukaryota > Metazoa > Arthropoda > Insecta > Lepidoptera > Erebidae > Herminia > Herminia tarsipennalis. Next base: position 9,944,102 of record OX243844.2, on the reverse strand, counting down.
TAAATGAATGCTCCCAACCACACCATTGGAGGCTAATTCATTTAAAACTTGATTGTACCTACTTTATGTACTATGATTACTCCTTGCAGCACCTTACTGGCATAAATGTACATATATATTAGCGTAGAGTTAGAGTTAGTTAGAGTAGCCATGAGTTTGTATTGCCAAGTTCTTTTCTCACGGCTTTACTCTTACGAACTTGGCATTAAAAGTAGAATCATTCTATTCCAAATTTTGTCTGACGTTCATAAGTATTGCATTTTTTTACCTAAGTGAATAAAGTACTTTTACTTTAAAGACAGAGTTTTCGGATTTAATATGATTAGGAAGGACTTATTTCATCATTGTAGGGTATATACCCACTGTTGTTGATCTATGTCGTTCTATGATTCACCCTGAGGATTCACAGCTACACGCCTTGCTTCAGATCTGTGCAGTGATACTGGCATTAATAGTGGCGGGTACTGGGTTGTACACACATTATTGAGATCAGGGTTGATGCTCACAAATATGAGCTTTTAAGCGTATCTTTACTTTTGCTAAGTCAGTCAACAGAAGAACGAAAAGGGAACATCAAAACAACGTTGTAATAAACTTGCAAAATAAGAAACTGACTTTTTAGTGTTCTGTAGCTTAGCTCCGAAAATTACATTAAATTGTGCCCCCCCCCCCCCTTATCTTTTGAACCGTGTGACCAAAAAAATAATAATATACTTTAAACTACAATTATTTTGGACATGATCGGATATACCGTCATTGAGTTATTGCCGAAAAACTGCGTTTCTCTACAAAAGGGCTCGTACTCTCACGAAGTTGAATGGTAGGCACCTCAGACCCTTGACTTGCAATACAATTAACTAGCATCCGCCCGCGGCTTCGCCCGTGTTAAGTATGGACTGTCGTTTCACTCTTTTAAAGATTTGCTTTAGGCTTTGTAGTGGATGCCTACATCATCTCATCTATCTGTGTACCAAATTTCAACCCAATCCATTCAGAAGTGTGAGCTGTGTGTTGATATATCACTCACTCACAGTTTCCTCTAATTTCTCTTAAATATTCAGATAGCCGATCCTCGCAACTTTTTCCGCGTCACATGAGAGGGCTATAGAGAGTGGGCAGTTGGGCACCTACGATTCAATCTTATAGGAGCTGAAACTTTCTTTGTTTTATGCACGAACCACTTGAGAACAATTAATTGATCAAAATTTGGTACCTGCAATGCTAATTTTACTTTTTCTTTTTCTTTTTTTTTTACATAAAAGATAACTAGCAATGTGGGATTGAGTCCCACATTACTGGCAATCTTGTCAACCCCTCCAGCTAAGCTCAAAGGTCAGTGTTAGGAGTGGGTTCACGTCGGTAGTATAATGGGTAGGATTCGAACTCACGATTGCGAGACCGATGCCTTAACCATTAGGCTACCGCCGCTTTCCATTTAAAACCACGCGAAATAAACCAGAGGAAACATTGTTTGTATATCTGTAATGGCTATTTTTATTTATTATTAACGTTAAAAGTATACCATAGGCTATTTTAGATTACACCTCACTGTGATCGGTAAGAGTAAAACAGAATAATAAAGGGACGCCGGAAGGCTACGATACAATACTGTGGCCTTTTGAAAATAAAATGTAGGCTTATAATATATTATGTAGATACTTTTGTAGAGTACTTTGTATTTTAAAGTAACATATTAATACATATATATTTACATTCACTGAACAAACAGCAGTTTTGTTGAAAATTAAATATTTGTGATGAATAACGTATTTATTTGGATTAGGGTTAATACCATGTTTATTGAAACTCTTTCGCAAATAAATGCATTATTTTAGAACAAATTTGATTACCATGAGCAAGGTAATAGTGGATCAACCTTAAAAGATAGGCATTTGCTGTCGCGAACTTTTTTTTAGAACGATTTAAGAGGAACAAATCCGTCATACTTTATTGATGTGTAACTTTAACCGTTTACCCACCGCACGCAATGGAATCTCTTAAAATAAATATTTTTTACCCGTTTTTGCAACATTTTTCATTGCTGCTCCGCTCCTATTGACATTCTTTTGTATGTTAACTATTGTATTGTATCTGGATAGAGGCCGCCATCCTTTGAGCGAGTTAGTAATAAAGCATTTGGGTATACCGCAAAAGGGTTCAGGTCCCCACGCTATCCCCTCTGCCCCCATTCTGGCTAGCTCGTCGGCTAACTCATTTCCTGCGATGCCACGGTGTCCAGGTACCCAACTTAGCGTTACTTTATTGGTATGTTAACTAGGTGTATCAATATTAATTAACAAGCTTTAAGTATTCCACTAATAAATTTAGCCGGTTTAAGCCAATTCTATGTGTCGAGTGTCAAGTCTGTTCTTATTTATTGTATACATACTTAATTGCACAAATATTTCATGAGATTTCACAAATTTTTAAAACGTGTAATGATGATTACTCCGTTTGTAACTATTTTCGCAACTGCCGTACCGAAATAGTTGTCTTAACCTATTGATATTAGGTGCCATGGACGTACACTGTTGAGCTGAAAAAAGTAGGTAGGTACCTACACCGGTGTTTTATAAATATTGTACCTAACATCTTCCCTCTCCCGAAATTACGACAATCTCCCTCTCTACCCATAGTTTCTAGATACGTCCGAATGGTACTTGATCAGATAAAATATCAAAATTGTTTATATAAGCTTCATTAACATGAACATGGCTGGAGACAGCCACGCTTCTCAGAACGAACGGACCGCGGTTTCATCTTAGCATAATCTTTTTTTTTTTCTTTTTATTAGTTTTTATATTGCTTGATGTCGTTCACATCAGTGGGTTACTTTGGATAGCGGACTTTAACAATGTATTTTTTTCCCATTGGTATCTACGTACAGACCTAGTTACAGACATAATAGGAAATAAAATGGTTGCTTAGTGACTTTATTGCTTAATTGTACAGTTACTTGAAATCAACATTAAATGACATGACCGTACTTTTTAATTTAATTATAATATACCGGTTTATAGCTGTGTCATAGACGACGTAGGTACGGTACTAGAATATGTGTTATATTTAATGGTTATCATTATGATCATCAACCCGTTTCCCAGTTTACGCCACAGCACCCGGTCCTCTACCTTTCACAATCACTCTATATGTATAACTAGCTGTCCCGCGCAACTTCGTATGCGTACATTTTCCCCGTTTTTGCAACATTTCTCATTACTGCTCCGCTCCTAATGGTCGTAGCGTGATGTTTTAGCCTATAGCCTTCCTCGATAAATGGGCTATCCAACAGTGAAAGAATTTTTCAATTCGGATCAGTAGTTTCTGAGATTACCGCGTTCAAACAAACAAACTCTTCAGCTTTATAATATTAGTATAGATAACTGAAATAATCACATATTTTTTGTTATTTTTTTTATTTGTTGGTTTTCAATCATTGCTAGTTCTGTCGCTGTCCACCTCTTTACAATAGTTCATATCCCTGCAACTTATTTTATTAGATCTAGGACCATGTAAAACTGATCCGGCAGAGGAAAACAACAACACCACACCTGCCGACAAGAGCATCTCTCAATCTATTACCTATGTATGACCTACTGTTGTTCTTTTACACTGGTAGTATTTTCATCTCAATGTACGTGTTCCATCGCCTACTCTAAGTTAAATAAGTATTGAATATAATTCAATATCTCCATGCTGATGTAGCACGTAAATTAGCTTGTACAACCAACATCCGCAGAGGTCGTAGCCCGCTGGTTCACACCATGACAGCTACATTGTTTGGACCACCACCAAAAAATAACTTCCTAATCAGATAATGAAACAATTTCATACAATTACTCGGCACGGTTTTTGGAAATGACGGCACTATTGTTAACTGACCTTTAATTTATAACGCGAAGCTGTTTAGCATATAATTCGGATTGTTCGGCCATTGTTTCCCGCGTTCGCCAATATTTATGAGTTCAATAATGAACAGGTATTTAGCCAGAGTTATAAACCAAATTGGCTACTACGATTCGATTTCAGGTATACTCGTGATTTCTAAAAAGTTTTATAGAGACCTCTTTGTCAACGTATTCTTCTAAACGCTATAAGCCAAAAAGGAGAATAAAAATAAATCGAACGACATCTATTTTAAATTAGTGTCAACATCGAAATATCGAAATCAGGCAACATGGCATAAAAACTCAGGATTTTTGATATATTTTGTCCGGCTGGAACTTTACAAAATGTGACCATAAATCTTACATTGTTCATTTAGTGTTTAAACGTTTTATCAAGTGATACATTTTCACCTCATAAAATTTCCTAAGTTTGGAAAATGACCGCCCCACATGACCCCAACCATGGCCATTCCAAATTATTCGCAACAGATAAGATGAAACTAACCAGCAGTGTCTCTGAACAAAACGTTTATTACACTTATTTATGTCTTGTCGATGAACTAAAACCCACCACCTTACCTCCAGAGTATGAACAGTTTGACAGACAAGCCAGTTCATTAGATATGCAGAGTACTACGGTAGGTGTGGTAAAGTTTTAGTTTTAAATAAGCTCTTCAATGTATACATAAATAATTACCATATTTAATTTTAGGTGAGTCAGCAAGAGGAGCCAACCATCCAAGTAGAAAGAACAAAAGCACTTCATGAACTCATATTAGAATCTTCGAAAGCGGATACGCATGCCGATAAAGGAAATAATGAACTAGACTTGACCAATACTTACGTTAGTGAATTTCTAATGTTTTATGATTGTAAATAGTTTAGTTATTTTGAAACTGTAGGTACTAACCATAAACAATTTAATATTAGCCGGCTACTGTATCTGCCGAAGATGCTGATTCTGAGAATGAAGAATATAATTTCCTGAGCTGTGATAATCCGAATATACTGAAATTAACCAAAATGAAGTGGCTAACCGAAGACCATGAAAGCAGCCCTGAAAATAGGTACGTAATCTCAACATATGAAATCTTTTTTTGAATCACGACATAGGTACACAAGAGTGATTTCATTCCAGAAATATAAACGCACTCACTGGTGCAAGAGTAAGAAACAAGAAAAGAAGAAACTATTAATAAAAGAAGATGCCAAAATATAGGTGATCTTAAGGAATACATCCAAAACTAAAATTCATAACAAAATATTATTATTAAATGATGTTACCAATACAATGTAATTTGCAGATCACCATCTCTATCGCCTACAATATCGTGCACAAGCTGGTGTAGTAATGATTCAGACGACGATGACAACAATGGCATAGATGACAAATATCTCTCAACAATATTGCGTTTAGATAAAGAACACAACATGTTCGGACTATCTAGTATAGCCATTATTGGACCTAGACCATCGAAACAAAAACGAACAAATAAAGAAGAAAGAGCCGTTTTTCATCAAACCGCAATAGTACAAGTATGCTGTGGAAAGAGTAACTGTCGCCATATAGTAAGTGAGAAATTTGTTACTAATATTAATGAATGAATAAGAAGACAAAATACTAATGAATGGGTTTGTTTTTCAGAGCAAAACAGATTTGCCTGCATCTTTAAAGGTATAATTTATAATATACATTCTCTTTAACTTTTACAATGCTGGCCTGCTTCCGTACCGCTTTAAGGTCCAGTAGGTTTAACATGAAAGCGATATTCTGTACAATATAAAATATGAAAATATTTTTGCTACGAAGTTATATCGGATTTGTTTACAGTAGTTAACAAATCAGATATAACTACGTGGTTTTATTACCAGATTTCGATATCATTGTAGCATTGGGCTTCATAGTACATATAAAAAAGTTGAAGTTGAGTCAACTTTAAACGTTCGTCTTTCATGAAGAGCCTACAGATTATTTCTTTTATATGACGCCATTTCAGAAGACTACCTACTTAATATTTTTGTCATTCTTGATCTTGACAGTCAAGTCTATTTTTTGAGTCAGTTCAATGTTCGGTTCGTGGTTAAAAAGGACAATAAATGTGAAGGCCAGCACTGTAGATTTTTATTTTTCCAAACTTGCCTCATATTTTTTACATACGTTTCAGTGCAATGGATGTAGGAGTTGCTGTTTTGATGTAAGCTGTTCCAATTGCTCACCAGCCCCATGCCCTAAATCTGTTTGCGTAAGTTTTTTGTAATATAGACAGTATTCTTGAATCTAGAATGCCTTAAATGTTGACAAACTTTCGTGATTTGTACACATTATAAAATGATATATATTACGGGTCTTAATCACGGTGAATAATTTAAGGAAAAATAGGCCTTGGTCACGGGTAGGTCAGTCTACCCGTAACCACGGTGATACTAATGGAGTCGTTCGGTTCAACCCAATCTCAAAGTATGTACGAAGGACTTATCGACTAACTAAATAAAGGGACATATCAAATCATGGAATCGTTTTTAACCTTCTATAGTAAATCAAATAAAATCTTTACAAAAGTTAAACGGTTCGGGCCGGCATCATTCGGCATAGGTCGGACGGTATATCTAGATGAACGTTCGGGAAAAAAGCCGCTTGGCTTTGCCAAACGTGTGTAGTTGTTACAAACGACCGGCCTTCGAAGGCCGGTCGTCTGTGTTGTTCAGTTCTGCCGAACCGAATGTGCCGACCCGACCCGCTTATGTATGTAGCCTCCCTGGCGCAGTGAATTTGTTAAATCTGGGTACTGATGATTAATATTTGCTTAAAAATCTTTCCGAAAGTAGGATTTAAATTATTAAGTAATTATTTAATATAAGAGTTAAAGATACGAATATTAACAATAGATATTTGTTTTATTTTCAGAAACCGGCACCATCGACAGTAAATATGAATCAATATTAAATCTAAAGCTGTAGTTTGTTTGTTTGAACGCGGTAATCTCAGGAACTACTGGTCCGATTTGAAAAAATCTTTTACTGTTGGATAGTATATTTATCGAGAAAGCTATAGGCATAAAACGCTACGGCCAATAGGAGCGGAGCAGCAATAAAAATGTTTCAAAAACGGGGAAAAATTACGCAGATGAAGTTGCGCGGGTCAGCTAGTTTTATTATAACATTTGTATATCAGAATCCTAATCTAAACTTATATTAAAAATGTGATAGTAACGTCTACATTTTCACGTTTAAGCCGCTGCACTAATTTAGATGAAATTTGTATGATGATTTTAGTCCTGGAATGTTTTTAAATATTATTGCGATATCTGAAATCGGCGGAACCGCGGGCGAAATCTAATGTCTATATTTTAATATTATGTTTTATTTTTCAGTGTTCAACATGTCCATCGCCGTACGCCTGTGAGGTAAGTATTATACGCATTTTTTTTATAAAGACACTAGTTCGAGACGGTGGCGACCGAGAAAATCGATCAGTGAGGTTAAGCAACGTTCTCGTCATCCTGTTTCACCCCACCCGAACACTCCTCACATTAAGCTATTGGTCCCGATTACCACGAATACCTGAACTTTAGGTTATTGGTAATAGGTGGTAAAGATAGTCCGTACCCTGAAATAAGCTGTAGGTTAACATTCTTCTTTTAGCGTTTCGCTTTTGGAAGAGCAGTCGTGGTCACGTTAATATATCCGTGTTGATTCGTTTTCCGCACTGTCTCCCGCCAGTTAACAGATTTAGATTAGTATGAAAAAGGAGTCTACATTTTTTCGTCACATTCGTCATTGGTCACGTTATTCACCAGATCCTCTGGTTAAGCAACAACGGTCCGTACATGGGTAATCACTGTAGAAAAGATACCTCACATTAAGCCTTCGGTCCCGATTTTTATGGTCATAGATAAAAACAATGTAACAAGCGAAATAAGTCATAATAAAAAGTTTTTTTTTACCACTTTATTGGGTCCGTATCGTGAAGAATTTTAAGTTCAAATAAGCCACCTCACCTCAGTGTTTATTTATTTGGAATAACTAACAGTTATGCACTAGAAAAAAAGTATTATAAAAAAGTACAAAACACATTGTGCAGTAGTGACTGCACATGTTATGTACTTTTTTATATAGTGTCGTTATACACGAAATATAAATTTAACTATAAAATAAGAATATAATAATTAATAGTATTTTAGCTAAAATTAATAATATATCATAATAATATTTAAATGTTGATATTTAAAATATTAACGTTTGAGCTGTTAATTATTTAACTATTGCGAAATTTGTTAGCAGGTGTGGCCAATAAGTCTAAATCTGTAAAAAAAGGTATTAGTATTTTGACATAAACGGCGCAGAGGTGCATGGACTGAAGCAATTGTTCGACAAGAAGTGACAGCATAGACAGGACGGCGATGTACCTCTCGCCTAATGACGATCTAGGAACCACATAAATTAGTTGATTTGTTTCGATCGCTTCACTCGCAACGTCGGCGTTTCAATAAAAGGCGACGAACTGCTTAGGCTGTCCCTATTAATCGATACCGAGTCTTATCTACATCAGGCTGCGGACTGTTTCTGTCTCGGTCAAACTAGTTCGAAAACAGTAGTAAGCTTAGGTACATAAATTCGCATAGAGCTGGAATTGGGTACGAATGTTGCAGCTGAAATGTTTAATTTAATCGGATTATTGGTCTATGACCTAGCGTTTAGGTACACTGGTCTATTATATGACTGTTACCAGTCAGTAGTCCAGTCGACCACAAAGGAACTATTAGGAGAAGCACAGCGACTTATTATGTACCGATATTATCTATTTACTGTTTTTATGTTTACAGAAATCTGGTTCCAAGACTGGCAAGATAGATCGTAACAACTGCTATGGCTTGAAGGTTAAACTATTCCTCATCGATCGCAATATATTACGTACCTACATACTAGCTGTTGCCCACGACTTAATTTGCCTGAAAATGTTAAAAACAGACCTATTCAACGGGAATGTGCTGTTCCACCGTTTAATCTATCTGTGGGCTAAATTGGTGATTGATTAACAAACAAACATCCATCCTTCTGTCCATACATCTGAACTTTCGCATTTTTAAGATGGTCGTACCCATGGATGGATTTGGGGTTTGACACCCTCCCCACTGCCCCCCCTCCCCCCTTCCCCCCGAGAAATTGCAAAAAGATACACAGTACTCATTTGGCTGGTGTTCAGACAAGTCATTTACCCCCTGAAAAGTTATCGGTACGGCCCCGATTTATAATATTAGTAGGTCTAAATATATTGTGATCGATGATTTTCTTATAATGCTGCATTATTCTTATAATAGGAAATGTCTTTTAAATTCTAATTAATGAATTACAGATAGAATTAAAACCTAAACCTAAATATGAGCCTCCACCAAACGAATTAACTCCGCGTGCTAGCTGTGTTCTGGTAAAAGTTAGTGTACATTTTATATCTAGTTGAGTAAATGATAAATTTCAATACACATCAAACAAAGTAGATAGTAGACACGTAATTAAAATATTAAATGGCATCATAGGCATCTCTAAATTGATAAGTAGGGAAACTAATGGGTTGGCATGGGTTTAAAATGCCCTCGTCGATACGGCATACGTATATTTCTTGTGAGGATATGTGTTCTCTTGAGCATAAATCATCTGAAGCATATCGTGGTACCCGATGCCTATGCGACGCTATTCGACATACATTAAAATTCGAATCAAGTCTAATAATGTAGATACTGATAGCGGTTGTATAACACAAATTTGTCTAATTACGAGAATCGTATATTCACACTGTCATATCTTTCTAATAGCCGGTTGCAGCAAGACCGTGCACCCACACTCCTCGTTGCGAGCCACCAGGGCCTGGCTTTCCGTACTTATTGCCCTGCTACTGGCCGGCGCGTCCATCCGCCCCTTGCTCTCACCCTTCGCGATGCTTCCATAACCCACCATGTCGTGCTCCAAGGATACGCCAAAAAGTGCCTCTTCCACCACAATATCGATGTCCAAAAGTTAGTTTCTAGAACTATAGTAGGTACTTGAGCTTAAGGCTGACTTTCCTTTGAAATCTAAAAATCTAAATCTCTTGTTAAGCTACTGAGATGTTTTTAAATCCACAAAAAGGATCGCTAAGTTTGGTCATGGCTCATTTAATAGTAGCAACTTCTGGAAGTCAGCAGGTATATCGTGGCCCACCTAGACACATTCAGGACACAGTAGAAATCAATAAAATCATAGATGGTACATATCTAACCATTTTTCACAAAGCCCTGGTAATTAGTCGATGGGAAATAAGGATATCTTGGGCGTTTGACTAATCCAAACGGAATATTTACACTGCGAGCCTGCTGAATGTCGCGTAGTTGAAGCGAGCGAGCGATCGAGCTCTGAGAATCATTTTACTTCCAAAAATTCCTTCTTCTGAATTTGTAATAAGAAAGTATTAATAGTAATTAATGTTTTCAGGTGGGCCCATGTGAAAACAAAGATAAAAATACTAAATGTACAAATGAAGTATGTCCTGGAGTGAGTATACAAAAGATTTTATTATACCACCAAGGGAGTGTTTATACGGCCCGCCTGATGGTAAACAGTTACTGTAGCTATGGACTACGTAATAGGACCGTCAGCACTAAAGCCTTGTATCTATTCATTTGACGTTGTTGGAAGAGGACAAAACAATTTTGACAATCCACTATTAGGTACCCCGAGCACGACATAGCACGCCACGCCAATATCACTTTTTTCGAATAACTTACTCGTTTTAGAACGATCAATAAATGGCAGTTTTCAGTTTCAATTGAACTGATTTGCTACTTCCAACACTTATACATTTGTGATTTTGTAATCGTTTTTATTCCTTGTACAGAACATTCCGAATTTTCAAAAAGAGATTGAATCTAAATATGCCAAACCCAAAAGTAGCTGTATGTAATTTAATGGTAAGTCAATGTGAATTATAATGGTATCTAAAAAAACTAACCCATAATTTAATGAAGTTAAATATAATAATTGATGTGATTTTTGAAACTACTGTAACTGTAATTCTATTAATCGTATCATAATTAAATCCCTACAGAATATTTCACAAATTGTATCTACTTATTAAAAATATAAAATGACGGAACTACAGAACATATCGACTGACGTACCAGAATTCCGTATTACCACTGGTACTTTATCTAATTGCCTGGTAAGTTTAAATAAAAACATTGATCTAATAACAACACTGATCTAATAACTACAGAATGTGAAATAAGGGCTACAGACGGTTTTCAAATGTTTTATTGGAAAAAAATTTAAAAATAAAACCAGACAAGTGCAAATCGAGCTCATCCACAGAGGGTTCCATACAAAGTAGGTACATAGGGTACATATTATTAGTGTCACAGTTTTTAGAGGCTATATATTTATGATTTCATTAATATTTTTTAGTTTTTCAGACAATTCCGTATACTTGCAGTATAAGACGATATTACTTAGGTCAACAGAATACACCCTATAAATTTGATTCCTTGTATAAGGGACTGTCGACCTCAGTATATGGTTTTTATTTCAAATTGACCTCTACGCGTTCCCGAGATAAAGGGTCTCGATCGACAAATGGACGGACGGACAGACAGACGGAAGGACAACAAAGTGAAGTGAACCCTAAAAAAGAAAAATTGATACACGTAACAGGACTTTACTTCTCTGCATCGAATAAGGTACCTGTCTCACCAAACGGCGAGAAAACGAGTAGCGAGTAGCGATTTTGTCGCTCAAGAAACGTATATAGGTATTTAAGTAGATCCCGTGTAAACTAAAGATATACAGATATTAATATTTATAATTGTTTTTAATCTTTCACGACTTTTACACATATTAGAAGGGGTACCTTTAAATATTTCACTCGATTAAGTCCCAATAATAAACAGCACACCCCTTATTCGAGTACTCGCTCTATACTTATCTTGTTTGTTTATACGAAGGGGATCTACAATATACATCAATATTTCACGGGATTAAGTCCCAGTAATATTCTAACAAAATAGTTAATCGCTGACCGTTCACACTGCAGCACACTCCTTATTTTGTGCTGCCAGCGAGTACTCGCCTTATACTGCATACTGCTATACTGTATCTCTTTTGTTTATATGGACGGGATCTTCAATATACATCTATTTTACGTTTCTTGATAAAATCGCTACTCGCTTCTCGCTCATCGCCGTTGGTGGAACGGGTGCCTAAGACCTCAAACATGATTTAAACAGATGCTCTAAAATCGTTTATTTTTTGTTATTATTGTCGTATAATAAAGTTAAGTACATTGAATTAAACCTTATTAGATTTATTAACAGATCCGATATTATTAAAAAGTAACTACAGCGCTCGGAAATACTTGAAATCCGAAGATCTGTAGATATTATGGAACTTGAAAAATCGCATCCAAATTGGTTTACCTATTTAAGATATACGGTTCCACAGACACACACACGCGTTAAACTTAACACCTCTCCTTTTTGCGTCGGGGTTAAAAAGATTTATAAAGTGGGTATGCTTAATATCAGGAGCCTGGGACCGTTGGCTTAACGTACCTACTGACATGATGGTAAACCTTCATAATACACCGATCATTCTCTTGATTTCTTGGGCAATCGGACTGGATTCTATGACCGATTTCTTTAGTATAATATACCTACCTACTCGTAGTTTTGTACTATACTTAAACTGCATTCTATAAGGAACTAATGTAATATGTATATTTGAATGTTGCTTAACCTTTCTGACCAATTATCTTTTGGCTATTTCTACGTCGATTAGATATTACATAAGCGGGTTTTAGTAAGCAATTAGTTTCGTTAATGTAAAACATAAGTTCACCACCTATTTCTATTCTTTCGGCGAGGGTTGCTAGTGTTCCGACCGCTTCGCTGAGAGAGTCCTGCTAAGCGATCTGTCTTTAATAGCTTTCATCGCTGGCAGTGGGAATACTCGAACGATCTACATTAGTATGTACGTTTCTTGAGCAATAAAATCGCTTCTCTTGTTCTCGCCGTTGATCTGGACAGGTGCCTAAAAGTCCATCTTACCTATGCCCAACCAAAACTTCATAAAGGTAATATGTTGATAAACGATCATTCAAAACAATACAAAACTATTGTGTAAACAATCAAGAAAATCAATCGGCAAGTTGGGTACTACTCAAATTCATGTTTGCTTATTCAATATGTGTGTAAGCTCCAATTTGGAGCTACTTGCACAAGCATTGAAATCTTACAGAAATCAACTCTCTGAGAGTGCTTTAGGCAGTGCCAGAACTGAATTTTACAAGTTTTGTTGGCAGTGGACACTCCTAGAATTTATTCGGCAACTAATTTTTCAAAATGCTTTCAGCCACAACTACCATGTCGTCCATGCGGTTGTTGCAAACCTAAATGCTCAAGATGTTGCAGAAGAAAGGTAAATTTTAAATAACATTAACCACAACGAACGACTAAATTCTAAAACACTCATTTTCATTCAAACACATAAATTCTGTAAATAACATTTCAGAAACGAAGTTATCCCTGTGCCAGCCCGTGTTACTGGTCGTCATGCTGTAAAAGAAAGAGGAAGGTAAATGTTGACCAAATTGTTATGGTACTTTTGAAGCTTTGCTCAGGCAATCTGGCTACCCGGTAGCCTGGCTACCGCAGCCAGATATGTGTGGGAGTAGCCTAATACCAATAGTAATAGAAATGAACTGATAACCTGCACGTGTAATGGTAAAAAAAAACATTTTAATAATACAAGTGTTTACTCTAACAAGACTACAGCAATTTATCGAAATCGCACTCCCAACCCTCAATCTATTGAGGTAGGTAGTGTTACTATTTCAATTAAGTAGGCACAATTTATTAAAAAAAAATAGCTCTAACGTTAAATCTGTTATTTTCATTTTTATTCATGCTTATTTTTTATTTTATAATTAATATTTATTTAATATCTAAATCTATTTATATAAGTATGTATAGAAAATCTTTTTTAAATAAACCTTTTTTTGTTTATATTTATTTTCTCTTTTGTTTTTACTTATTGACGGTTAATGTTCGTGTCGTCATTTTGGTCAACAGCAAATGCCTAAATGCACATACCACGGAAATCAAATTTTTCCTTTTTTTTACAAAATTTAAAAGAAAGTGAAACACGCCGATTCTAAATGGTTACATCTTGTCCCTTTTTCTTTTTGAATTATGAAAAAAAAAATGTTTTTAAAATCAGCGTGTTTCGCTTGCCTAATAAGTTTTTGTAAAAAGAAGAAAAAAAAATGTTTCCGTCGTATGATAGCATTAAGGTGTCTATCCCAGCTTTCAACAGCATTTGTTGTTTGGGGTTATATGTAAAAGTTTCTTTGGTTTCCATTCTCTTTAGTGTAAGAACTGCTAAACATTTTCTGCTGGTGGCTCTTCTAGAATGCTTGAAAAAGCATCAACCAGTACATTTGGCAGAAGTTGTGATGTAATATATATGGTACCTACATTTAGTAGTCATTTTAGGAATCAAGGGTAGTCTTTTCCGGATTGTGGTCATTTTAGGAAATAGGATATTTTACATTATCGATATAAACGTTTTTATTTATGTATAGACTATTTTATTGTTTCAAATTTATTAAGTAAACAGTTAAGTTATAAGTTAAGAAACTTCCGATTTTTTAGTTTGAATTTTGATTCTTATAAAAATGATAGGATGTGATCAATATAGTGTTTTTACGGCTAGTAGGTAAAGATTTTATAAAGTGGTCATTTCGGGAAAGTGGCTATTTCAGCCAGTAGTCAATTTAGAAAAGTGGACTTATCCAGAACGTGCTCATTTCAAGAAAGTAGTCATTTTAGGACAGTCGTCATATTAGGAAAGTGGTCATTATCGACCTAAAGATTCTTAGTGTGTTCATATTATTTTTTATTGTAAAGCTTTTTTAAAAAAGTGGGCCACCTATTCGGCTTTTGCCCTAGTTTGTTTTTGAAAAAGGACAAAGTGACTACAAAACCCTTTGCCATTGCGATCCTAAAGGAAAGAAAGTTGTTTTTGTTAATACATATTTTGTTTGTTTCAGAAACGAAGGAGGTTATGCCAAGTTGACTGCTATAACCCGTGTTATAACCCATGTTATAATCCATGCTATAATCCTAATCCTTGCTACACTCCCTGCTACACTTCTCTACCATGCGTTGCGCCTGTGCCTTCGTGTACACGCTACTGCTATCGACGCTATGTAAATACATTTAAAATTTATAATAATACTAGCTGACCCGCGCAACCGCGTCTGCGTAAATTTTCCCCATTTTTGCAAACATTTTTACTTGCTGCTCCGCTCCCATTAGTTGTAGCGCGATGTTTTATAGCCTATAGCATTCCTCGATAAATGGGCTATCTAAAAGTAAATATTTTTTTCAATTTGGACCTGTAGTTTCTGAGATTATCGCGTTCAAACAAACAAACTCTTCTCTCTCTTCTAATATTATAGTATAGTTATAAAATGTTAGGGGTGGATAACCCTTATCACTTAGGGGCATGAATAATAGATTGTAATTTTCCCTTTTTTCTTCCTTTTTTTTTATAACATTTTTCATTGCTGCTCCGCTCCTATTGGTCGTAGCGTGATGTTATAACCTATAGCCTTCCTCGATAAATGGGCTATCCAACAATAAAATATTTTTTTCAGTGCAGCCCAGTAGTTCCTGAGATTATCGCGTTCAAACAAACAAACAAACTCTTAGGGGTACGAAAAATAGATGTTGGCCGATTCTCATAGATACCGGATAAGCACAAAAAAATTCATCAAAATCGGTCAAGCCGTTTCGGAGGAGTATGGCAACGAAAACTGTGACACGAGAATTTTATATATTAGATTAATGACATATTTATCCGGTGTAATAGTAGGTATGTCACCTGACCAGGTTAACTAATAAAAGTTAACAGTAAGGGTTTAATCCCAGTTTTAGTTTTTCAAATCTGTGCCGTGAGATACCTATCGGCTTAAGACCAGTATTATATTATCGGTTAATAGTACCACGTATCACTTCACGTGGGTGTCGTCAAGGTGACTAAGGGATATTTTACACCGGAGGACGGGCAGCAGCGTTCTCCAGCAATTATGGAAAATACCCCCAGGATCTATAATAAGTACGTTCTAATAGGGGGACCCGTGTCCGGCAATGGGATATCAATCATTTGGTTTATATATTATGTATTTATTTATTTATTCTAGAACAAATGCCCGGTGCGACGGCTAGAATCGCGCAGTGTGAGGGCGGTTAGAACAAACTTTGTCCTACCTACCGCACACCGCGCCATCCCAGTTGTCATCTCCTCCCGCTCCCCTGTAATACCTCAAGCAAGGACTTGAGTAAAGCGTGAGCATTATAGTACATGCAACCATTTTAATAAGTAATTTGATGTTTACAGCAACCAGTCCTACTCGATGCTGACACAATGGTAAGGTTAAGATTGAACTCCAAATGTGAATATGAATTAGACCTGCCATGCACTTGTGGAGATTGCGATATCTGGTATGTTTGTTTTATATAATAAAATGTAGGTATATGTGAAATAAGTTAAATTTCGATACTTCTTGGTCCTTCGTGCAAGAAACATTATGGTCTTGGGCATGGGCGTACTCAGGGTGGGATTTGGCGTTGACCCCCCCCCCCCTCTGAAATTACAAAAAGAGTTTGAGTACATATTTGGCCGGTGTTTAGCGAATTATACCTTACTAGCTTTTGCCCACGGCTCCGCCCGCGTGGATGTCTGTTATCGCGATAAAAACTATTCTATGTCCTTCCCCGGGACTCAAACTATCTCCATGCCAAATTTCATCTAAATCGGTTTAGCTGTTTGAGCATGAAAGCGAACAGACAGACAGAATTACTTTTACATTTCAAATATTAGTATGGATTCTTGGTATGCCAACGGCCCTAGGAGTTAAAAACAAAGTAGGACCCCAAGAATATACCAAAAGTTATCAAGGTCAATAAAAGTTGTCGCAGTAAAGTGCAACTGAACATTTTTTTAATAAGTAATTGTTGAAAGGATAACAATATGTCCTGTGGTTGTTACAGCTCTCTATGTTGTTGATGGAGTGAGCAAGTCTGTGGCAGTACCTTCTACGACCAGCACACCAATAATAGGTCTATCGAATGCAATAACACAATAAAGGTTTAACTTCAAAACAAAATTGTATTTATTTCATTATTCTGTAATACTACAAATCTTCTCGTTTCCCTTGTTTTGCACCGTGGTTTCTTCGTTTGTATGTTACGTCTAGGCGTTTGGAGACTTAGACGTTTCTTTTATTTCTAGTGTACATTTTTGCATGACGTGATAGGAAAACTACACTATTTTTTTCTTTTTTTTTTTAAAAGGAGAGCATTCTGATTTCGGATGTTTGTATTTTTTTTATGTATCTTCGGGTAAAACTTCGTCATATAGGTAGGTACCTACCCCACAGATGGATTATCAACTTGTTTTTTTTCTCGGAAGAGATTTATTCCAAAATGGTCTCATATCAATTTCGTAAGATCTGATGATGTTTGGGAGATAGACACCGAAACCCCTATTTTCTGGTGGACCCACTAGTTGGACCATTTCTCGTAGACCCACTGATTTAAAACAAATATTATATATAGCTCCACTTTTGGCTTTGCATATTTAATAAGGCTATTTAGAACCATTTGAACTAAACTTGTCTTAGACAAAGTGTGCATGAGTGTTACAAAAAAAACATAATACAAGGATAACAATAAAATAACATAAAAATTAAACATTTTGAAGTTGGTGCCGGTATTTCCTGGCACCAACTTCAAAATGTTTAATTTTTTTTTTAAAGCCGAAAATCTCTTGGGCCCTCAGTTCAGACGTTTTCGTAAAATTCGACATTCAATAACTTTTTAAAAAATAACTTTTGTATCATTATTTCTTTTTTACTAATTCACAGAGGCATCTAAGTAAAATATATTAAAGACGTATTTATGTACTTCTTAAAATAAATTTATGTTTTGCAGATTCCTTAGTGAATAAATTAATGAATTGAGGGCCCTAGATATACCGCTATAAATCTGTAATGTTGTGTTTTACAGATTTGGGAATTTCTTAAAATATTTAAGAAATTCTTAACTAAATTCTTAAATAAAAAC
The DNA here is from genome assembly GCA_945859575.2 of Herminia tarsipennalis. NCBI lineage: Eukaryota > Metazoa > Arthropoda > Insecta > Lepidoptera > Erebidae > Herminia > Herminia tarsipennalis. The sequence continues at coordinate 9,926,062 of OX243844.2, read as the reverse complement.
GATTAACCCAGAGATAGTACTTTCTGAGATTTAGGGTATGCCACTTTATGCATACGTCTGGATTGAGGGCCCAAGCTAATTAATCATAACAGTTTAGATTCATGTTTAAGAAATTCATGGCCCTTTGCTTTAGGTTTTTACTATTTTTAACTAATTTTCCTGTAAATCTTATTTCGTTATGTAAAGATTTTAAAAATGGGCCCTCGATCCAGATGCACATTTGTTATGCAAAGATGGCTGCACCGATTTGAAAAAAAGTTTCAAACATTTTTTTTCAAATCGGTGCAGCCATCTTTCATATTTCCAAGGAACTCATCAAATAGGTATTGGGTAGGCTCAGTGGTCGTCATATAGACGTGAATTATGAAGGTCTTGAATGCAAAAATAACGACGTAATACATGTTTTTGTGATATGCGCTGTCCAGTGGACTACCACGACAGCTGCAGAAGGTTAAGTATGTTAGTCCTGAAAGAAATAAAAATAAAACATTTACTTTGTATTGTGCATAAAATGAAAGACAAATAATAGTAATATTTAATAGTGTTCCATAAATTAATTATTCCATAATATTAAGTGATCTAGGTACTTACTTCGATATCACGAAACGGAAACACTAGTTATAATGATATTTACTGCACTTAATTATTGCTCCACACAAAACACAATCGCTTCCGACAGTTCAAGCAACAAATATTTACTTTGTCGCTTCTGAAATAGCTTGTATGAGGATACATACTGATTTGTCCAAAAAAATACAAAATCATATCTACCCTACAAAATTATCTCATATTGAGAAATTGAAAATCAATTTTCTCTTAAAGTATGGTATTTAGAAGAACAGATGATACGTTACATTTTAATTAAAGAATAGTAAAAAAACTCATTCTTATTTGCGTTAATCTATGAGGTTGAGCTTAGTCAATAAAGCCGAAAATCTTGGGCTCTCAGTTCAGACGTTTTCGTAAAATTCGACATTCAATAACTTTTTAAAAAATAACTTTTGTATCATTATTTCTTTTTTACTAATTCACAGAGGCATCTAAGTAAAATATAATAAAGACGTATTTATGTATTTCTTTAAATAAATTCATGTTTTGCAGATTCCTTAGTGAATAAGTTAATGAATTGAGGGCCCTAGATATACCGCTATAAATCTGTAATGTTGTATTCTACAGATTTGGGAATTTCTTAAAATATTTAAGAAATTCTTAACTAAATTCTTAAATAAAAACGATTAACCCAGAGATAGTACTTTCTGAGATTTAGGGTATGCCACTTTATGCATACGTCTGGATTGAGGGCCCAAGCTAATTAATCATAACAGTTTAGATTCATGTTTAAGAAATTCATGGACCTTTGCTTTAGGTTTTTACTATTTTTAACTAATTTTCCTGTAAATCTTATTTCGTTATGTAAAGATTTTAAAAATGGGCCCTCGATCCAGATGCACATGCATAACAAACATACAAAAAAAAAACAGTCGAATTGAGAACCTCCTCCTTTTTTAAATCTGTTGATTAGTCGTGTAAATCGAAATAACACCCTAATTTTCTCATTTGAAATCTCTACTTTTTGATGGGGTATAAAAAAAATAAATGTATTTTTTTTATACCCATAGTAAATTTATATACATAGTAAATTAAAAATAAAAAACCAAAAACTTGGTTAGGTATTACAATTTTCTCTCTTACCCAGCTGTTCCAAAGATTAGTACCATTAATGGTTTAGACAAATTTTGAGTAACTTCCATAGGACTTGTATTTTGCCGGAAATCGAGGTAAACCGTTTTGTTAGGGTTCATGGCAAATAGCTAAAATGGCAAAAAACGGAACCCTTATAGTTTCGTCATGTCCGTCCGTATTTCACAGGCATTTTACTCAGAGACTTCTCAATGAAAATTGATTAAATTTGGTCAAAAGGTGTCTTGTAGTAGCCGCTAGTTAGTTTGATAGCTAAATAATAAAAACAAATATTTTTAGGGGGGCAATCCATAGCTGATTTTTTTTTTCGCCTATCAACGTGTGGCACATCATTTGACAGGTCCTTTAAAAACATTTTAAGGTTTTTAATCAACTTTTTTGATTGAGTAAATATTTTTAGAAATAATCGCTCCGAAAGTTGCATAAATTGGGTAAATTGTGTTCAAAAGTTAAGTTAACTTTTGAACCGTGTGACCATAAAATATGAAAAAATCACAATGGTAGCGCTTAACAAATACTTTACACTAAAATTATTTCGGACATGATTGGATAGACCGTCTGAGTTATAGCCGAAACTGTTTTTCTCAACAAAAGGGCGAAAGTGCCATGAACATACCTACGCTCTTCTGCTGATGCAATTATTTAAGGCACCCCGGTATTTTTACTCTTAGAAACCCATTCCCTTCCACTTCCGACCTCAGATCGACCGTAAATTATTTTTCCTTTCGCTTTTTGTTATTTTCTCTTTCTTTTCCAATGGGTTTCAGCCTACTATGTTTTTTTTCATCTTTTGCCATTTTCATAAGCTTTTCAGTTCTCATCTAGATTGGTAATCCACTCATAAATAATATAAACATGTAAACATAAAATCTTTATTTTTTTGAACATAAATAAATCATAGGTACTTTATTATGTCCGTTTATCTTAATGAAAATAATATACTTATTTAGTAGAAAGTTTAAATTTAGGATCGTTGTCATTAATTTTTAATTACTGAATCTTGTTCTACAAATCTTTTAGATAATGAAGAGCTTGCGCATTATTTGAACTAGGTACTGCTTCTTTTAAAAATGGCGAATATGTATAGTCTGAGGAGCCATATCTACTACCGAGCTCAGATTTTGTCTACTAAATCACACTAAATTATTATAAGTATTCATCCATGATGTTCCTAGTTCGGACGTGGCTCCTCAATCCAAATATAAGTAATATACTACAAAATAAAGAAACGATCCTATAAAAAATTTAAACTTGCTACTAAATAAGTATACTTAGATCATTTCAATGGATTTTAGTGGACATACGAAAAAATATTATATACTTATGTTTAGGGAGATCTATGTTGAGTTGTTGGGATCTATTTCGAATTTTCATCCCCGGGGGATATATTTGGAATTTTTCCAAATATATCCCCCGGGTATGAAAATTCGAAATAGATCCCATATACTACATAAAAGATAGCTTGATCTCTGCGACATAAGTCAAACTGACATTCCTAGGGTTGTCAGGATGTAAAAAAATGTCGATAGTAATTATCGATGTTTCTTACTATTATCGATAATAATGTAACATAATTACAAACGTTAATAAATTAAACGAATATTTAAATATAAAATACATTTATTCTCTTAAAGGAGTACACCCCAAATCCATATCTGAATCAGTTTCTGAATCGCTAGAACAATTTTGTAAATTAATTATGAACTCTTGTTCGCAAATATTATCAAATCGGACGTCCCGTTCCCAATCTTCTTTCATTATTTTTCTGCATTTGGTTACCACCTTCTTCCAGTCTTCTGCAGATACATTGTCGACCGCACTTTTTAATAACTGCAACATTTTATTTGCTGTAAAAGGTGGTGTTGTGTTGTGTCTGGCAGCGTAACCTTAAAAGAGACATATTTTTACTAACATTAATTATAACAGTAGTTAATACTTAAAGAACCTATCTAATTGAAATTCAAGCAAACAAACCTTTGACTTGGGCCCAGATAAGCTCGATCGGATTATACTGGCAGTGGTACGGGGGTAGTCTTATGACGGTATGACCCTTTTCGTGGGCTATATCATCTAAGACATACGTTGGAGTACTAGGTTTGTGCAGAACAACGAGTCTTAATAATTCATTTTTGAGCATAGTTTCATTGGCCTCTATTCCTTTTTCTTGAAGCCATGCAATGATTTCTAATTTTCTATTTGCCGAAGTTGGTTGTTTGTGCTTTTGGACCGAGTGATATGGGGCGTTATCCATAATAATGCAATGTGGCTCCTTTAAATTATAATAAACCACTCTTTAAATTTTTCATAATTCATTTCCTCGTGGTATTCAGTGGTTTTAGTTGATTTGAATGCCAACAGGCGGTCATCTGGTTTTGTGCCTAATTGGCACAAAACCAGATGACGTCCCAGCATGAGTGATGATTAATCTTTGACCTTTGCCTTCAGGTACTTTAGTGGTTGATTGTGCAGTATCATCGGTCCAAGCTTTGGATACGGTATGATTGGCGTTTAGCCATGTCTCGTCTAGAAACACTACTTTGTCCCAATTTGTGATTTTTTTTACTTTTCGGAGAAAATTCACTCGAGCAAGAGCAATGTCGGTTCTTTCCATTATAATTTTTCTTTTGTCACTTTTTTTATAGGAAAAACCAATATTTTTCAATATCTTCAATAAAGATGGCAAGCTTCCTTTGAACAAGTCTGCATCTTTAAGGGACGCGGCAAGTTTTATCAATGTAGGCAATTCGCCTCGTGTATAGTAACCATATACATGGTTACGAATCGCAGCGGCGTCAAAGTCGTCAATCTTTGTAACAGGAGCAGCCTTTTTCCTTTTTTTGTTTGGCGTTGCAAGTTTTTTGTCCTCGTCTTCACTCAATGCTGCGGTTGAAGATTCGCTATACTTTTCTTTGCTGATACGAATTACTGTCGCACGTCCAATGCCAAGAGCATCTGCAACTCTATCACAAACTTTCTCCATGGATAATAGCGGCCCGCCATTTTGGTTCTCTTGCTCAAAATATTCACGTAAGCGAATCACAAACTCACGACTTTGATTGTTCAAAACAGTTTTCTTCGTTCTCTTTGGCATTATGCCAACAAGAAACTAACAATACTAACAAAACTCAACAAATTAACAGCAATAGTAACAAAAACAAAGTAATGAGAACGGAAAACACGTAGCGTATACAAGGCGTCGGCACTTGTACTGAGGAGAATGGACTAATGGAGGTTCATTTCAAACAAGCGCGTGCGAGCAACATAGCGGCGTGTCTTTTTTTTTAGTTTATGGCCTGGTAACACGGCCTTTGAGCCAAATGTTACATGAGTAGGTAAGATATTGGATTTTATTTACTAACTATTATTTTAGATCAAGTAGGTATGTAAACGTTCAAATAATGTTATGATATTAAAATAAACAATAAAATTAAATGATAAATTAATTTTAAATTGTTTTATTTAAAATTTCGATAGTTTATAGTCTGTGGTCACGATAATTCATCGCTCATCAGTATTACCTATAATTAGGTCGGCATGCCCATAAAATATGACATTGATAGGTACTGTCTGAACCATAAGAAATTCAGGACTTCATAGGCATGATTTTACTGACAGCTGTCGCAGAGATCAAGCTATCTTTTATGTACTTTAAGAGATGTGTGGACAAAAAAAATCAAATCCCCTAATAGATCCTAATGGACGGAGGGAGATAATTTTCATTTCGTGATTTTAGATTATAGAATGACTGCAAATGATCAAAAGGATACAATAAAACAAAACCATAACATAGAAACAAATTGTATTAATTTCAAAAATCTCTAGAAACTACAAATCTTTTTTTGCACGGCGGATGTGGCTTCGGTATCGGAGCTACTTGATCAATTACTATGTACGGTGTTGTTCCTTTAGCGATATGGCAGTAGTCACTGCAATACATGAAAGGTGCAATATTCGTCTGGAAGGGGTTGGGTGGGAAGGGTGCCAGGTTGAATATTTCACCGTGGCTCCAAGAGGCGAGTTCTGAGGCCGCAAATGGTATTGTGAACTTCTTTTTAGTTTCGGACACGAATACACTGTAAAGTAAGTTAATAAATTAACACCTGCAGAAAATAATTATTTATGGTCCGAGAGCTGAAGGTATTTGAGGCACGCTGAAAATTTGTGTAATACTTCTTCAATAGTATCCAAACAGAACCGTTGACCTGGCTATAGTGGGGCTAAATAAACTTTTATATTTTACTATGATTTTACGATTAATATTTTTTAAACTTTTTTCTTAATTATAAATTATATTCAATTACAATTTCAGCGTGAATCAAATATATTTTTTTAACGTTTTGCGAAATAATTTTGTTGGCTAAATAATTTAAGCTAAGTAAGTCACAAAAAAATCAAAACGCCTCAAGCATATATTCTTTGTAAAAATATTATTTCATTAAAAAATATAAGCATAAAAAATATTAGCCCTGTTATTCCCCAGCCAGGTCTGAGGTTCTGTGCTTCGGTATTATAGGAGAGTTATAAGACAGTTTCAGCATGCCCCAAATACCTGCCCAAAAATGACCATCAGCTCTCTTACTTTTAGACCACCGAGGTATGTACTCAGGAAAGTGGCTTAGGTATATACTATGATGACGGCTATTTAATATATTGAAAAAAAAAATGTTACCCTTTAAGATTATTGATGGGATTGTGAGCCGCTGCCACTTCTTTACATTCTTTCTTCACGTGGATACGATCGTATACTGCTCTATATGGTTTGCTTGTTAAAGGCATCCAAATTTCCTTATGTCTGGGACCAAATCCTTTCACCTACATTATTTACAATTTATATTTAAAAAACAGCGGGCTACGGAGCGAGTTATGATCAGGGTTTCTTTGAAGGATAAATTTCGCAATAAAGTAATACGACAAAGAACTAAAGTTACCAGCATAGCTCGCAGGTTAAGCACGCTGAAGTGGCGATGGGCTGGACATATCTGCCGAAGGACCGATGGCCGAGTCCTAGAGTGGAAACCGCGACTTGGTAAACGTAAGGTAGGACGGCCGCCAGCCAGGTGGCGACGACTTAAACAAGTCACTGAATGCGGAAGGCAGAGAACTGGATGTTGTAGCGAAAATAAGGAGAGGCCTATGTCTAGCCGTGGACCGATACAGGCTGATGATGATAGAAAAAACGGCTCGCGGGATGGGCGTTAAAGGAAAACCTGTGGAGGCCGCAAGGGTCGTTTCGTACCAGTTCGTGCTTCGCGGCATTATTGTCAGTACGAGGAGAAGGTCATCATTTTCTTTCAGAAACCATGTTCGAATCGCGAATGGAACATGATAGAGGCGGCTTTAGGTAAATCGTGAAACAATGATAATCACTCAAATTAAATAATTATTGCCATATTATGTTTTAAATATGTACTGTCAATAACGTCCTGTCTTTTTTTTACTAAACCTGATTTGTCCCACTGCTGGGCAAAGGCCTTCCCCATCTCCCCGTCTATCTGTTTGTCTACAAACTGTGAGGGAATATAGTAGTTAGGTATGTAGAACGCATTTTTTTTCCAATGAGTAATGCTGCTGTAGCCAAAATCATTTAGAAAGACATTAATAAGTATTATTTATTATTACCCTAGGAACGTTTTTAGCTTCAGAGTATAAAGTAATGTGATCCTTTGCTCCTATACCATATAAGTCGTCTGGTGTGAACGGTCTGTGATAAGTTCTATAGGTTGACAAGTATGGATCCATTAGTTTTCTAAAACCAGTAGATGTGTCGTAAATAGCTGGCGCCTCATTTCTACCTGACGCTACCACCTGAAAATATTAAGATTTAATCAAGCTACTATATACGCAAGAACATTATGAAGTTGATTTATTTCAAAATCACCAGAACATTCTGCGGATTAAACATTCAACAAATTAAATATTCTGCGTATTTTCCCAAATTATAAGAAATTTTTAAAAAACTGCACTCAGATCGCTCTAACGACTTAGAAGATTTTTCCTTTAATCACATGTACAGCTGTGCCAGTGGCGGTATTAGTACCACGAATAGCAATTCATTGTACAAGCTTAAGTAGGTAGGTACGCTTACTACAGTTCTGCCTTAGTATCAAGAGGCAAAGGATAAAAGCCTAAGACGTGTACTTGTCCACTCTCTCTTTCCAAGTCAACATGTTGACTGCCTCTGTGGCGCGGTGGGAGTGTGTCCGACTGCTACGCAAGGGATCGTTCCCACCCAGGATAAAATTTTGTGTGATGAGCACGATGGTTTATTGTGTCTGGGTGTCATTTATCTAATATTTATGTATTAAATAATACATAAATATATTTATCAGTTGTCTGTTTACCATAGTAAAGCTCTGCTTAGTTTGGAATCAGATGAAGTTGTGTGAGTTGTCCCAAGATATTATTATTATGTTATGAACTTACATCAAAGATATATTCAGGATCTGGCGCATTTATTTTGAAATCAGGAGGTGCCAGTGGAGATTTTTTCAAACCTCGGAAATTATCTTTCATTTCTGATAACATTGTCGGCTGCCTGATACATTTGCCTTGTAACTGAAATTAAATAACAAAATAGTAAAAAAAAACTGGCTACTGTAATAATGGCATTTTCCAAGCGATTTCTCAACCGAACGAGTCATTGTTTATTACCTATTATATGGATCACAACGACAGCGCTAATTTCACTTCGTTTAGGAATCGCATAGAAATCGCTTAGCAAATCGTTAATACAAAGAGCCTTTTACTTACTTTTTTATCAGTTGCGGTCATAAAGTTAACGTTTCTATTTTGCATGGAACGATCTGATCTCTCCATAGCTTTATTAGGATTTGGCTTCACGCAATATTCACCTGTAGTTGTTTTGTAAGACTCCTTCTCAACTACCATATCCCTGCCTGTGAGCCGTTCTGGGAGCGGGTCATTAATTTTCTTAAACAAACAAATATGGTCATTAATTTGTTAAATGACACTTTTACACATAAAAAGTTACGTCCGTAAATATATTTAAAACCATGCCGATGACAATTTAAACGCACTCATTTTAAAACTTCCTATTAGTGTAATAATTTATTACACCTATGCTATTGGTTCCTTTCGATACTGAAATTTAAAAAAAATGTGGGAAGCGGCGGTAATGTAATGACTTAGGCATTGGACTCGCAATACCCATTATACTACAAACGTAAACCCACTCATAACATAAGTCATTGAGCTTAGCTGGAGGTACTATCAGGGTTGCTCGTAATGTGGGACCTACAATCTACCACATAGCCAAATATATTTAAAGTTATAACTAGCTTTAGGAAAATATCATCCGCGTGGCCCCTTAGATCTTGAGTTTCCCGGAAATCTTTCTTATGTGTTCCCTAGTCTACAAAACAAAACAAACCTTTCTGAATTGACATAAGCTAACCCACAACCCAGCAGAATTCAGCTTTATCCACACACATTGATCTAGTGTTTAGTGACCCCGAATGCTAAGCCGTAGGCCGCAAATTCGATCCCCACCCAGGAAAAAACGAGCACGATGATTTATTCTGTGTCTGGGTGCAATTTATCTATAATATGTATGTTTTTAGAAATATATAAGAATGTTTATCAGTTGTCAGGTTGCCATAGTACAGGCTCTGCCTAGCTTGGGATCAGATGGCGTTGTGAGACTTATCCCAAGACATTATTATCCAATCCAGGCCGTGCACGGTAGCTCCATCGTCGCCCCAAACACGCACGTGTGTGAACGAATTCATATAAAATGTACCACACTGGATGAAGCGTGTGGTGTGGAGGTTCGAGTTGAATTGTAGGTTGGTAAATGAGTAAACTTACGCAATCTAAATTGTATGGTATATCAGGTATGTGCCGTGTACCAATGCTAGTTCCCGACCTAGTTTCATTGTTGGATAACCTTAGCCGTATATTATACTGCACATTTCCCCAAGTATTCACATTAGGTATCAGCAGTTCATCCAATTTTAAAGGTTTGCACGGTTTTATCGCCGGCGGTGGAAGCGATGGTTGTGCCATTATTTGTAACTATTATTTGCTTTAAAAGTAAATAACTAAAATGATATGATTCATTTCAAATATCTTTATAAATTATCGAAATACAGTTGTAAGTAGAATTTATAGTAATTGACGTTTGTTTTTTTTCTCACTACCATAGTGTTTTGTCGTTGTTGTTGCGAATTGAAGGAGGTTTTTTATTTGGCATTATCTTAATAAAACTCCATGGTGTTTCAGCATATTAGGTAGGTATGTAGCACCACTGACCTCTATCTAGGATTATAGAGGTCAATGTGTAGTAGGTACAGGCACAGACTGTGTGTAGTCACACACGTAATTTATATAATTGCTAGCTACTGACACTGTAAAGAAAATGGTTTGATGCAATGTCTTTGTGTTTAAGTCAAAATAGTAGATGCAATGCCATTGCATTGCATCTACTATTTTGACTTAAACACAAAGACTTATTACAAAGTATTATTCAATTCATAAGATAAATCAATCGAATGGACTAGTAGCATTCTACTAGTCCATTCGATTGATTTATCTTATGTTGAATAATACCTAATTTACTTAAGGCCTACTGACTTAGACGCGGATCCAAAACTTTGTTCTTCACTTTGACGCAACCGGTCAAGTCTGAGTCCCTCTCATGACCGGGAAGGGGTGTATTTGATTCAACAACGGTACACCAGCCACCGCCGTTGAGGGCACAGAGTAAGTAATCACTTCGTTTTAGTCGAGGGGGAGGCAATTACCTGTCAAAATAGACCGGCCTAGAGTCAAAATTCTCAAATTCCTCAAAAAAAATGTATTTCAGTGGAGTCTGGGGGGAAGACAACTGCCCCTGTTGAACCCTCTGCCTTTTGGAACTGCGCCTGAGAACGGTAGATGCACTGATGCGTTCTACCTGTAATGACCTACGGTACCGAAACGTGGACACTTACGGTTGGGCTAGTCGACAAATTCAATTGGGTATTTGACTACTATCAAAATAAAATATTTTAAAATAACCAGGTAAAAATATTTCATAAAGTGTTCTAAAAAATATGTACATTTATTAATTTAATCTATTACTTAATTTATAATCATAAAGAGAAACACTAAAAGTAAATAATTTAACCATAGAAAACGTGACGTCATTTGCTGACGTTTCTTAAAAAGAGGCTGATTTGACTTTAGTCAAATACCCTATTGTGCGCAGCGGGCAACGGAGCGAGCTATGCTTGGAATCTTAGCAACGAGGTTTTCCGACAAAGAACCAAAGTTACCGACATAGCATGCATGCTATGTCCTGTCCTCCAATGAAATCTTGTAGATACGCATCTTATTAGTTTATAAGGATAATAAAATAACATAAAAATTAAAAAAAATAAAAAACCTGCCAGCACAAAAAAGGTGGAAACAAGGTAATTTATATAATTTCATGCAGTCGGAGGCATTAATGAATCTCGATGAACTTAGTAAAGTGCCTCCTATTGCATGAAATTATTTATTTATGTAGGCGATCTTGTTTCCATATTTTTTGTGCAGGCGGGTTTTTTTTATTTTTATATTTTTTTTTATTTAATTTTTTCAAGGGGTTATAGGATGTAACCGATGTAACAACTAACTTTTATCACAGCTATTGTCAAGTATTGAAAATTGAAAAAAGAATGGTTGCTAACTAACTTTTTTATTATTACAGTCATAATCATGTTATACCTTTTTGAAACTTAAGATAAGCCCTTTAATTTGATACCCATATTGCAGTATTTTTTTCACACCTCTCTTTATTTTGACATCTCACAGCCGCCATGTTTTTTTTCCTATCGTCATATATCTAAGAACACTTGGGCGATCATGACGAATCTAAGGACATCTTAATTGTGTAAATCCATTAAGTGCATTGTGAGATATCAGGTAATAAAGAATATTACATACATACATACAAGATACGCGCGAAAAACATAATCCTTCCTTACAGTCGGGTAAAAAAAACATTTATTTACTCCGCATAACGACGATCTAAAGAAGGTCGCTGGAATTAATTGGATGCGGAAGACGGAGGATCGGGTGTGGTGCCGTAAATTAGAAGAGGCCTATGTCCAGCAGTAGACCGACACAGGCTTATAGATTGATTGATTGAGAAGCACTAACCTCTATAGTACTGCTTGTTTGTTAGTAGGTAGATGTTACTGCCCATACCAATGATTTTTTCACCCAAGTACCTACCTACTTAATACGAAAATTTAAAATATCCAGAAACTTTTAAACAAATTTATTAACAAAAATCGACTGAAAAATTCTTCATTCCTTAACAATCCTCTTCATCGTCTGACATAACTGACCTAAACAAAGGATTACTGCGCCGGTCGTACGAAAATTGAGTGCATTGCCACGGCTGTAAATACATGGGTAGCAGTATATCGTTATGCGAGAGCCAATCTATGACGTAGTCGGTGATCGCTTCTACGTACGGAGACTTCTTGAAGTTGTTCTTCATACGCGCAGTAGATGGTTCGTTTAGTGACTGTTAACCAAAGACACGTGATTAATGAGAAACTGTTCAATAACTGCAAAACTACTAAACGGAGTTAATAATGACAAAAACGAAACCCTTATAGTTTCGTCATGTCCGTCTGTCTGTCTGTCTGTCCGTACGTATGTCACAGGCATTTTATTCAAAGACTACTCAATGAATATTTATGAAATTTAGTGAAGTTTTTGAAAACAATCGCCCCGAAAGTTGCTTAATTGTGTCCCCCCCCCCCTTATCTTTTTCCAAAAATATGAAAAATTAACAAAGGTAGTTTCAGTATTTGTTTTATAGCGGCAACAAAAATATATCATCTGTGAAAATTTCAACTGTTTAACTATTACGGTTCATGGGGTACAGCCTGGTGACAGACGGACAGACAGACAGACAAACGTTCAGCGGAGTCTTAGTAATAGGATCCCGTTATACACTTAGGGTACGGAACCCTAAAAAAGAACGAAAAGGGTAATTTGACCACAAAGTACCCAGTGAACACTTTGATGTAATTTTGATGTCAGCATGTTGTCATTCAATATCATGCTTTGCATAAGAAATGAGTCAAGGCTGAGTCATATATGATATAAAAATGATCCTCCAGAAAGTTGATTATACATACTATTGACGTCCTACTCTCCCCCGTGGAGGGGCGCGAACGAACATCGAGGGCTGGACGCTTAGGGCGCCGAGCCATCGATGTGCCATCTAGTTATTGCGACATTACCGAGCTATGATTTGTCAGTGATATCACACCAGGGTGGCTATATATAAGGTCGGAGCATAAGTAACCTATGTAAACAAAATAAACAGAAGTACCTTCATAACGTCAGCCCTTTTTTAGTTAAATAGTAGCTGTACATAAATATAAAAACTTTTAGTTCGCGTAAAAATATTTTTTTGAGTATGAGATGATAATAAATTATCTTGTAGTTATGCATTTTATTAATAGTTTATAAGGTTATTAAAAAAAAATTTTTTTACTCAGTGATATCACACCAGGGTGGCTATATATAAGGTCGGGGCCAAAGCAATTTTGTATTTTTCATACAAAGAAAAAAAATTGTTTAAACTTTATTTATTATAATGTGTGCAGTTTTGATCGATGACTTGTTGCCATCTTGTGGGACCTGTATCATGATCCCATTGCTATAAAAATGTTGAGATATTTGATCAAAAAATCTGACAGGTAGTTTTCACAGTGTTATTTTGAGGTTAACTTTATGATGAAACAAGATCAGGGCTATACGGAGGATGCATTCATCATCACATCCCAGCCAAGCTCTCTTAATTTTTGCTTAGTGGATAAAGATGAGTGTGGTCTGGTATTGTCATGATGGAACCCCATGCTCTTCCTGTTCACCAGCTCCGGCCGGCTTTTCTCAATAGCTTCTTTTAACCTCATCAGTTGCTGACAGTAGAGGTCAGAATCAATAGTTTTACCCGGCGGCAAAGCTCATAGTGGACGATTCCTTTCCAATCCCACCATAGACACAGTATCACTTTGTTACGAGTCAGGCCGGGCTTTGTCACGGTCTGTGGGGCTTGTCCATGCTTCGATCATGATCTTTTTCGGACATTCTTATCGTAAGTGCCGTTTAAGAACCGTTTAAGAAATGGGTCGGAATTGTTACATTTTAACAAAGAATCGCTAATTAAGTTTCTCTCAGTCATGTGGTACCCATATATCAAGTTCGTTTTTGTACCTAGACTTTTGTGTAAAACTGTTTTATGATCAACATTAAGTTCTTCAGCAATATCGTAACTACCAATATGTCGATCTTGTTCCACTTTTTCAAAGATGGAATCAGTGCCATCTTTGAAAAAGTGGAACAAGATTATACGTGACGTCCAGAGCGAGCCTCATCCTTTACACTTAAATTTCTAAACTTGAAACGCTTGAACCACATTTGTGTTACTCGTATTGATACCGCATTAGGTTCGTAAACCACACAAATTTTATTTTTGTGGCGTTCGTTGCATTTTTACATTTTTTGGAAAAAAAAACTTATAAAAGTACTGAATTTCTTTGTCACATACGTTCATTTTGCTTGCTTGAAAAACAATTAAAGTTGGGGGAAATAGTTTTTTTTTTTAATTATTGCATCTTCAGAATGTGAACATTGAATGGTATTTAAACCAGCCAGTCACATTTAGTACAACCAAAGAGATTTGACCATACATTCAAAATACGAAAATACTTTTGCCCCTACCAATAGGTGATATAATAATATCACTGCCTTTTTTCTAGGCTTTGTATCCGGTAAGGCCTCTACTGTTTTCTAGCTGGCCTGTTTAATCTGACAAAACTCTTGCAGTGTTCTTCCTCTTCAAAATAGACATAAACTTTAGGTACTTACTTCACGGAATGCTTCTTTGATAGTATTTCCTGAAGAGTGACCCTAAAATTTAAAAATGCATAATTATTATAAAACTACGCTTCAGGTATGTTTAGATACCTAATATTAATTATTGAGAAGATCTAAAATGTACCGTATGTAAATATGATGATACGAAAAGTCGTGGTTATACAATCGTTAGCTAGACGAGCTTTCATTTTTTTTTTTAAAGACGACTCCTGCATTAGGGTACAAGCCCTGTGTCGCGGGGGACTTTACAAACATACAAGTCACGGATACAAAGTACACCCAGACTCGGACCAACAATTTGTGGACCACACAAAGTGGCGTCCCGTGTGGGAATCGAACCCACGACCTCTTGCGTAGCAGTCGGACCCACGACCTCTTGCGTAGCAGTCGGACACACTCCCACCGCGCCACAGAGGCAGTCAAATAAGTAATTGTTTTTTAAACTTTCGCGATTTTGATACAACTTAATCGCGTGAATTATTTCGATCGTGGTCACGGGTTGACTGTCGAACCGTGACCGCGATCGGTGCAATTCGATCGAAACGTCGGGTCGTACCTTTAAATAATTCACGCGATTAAGTCCCGAAATATATCTAATAGACGAGCTTTGCTACGTGTTTTTTTTTACAGGAAACCCAAAAATGTAGAGAAATTAAGAAAGCTAAACTTCATTTATACAGTGTTATAAAACTATGCCACACGGAGGGAAAGTATCTTAAATATTGTTGATAGAGCATTTTACTGACTTCGCTTTGATTTTGAAAAATCTCAAAAATAATTCGAACTTCAAACTGCATTCAAAGATTTTTAAACAATTGCCAGTGTGGACGGGGAATCGAACCGCAAAATACAACAAAATAAACATCCTGTATTTTTACGATGCCAATTGAAAGGGTCAAACATTTTTTTTAAATAACATAGTATTTTAAATGGATGGAAAACCATACAATTTAACATTTAAGTTAAAATAATTACAACACCGAACTGCAACTTCCAACAAATTTAACTTAATAAATGCTCAAAGCGTGTTCTATTCAGTAATACGCAAATTAGCACACTTATAATATCACTATTTGTCGATATTCATCGAAACTACTCGAAATTTTCATAGGCTTCCTTTTATTTAAGATACTATGTTACTTAGAAATAAATAATCCCCATAATCAACCTTTGGATTGGTGTCATAAAAATACAGGTTTTATGGTTAGTCATAGCGATTTTTTTTTCTGGTGCTTTTTCACATTAGGCGGGTGCGATTTCCGGTTCAGGCAGCCGAATATTTAAAAACTTTAAATGCAGTTCGATTTATTTTTAAAATCAAAATGAAGTCTTCTTTCAATAAAATGTTCTATTTAAAACATTAAGGTTCCTTTTCCTTTCCCTCCGTGTGGCAAACTTTTAAAACAACCTTTAGGTACAAATTCGATAGAAATCATGAATAATTTAATTTTATTCATATATTTAATTATATCATTCAACCAGGTATCTATATTGTCAAAGCTTACTTATTCTTAAAACAAGTGACTAAAATAAGCGTTTTAATAAGTAATACTTCTTTATTACACAAATTAATAGATAAAATTCTATTTATCATTTTGTAGGTCACTTCGTTTTCATTATCAATCACACATTCAATTTATAACGACCTTTGTATACATACATAATGTAGTAAAAATATAACGGTACCTTTGGATACAATTCCTTAGACATGGCAAATAAATCTTCAATCTCATCATGGTACAAAAAGAACGCCCATGGCGCACCAAAGAATTCATACAAGTCGTCCAATTTGTTCGTCTAAAGAAAATTAACATACAATAGTGAAATTAATGATACTTGTGTTGATAAATATACGCCATTAGACATGGTACCTACTAATAAAGTGAATAATAAACATGCTGTGGTTGCAGCAAGAATCTTGCTATACCTTCGTGTAGTTATCGTACTTAGATATAGGTATGGGCGTTTACTACTTAGGTAAGAAGTTAACTAGTACTCCGTGTACGTATTTGGAAAGCGCTAATCTTCGTAGATACTGAGCCGATTTAGATGAAATTTGAAACGGAGGTAGTGCGCAACCCGATGCGGTTCACGGGGGCAAAGTCACGGACGAAAGCTATTATTTATAGTTAGCCTGCGTAGGTACTAAACAGTCAAAAAACACATAATAAGCTAGGTCAATAATTTAAAGGTCTGTAATTTAGAATACCTGCTTAAAGAAATCTTGCCACAGGCTATTTAGGATCGATGGATGTTTGCTGCTTTTTCAGACAAAAACTACTGAACAGATGTAGTTTACACGTTAGAATAGCACAAGGGCTATAAAACTCAAACATAACGCGAGCGAAGTCGCAGGAAAATGTTATTAGTCTTATACAAAAAATATTAGGGTAGGTAGGTACAATACTTACAATAAATCTCAAGTGTACACTTTTAAGAACAGTTGATGAATGGCCATACAAGTATTTGAACTTCTCCAAAGAATCTGTTCCGGGCTTCAAACATGTGATACCGTCAACATAGAAATCTTTATTAAGATGCAATTTAAAGTAGCCTTTCTTGAAAGTTTCCAACACAAATCCCTAAAGAAAATAATAATATTGCTATAAAAGGGAAACTACTAGAGTTTCCCTTCACTAGACTAAGATTAAAATCTTTAAATCATACTTAGTTTAAGTATAGCTTAGGTTAAACTTTAAGAAAAGAATATGCTGACCGCTGACTTTACACAAATAACCATCAACAATTATAGTTAGCTTGTGCTAAAACCAATAATTCAAACGGTCAGCATAATTTTACTTATGCTCTATAGATCACAGCCTAACGCCGCCGGCTCCATACGTTGGTCCCAACACCACAAGTCCAGCGTGTAGATTTAAAAAATAGCATTGGCGCCAACGTTCGGACGAGTGTTAGGTGTTCTAGATCCACACGTTGAACGAGTAGCGTTGGACCCAATGTGTGGAGCCGGCGTAAGGTTTGGTTCCAATGAAATATCACCATTTCGACTGCCTTTAAACGTCCATTTAACCTTTAACATGTTTCTACAATAAAAGCCCCAAAAATAAAAGATTATAAAAAAAATGCGTTACCGCTGCTATATACTTCAACTATCCATATTAACAAGGACTACTGTGCAATATACGAAGTCAATATATTAGTAGGTACGATAATTATACTAACATTATAACCCAGTGACTGCACGTAGTGGTGTGGTATCTTCATCCCTGGCGAGCGAACCTCTAAGTACTTGAAACCAACAGGCAGCTCACAGTACGTTACTCTAGGCTTCTTCAGCTCCATGAAATTTGGTTTTGAATCCCTGCAAAATATGCATAAGTGTGAAATACAATAGTGGCCATTGAATCACTTAAGTATATATGCTCCGTGAGGAGCGCGTGCTCCCCCCCTCCCCCGCGACGGTTGTTTTGTGTAAGTATTGACATTCTTTTTTTTTTTAAAAGATAACCAGCAATGTGGGATTGAGTCCCACATTACTAACAATCCACCCCTCCAGCTAAGCTTTGAGGCTTGTGTTAGGAGTGGGTTCACGTCAGTAGTATAATGGGTAGTATTCGAACCCGCGACCTCACGATTGCGAGACCGATGCCTTAGCCATTAGGCTACCGTCGCTTCTTCTTCTTATATTGTCTTTGCCCACTTGACCGGTTTCGGATAGGTGAAACGAAATGCAACCCCCCCCCCTTCCGTAAGCATATTAGATCCATCACTGCCATTTGCCACTCGTGCCCCCCCTCCTCCCTCAGAATGAAATATTGGATCCGCCCATGTATACCCCGTTCATTTCCTTGGCTGGTTAGTGACTGACTAAGCCGGAGGTCAAAGGATGGAAATCCCCATCCAGGATAAAACTTTATGTGATGAGTACAATGGTTTATTCTGTGTCTGTGTGTAATTTATCTTTATTATGTATTTAGAAACATATAAGTATGTTTATCAGTTGTCCGGTTGCCATAGTACAAGCTCTGCTTAGTTTGAGATTGACGTTGTGTGAGTTGTCCTAAGATATTATTATTATTTCCTGCATTCCTTTCCATCTTCTGATTTTTCTTTTCCACTCTCTCTTTCTGGAATCCCTTTAATTCTGCTTTCTCTCCGTTCATTCTTCCTTTCCTCACTTGATGACTTTGGTAACACTTACAATGATTGTTTACTTGTTTGTGATGAAGCTTCAGCACTTCCTTCAGAACTTGTAATTTTTTCTCTGAATAAGGGATCCAGTCGATTCCGTATTCTGATACCCAGCTGTAACAAACAAATACAATGAGAAATCCTTTTATAGGTAGCCAACTGCTGCCGCACGAGTTAATATTTCTCTCAATTCTCTCATAAATTGATACTTAATTATTATCAATTTGATAGGAACACACTGATGCGGCACGACACAGCAATTGTCAGCCGCCGAATATTTAGAGGTTGCAATATCACTTTTCAAATTAAGGATCCGTGTACAAATTCTATTTAAAATATTAAATATAACGGTGTTATTAGTATGAAGCAAACACAACAGAAAACCCACTTCTTATACCGCATTATTGTGCTGGGTAGCTACGGAACCCTACATTGTGAATGGCCCGACATGCACTTGTCCGGTTTTTTTATTCTACACTTTTATTTCAATTAGATTGCGATTGGCGATTTTTGTAGCCATAAAACACTAAGCTCTCTCTATATTGCAATGCTTGAAAAGGCGCTGAGTTGTATAAGTATCTACAGTAATTGTACACCTAGTTGCATTAAATGATTTGATTTTGTTTTGTTATTTAGTATTAGTTGCACTATTATTTCTTGGACTAATGATGCAACAAAAAAAAGGGAATCTTACCTTGCATCCAACTTCATAGGAGTCAAAATATTTGTGAGTTTTTGTGTCTGCATAGTAACGTCTGTGATAGCGAGTGTGTGGACCTGCTGCATAGACGGAAGGGTCGCGGGTACAGCATTCGTGGTCTATCACCAGTCCACCGTCATAGGACAAGCCGCTTTTATGGATGGCTAGTGCATAGAAATGGTAAAAATCATGTACTTATTTGATAAGATAAGGCATTGGCATTGTACGAGTATAAAAATGTAACCCATTTACAAGGACTTGGCTTTTTCTAAAAGTTAAATTCAAAGGTATTGGTTTAGATTTAAATTTTAGTAAATGTGAAATATTCATAAATGATAAAATAAATAAAGATTTGGTTATTTCTAAATTTGATTCTTTGGCTCCAAATCTAAAAATTGTAAATAATCAATCTCTTCAACTCCTAGGGGCCCCAATTTTAGAGGAGTCCTATGATTTGTTCGTAGAAGAAAAAATACAACATTTTTGTGCAATCTCGGACCAACTACTTCAAATTAATATGCATTCGGCTTTTACAATCGTTCGATATTGTCTTTTTGTTCCTAAATTCACATACGTACTCAGATCTACTCAATTTTGGAAACATCCTGAGCTTTGGGTAAACTAGACAAAATTATTCATAAAACCCTGTGTAAAATTTTGAATGTGACATTGAACGACCGAGCGTTGCTTCAAGCGTCGTTACCCGTTCGCTTTGGCGGCCTCGGCATTCGCAAAATTTCTGATGTTAGTTTACCGGCGTTCTTGTCCTCACTTCACAGCACTGAGGAGTTAACCAGGAAAATTTAAGAAACCTACACTGGTTAGTTCTGAAGTTCGGTGCAAGTCTGAGGCCTTGAACGCTTGGAAAATGGCTTGCCCAAACGTTGATTTGCCCACCAACCCCTTCGCCCAAAGACAGTGGGACGGCCCGCTCTGCAGTTCGGTGAGAGAACACCTTTTAAATACTACTTCAAATCTTTCAGAGCGAGCTCGCCTGCTGGCTGTGGGTGAATGGGAATCAGGTGTTTGGCTTCAGGCTCTTCCATCGTCCAACATAGGCAATATGTTGGACGACACCACGTTCCGCATTGCTGCCTGCTTGCGTTTAGGTGCCCCATGTATTTCTCCTCATCGATGCCGCTGTGGAGAAGCCGTAGGCAGCCTTGGGCATCATGGCCTATCATGCAGCAGGAGCGCAGGCCGCATATCACGACACGCTAGTCTTAATGACATAATCCGTCGGGCTCTTGTCAGCACTGGTGTGTCAGCTGTTGCTGAACCTAATGGTTTGGCGCGCAGCGATGGCAAGAGACCGGATGGTATGGCTTACTACCTTGGAAGATGGAGACCTTTGGTGTGGGATGCAACCTGCGTCGACACTCTAGCGCCTTCCCATCTTCCAAACACTGAGAGCTGTGCCTGCGCTGCTCCTGCATCTGCGGAGACTCTCAAACGGCGCAAATATAGTAATCTAGTCGGAGATTACATATTTGAGCCGTTTGGGGTTGAGACGCTAGGGCCATGGGGTCCAAGTGCTCGCTTTTTATTCAAAGATATTTCCCAGCGTCTTATCAGTACATCTCGTGACCAGAAGGCTGGCCTTTTCTTTGCTCAGAGAATAAGCATTGCTATACAACGTGGCAATGCTGCCAGCTTTCTGGGCACTATACCGTTTGACATCGATGGGGAGGAATTCTTCGACGCCTAAACTGGTTGTTACTCCCTCCTTTTTTTTTAATCCTTTTTTTTGTAGTTTACTAGGTAAGTTGTAAATAATGTTAATAGTTTGTGTATAATTAGTAAAAACCCATTTAGTTATATACTGTTTTTATTGGACGTGATAACCTATTATATATCGATGACTGGGGACGCATGAAAAAGTGTCACAGTCACGTTTTGCCTGCTGATAGGCTGAATTATTGACGCCGCCGAGTGCATGCGCCCGGGTCCACTAAAGCTGTCACAGTCATGGTTGCTAAGCAACAGTGAATTGTTTATTACAATGTCATGTTTTCTTATCATATGAAATTTATCGTCCGTAAACAGACTTTACAGACAACAATTTTTAGGTTCCGTAACCAAAATGGCAAAAACGGAACCCTTATAGTTTCGTCATGTCCGTCTGCCTGTCTGTCTGTGCGTCCGTACGTCACAGGCCATTTATTCAAAGATTACACAATGAATATCAATAAAGTTTGGTGAGAAGGTGTATTGTAGTAGCCGCTACTTAGTTTGATAGGTAAATAATAAATATAAATATTTTAGGGGGGCCCTTCATACATGTAACAGAAGCTTAAAAATGTTTTTTTGGGCCAACGTCAACGTGTGGCACATCATTCGACAGGTCTTTTAAAAACTTTTTAAGGTTTTTAATAAGCTTTTTTAAGTGAGTGAGTAGTTTTGGAAAAAAACGCTCCGAGATTTTGAACCGTGTGACCTAAAAATATGAAAAAAAAAACATGTTTGATAAATAATTCACCGTAATTAATATACCGTCATTGACTTATTGCCGAAAAACTACGTTTCTCAACAAAAGGGCGTAAGTGCCATGAACATACGCTCTTACTGAGCATGGTCCGACATGCTCTTGCTCGATTTTTTTATTTTTAAATATTGTGCTCTTTTTAATTATTATTTTTATATCACGACGGTGGCAAACAAGCTTATGGCCCGCCTGATGTAGTAAGCAGTTACCTTAGCATATGGTCGCCTGCAAGATTAGTGGTACTCACTCGCCTCTTGAACTACTACTGTAACACTTACTTTAGGGAAATCCTCGGCAGGGAGCTCATTCCACAGCCGGAGTGTTCGCGGGAGGAAATTCCTTTGAAACCGCACAGTGTGAGATCATTTAGGTTCCAAAGTGTGGGGATGAACTCCCTGTCGATGGCATTTAGCATCGTTTTAAGATGGTGGAATGCATAATACAGATTTATTTTGTTTTAATCATTAAATTCTATAAAAACTCTTATTACTTTTTAATAATATTGGCCTCTATTATCTTTAACTTATATATCTATATCTATAACTTTGTAATATCAGTTTTGGAATCACTTATATAATATTTGCTATCGTCCGCAGCTTCGCTCGCGTGGATGTTGGTTACCGCGAATTATTTTTTTATTTTTATTATTTTCTCTTCTGCCAATATTACTCGGTAGGGATTATGGCTCGCACAGTCTGTGTATTCGCCAGTTTCAAGTTTATTTTCTTTCAAGTTTTCTTTGAATCACAAAGTCTCGATGTCAGTTTAAAGTCTTTTTTCTTTCTAGTTTTCATCTTTGAATCACAAAGTCTCGTTCTTATCCAGTTCAGTTTAATATATCTTTATTTTCTCATTGAAAACATTTACATATCACTTACTAACATTATTTTCTTATGTTATTAAAATAAATTTGTTACAAACTATTGTCCTTTATCACTCAAAATAAGAAAAGTGTATAATAATTTTACTACTATCTACATTTAGGTAATTAACTACGCTGGTTGTGAATTGTGCGGTGGTCCAAGTCTAATACTGACCGCTTAACGACCAGTTATCACGTATTTCAAGTATATTTTGCAGTTGTACAGTATATTTGTTCTGTGTTTTTACACGATAAACGCGGAGCTGTAAAAATAGCGATATGTTAGTTCGCCGCCATTTTTACAACTCCTCTACAAAAATTTTACCGCGGCAATGGATTTTGGCGAAAAAGATTATGATATGTCCTTTTCTGGGATTTTAGCTATCCCATAGCATAGTTCAGATGTATGCGTGAAAACGTAACAGATTCAGATTCCTATTTGCTACGTTTTTTTTTATCTTGGGACAACTCACATTACGTCACCTGATCTCAAACTAAGCTGAGCTTGTACTATGATAACCGGACAACAGATAACATCTTCTTAATATATATAAATCTCCTGTCACGATGTTTGTCCGCGATGGACTCCTAAACCGCTTAACAGATTTCGTTCAAATTTGCACACAATTTGCAGTTTGGTCCAACTTGAGAGATAGGATAGCTTACATTTCAATTTATAGTCGCAATTACTAAAGAAATGAGGTTTCCCGTGTCCACCCGTGCGAAGCCGAGACGGGCCGCTAGTACCTATATATTTCTAAATACATACATAAGTACATATTAAAGACAAATTACACCCAGACACAGAATAAACCATCGTGCTCATCACACAAAATTTTATCCTGGGTGGGGTAACCACGACCTCCGGCTTAGCAGTCAGAGTCACTAATCACTAACAGGCCAGATATTTTTCTTTTTATATCTACCAATAGGTATCTATAATATTAATGTAATAATCAAATACGCTCACCAATATACGTCCTCATATCAATTCCCACTTTTCCATAATAAAACAGAGCCAAACATTTGAGCTGTAAGTAATTAACATGCGACAAAAAATTCGCCTTAATGATGATATTCTCGTCTTCTAAACAGTCCCAACTTTGAAAATAATAAGAACGGTAGATCGTTATTTTCAAACTCTGTAATATCTCATTAACTGTCATATCGACCTGGAAGATATAAAAGCATTATAAAACCGTATTGCAACGGCCGTGGTCACGAGTATACTGACAGTCTACCCGTGGCCGTTGCAATACGGTACGGTCGAAACGTCGAGCAATAAAAAAGGAAAACGGAGGAATTAAAATTAAAGTAAAAACTATTCCGTGAAAAGGTACCTATTTACCTTAAAACTTTACCCGATTAAGACCCATAAGTAAATAAAAATAGCCTTATTTTATAATGTGTATATATCGTGAAAGTTTTTTTTAGTTTATTTTTTTAAAGAAACATGCCTCTATTCACTACTAGCTGACCCGTGCAACTTCGTGTGCGTTAATTTTCCCCGTTTTTGCAACATTTTTCATTGCTGCTCCACTCCTATTGGTCGTAGCGTGATGCATATAGCCTTCCTGGATAAATGGGCTATCCAACAGTAAAAGAAATAAACAGTAATAAAAGTTTTTCAATTCCGACCCGTAGTTTCTGAGATTATCGCGTTCAAACAAACAAACAAACTTTAGCATACACTCTAACAAACTGCAGCTTTATAATATTAGTATAGATTTCAAAGCTGTTTTATTTGTTCCAGTGTGTTAATTAAAGTCCCCATGGATCCCACCTCGTCAAGGGCACCCCTTTGACGAAGGTATGTCGGCCTCCAACCGATAAAAAAATCATACGATGGGCCGTTATATTGGCGAGGGGAGTGTCTAAAGCGGAATAATTCCCACCACCGTCAAACTTTGACTAAGTATATTTCGTCTCACACTTCGTTCTTTTTATTTTTTCTATACAGAAGAGATCTATGCTAGCGGGATCTAGAAGCCTAAAATTTGCTTAAGAAATCTTAAATGACTGGTGAGAGATCATGCGCTATACTGACAGCTTAACGTACTCTCAGATGCATGGAAAGATGAGATTTTATTAGAGACCGTTCACCTATCTATGGTTACATTAACTCACCAATTTCTATAAATATTGATAAACTTTCGCGATTTGTACACATTATTAAAATATATATATTACGGGTCTTAATCGCGTGAATAATTTAAGGTAAAATATATACCGTATTGCAACGGCCGTGGTCACGGGAAGACCGAGTCTTCCCGTCGGTCTTCCCGTGACCACGGCCGTTGCAATACGGTCGAAACGTCGGGCAATAAACAAGGTATTTTACCTTAAATTATTCACGCGATTAAGACCCGTAATATATATATTTTAATCACCATTTTCTGCTCTGCTCTGTGTCACTAAATCACTAACCTCTACGAATACTTGAAAAATAACAAGTAACTAACATTAGAATTACAGAACTTTGGTACTCTTGTCTTCTTAGGGTCCTCCGGAGGGAAAGGTTCCACAAATATTATTTGCTCAGGAGGAACTTTGATTTTCAAAAGTGCATTGATACACAAATAAGCGTGAATTGTAGCACCATACACTATAATTTTCGCTGAAATATAGATACAAATTTCACTTTAAATGTTTATTAAGTAAGTTGAAGAAAAATTGTCTAACAAGGCTAAATAGCAGAACATGAAAGATAAAGAATCATGAAAAAAAGTTACTACTTTAATTCTCTGTTTTAAACACATGCTGCAGTAAATAACATTCACAAAAAAAACAGAATCGTTGTAGAGATTAATACTGCTGGCATTCTAATACCATTTAATTATGGACATCTAATTAATAATAATAATATAATAATCTTGGGACAACTTACACAAAGCTATCTGATCCCAAACTAAGCATAGCTTGTACTATGGAAACCAAACAACCGATAAACATGCTTATATATTTCTAAATACATACATATTTTATATAAATGACACCCAGACACTGAATAAACCATCGTGCTCATCACACAAAGTTTTATCCAGGGTGGGGATCGAACCCACGACCTCTTGCGTAGCAGTCGGATACACTCCCACCGCGCCACAGAGGCAGTCAAAATTATATCTGACACTAATTAATGAATCAATCATTCAAATAAAAAAAATATGGAGAAATTCGTTTCATTTTTTTTTAAATAAACCAGTATAAAATACCATCGCCAATCCAACACAAGTCCTTGACATAATCCAGAGCTTTATGAGCTTCCTTCACATTGTTCACAATGAACACATTATCAGGAGTATCGTCTGGAGTTATTTGAAGCTCAGTGTCGCTTAATCTTGGGACTGATAAAGGAAAATATTCTGGTACTTGTCTATTCCTGAAAAGTGTTTTATAACTATGGTATTAATCTTAAACGAATTACGAATTCTGCTATTTTCAAGGAGGGTTTAGACTGCGTCACGTTGACATGGCAATCCATGTGTTAAGATAAAAAAGACGCGACCCACAGGATCTTAGCTAGGGGGGAATGTACAATGAACTTACCGTATATCTTGATCTCTTTCCAATAAGTGTGACATGTAATCAGGATGTTGATATTGTCTACCGTTGAATAAAAACAGAAGGTCGTAATGAATTCGACTGCCGCTAGTCAAAGTTACGTATTTCTCTTGGCTGAAAAATATTCACGGTTAGAAATTCAGTACATTTTTATATCTACCACTAAATGACGATGAAGAGACGAGTAGGTCGTGAGCCTGATGGTAACCGTAACCCTACCCCATAACAGTGTCAGTGTCACCCAAATCTTTGTTTGGCAAACATCGTAATGTCACCGCTCTGCACTCCTCATTTGAGACATTATGTAGTACGTAAGTCTCTTTTGCCCAACTTTTTTTTTACTTATACATAACATCTTATCGGTGGTCTTTGTTTTTGATAGTATTCCTAATAAAAAGTGATTCGAACATGAAAATTTAACTCCTCGAAAACCCAATCTCAAGTTATAGAATTTTTATAAGCTACCCGTAGCTTATAAAAATTCTATAACTTGTGATTGGGTTTAATCGCGTAAATATTTTATTTTTATGCTCGTAAGACCGTAGCATATAAAATTCGATAATGTGTACAACTCGCGAAAGTTTACGAACAAATAATGCAATCACAAGTTGTCTTAGATTACAGCCTAGCAATACATTTAAAAACTAATAAAACCCACCTGCAAAAAGACAAAAATAAGACACCCTTCAAATATAATATTAGGTATGCAGTCTTACAGTTTATAGGTATGTAGGCACGATGTTAAGTTCATCAGAATTCTTTAATATCTTCGACTGAAAGGGTATCTTGTTTTTGTCTTTTAGCAGGCGGGTTTTTTAGTCTTTAAAAGTTTTTTTTTTATTTACTACTTTAATAAGAACTATTTGTTTTATTATTAACGTTGTTTTTTGAATAATTTGTCACTCTGTTTTTAAACTTTCGCGATTTTTATACATAGGTATTAGATATATTTCGGGACTTAATCGCGTAAATTATTTAAAGGTACGAACCTTTTATTTACCCGACGTTTCGATCGAATTGCACCGATCGTGGTAAAAGACCGTCTACAAGTCGTTTACAAGTCTGCTATCGCTGAGCATTTGTTGGCATCAGGACCAAATCACAGGACAGAATTGCATAAACCACAGTTACTTTCCACCGATCTCCACTATTATTCCAGGATAATACATGAGGTTCGTACCTTTAAATAATTCACGCGATTAAGTCCCGAAATATATCTAATACTAGCTGACCCGCGCAACTTAGTCTGCGTAAATTTTTTGTTTTCTTTTTTCTTCCTTTTTTTTTTACAACATTTTTCATTGCTGCTCCGCTCCTATTGGTCGTAGCGTGATGTTTTAACCTATAGCCTTCTCGATAAATGGACTATCCAACAATAAAATATTTTTTCAATGCGGCCCAGTAGTTCCTGAGATTATCGCGTGCAAACAAACAAACAAACTCTTAGGAGGATGAAAAATAGATGTTGTCCGATTCTCAGACCTACCCAATATTCACACAAAATTTCATGAGAATCGGTCAAGCCGTTTCGGAGGAGTATGGCAACGAAAACTGTGACACGAGAATTTTATATATTAGATGTTACAAGCAAGTTACTCACAGGGTAATTTCTGCTAGTTTGCCTTGAATCACGTTTATATAGTAAGTATACGGCACGCTCTTCAAAAATTTGTCACTATTGGTATAGTAGCGAACAAACATGGACTCTGCTATCGGTTTCGCACGGCGCATGTAAGGCAACCCACTCGCTGATATTAGTGTTACACTCGTGAATGTCAGGTAGGTAGAAGATTGGCTGAAATACGTCGAAAATGTATAAAATGATCACATACAAGTATACTGCACCTACTTTCATTTCTATCTCTACATCACCCTAAGGTTGACTGGTATAGAATATTTTTAGTAGGTATTAAATCCCAATTTGTACTTAAACTGTGCATAAAGTTTTTAAATAAATAAATTATTCCATAATATTATAGTTTATATATCTTTTAAAGATTTATCATTTATTCATCGTTTCCTATTGCCGCCATGCTTGTTACTCTTCCCCCCCCCCCCCCCCTTGATGCGCCTGCGCACTCCGGCGCGGCGGCCTGATCCGTGTCGTCGTCCGAGTCGGTCGCGCCGCGCCTTTTGTGTTCTTTTTATCTTCTAGCTGTTTCATTTCAATCTTGGTAAGTCGTTGCGCCTCGGCGACTCTCTCTTGTAGCACCATGACCTCACTCTCCTCAGTCTCGCAGAGAGGCAGTTGCTTGCTGATCAGCTGCTCGATGCGCTGGTACATTTCCACGTCGTACTGTGATACAAATGTGATCGACTTGCCCGCACAGCCAGCTCCTTACTGTGTAGCGGGATGTCCAGATTTATCACCACATCCACGTGCGGAATGTCCAGACCTCTAGAAGCGACATCAGTACTGATAAGCACACTTCTGCCCTTATTCTTTAACTTGTTGAGTGCAGCAAGCCACTTGTTCTGTGACATCTGTCCGTGCAGTGGCACTGCGTCGAGCCTGAGGTTGCGCAGGAGCAGGGCGGTGCACAATGCTCCTGCGCAGGTCGCAACGAACACTATGAACGAATTACCTGCCATCTCGTTTAGAATGTGGACTACGTATACGTCCTTATACTTTACAGGTATAAACAGGTAGTACTGTAGCAGCTTGTCAACAGTTTGGTACTTTGTGGACACCTCAACCTTGACAGGGTCTTGCAAGGAGGCCCGATGCAGCTTCTGTACCTTCTTGGTCATAGTTGCTGAAAATAAGTATGTGCAACGCTCGCGACGAATCACGCGGAGAATCTTGTCTACTTCTACTTCAAAATCCATGTTGAGTATGCGATCAGCTTCGTCCATTACCAGAAACTTCAACGCTTTTAGATTGAAGCCCTTAGTGTTTTCAAGATGGTCAACCAATCTACCAGGAGTAGCTATGATGATGTGAGGTTTCTTGGACAGCATGAGTGCTTGAGCCACCATGTCCATGCCACCCACTATTACGATCATGTTCGAAGGTTGGTTCGAGTAAATTTAGCGAATGCTTGACGTTCGTTTACTAGTAAACGCTTAAGTGTATACTCACCTTCAGACATTATAATTTGTTAACAGCTTCAAGTTTGGATTGAATGACAGTTTAGGTACCCTGCTTGAATGCAATTATTTTCACATGCATGAAGAATGAGTAACAAAATAACCTTTAAAAAGAAATTTAAGATCATTTGAGTAACTAATTGTCTGCTGTCGACTGCTACGCAAGAGGTCGTGGGTTCGATTCCCACACGGGACACCACTTTGTGTGATCCACAAATCGTTGTTCCGAGTCTGGGTGTATTTTGTATCCGTGATTTGTATGTTTGTAAATTCCCCGCGAAACAGGGCTTGTACTACTGCGGGAGGGGTCATTTTTCTAAAAAAAAAAATGTACTTTTACGAAATTGAATTTATTTACGCACTCAAATAACAAAGATTTAACAAATCCAAGAGATGTTCTGGAGGCGCCTAGAATTACAATCCGAGTTGTAACGTTCACTTTAGGCACGCTTGTAAACTTTCTACCAATAAACCAAGCACTGAAGGCCACTCTGTAACACATAATATCATATCTTTTGTCTTATCCAATCCTTCGTACAAGTCAACGGAAAAAATCTTTGATATTTCAAAGAATTGTTCCGTTGACTTGTAATCTCAAAGACTATTTATTTCATTTAATTGTACAAGTCAACGGAACAATTCATTGAAATAGCAATAATCACAGAGAAGTCTCATTTAAAAGCACGCAAAATGGAATTGAAGGTTTAACATTTTAGACTATTTATTGCAAAATATTGTGATAGGGTCAGCTCAGAGTAGGCGGGGACGATTTTTCCGATCTATTATTTAGTTATTATTCAATTCAAATAGAGTTGTAAATAAACAAGAAACAAAAGATAGCAAAGTGAGCATTTTATCATTTTCATCGGCAAATTGTACGACCATTTTTCCGATAGGTCTGTGTTGACTGAAACTAGACTGCCGAGAAATGGATAAAGTGTGATGATAAATATTTAAACAATAATAAATAGATAATACGAACATAGCTTTGGACATAGCACCTATCCTTTTCAGTTCAAATACTGTATCCCTGTCTATCTCAGTTTTCCTGGGCATTAAAGGAACCATTGTAGACACTAGTGCATTGCCTTTAAGTACAGACTGTAAGTCAAAATTAACATACTTACATCTAAATATACAATAACAAGGGTTTCAACCAACGAATCCCCCCATAGGGGGGATTTGGGTACGTCCATGGCGTTAACGGAGTTGTGCGCAAAAGCTCGTAGGTAAGAACAGGCATACCTATATTTTAAAGGTTTGGATAGATAAAATCTCTGTGGATATTTTTTAATATACCTATCCATAGAGATCTTAAGCCTTAGATAAAAAAAAAACTGTAAAATTATCTTTTCTTTAGGTATTGTCTCTTTACCTTAATATTGAGCACAAAAAAATAGTTTGATTTATATGACTTGACCAGCTGACCTGCGCAA
Organism: Herminia tarsipennalis; assembly: GCA_945859575.2. NCBI lineage: Eukaryota > Metazoa > Arthropoda > Insecta > Lepidoptera > Erebidae > Herminia > Herminia tarsipennalis. The sequence goes on along the minus strand of OX243844.2, from coordinate 9,895,190 downwards.
CTTAGTTTGCGTCAATTTTCCGCGTTTTTGCAACAATTTTCATTGATGGTCCGCTCCTGGTCTTCGTGTGATCTTATGTAGCCTTTAGCCTTCCTCGATAAATAGGCTATCCAACGCTTTCAGTTCAAATTTGTTAATTCGAACCAGGAGTTCCTGAGATTATACCGTTCAACCAAACAAACAAACTCTTTTTATTATTACCTAGCTGACCCGCGCAACTTCGTTTGCGTAATTTTTCCCAGTTTTGACAAAATTATTGATTGATACTCCACCTCCGATCGTAGCATGATGTTATATAGCCATGACACTTACGAGTAACGTGGCTGTCTATTGGTAAAACAAATTTCAAAATCGGTACAGTAGATCCAGAGATTACCCCACACAAACTCACAAATTTTACCTCTTTATAATGTTAGTATAGATACTAGTATAGTATTTTATTATCTGTGGTATAGATAAACTCACCCATTTATTCCTGTAAGCTGAAACATACATCAAGGTATTACTGCCAGATAACCGCATGAGTTCCCTCGCAAAGAACCTGTAATGGGGCTCAAAAGCTGGGTATATAATAATCGTTCTTATGTTAGCAAACCCTGCGTCAACACCGTTGCCTTCGTATCGGTATTTGTGAAGCTGGTAAGCGTCTAAATTGAACCGACCTCGGAGAAAATCGACTTCTTCTGGCAATCTGGAAGTTTCCGGAATATTAATAGACTACAAGTTCCTACATGCTGGTATGACTTTAACGTCTGGTCTCAATAATCTAACTATCAATGGTATTGGCTACTACAGGTATATATTTGACACAAGCTTCATACAAAATATATGTCAAAATTCTACCTCGAATAGCCAAATCCATCAATAGGTAGGTAGGTTATTGAGACCGGCCGTCAGTTACAGTTAAGAAAAAAAAGCTATTTAACAAGCTAATAGGCTTGTTAAGTAGCTTCTCCATTGCCCTATTTTTTTTCTATTTAAAAGATTAAACAGCTTAATAACTCAGTTTAGTAAAGACAAGTACCTACCTTTAAAGCTCAGTCCCTACCTACTGGTCTATATCTAAATATTGATATATTGATCACAATGTTTTTTTTTTGTATTGTGGATCCATTGGGATCCTTCTTTGAAATGAGGTACGATCTAGTCTAAAGACTAATAATTTAGTGTTATCTCAATCTGCTAAGTTTAATATTTCACATTAAGAATTTGTCCGTTGACACTTAAATAAGTCTGATAAATGGAAAGTCACTGCTCTTGTGTTCTTTGTAAATAACACTAACTGAAATATAGGTATTACACTCATTTCACTAAACTAACTCGAACGGCGTAGTTCTCTTTAGTCTTCTCTCTATGTCTATGATGTCAAGGAGCTGGATAGCCTCAACGTTCACATGTTTAACACCCCCAACCCAACGCCACTCGTCCAAGGAGTGGATCTAGAAAATAGCATTTGCGCCTACGTTGGGACGAGCGTTATTCGTTGGAACCAACGTGTGGAGCCGGTGTAAGGATCGCAATGATAATAATATCATATTCCAACTACAATTCTTATATATAATACCTACCTACTTTAGAACTGTATTTTGACTAACAAACATTTCGTCTTTGTTTTTCATTTTGTTACCAATATAGAATAGAAACAGATTTGTCCCTTTCTATTCTTTATTGAACATTGTTATTAACTAACGTACCTACTATCAATAAAGTAGAGTGATAGGTATAGCTCGAAGATCACTTACTCTAAGATCCCTAAGCCGACCACACTCATTCCACTAGTGAAGACATAGGCCTGATTCTCTTTGCCGTTGAATATCATGTTTTCCACCGCGGATATGGTCTCTTTTGCATCTAAGGGGTACAAAAGAGTCGCTATATCCGGTATATCGATTATTTCGGCTTCACGGACTCGAAGTTTCCTAAAAAGAATATTTAAAAAATTAATAAGCTAAACAAATGTTAATTCGAAAAATCGTTCAATAATATTGTTAACATATTCGAGCTGCAAAGTTATCGATGTCACATTATACTATTTCTAACTCCAGGTCTTAATTGACCTAGGTATGCAATGTTGTACATAGACCAACAGACATACAAAAAGAAAAAGGAAAAAAAGAAAAGTTTATTTATATTCAAACCAAAATCTAATAACTTATACCTAGATATTTTTCTTAAAAAAGTAGACCTTAATCTATGCATCAAAATGCCCAAAATAGGGGAACCTGGGGCAATGCGGGCACCTTAAGCAAATTATTTCATAGAAATTAAATAAAAAGTCTGGAAGTTTCAAATCAATGTATGTATTTTTATTAGGAACATTATCAGTCTTCAAAGTAAACGTAAATTAATCATCATAGTAGCTTTAATTCTTTGGTTACACCAATTCTTAAAAAAAAAAGATTATGCTCGTAATGCCCCGGGTGTGGGGCACAATAGGCATACCCGGGTCATAATGGGCACTCATTAAAAACGACTGCAAAATATGCAGATGTGGAGGGATTCTTTGTTGTTATCCTCTTCCCCGGCACAAGAGCAGTGAGCCCATCTTTGGCATGCACGGCAAGCCACCCAACCTTCAATAGACTGCGAATACCATTCTCCACAGTACAGACATTCTACATCTTCCTCGGACTCATTTTCTTTATCTGCCGCTATTTTCTTCTTTTTTGTCTTTTTGTGCGCCTGTTTTGACTGAGCCCCACTACTTTTATTTTGGACAGTTTTTGAGTGACTTTGCTCTAACTCATTTTTATACGGCGAACTTGTAATAATTGCAGTCTTGCCTCGCTTTCTTGAGGTCCTTTTTTGGAGGGTAGCTTTCGGTGTTGGTAAAATTTCAGAGGGAGATTTCATTTGGAAAGACGAAGACGTTCCAGGAGGTGGTGTTGCTGGTGGCTGTATGCTTGTTAATGGGCTTGGAGATGGAGACTTAGACAAATTCTGTTCTGTAGCTGGAACTGGAAGTTCTGATCTTAATTGTATCTCAGAAACAGGTAAAGACGATCGCACTTCTTCGGTGATATCTGTAGTTTGAGAAGCTAGGTAGTCATCATCTCCAAAAACATTCGGATTTAAGGGCCATATGCCTGTTTTACGAAAGCCATTTACAGCAACGAGCATAGTCGCAGCTCTTAAAAATGCGTTACAAAATAGACTAGCTACTTGAAAATGAGTCACCACTCTTCCTGGATTTGTTCGCAGCCACTTCTTGACCTCATCACCGTAATAGGTGCTCAGAGGCTTCATGAAACTGACATCCAGGGGCTGAAGCTTATGTGTGCAATGGGGCGGGAAGCATAGAATGTTTACACCGTTATCTCTTGCTGTATTGATCACCTCTAAATTTTTTACATGGCTTGCATGTCCATCTAATAAGAGCAAAACGGGTTTGTCCTTGGAAGCCCCTGACCAAGACACAAACTTTCGAAACCATCGAGCAAATATCTCCTGGGTTATCCAACCTTTTTCATTGCATTCAGCCCAAGAATTAGTCGGAGCTCCATCCATCAACTCCGGTTTTAGTCTTTGCCGAGGAAATATAAACATCGGTGGCATAAAAGACCCAGTAGCACTCATACAAATTTCAACAGTGAACAGTTGTCCTCTCTCCGCTGATGACAAAGACCCTACTTGTTTCCTTCCTTTTGTTGCAATAACCTTTCCTACACTCTTAGATACAGTGGTCATTCCTGTCTCATCCACATTGTACAGTTTGTTCGGAGTAATTTTATACTTGTCTATGATATCGGTTAGCAACTTAATAAACGCATTAACAGCTTCTCGATTAAAACCCATAGCCCGTGCGGCGGAAGTTGCTTCCGGTTTACGGAGTGATAAGGATGGGTTACGTTTCAGAAAGCCTGCTAACCAGTCTTCTCCAGCAGTCTTAGTAGTTATATCAAAGTTATGTGGAATTTGGTTTATATCAGCTAATTGATAGGCTAGTTGTCGCACTTCTTTTGGAGACAAACCAAACAAACGACCTTCCATATCTTTTATATAACTAACTAACTCTGTTTCTTGGTCTATTGTAAAAACCGGTTTAAAATTACCCAAACGTTTCGGTTGAAGTGTGAGTTTATCCTTAAATTCTGCCACTTTTCTCTGGAGGGTCGAACGTGGTACTTGGTACGTAATTGAAGCTTTTTTGCAGCTTAATTTATTGCTTAATACGTCCCGAACTGCTGCTTCCATTTGAATCATGTCCCATCCTCCACGATCAGTCGTTCGCTTGTAGTTTCGCACCATGGTGCTCCTAAAAAGAACACAAATATTCAGATTAAATCCGGGGCAGCATGGGCCCTATGCCCATTTTACCCCGACCGTAATGCCCCAATTGATATTCGAACGAAAGATTGCTAAAACTATTTATTTAAGTTTCATAATTACGTGAGTTTAGTTCTAAATTTATTTGCGATCAGATTAAGTATAATGTAAAATATAGTGCACAGTATTTTAATAAGTCATATTACACACAAATATGTGGCAAAAAAACCAAAAATATATATAAAACTGGTGAACTTACGTATTTTGCGTCTGGCGGCGTGAAGCACGCACTCCAAATGACTATACTACACGCCACGCATGCGCGAGGCCTACTGAACAGTATACGATCGAGACGAGCTGTGAGCGCGGTAAGGTGAGGGGAGCGGAAAGGGTGCCTGTATTACCCCGGATGCCCGTTATGCCCCGGTTTCCCCTACTCAACCACCCTTCACCCAAAACTCATCTGCTCAAGCTATAAACTTGATGACTAAGATGTTTCAAGTAAGTAATACGTACCCCAAAACCGAACTTCTGTGAGCCACATAAAGAACATAATCGCAGCACACTCGTTGTTTAATCGGCACAAACTGGAAATAGATAACAATAGACACACCATAGACTTAGGATATACTAGTATCATCATCATGAAGGTCACTTTGGTGGGTGTGGTTGCCGTACTTAGTCCTGGAGGTGGACCATTGTGCGTGAGCCGTTACTCCAACCAGCCCACCTCACTCCAGAACAAGATACTTTCCTAAGAGAACTTTCCTAAATTTCTCCGGGTCTCTTTACTGTGCACTTAAGGAGCAAGTGCGCGACTCTTTTCTTCGTCTCCATGCAAACTCTACATAGGAAACTGTCTGTGATTCATATTATGTGGAAGTGTTGGTTTAGCGAGCTGTGTCCTGTGATAGTCCCCACCACCAGACGCAGCCTTCCTCTATCAAGACGCAGTAGTCGCCTTGTCAGTTTATTAACATTGCCTCTTTGGATTTTCTGCAGCCTACAAGCCGAGAATTGGTGTAGAGGTCCACCAGTTCTGGGCTTGTGTGTGAGTAAGGTCCTGTAACCATCTGCGAAGTTGACTAAAGGGAGTAGGCATGATGAGCTCTGAACCGAAAATCATCATGCCTGAGCTCCTCATTGCCAGTTCATCCGCTATCTCATTTCCTCCTTGACAGTTCATCAGCGGATATACTAGTATATCCTAAGTCTATGAGACACTATTCGTCCAAATAATATAATTTAACGTGCGATAAGGCGAGAAACGACTTACACAAAAATGTTGTAACAAAGAAAAACTTCGTTCAGAAGATGGAAGACGAATAATACAATAATCGTAATCTCTCATAAAATCAAATGCAGCTTCTAACATATCGAAGGAATACCTGAAAAATCAAAGATTATTGTTTACAAACGCTTTCTGTTTCGGTTGAAGGGCACTTTTTAAATATATGCCTACCTCTCATCAATATCTTCACGAAGTGCAAACAATTCTATCATAAATGCATTTCTAGTACCTTGATATGTGGCTGACGACTTCTGATCTAATATTGAAACTTTTTTATATGATGGCTTTGCCTCTGTGAACAATTTGTAATAAATAACTGATTGAAACTCGTCATAAATCCATCTTAATTTTATTTTACGACAATTGTGGCAAATAGGCATTATCTATTTCGATTACAATAATTTTTGTATTGAGGGCTTCAGGGTAATCCCTGGCTACTTCAATTGTTGGGTATCACAGGGTAAATGACCCACCACTTAGGTACCCTGTGATACCTAACAATTGAAATTCCCTCCTTAATAATCAACTTAACAACATTGTAATATTACAAAGTTTAAAAATGGTGATAAATTTAAAAAAAGTCGGACTCGCCCACCTCATCTACACTTCTACACTAACATTATAAAGAGGAAAAATGTGTATTTTATTTATTCATTGATTTAATTACAATTGTTACACTTATTGAAATACACTTTAGTACAATGCCATAAAACTTAGTCTAGTGTACAATATTAATCAGTAAACACATGTGTATTTTTATATGTAACGAATAAACTTAAAAACTACTGGATCGATTTAAAAAAATCTTTCACCATTAGAAAGCTACATTATCGGGCAGTAACATAGGCTATATTTTATTGTCAAAAAAATTAGAGATCCCTTTGAAAATTGCAATATTGTAATAACTCAAGGTATAAAAAAACAACGATATGACACCCGCGCGAAGGCGGGGCAGGCATCTAGTAATATTATAAAAAAGTAAGAGTTTTATTTTTGTATGTCTGTAACGATTAAGCTCAAAAACGACTGGACCGATTTCAATATGTTTTTCAACATTAGAATGCATTCAGTTGTGGGGCACCTCCGCCAATTCCAATTTAGAAATACTACAGAGATTCCAATCTAAACTGCTGATAATCATAATAGACACTCTATGGTATATAACCAACGAGAGATTACACCACGACCTGGGGATTGCTATCGTAAAGGAGGAAATCGAAAACAGAATGCACAAATACAAAAACCGTATAGACAACCACGTAAATAAGCTTGCGCTTGAGTTAATGAAAACATAATTATTTACCAGGTTAAAAAGAAAAACTCCTTTGGATCTCTGCCAAAACAAATAAAAAATAATTGAAAGTGGCCTTGTCACTGGACTAGGACCACAAACGCTCTTTAAAAATAATTTACAAGTATTGCTAAATGTCCAAATGAGACAGATTCCATTAATAATATAATTTTTTTAAAATCCTTGAGTAACATTTGCTATATTTATTATTAGAAAAAAATAGGGACCCGTGCGAAGCTGGGACGGATCGCCTAGTTATAAATAATTCAGGAATCGAGTCTCGCAGTTTTTTGAAGACTACTTATATTTTTTATGAATTAATTACAAATTTATAGTTTTCAGACTTCTCCCTATAGGTACTTGCAGTATAAGATGGTATTACTTGCCAAATTTCATAGTCCTAGGTAAACGGAAAATACTCTATAAATTTTAATTCCCTAGCGAGTGTCGAAATAAATGTTTTTTGCGGCATAAACAGCCGTATCATTCACAGCTTCAAGGGATCGTAGATCCGAGTATATGGTTTTAATTACAACTCTATACCTCCACGCGTTTCCGAGATAAACGGTCTCGGTAGACAGGCGGACAGACGGACGGACAAAAAAGTGATGCTATAAGGCTTCCGTTTTTTCCTTTTGAGGTAAGGAACCCCAAAAATACCATTAAGTGCCTCTCTTTAATAGATATGTTTGATCTTATGTTTTAATGTTATGCTTATTTCGTATCTACTCACTTCGGTGATTCTTTCTCGTAGATCCGACTGATGTCAAATGTTTTCCAATCGAGAGAGTTGAAGGAATCGGTCTGGAATTTCATAATCACTCTAAATTACCTATGAACTATAATTAACACAGAGTTTTTAATATTAAAAGAGAAATCGAAATAATAATAATATTATTAGCGTTCCTAATATTGTTGGACCACTCCCACAAAGCCATCTGCGGGTCAATTCACGTATTTAAAGCAGTGCAGTTGCAGTACAGTTGCAGTTAAGTTTAAAAATGGCCGTTTTAATCGAAACCTAACTGCAGCTGAACTGCAACTGCACTGCTTTAAATACGTGAATTAACCCCCTGATCCCAAACTAAGCACAGCTTGTGCTATAGAAATCAGACAGCTGATAAACATACTTGTATAATTCTAAAAAGTACAAACATATACATATATTTAAAAACCGGGCAAGAGCATGTCGGACCATGCTCAATGTAGGATTCCGCAGCCTTGAGCAATTGCATCAGCAGAAGAGCGAATGTTCAAGACACTTACGACCTTTTGTTGAGAAACGCAGTTTTTCGGCAAGAACTCATATCCGATCTCCGAAATAATTTTAATTTAAAGTATTTATTAAGCGCTATATTTGTTTTTTTTTTCATATTTTTTGGTAAAACTGTTCAAAAGTTAAGGAGGGGGAGGGGGACGCGATTTATCAACTTTGGGAGCGATTATTTCCAAAAATATTCACCCCTTAAAAAAGTTTATTAGAAACCTTAAAACGTTTTTGAAAGACCTGTCGAATGATGAGCCACGGTTAACGTTTGCTGAAAAAAAAACACAACTTCTGTTACATGTATGGAGTGCCCCCCCTAAAAATAATAATTATTATTATGTAGCTATCAAACTAAGTAGCAGCTACAACAAGACACCTAATCATCACATTTCACCAAGATTCATTGAGTAGGCTTGAGTAAAATGCCTGTGACATACGAACGAACAGACTGACAGACGGACATGACGAAACAATAAGGGTTCCGTTTTTGCCATTTTAGCTACGGAACCCTAAAAATGTATCCCTATTTCCCTTGGACTTGGGTTAACTAGAGAACGACTTTACCGATTTTATTATTTTTTTTTGTTTTCTGATGATAACACTGTAGAAGGTTCTTACTTAAAAAAAAAAGAAAAACAAAAACGGTGCGGTCCGAAGTTCGCCGGGACAGCTAGTTATAGATAAATTACACCTGGACACAGGATAAACCAGTGTGCTCATTACACAAAGTTTTCTTCTAGGTGGGGATCGAACCCACGACCTCCGGTTAGCAATCAAAGTCACTAACCACTAGATGACTAGATTGCTATATGAAAATTGACAGGCGTTCTTACATAAAATATATAATGTGAATGTTGTGTAATCTATACTGACACTCTTGATCTTTATATATATTAATATATAATTCTACTGTACGTGTGTATGTCACTGACAGACTCCTCCTAAACGGCTTCGAGAATGGTTTAATTATTTTACGTATAGAATGCCACGTTATTTATGAGTGTCATATACTATATAACATCACGCTACGACAACAGGAGCGAGGCATCAATGAAAAATATAGCAATATATAGGCGGCGGTAGCCTAAGGCAACGGATTCGCAAACATGAGGTCGCGAGTTCGAATCCTACCCATTATACTATCGACGTGAACCCACTCCTAACACAAGCCCCATATTTTATTAAATCGCTTTTATTAAAAAAAAAAAAAACAGAAAAAAAACGTAGAAAAATGACGAAAACAAAGTTGTTTTAAAAAATAAATAAATAAAATAAAATTGTTTATTTCGGACATATATCCATAGTTTACACTTAAAAATAATTAAAATAAAAGATAAATATACCGTAGTTAGTAGAGAAATCAATGAAGCGTATTAACTTCAGTGATTACCCTCTGCACAAAACACTTCCAAACCGCGCGAAGTGTACCGATCCGTTAAGGTTAACAGGATGCTATTGCGACTGGTCCGTATTCTGTGTGCACACGGATTTTTAACGAATTATAGCCGCAAAACCATCAGTTTGGTATTCCGCAAACATCCCTGACGCACTACAGAAACGAGGCAGTCCCAATAGCATCCTGAAGATATTGTTAATTGGACACGCAGGGTGTCCAGCGATTTTTGGTATACCTAACCCACAGATTTCCTGTGTAATTAATGAATAGCACTGTACCGGTAACAACTGCATATAAGCAACAGTACGTAAATGCATAGGCGGATCCAGGGGAGGCACGGGCGGCACGTGTCCCCGTGCCCCCCCAGAATAAATAGATACAATCGAATATCAATTAAGTAAAAAAATAAATAGATATTTTTCGGTCAAACATCGTAAAATGACTAATGCAGAATTAAATCACACTGGTATAAAATTTTAAAAATAATAGGCATTTCCCTACTATAAAAAAAATATTTTAGGGCCTGATAATGGCCGAATAAAAAATGTCACGGCTTTAAACCTTAGGGTACTCAAAATAACACCGGTTATTTTGAGTACCGATTTTCTTGTATTGTATTTAATTTCTTTGCCTATGTGCAACCCCTCCCCTCCACGTCATACATGCGACTCACACTTGCCACCCACCTTTCCCCCGTCGTAAGAGTGTTTAGGTGCCCAGAATATAATCCTGGATCTCCCCATGAATAAATGCAACCGTGTTCTGACGCTGTTACTTTCCGTTGCGGTTAAAAATAGACGTATATATTTTGTGTCAGCTTAAATAACGACTTTTATCTTAAATAAATTCTTGAGTCGACTGAATACTTAAATATACTAGTGGGTTTCGAATGTATATTATAACTGTGTAGAATTTCGGGGTTGGTTTTAAGTGGTGGAATTGACTCAACACCGGTGCCTCTGTGGCGCGGTGGGAGTGTGTCCGGCTGCTATGCAAGAGGTCGTGGGTTCGATTCCCACACGGGACAGCGATTTGTATGATCCACAAATTGTTGTTCCGTGTCTGGGTGTACTTTGTGTCCGTGTTTGTAAAGTCCCCCGTGATACAGCTCATTTTTTTTTAAAGACGACTCCCGCAGTAGGGTCTGCGGGAGTCGTCTTTAAAAAAAAATGAGCTGTGTATCAACCTTTTACAATTTCGGGGGAAGGAGAGCGCTCTATTGCCTCCCCCCCCCCCCTCCGTGAGTACACCCTTGACCTATATCCTATAGGTTTTTAGATAGGTAAATACCTGACATCCGTCGATGAAACATCTCTCAGCCAATGCCGATCAATATTTACGATATCGTAATCAAACGGGTCATCATCCAACAAATTGATAACCGAATACGTATTGATATGCGAGTATGTAGGCGAAGAAAATACTTTTTCACTCAAATCTTCAGAATCGTTTTCCTTCACTATGATGTGATCTAAGCTTTGTCTCATCTTAGCGTGTTTCTTGAATAGCACTTTGCTTGTTTTCTTTACCGGTAAGGGATGTTCTCTAGTTTTTTCAAGAAATTCCTCCGAAAGCTTAAACAAAAAATATATATAAAAACAAGAATTAACAAACTACTAATGCCAAAGAAATGGACATAACTACATAGGTAAGTACATACAAGATTAAAAAGCTTTAGGTAGGTACCTTGAGCAGTCCGGGAGTGCCGGCAGAAGTGAAAACTTAAACAATACAACGTTGTGCATTTTTGAATATTTTGGAATGACTAGGGAATAATTTCGCACGAATTGCTTTATTTATCAGTATAAAAGTTCTATCATTTACGTGGTTTTCACTTATTGCGCTATCGTACACAAACATGACAATATAGATTACATAAAAAACTTAACACTTCAGAACTATTACGCTGTAGTACAAACACACACGCACACTTGCGCAAGCGCCCTGCGCCACTTAAACGTAACAGCAGGAGCAGGCATACATTTTCGCAGCGGGAATTACTTCCTCTCCTACGTCGCCCCGGCGGTCTACTCTCCCTCTGTCTTACGAATTTTTGATCCGGTAATGTGTCCTGACGCGAGTTCCCAAAAAGTGCACAACGCCGGTAAAGAAGTTTTCACTTCAAAAATGACAAAAATAGTTATATATATCTTATTATTCAAAGAAAATGTTATTTTGATGAAAGGTCCTTATTAAAAGAACATAGCAACATTTTCGAACGGCGTGTTTTTTTTAGAAGTTTTTATTTGCCATGAAAGTGATACAAGTAATTGTAGCACATTTTGATTAGGTTATTACATGACTAAAATAACTACAACAAAAATAATAAAATAGGTAACTGCAATCGTTCATAAAATCTATTATTAAAATTAGACACTGCACTCCCGTGACGATCAGAATGCCTTTCAGAAGAGGGCTCCAGACAAGGATATTTGAAAGCATATAGGGGAGACTTTTGCTCAGCAGCGGGTCGGTTATATCAGGTTAGATATAAAAAATAGGTACCTAATTGTGTGTACAAAACCTACCTATATCAAGGTACTAACGTTTAGAACATTTAAAGACTGTGCCTCCTTCTGAATATGTTGACTCGGATGCCATTTACCCTTCAGTATAGGATCTCTGTAATAATAAACTTATACCTATATTTTCTGTTCCAACTCATTAATACATAAAAAATGTTGTACCTAATACCTTATCATCATTACGTAAAAAGTCAGTAGAGCTATGGGCGTAGGCGTAGCCAGGTACAATCCACGCAATCTAAGGTTGATCTATAAAACTTTAGAAAAAGCTTGACCAAGCTCATGCTGACCGTTGACTTTATAAATACCTTTAAATAGATACTTGTTATCTTTGATTGCGCCGTCTTCAATCATTTCAGTGTCTGTGGCGCGGTGGGAGTATGTCCGACTGCTACGCAAGAGGTCGTGGGTTTGATTCCCACACGGGACAAAATTTTTTGTGATCTACAAATTGTTGTTTCGAGTCTGGGTGTACTTTGTGTCCGTGACTTGTATGTTTGTAAAATCCCCCGCGACATACCTAGGCCTTGTAGCCTATTACGGCAGTCGTCTATTTAGAAAAAAAAATATAAATAAATAAAATAAAACTTTAGTTAACCTTGAGATAAGCCACAAAAGTCAAAATTAAAAATCTTTATTTTCATCTATTACATTTACATGGTAATGTGAATAGGATTCGAGAGCTCTTCTGTTAAGTTTAAAGAAACCTATGTAAGAAGAGTTCCCTCTTGTCCGTGGCTATGACATAATAAACTTGTGCGTGTACATGTGTGCGTGCGCCTGTTTATGTGTGTGTGTGTGTGTGTGTGTGTGTTTTTGTTATGACGTAGTTGATGTGCGTTGTGAAGCGAGTAGGTACGTTAGGATTGAAGTTAGTACCTAGGTAAAGGTTGCACAGGCGTATTTTTTAAACGCATGTTGACTAACTTTCGCAACTTTCTACAGGTCTTAACTCTTAATCTTATGAATATACTATACTTTTATTCCCTGACCATAGCCGTGACCACAGCCGTTGCAATAAATATTAATAGTGGTGTGAGAAAAACAAATCGTTTTCGTAAATAATCCTGACAGCGCATCTCGAGCGAACCTAACTTCAGAGCTGTCAAGTTAGATAGCGTGAACTGTACCTAACTATCTTATTTTTGTTCATTGATTTAAGTACTTCTACTACTACTTACCCAAAATCGGTTAATAATACATTAGAACGTTTAAATTGCTCCTTCTCAAGAGGCGTAGAGGAAATGAGACCGTTAAAAGGCTTTAATTCGTATAATTTTTGTAGTTTTCTGTAATTTATATCTGTATTCAGACACATAACAGTTACCGCTCGTCCTTGGATCTGAAGGCAAATTGATGAAACTGCTATTGCGATTAGTTCTTAAGGGGGCATTACACAGAGAGAATTATTTGTTTAGCGCTACGTACACAGCGTAATCTACGTGATCTCCGGGAACGGAATCCAAATGTAGGAATGAAACGAGAACTAAGTACGTCCCAAAATTAACAAAATGATTTATTACGTAGGATAATATCACATAATTTATGTGTATACCACTATGAATCGTTACACTTTGGTATAAGTAAAACAATTACGTTCAAAAATATATAATTCACCACGGCTTTTTTCCAAGCCGGCCTACCAACTTTCTATAAAATAAAATTTATAAATTTTCGTTTACTTATTTTTTTTTAAGTTTACAGGGACTATTCTAATATTTTTTTGGATAAGCTCAAGAAGTTCGAACCCATGGAATTTCTGTTACATAGATGTTCCAGGCTCTTGTTCTTGATCGAAACTTCGTTTTCATTGAATTAGAGTAGAACTCCTAGCCTGCCCGATCTCCCGTTCTCCCAATTGTTTTATTTCTTCCTTTTAGTTGAAAATCAAACAAGTGAGATTGGAAACAGGCGTTGAATACAAACGCACTCTAGCAAGCAAAGCATAGACATAGTCTGCGGACACGGATCTTGGACCACTTGCTCCGAAGCTGTAGGCCTACCCTCTTTCTTAATAAATAATTTCATGAATTTTCGTTTATTAAAATTTCTTAAGTATACAGGGACTATTCTTATAACATTTTAGATAAGCACAAGAAGTTCGAAGCCATGGACAATTTTCTGGAACGAGGGGATTAAATAAATGTTCCTGGCCCTGTCTATATTACCACCTCATTTTTAACGAAACTTAGTTTTCATTGAATTAGAGTAGGCCTCATGTTCTGAGTTCCCATGCCCGTGAAAGCTGTCTATGTCTCTGTCGCTTGCACCATCTGTGTATCGTTATTCGTCTAACATAATCCAACAATACTCTAGCCCATAAGTAGTGTAATATACCTATAGTCTGCAAACACGTGTTGCAGCGTTTTGGAAAAATCGACCTCTAAAACACACACCCTTGTAAGTTTGTATATAACTCCTTCAGTAATCCCTAATAGGTATATAGTGAAATTATTTCTTAGGAACGGAGATGGAGTCATCTTAATAATTAGATATGTACTTACATCGCCTACAAGAATTTTCCTCCGACTTTCTGGATGACGTCCGATTATTTCACTTATATAATACATGCCATATAACTGCTTCAGGCGCGGACAAGTCTTATCTAATATTTCTACTACGTCGTCGTTGTCTTCTTCCCTATAAATAAGACAAACAGAAAGGTAAATAAATATTACTATAATCAGACTACCACAAATACTTAATTTAAATTTCGTGTTTATTATATTATACCCACAGATCTTATACATGGTGTTTGGAAGATCCATGCAAAGCCGTAAAGATGAGCTAGTATAGACTATTTAGAACCATTTGAACTAAACTTGTATTAGACAAAGTGTGACTTTTATTTTTAGCAAATTTTATTAATTTTGCAGTTAGTTGCGAATAATGGCCAGTGTAAAAGATAAGTCATTTATTTTTCATTAAAGTTATGTGTGAACAATCTAATAACACATGATTAGAGCATATAATGTGACATGAAATATTTTTTTACAGTAATTTAAAATATTGTAATTTGTTTAAATTTATGAAATCCGTATTTTGACGACATTAAAATAAAACACGTATGGCGTTTTTTTTGGTCAAGTCATACTTGGTTTTAAAGAGTCTATACTAGCTCCGCTTTACGGCTTTGCATCGATCTTCCAAACACCCTGTATATCAATTTGAATGACTATAGAGTTCCAAATTTTGCATCTAATCAACTCATTCCCTATTTTGATTTTATTTTGGATTTTCACGTCTGTATCCAGTGAATACATATTATTACACGACGTGAAATCCTTGCATTTAATATACAAGGCACATATCCTTCCATTTAGTATTTTTAAGGTGAACTTACACTGCTCGACGCATCTTCAACTTCGGACAAAAATCTTGTCTCAAAGCTGTTATTAAGGCATTACCATCTTTATCCTCACATCCTCTTGGCAAAAATTTGTAAAAGGTACGTCTTTTAAACACTGCGTGCTTCGTTAGATTGGCTACAATCAGAAAAAGGGTGATCGCACAATCGGTGTCAGTCTTTTTGTCGGAGAAAATTGCACATACGAATTCTAGATGGCGCACCAAGTCCGACAAAAACAAACGAAAACCAATCGGTCTTGAAACATTCCGATAATCGGCCCTACACCAAGTAGGTTATGTGAGGGCAATTGCATAAGCTGCATTAACTTTTCAGTGGCATTCAGTGCTGTTATAAAACCAATACCTACTTACCTACCAAGTCCACCTCTGTGACGCGGTGGGAGTGCATTCGACTGCTACGCAAGAGGTCGTGGGTTCGATCCCCACTCAGGATAAAACTTTGCGTGATGAACAATGGTTTATTGTGTCTGGGTGTTATTTATCTATATGTATTTAGATATGTAAGTATAATATGTAAGTATGTTTATCAGTTATCTGGTTTCCATAGTACAAGCTCTGCTTAGTTTGGGATCAGATAGTGTTGTGTGAGTTGTCCCAAGATATTATTATTATTATTGTGTGGTAAGTACTGTTTGTTATATAAAATCAGAATGAAATTAGTGTTTCAAATAATGTTAAATAACTTATCTTCTTACACTCGGGACAAAACATAGGCAGAACAATCACAATATGCAGTAAGTAAAAATCGTTGAAAAATACTGATATTAGGGCCTCTTCTAAGAATAAATCAGACACTTCATCAGTGCAACACATGAAGTGTATGAAGAGTGTGTTCCGGGACAAATAGTATCTCCTGAAAAGTAACAAAAGGCCAAAGTTTTAAACTTTAAAATTCTTTCCATTGTAGGCATGTATGTATCAGTTACTACCACTAAAATAAACACAAATGTATCGTTAGAGTGGTTAGAATCTGAGGAAAATTGAACTGTTACCACGCCGCCTACGCCTGTAGCGTCATTTTTGGTCGTTAGTGCCGTGTTTGGCAGTTAAATATTTAAATAGCAGGATAGAAGTCTCTTCAGAATACGACTCCTGTTTGATTTCATTTTTTTTTTAAATTGTTTTTCAACTTTTTGTAATTTTCTTTGTAAATTTTGATTATTATGATATATTATGTATGTAGTCATAGATTTTACTTTCACTATAATATTGTACCGGTAAATATAAACAAATTTTTTATCACCAATGTATCTAAAACGCGAGGGATCGGAACTGTAACTCCTTCATACAGGTTACTCAGTAACCTAGTTAGGAGCGCAGAGCTGCACCCAATACAATTGTAGAAAAAAATAAATATATAATAAACTTTTAAACTATGTAACCAATCAATGTACAATATTTTTAATGATCAATAAACTTATTATTATTATTATTTCAAACAGAATGCTGGTTTTTGAAACATAATAACTTAGTTCAACGTAGGTATGCATTCACCCCCACTCGGAAACCCTCTCGAGGGTGACCATAGACTATATCTGTCTATGGTCAGTAGGTGTTTTTGGCCCGGGTGTCACGTACGGTGACCAAAATCCGTAGGAAGGTTCTACAGAAAAGTATTACGTATGTTACATACTGATATAAATTTCGGACCCAATACTCCCAGCTGGCCGGATCGACACCCCTTACATTGGGATGGTCTGAAAGCGCCAGAAATCCAACGACTTGATTATCCTCATTTACCATACATATTGCAAGAACTGAAAGTTCGCTGTAAAACAAAACATGAATTGATAGGGTTGAACTATATCTAACCGCACCAAATCGCTCCTCCTCACTTTCCTATGCTTCTATCCTTTTCTGTCACTTAGAGCCAACATTTACTAGAGCGACAAAGAGAGCGGGAGGCGTTCAGGAGCCCGCTCTCTTCTTGCGGTCGTTTATTGCGGCCAGATGTAGTTACACCCTGATCATTACTTAGCTCTTTCCTTACAAATTTTAACATAGGTATCTTCTGGCATTATAAAACTCGCTTGTTGAAAGTATAAAAAAATCCCTTTAATCGCATTAAACAGCACGATAAATAAGTCTACTCCTTTTCCCGAAACCAAACTTCTGACGAACTTGATTCTCTTTCTAGTACTTTAAATTTGATCTAACTTCTTAATTTTCGACAAAGCATAAAATGTTCTAACTAAACCACAGACATTATTTGTCAATGAATGGTTGTATAGATTACTAGCTAATATTTATACAACCATTCATCGATATTCTATCGAATCAGTTTTTCGTCGTTCGTTGAATTACAGTAGACCTCCAGAATGTGGTCATAAGACCGGATTAAATAGAAATTCGAGATACCTAGTGTAAATGTTACATCACATGGTGGTAAGAGCCTATCATGCTGTATTATTTTACGGCGCTGCAGATGACTAAAAAGCAGATTTTCGCATTTGTATCGATTCAAACGCGCGTACAAAGTGTTACAAACGCGCACAGGAAACGC
Organism: Herminia tarsipennalis; assembly: GCA_945859575.2. Taxonomy (NCBI): domain Eukaryota; kingdom Metazoa; phylum Arthropoda; class Insecta; order Lepidoptera; family Erebidae; genus Herminia; species Herminia tarsipennalis. Next base: position 9,877,282 of record OX243844.2, on the reverse strand, counting down.
ATTCAAAGCTCGTATTGGTAAAAATGCAGAGAATTCTGAATTGTAAATAATACTAGCGGACGCCTCGAGCCTCGAGGTTTCACCCGCGTAGTTCCTGTTCCCGTCTGAATACAGGGATAAAAAATTGCCTATGTCACCCGGGGTTAGTGTAGCTTCAAAACGATGAAATATTTTTTTAAATCCGTCCAGTACTTACGGAGCCTATTCAATACAAGCAAAAAATCAAATCTTTCCTCTTTATAATTGTATATAATACATACGCGCGATTGTGTCGCCGTATCAGCACGTTTGCATCGGTATACAAATGCACGTTAACAACCCCACAATTTTTTTAAGGTGTTTAAGATTTACTGTCTACGTCTGAATTGTGTTTAAAGCGCGTCAAGAATACGTCGTGTGCAAAGGCGCTGCGTAATATCTTACATTAGCTCTCCAATGTTCACCTCCCCGAAAAGAGGATCTGTATAGCTCGTGTCCAAAATTAGGTGAATATCATATTGATCGCCTTCCACAGCCCGTCTAAGCCTCCGACCTGTTTTACCAACTTCATAGTCGAAATATATTGACATTTAACACAATTCCTATATTTACTGACTGCAATAACTGAAGTCATACCAATATTTACAATCTAGTAGTATTACGAACTAGTTGGTCACGTAAATAAAAAACATATTTTAAACTATGCAAATATATTACAAACATAATTTACATTATAAAATTATTAGAAATTATACATTAGTTTAAATAAAGACACATCAATTTATAATAATATTTAGGCGTTAGAAGATAAATTGTTTTATCAATTTCGAAATACTGATATTATTAAGTACGTTTTTTGATGGTGTATTCGAACTTCTTAGTTATTAGCTGCCTGATATTAAAAATACTTGCGTAGACTATTTGCGAAGGGAATGTCAGAACATTGAATTGATTGCAGCATTAATATGATGTCGTAGAAATGTGAAAACAGACGATATTCGCTGTATTCTAAAAACTTATTGAGACAAGTTACAATAGTCGTGAACTACCTTTGCGCAAAAATATAGCAAACAGGATGTGATGATTTTTGCTTGCAAAAATAAGGCAGTATTTGTCCAAAGTGCCAATAGTGTTAGTAAGACTAAAACTACAATAAAACGATAGGTATTCCAATCTAAGAAAAACTAAAAACGATTCTAAGAATTGAAGCAACTTACAAAACTATCTACTAATCAAAATACTATAATGAATCACATCTACAAACAATAAATCTTAAAGAACGCTATTTCGGTGAACATAATTATAAAGAGATTCAAATATACATCAAGCAAAAAATATATTACCAACGAGAAAAACATCTATTTAATACGTCACAAAACCTGAGTCAAACCATCGACAAACGCGAATAAAAATTGTATTAAAAATTATAATGTTCATAATTACAAAATAGGTTGTCTAACGAAAACCTATACCTAACATTACTGTAAGGCATAGTACACACATCTTAGTATATCCCTGTAGCTTTAGCGTAAATCTTTACTACACTTTTGAATAGTAATCGAATTAGTTATATAAAATGCCATAAATAATACTAGCGCTTGCATGAAAACACAAGTTCTCGATAACATTTTTTTTTCTCTTCCCGCCGATATTATTCGGTAGGTATTATGGCTCGCACATTATGTGCCAGTTTCAAGTTTATTATCTTTCAATTTCAAGTTTATATTCATTCAAATTTTCTTCTTTGAATCTCAATGTCTCGTTTTTATCCAGATACTACGTATTCCGAGTATATTTATATATTGTTCTGTGATTTTACACGTTAAACGCGGAGCTGTTAAAATAGCGACATGTTAGTTTGCCACCATTTTTACAACTCCTCGATAGCATTTTCATTCTTCAACTTTAGTAAACTGACGATAGTATATCCTACTAATATCAATATAATAATATCTTCACAAACCTAAAAGTTTGTGAAGATTGATGGATGGATGTTCGTTTCTCTTTCACGCAAAAACAACAGAACGGATTTGCAGGACACCTTACTATAACGTAGTTTATTTAGGACACAGGCTAAAAAAAAATAAACATAAGGCGGGAAAAAGGTACTGTCGGCTAAAGATTAATGTCTTTAGCCTCACGTATTTTTAATCAAAACTCGTACACATAGCATTAGTTTCTATGCCATTTTGCATAAACTATTCGATTACTATTCGCAGTATAGCCATGTACTATAAACTAAAATCTCAAGCGAATATATTAAGTTGCACATATATGCTCAGTCAGTTGAATATCTTAAATTAAAGGCGGAAGGTTTTTTACTCGCGCTAAATGCGTATGAGATTTAGACCTGCTAACGTTATTAGGAGTTGTCTTAACTGTTAAACTGGCGACAGTGTTCTGTCTCTGAAGGTTGACTTTGTTCGCGCTGAGGGGAGCTCTTGGAGTTGCGAAACCATCGTTGTTTAGTTTCAGTGCTGATCGAGTGAGCCTAGTTGGTGTATATAAAAGGTTGCTCTTAGGTGTCATAGGCATGTTTACTTGTTGTATGTTTTCTTTGCCGACTTTAGGCGTTAAAGGTGTTTTTACTCTCGGAGTTTTTTTTGGGGTAGCACTGTTCTCTTCGATTGCGTGGTACACGATGTTTGGGATCACGGGCTCGTGTGGTCGTGGGTTTGCCATGGAACTGCGACTGATTTGCTTCTCGTTAATACCATCCTGAAAAGAAGAGTATATAATTTTAAAATTGTGCTCTTAATCTTGATAATGCTTTTGAGACTTGCATTCAAAATAGTTTTAACCGGGATAAAAGATGGACATATAAAATCTTGGTCAAAGTTTGTGAGAGTAAGTCTCAGCCACGAAGAGTTCTTTTATACTAAGGCACTTGTCCCACCAACAACGATGAGCGATAAGCTAGTAGCGATTTATCGGTCAAGAAACATACAATAGATGTATTTTGTAGATCCCATCCGTGTAATCAAAAGAGATACAGTATAGAGCGAGTACTCGACGGCCAGTGTGAACGGTCAGCGATCAACTATAAATATCTGTATATCTTTTGTTTACACGGGATTTACAGTATGTACGTTGCTTGAGCGATAAAATCGCTACTCGCTTTCTCGCCGTTAGTGGCACAGGTGCCTAAAAAAGGTTGTAAATGCAAAACACAAATATATGACTTTACCATGAAGGTAAAATACGAAAAAACACGTTAATATCTGGATGATAGTTCAGTTGCTGCATGGTATAAGTAAACAAAAAAACAAATACAAATCTTATTTTTAGAATAGAGTATGGATTAGCTAAAGCACATAATTTATGGGCTTTTTTCACTTACAGCACTTAACTTAACTATTGTATTTAAAATGTGGCAGCAAATGAACAAGTTTTTAACAAGTCAAAACAACAACTATATAAGAAATGTCAAAACGCAATTTTATTTAGACAAATACCGGACTATGACGTCACGATTTTTTCCTCGTCAAATCACTATTACAGTACCTAAAAAACTGACGTTCATAATATATATACTGGGTGGCGCAAAAGTAAAGACCCTATTTGGTTCAGCTATAACATTTTTTCTAAATTAGAAAACTATAGTTCGTAAAATATAGCTTGATACCTGTGACGTTTGTCAGAATGACATGTAATAGGTATGGGACGTCTTTCGTATTTTATCGATATTTATATGGAATGAGTTTATTAAAAAAAATACATTTTAACGATATTGAAAGAAAGAAAAAAGGAAATGAAAGATGAATTTGAAGGTATTTAAAAGTTTAATTGTCAAATGGTGTACAGCCGAGATCAACTTCCAAGTCGAATTCTGATTCATCACTGGAGCAGTCCTGTAGATTAATAATTAATTCTTGATCGCATATGTTGTCAAATTGAATATCGCGCTCCCAATCTTTTTGAATCACATTTTTTGTCTTCTCAACTACCTTTTTCCAATCATCAGCATTTACATGTACACAAGCTTCATGTAGTAATGTCAACATTTTGTTCGCTGTGAAAGGCGGTGCTACATTATGTCTGGCAGCGTAACCTAGAAAAAAAAGGTATTCGATCAAACAAAAAACCTACTACATTCTTTGTAAGCTTTTTATATACATATGTTTTTTTAGATTATACGAACCTTTGACTTGAGCCCAGATTAGTTCTATTGCATTGTAATGGCAATGATATGGTGGTAAACGGATGACGGTGTGGCCCATTTCCTTTGCAATTTCGTCTATAATATATCTTGGAGTGGGGGGCTTATGAATGCTTACTAATCTTAGCAATTCTTTCTTGAGCATGCTGTTGTCGGCTTTTACTCCTTTGTTTTGCAGCCAAGTAATAATTTCAATTTTACGATTGCTTGTCGTAGGCGCCTTATCTTTTTGTACTGAATGATACGGAGCGTTGTCCATCAGAATAAAATGTGGTTCACTCAAATTATTTAGAAGAGTTAGAAACCACTCCTTAAATTTTGTAAAATCCATTTCTTCATGGTACTCTGTTGTTTTTACTGATTTAAACGCCAGTAAACAATTGGGCACAAAACCAGACGATGTCCCCGCATGAGTAATTATTAATCTTTGTCCTTTGCCTTCGGGCACCTTGGTGGTAGACTCCGCTTTATCGTCTGTCCACGATCTTGAAACAGTGTGGTTTGCGTTGAGCCATGTTTCATCAAGAAAAACCACTTTATTCCAATCTGTTATATTTTTGACTTTGCGCAAAAAGTCAATTCGGGTCAAAGCAATGTCTGTTCGCTCCATTAAAATTTTTCTTTTATCGCTTTTCTTATAAGCAAAGCCGATTTTTTTCAATATTTTGGACAACGATGGTGGACTTCCTTTAAATAAATCCGCTTCTTTAAGCGAAACGGATACTTTTTTTAACGTGGGAAATTCACCACGTGCGTAATACGCATATATATGATTTCGAATTGCGGCAGCATCAAAGTCGTCAATTTCGGTGACTGGCGAAACTCTGTTCCTTTTTTATTAGGAGTCGATAATATTTTACCTCCCTCATATTCGGCCACCATCTCCTTTGACGATTCTCCATACTTTTCTTTGCTAATTCGAGACACTGTAGCTCGTCCGATACCAAGAGCGTCAGCAACTCTATTGCACACTTGCTCCAACGGTAGTAGCGGTCCGCCATTTTGATTCTCGCGCTCAAAATACTCACGCAAACGAATCACAAACTCGCGACTTTCGCTATTCAAAACAGTTTTTTTTGTTCTTTTCGGCATTGTGGTGCAAAAAAAAACAAATAACTAGAAATAACAACAAAACTTAACAAAGCAACAGTAATAACGACAAAACAATATTAATCACGTAGCGGTAGCGTATACAAGGCGTGGGCACTCGTACTGACTCAAAAAAGATGGCGCCCGCTTGATCGCTGCATGCGAAAGCAGTAGGTATTGCAAGACTAAAAAAATACGAATTCGTTGTGAAAAAACGATTAGATATAATCATTTATACAATTTATATTAATGAAATTGTCATACATTTATTTTATCGATATTCGCTGGCCAGTCGATTACACATCCCTACCAGGCTGCGAAAAGAGTTTACGAAGTAAGCTAACAAAAAAATATAAATAATAAAATATAATAAATATTTTAAATTACCCTTGTTTATACTAGTATCTCCTTGATAACAAGTTCTATTTGAAAAAAGTGTTCTAGATTTCTATACAAATGTCTTATTAATATTTAAAAAATTAAAACTTTTCCAACAACAAATTTATTGTAGCAGTCTTTTAAACGTAGTCTCTAAAGTCACAGGTATCAAGCTATATTTTACGAACTATAGATTTAGATTTTTTTAAATGTATATTTGTGCCATTAAATTTCGTACCATTAGGATTTAAAGATGATGTCTTTTAAATGGTGACCTCCAGAGTTGATACACATTTGAGCCCTATTTATGACATTTTGCATAACTTGCCGTAACACTTCCTGCGATATGTTCGTTATTTCTTGACGAATGTTTTCTTTTAGAGCTGCGAGAGTCTGTGGCTTGTTCACATACACCCGAGATTTCAAAAAACCCCAAAGAAAGAAGTCTGGACTGGTCAGATCGGGTGATCTTGCAGGCCAAGGCAAATCGCCAAAACGAGAGATAACTCGGCCTGGAAAAGCGTCCCTCACTAAGTCCATAGTGTCGCGCGCTGTGTGTGCCGTAGCGCCGCGCGCCGTCTTGTTGAAACCAGATGTGCTCCAGCCCCAATTCGTCCAAACTGGGTATCAAAAACTCACGTAACATGGTTCTGTAGCGTTCTCCAGTGACAGTTATCGCATTGCCTCCAGCGTCTTCGAAAAAATAGGGTCCGATCACTCTGTCAACACAGATGCCACACCATACAGTAACTTTTAGTGGGTGTAGAGGTGTTTCTTGAATAATGCGCGGATTATCAGTGCCCCAGAACCGAGTATTCTGCTTATTGACATGCCCTGAGAGATGGAAATGCGCTTCGTCACTCATAACCAATTTTGAAGGAAAATCATCCTCTTCAAGGTTGAGGTTTATGACGCGCTGGCAGTAATCTAGACGAGCTCGGTGGTCAGCAGGCAGCAAATCTCATCATCTTTTGTCTCATTTATACCTAATCATATACTGCCAAACTTCTTGGCAGTATATGATTAGGTATAAATGAGACAAAAGATGTAGTATAGTCTGGTTATAATTATCCAAAGGTGCATCTTATATACTAACGACTTCGTGTTGATAACAGATAGTAGAAACATTTAATAGATACTGAACGTGCGATAAGGAACATAAGATTGTGATGTAGATTGTAGATACAGCACAAAGATATTGTACTGTAACAGTACACCCCCCTTTAAAAAAAATTTATGGTAATAGTGTTTACAATATAAATTTGACCTAGACCTTACTAGTTATTTGCTGATGTATATAAATAATAATGCTATTGTACGCGGTGGAATTTGATGACGCCTGTTGTGGTGTGATTTGCTGACGTCTGTAATTTTGACTTAGCTGTTGCACGAGTGTTTATTAAATGCCGTGTGGTGCCGGCTTAAGAATAGTACCACCCCATCTCTTCCCGTGGGTGTCGTCAAGGCGACTAAGGGATTTCACACCGGAGGACGGGCAGCAGCGTCCTCTGCGTACTTAAAGCCTTACTGCGATCACCAACCCGCTCGCCAAGCGTGGTGATTATGGCAATTACCCCCAGGATCTACATACTAGTAGGTTCTACTGGGGAGACCCGTGCCCAGCAGTGGGCCATCATATGGGTTGATATGAGAGTGTTTATTATTTTTTTCCGTTAAACTCTTCATTCTTCTGTCCAGTGTTTTCATTATGCCGTAAATTAGGATCACGCCGATTGTTAAAATAATCTGTCCCATTGCAACATTTCTTGTCCACCGTAAGTCCTCCTGGATCAGGTTACGGAGTTGGTCCGCTTCGTTTTGATTGAGGCAATTGTCCGTATTGTATGTTATCTGGTCCTTAGAACTTTGATTTCCCATTTTAGATGTCTTGTTGTTACGAGTAGTTGTGAATTAATGGTATATGTTAAGATCTATGTTAATATATATACGAATAGCTTGCTTATATCAGCGATTTTTTATAGACGTACTACTGGCTTTACTTTACGTCCCGATCGTGTAGTGTACGTGTGTGAATGCCTGTCGCAATCCTTTGAATCTGGCACGTAGTTTGATTCGTCATTGATCATGAAAGCTGGTTTCAATCTATCAATTGATATCACTGTCTCTTTATCCCTAATTCTAATGCAAAATGTTTTATCTGTTTTACTAATTACTGGGTAGGGTCCTTCATACGGCGGTGTCAGGGCTTTCTTAATTCTATCACACCGAACAAATACGTGTGAGCATTCTTTGAGTTCGGGATGCACAAATATAGCTTGATTGTGTTTTTTTCTTTTCGGAATTGATGTCATTTGTGTGATGTCCTTTTGAATTTGTTTTACAAACTCTTCGTACGTAACTGTGCTGCTGATGACTCAAAAAATCCTCCAGGGAGTCGTATTGGCGTTCCATATGTCATCTCTGCTGAACTATAACCTGTGTCTTCTCGCAAGCTACTCCGCAACCCGAGTAAAACTGTTGGAATTTCTTTTAACCAATTTTCGTTGGATTCTCTTGTCATTAACGCCGCCTTTAAAGTTCTATGAAATCTCTCTATCATTCCATTGGATTGTGGATGATAAGGTGTTGTCCTAATTTTATGTATTCCCAAAAATTGTGAGAGTGACTCAAATATTCTTGATTCAAACTGTCGGCCTTGATCCGTAGTAATGCGCAATGGACATCCAAAACGAGTAATCCATCCTTCGAAAAGTGTCTTGGCTACTGTTTCTGCAGTTATATCTTCTACCGGAAATATTTCGGGCCATGACGTACAACGATCTATGATTGTGATTAAATATCTCTTCCCTTGTGAAATCGGAAGTGGTCCGACGATGTCAATATGTAAATGTTCAAAACGTTGCGCTGTCATAAATGTACCAGGAGGTGATATCGTATGTCGTTGTATTTTTGATTCTTGGCAGGCTATACATGATCTACACCAATTATTGATATCTTTGTTCATATACGGCCATAAATACCTTTGGGTTATCATTTTTCTCGTAGTTCTTTTTCCTGGATGGCTCATACCATGAATGATATCGAAAATTTGTTTGCGAAAATGCTTTGGTAAGTAGGGGCGGCTTTTTCCAGTAGACGTGTCGCAGGTGATGTTTATTGTGGAACCCGGAAGCGTAATGTTTTTGAATTTTAATCTTTTATTGTCATGTAATTTACTTAGTTCATTATCTGTTGATTGACATTTTTCCAATTCAGCGTAATCGATAGGTGATGGCACGTATATTTCCTCTATTCGAGATAAGGCATCGGCGGTAATATTGTCACGTCCGCTTATGTGTTGAATGTTGGTACTGTATTGTGAAATGAAATCTAACTGCCGGACCCGTCGCGGTGAATCGTTTGATGATGGTTTTTGGGAGAATGCGTATGTCAAAGGTCGGTGATCCGTAAATATTGTAAATTCTCTTCCCTCGATTAATCTGTGAAAATGTTTGACGGCCATGTATATTCCTAACAGCTCTCTGTCAAACGTAGAATATTTTTGTTGAGTTTCGCTCAATTTTTGTGAAAAAAATCCTAATGGTTCCCAATTGCGTCCGGATTTTTGTTGTAAAACTCCACCAACTAGGGCTTCCAAAATTACGGAAATGTCAATTACGTAACTAATTACGCAACTTTTTTCTCCAATTCCGTAATTACGTAATTACGTCATTTTTCCTATTTTTTTTTAATCGACTATGAATTTTTGTAAATATTGTAGATCTACAATTTTTACAATTATCTTTTACTATCTCAAATTCAAGGAATTATCAAAATGAACACAATATTTAAACAAAAAATATTTATTCAAGAACTTACCATCGTATTCGTATGTACATCGTTTAAGTTAAACCATTTTGTTTCGTCCCGAATATAATTTTTCTTCCTGGAAGTGTGCTCTCATAAATGACAAGGCATTTAAGGTTTTGTCACTCAAGGAACTTCTTAATTTACTACAAAAATATCCGGCGGATGAAAAGGCTCGCTCGGCTTCAACACTTGTAGGCGTTATCGAAAGCAAATAATTATACGCTGCAGTCAAAAAAACTTCGCGACCGCCGCCAGCGCTGTCGTAAATGCACATTTCCACCCTAATAATGGAATGGAGATCTGTGTTTACTGTTGAAATTGGTTTATTTATAGTAACTTTGTTTATTTCTTTCTCTAACTGTTGTGCGATTGTCAACTCCTCGTCATCATCGTCACTGGTGGCTATTGCGTCCGATGCACTCGGTTGTGGTTGTGAATTTGTACATTTTTCTGTAGAATTATATTTCAACCGTTCGAACAGTTCCACTATATACATTCGTATATCATCCGACGAAGGTTTCGTGAAATATTCTGTGGCAGCAGTTTTAAAAAATTCCTCATTGTTATGCAAATATTGCAAAACACCGAATACGTTAGTTCGCCTTTCCTTTATTCTCTTTCTAAGAGATGTGGCTAGTTTTCCACTGAGATCGTTGGGCTGAAGATCAAGTTTCTCTAGCATAAATCGAAGCGCAGCGTCGGCCGTCAATAAGTTTGAATCACGGCGACATAATGACAAAACTGTAGTTTTTATTACATCCAAGCTGTAATGAATGTCGTGAAAGTCTTGGATCTCTTCGTCTGTAAATTGTACATTTGATTTCAAATCTAATAACGCCTTAAAAACGCATGATTTTAATTTGAGAAATCGGCCTACCATATCCGACAAACTATTCCAGCGCGTTTTACAGTCTAGTATCAGGTCAATATTTTTACCATGTTCTTCTAAAATGTACTTTTGCAACAAGTCGTTTTTCAATGGGGAGTTTTTAAAAGATTTTATTAGATCTCTTAATTTTTTTATAGTACCTTTGTATAAAAACTCCGATTCTGGAACTCTGGCAGATTCTACAATAAACGCACCCTCATCTTCTTCAATTTCCTCTGCTTCTTCAGCGCCGGTATTTGAGACATCCTCCTGCACTTCAGGTACTGGAGATTTTTGTGTTTTATATAAAACTTCCAGGACTGCTAATTGTATTCCATGAGCCAAACACAATTGGTGGTGGCCGTCAAAATTTCTGCCCATTTTGACCATTACACTTGCTCCATCTGTTGTGAAAGCAATTATGTCGTCTTCCAGACTTAAACCGAAGTCACTCAAATGCTGCTGTAATAATTGAGTGCCTACTTCAGCTGGCATTGATCCCTGTATCCGTACAAGTCCCAAATTTTTATATTTGGCCATATCAAAGTCTTTATTGTGGATATTTATATTCATATTATACCTTTTATTACGGGTAGACGTCCACTCATCAAAAGTGATTGTTAATCTTTTATTTTCAGACTTCATAATTTTCAATTCATTTTCCAATTTGTTTTTTGTGTTATAACTCTGTTTTAGAATTATCTGTGTTATAGTTGTAGAAGATTTTGGCACATCGTAGCCAGAGTTTTTAAAAAGGTATCTCAGATCTTCTGAAGTACAAAATGTGCTCAATGGTATCCCATCCAATGCAGCCATTCTGGTCACTCGAACTTCCATATTTGAAAAATAATCAGTGAGTTTAATTTTCTTTTGTGAAGGTTCATTCGTACGTTTTCGTGTTTGAATTAGACCACTATTAGACGTTGATGTACTCGGCCTTTGCGACTCCTGTTCTTGCGGCATCTCTCCGATATGCTTGGCACGCATGTGAGTGTGTAACGCTCCAGTTGCGCCACCAGGAGTTTTCAATATTTTTTTGCAATGTTTACATTCAACACTCTGTCCATTATCAGCTCTCAAGAAATGTTCCCAGATAGAGCTTTGTGTGCGTTTGTTCAAAAACTCTTTATATACAGTCTTATTTGAAGAAGACCTGAAAAAAAATAAAAGGAAGTTAGGTTAATAATCATGATATTGTTAAACATAGTTGCCCACTCATTACAAATATACTTTATTTTTATTTTTATAATTACGTTTACAAACACAGAAACACACAAACACCCAGATCCGGAACAACTACTTCCAGATCATACAAATATGTATTTGTTTCGTGCGGGGATCAAACCCGCGATACGCTGAGCAACAGTCGATCACTCAGCCATTACGCCAACCGTGTCGTCAAACGTATTACGTATTTTATAGCCAAACGACAGAGCATGCTTAGTTCATTCATTCCTGATTTAAAGACGAGCTATATCATTTAATTTTTTTGATAAATAACTTATTTTTCTTATAGGTATTTTATGTTTTAATCAGTGTTCTTAATTAATATGTATTTGGGAACCTAGATATTCTATAATCTAATCGGAATAAATACACCTTAAGAAAATGTTTGATTTACAAATTATTTTGTATGAACTATGCATGCTCTACGGGGTTTTTAATGCCCTTTTAATACTAAATAGACTTATTAAGGCTTTGGTTTAAGTACTTACATCTTTCAAGAGATAATCCACACCTTCAAAGTCACTCACGATAAAGATGCAACTGCTATAAATTGTTAATATTTGCACGCATTTAGCACCAACTTTTAATTAGGTAATTTGATCAAATTTCAACTGTGAGAATCTAGCGATGTGAACTGAATAACCGACAATTGAGCAATGAAACTACACTTTCATTTTAGCTAAGAAAGTGAAGAGCATAGTAGTTCCCCGTGGTCGTAGGGGCTTTTCGCCAGGGACTCCCCGGCCCTACCGACTCGCCAAGTTAATATATTTGAACTCTATTCTGTACGTCTTAGAACAATTTTTTGAAAGATTTAACAAACGATAAAATAAACTGCGGGGAATCCCCTGTTTGTATAGTTTCGAAGTAGTTATAACGTAGTGTTGCCACATTATAACTGGTATGTATAATCCTTTTTTTATTGGTTGACTATTTTGATTAATTTATTATACCAATAATTACGTAAGTACGGAATTGACATCTTCAGTTACGGAATTAAAAATACTTTAAAATAAGTTCGTAATTACGTAATTGCGTAATTACGTAATTACGTAATGGAAGCCCTACCACCAACGCAAGTAGCACTAGCGTCGGTCATGAGCGCTAGTGATGCGTTGCGGGAAGGATGCGCTGTTAACACTGCGTTTTTCATGCTTTCCTTGCATTTTTCGTAAGCTTTGTCTGCTTCCGTTGTCCAAGGAACAGGTGAATTATCGTTCTTTTTTGAACCATGTAGATATTCGTTTAAAATTCTTTGATTTTCCGCTGCGCGTGGAATATTACTTCTGTAGAAATTGACCATGCCCAAAAATCTTCTTAATTCTTGAATTGTTTTCGGTTTGGGAAATTCCATGATTGCTTTGTAATTTTCTTCGGTAGGGTGTATTCCTTGGCTCGTTATATGATAACCTAAGAAATCTATTTCCCTTCTGAGAAATTCGCATTTTTCGAGATTAATGGTTATTCCATTCTCGTGTAAACGTTTGAAAACCGTTTCTAAATGCTGATAATGCAAATCTTCGTTGTCCGATGCGATGAGACAGTCGTCTACAAATATAAATACGAAGTTTAAATCTCTAAATAAGGAATCCATGAATCGTTGAAATGTTTGTGCTGCATTGCGTAATCCGAAAGGCATTCTTAAGTACTCAAAAAGTCCAAAAGGTGTGATGATGGCTGTTTTTTCTATATCTTTAACAGGAATACAATGGTATGCTTTACGTATATCTATCTTGCTTAGTATCTTCTTATTTTCTAATATGTATGTAAAGTCAGTTAATCTTGGTAGTGGGTATTTGTCCGGTACTGTCGTGCTATTGAGCATTCGATAGTCTCCGCACGGTCTCCATTCGCCATTTTTCTTTTTTACCATATGTAATGGGCTTGCCCATGGGCTATCTGACGGTCGGCAAATTCCGAGTTCTATCATATTTTGAAATTCCTTTTTGGCTATGTCGTATTTTTCTGGAGGTAATGGTCTTGCCCGAGCTGCGACGGGTGGTCCTGTAGTGATAATGTGATGTTCAATCTTATGTTTGGGCGCATTGCGGAGAGAGGACTCTTTCGTGATGTTTAAAAGTTGCGTAATACGTGGATTCGTTCCCACTGCGATAGTACGAATTGTTTGTTGTGTCGCTTTTTCCGAAGTTACATGCGTTGTCAGCTCTGTAACTTTGTCGATAAGTTTGCGACCTGCTATGTCGACTAATAGTTTATAGTGCTCTAGAAAATCTGCTCCAATTATTGGTTGTGTAACATCGGCGATTACAAAATTCCATTTATAACATCGTTGTAGTCCTAAATTCAAGGTAAGCGTCTTCTCGCCGTAAGTCCTAATTTTAGTCCCATTTGCAGCGTATAGTGTGTATTGTTCATTTTGTAAAATTGAATGTCTCTGTTGCTTGCTAATGACTGAAATATTTGCGCCCGTGTCAATCAAAAACTTCATACCACTTTTTCGGTCGGTAATGGTGAGGCGATTGGATGGGTGGATTGCACAGAGTTTCGCCGTTGTCTGTGCTCTTATTCGTTTCCCTGGTTCCGTACGTAAGTCATTGGTTTCCAACCGCATGGTTTAATGCAGTTCTTTGCATATTTTCCGAATCTTTCGTGGTAGTAACAAAATCGATTTGCTCCTCTATAGTTTGTTCTCGGCCTCATAATCGGGAATTGTTGACGTTTCTTGAAATGATTGTGCGTGTTGGGTCGATAGCCATATTGACCTTGCTGAATTGCGTCAATATCTATCTGTAATTTTGCTAGCTGGGCTAAAATGCATGCTGTATTGTTGTCGTTTGAAGTGTCGTTGCTAACAGCTGATATTTCGGTTACTTTTGAATTAATTATTATTTTGTCTGCAATTTGGCTCAGTTTGTCAATTTCCATGTCTTCCGTAACTGCTAGAACCCTAGTAACTGATGTTGGTAAAAGCCTGAACCATAGTAGTTTAATTGTTTCGTCACTGATTTTTCCTCTCCCGAGGACTCGCATTTGACGTAATAACTGCGAAGGTTTTTGATCACCGAGTTCTGTCTCTGATATTAATTTTTGAAACTGTCGCTGTTCTGTTTCTTCGTAACAATCAATTAAACGTTCCTTGATGTTTTTGTATTTATCTGTAGTCGGTGGTGAAGTGATTAGGTCACTAACTTGTAGTATTTCTTCCTTGGATAACTTTGCTATTACTGTACAGTATTTGTATTCGTCTCCTTGCTTCTGTGGTGCTAATATGGCTTCTAGTTGCGTGAACCATAATCTTGGTTGGTCTTTCCAAAATTCCGGGATGCGGGATAAAACCGAGGTGCCAGCAGCTACTTCAAGTGTTCCTTGCTGATTTATGTTCGCCTTGCACGGTGATTGTGCCATGTTTCTTGCTGCGTATTCGTTCGTCGGGGTCACCAATTTGCCAAACTTCTTGGCAGTATATGATTAGGTATAAATGAGACAAAAGATGTAGTATAGTCTGGTTATAATTATCCAAAGGTGCATCTTATATACTAACGACTTCGTGTTGATAACAGATAGTAGAAACATTTAATAGATACTGAACGTGCGATAAGGAACATAAGATTGTGATGTAGATTGTAGATACAGCACAAAGATATTGTACTGTAACAAGTCATTTGAGTTTTATACGGGAACATCTTTAAGTCTTTCACCAAAATACGCTGCAGGGTCCGTCTGGAAATGCCCAATTGCGTGGCACGTCGCCTCGTTGATGTTTCTGGACACTCTTCCACATCTTCGCGCACAGCATCGATATTTTCAGCTGAACGGCCTGTTCTTGGTCTCCCAGACTTAGGTCTATCCAATGTTGAGCCAGTTGCTTCAAGGCGTGTGGCAAAGCGTCGAATTGTGCGACCAATCGGTGCCGGACGGTGGGGAAATCGTCGACGAAATTCACGTTGTGTTCTTATCACTGATGAATTATTCCGTAAGAACATTGACACAATTATTCCACGTTCTTGGGGAGTAAAACGGTCCATGTTTATTTTCAGTGTATTTTACATTTGTTCACTACACAATTTTCAACAACAGAATGACAGAAAATGTCATATAAAAAAAAAAAAGTATTTTCTTTAGTGCCAGTACTTTTGCGCCACCCAGTATATTTTAATTTTAGAAATTGATGAGTATTACAGTGAAATTAGTCTCGAGAAATTTTTGCATATGTAGTGGTGTGTATGTTACTTATAATAGTCTCGGCGAACCTTGATCCCTATGACACTGACAGTTATTCCCACGACACAACCTTGTAGTAGCGTCACCGTTATATTATAATCGAATTGGCGGTGTCTAAAAATGATATTTATTAATTTTAGGCAGATATATGCAATTACAATAATATCCCGTTAGAATTATAATAATTATTAACACTTACAAGAAATTATCTCAATCAGACTTTACGTTGACGTCCTGCAAAAGTTACTCCGTTTGGAAGATATCGACTAGTGCGGAAAAGTATCGATAAACAAATATCGAAAATGGAAACGAGTGTACAAAATACATCAATAGAGTACCTACGCTCTTAGTGTCAGATTTATAATCATTTAAGTTGTTTGCGATAATAAAATAAAGGAGATTTAACAAATTTATTGTATATACCTACTCAAATAAAACAAAAGCGGTTTATTTATGATTTTTTAATATACATTAATCTGAATCTGAATCCGAACAGCAGCTGCTTTCTCCTATGTTTATTAAAAACGGCTGGTCTACTATATTGTCGTCATTGTCATCAATCCAATGTCCTTCCGCTCCATTATCACTTTTCTTTTGTCACACTTCCCATAACGAAATCCACATTTTTTTATAACCTGTCTGAGAGAAGTGAATCCACCTTTAAATAAATCAACCGATTTCAGCGACGCTAATAATTTTGTGCAAGTCGGCAGTTCACCTCGAAAATAATAGCCGTAAATATGGTTTCGTATCGCTGCCATGTCGAAATCATCGGGGTTAGTTACGGGTCGTGCCCTATTATGTTTTTTCTTCTTTGGAGTTGATAGTTTGTTCTCCTCCATCGACGATTCGCCGAACTTCTCCTTTGTAATTCGGGAAACGGTAGCTTTGCCAATTCCCAAAGCATCAGCAACACGGTCGCGTACGTTGTCAAGTGGCAACAAAGGTCCGCCATTTTGTAGTTCGCGAGCAAAATAGTCACGCAAGCGTACAACAAACTCCCGCGTTTCACTGTTGAGTACAGTTTTTCTCAGTCTTTTCGGCATTTTGAAACACCAACAAAAACAAAACAGCAACAATAACAAAAACAGAAAACAACAATAGTAACAAACAAAGGATTCCGATGACACAACAAAACACGTGGCGCATACAAGACTCGTACTGGCGTAGCGAACTGACAGTACTAGCGTAGTGACAGATCAGATAGTGTTGCTATAACTAAAATTTTAATTCACATTAAAATTATACAGTCCGACCATGTTACCTCTGCATCGGAATATTGGCAACCCCATATACAAATACACGGATACTTGTAAATATAACAAGCATTATAATTATAGTAATGTAGATTATATTTTAAAAACATGTTTATCGATATGGCTGAATGCAAGTCACGCCTTTGCCTATAAAAAGTTGCGATATATCGACACGACCCGTCACTAGTATGAACTGTCATAGGGATCAAGGTTCGCCGAGCTGATTATAGATATTAGAGCGCGTTTCCACTATATCGTTCTGGCCCTTACAAAAATGTTTCAATATCCTAACATTACTATTTAATTTAATACTTATCCCTAGCAACACTCTGATTTTTGTTTTCAATAAAAACAAGTTTTTATTTTAAAGAAAAAGGTTTTGACTTTATTAAAAAAAATATGTCATTCAATTTCACGTCCTTGAGCAAACGACAAGGCGACTACCGTGAAACAATAAAATATCGTGTCGTTCTTTAGATGATAGTAGTTTAGCTATAGGTAAAAAGTTTTGACCATAATAATTACGAAACAAAACAAATAAATAAATCGTCACTTGATAGTGGAAAGTGGAAACACGCACAAAACCAGAATAAACCAGTTTACTCTGTCCGCAGGTGCCACGTGCAGTCTGACGTCAGTCGCTTGATACCGTTAGAACATAAAGCACGCATTTCATTAAAAAATTATAATTATTAGATACGTAGTAGTTTCATTGTGAAATTTTGTATTTGTTGATTGTTGTTATTGTTTGTTATTATTGTTAAAATATTTGTTGAAGTGTTTAATTTCAAGTGTGTAAGTGTTGTAACTTTATATTGATAATTCAAAATGGCTCCAGTGTTAAAACATGGTCGAGGCAAGCCTTTGACTTCTCAAACTAAGGAAGTTTTGTACTGTTTGTACAAATATTTCGAAAATGAGTGTAATAACAACCCGAGCAGTATTATGACCCCCACTCAATTAGTTGCTAAATCAACAGGAATTTCAATAGCATCCGTCAGAAAGGTAGTATCAGAAAGCAAATGTCGTCCTTCAGATCAGGAAGTAACATTTAAATCTCCTAAAAAGAAACCGAATCGTAAACCTACAATAGTAATCGATAACTTTGATCAGCAAGTTATCAGAAGAACAATTCATGACTTCCACATCACAAATAAAGAAGTTCCCACTTTAAAAACTTTGCACTCAAAATTGAAAGAAGATATCGATTATAAAGGTTGTGTCAGCACGTTACGAAAACACGTCATGTCATTAGGTTTTAATTGGAAGCAAACAGAAGATAACCGGAAACTTCTTATGGAAAAACACGAAATTAGATACTTGCGAATTAATTATTTGATGAAAATTGCTGAATATCGTGAACAACGCCGACCAATTGTTTACACCGACGAAACATATATACATACATCACATACCCTCTCGAAATCTTGGTCAGATGGAAGCACTTCAGGTTTGAAGCAACATATATCGAAAGGCAACCGCTTAATCATTGTTCATGCCGGTGGTATCGATGGCTTTATACCAAATGCATTGCTTATGTTTAAAGCCGACCAAAAAAGTAGAGATTACCACAACAATATGAACTATGACAACTATTCAAGGTGGATTCAAACTCAATTAATACCCAACTTACAACCAAATAGTGTTGTTGTTGTTGACAACGCACCATATCATAACTCAATACAAAATCCTGCACCGAATAGTAATTCTAGAAAACAGCAAATGATAGACTGGCTGACATTTCGAAACATTGAGCATTCATCCACGTTGCTTAAGCCTCAATTATATGAACTGATTCTGCAAAACAAGGCGAGATTTATAGAGTACAAGATAGACGAAATATTACGACAGCACGGTCATACTGTGCTGCGTTTACCACCATACCATCCGGAGTTTAATCCTATAGAAAATATATGGGGGATAGTGAAAACATATGTCGCAAAAAAGAATGTCGCAATGAATATGAAGGTTATAATGTCATTAGCTGAAGAAAAAATGAACGCCATAACTGTAGAGGAATGGAGAAAAGTTTGTTTGCATGCTATTGAGGAGGAAAGCAAATATCAGGGTAGAGACGCAGCTTTAGACACAATATCAGAACGAATCATAATTAATTTAAATAATTCATCTGATGAAAGCGAGGATGGGGATGATTGTGATATGCCTGGGGTTGATGAATTATTAGAATAAAACATTTATGGCCGGAGAACACCTAATTCATACACGTCTTCACTGAAGTGAAAACCGGCATTCAATGCTTGTAATGTTTGGAACTGGCTTGTCTGCCTCATACAGTTCCATAGATTACAATGCGGTGGATACACATTTTCACGACCGTATTAGTACGTAGTGCGTATGCGTAGACGTGCACGCATTTGGTGTGCTCCAGCCACAAACGTATATTACCTTTAAAACAATAAAAACTAAAAATAAAATGTTGTTTTTTTTATTTGCTGACCATACACTACTACAAACGCAAAAATTTCTTCAAGCTAATTTACCTGTACTAGTAACTAACCTTGAAATCAGTGTAAGTAGTGAGCAACGTGGTCTCCATGAGCGGGTCCTTGTTGGTAGCGCGCGACTCTTCCTGCGAAGCGCTTGAGCGAGTCGCGCTCATGGAGCGCCGCCCCGCGCTGCGCCGCTTGCCCACGGACTGCGGACCATGCATACATGATATAGGGCTGCTACGCAAGAGGTCGTGGGTTCGATTCCCACACCGGACACCACTTTGTGTGATCCACAAATTGCTGTTCCGGGCCTGGGTGTACTTTGTGTCTGTGACTTGTATGTTTGTAAAGTCCCCCGTGACACAGGGATTGTAACCTACTGAAGGAATCGTCTTAAGAAAAAAAATATGATGTTACAAGTGGCAATTACAAGGACGCTATCGCTTAACTATGTACTATAAAATCTCTGTTACGAATTTCTATTAATATTACATCTGTACTAAAGTTTGAAACAAATAAAGTACACAAAACGCAACTGGAGTCAAAACTATTCCTAGATTACACAAATAGTAAACACATGGAACTGCTATCCCATCCATTTAGTGACAAAAAACCGGCCAAGTGCAAGTTGGACTCACGCATAAAGGGTTCCGTACTATTATCTATACAACATTAGACACTATATTATAATATCAAGCAAAAAACCGCAAAAAATTCACGTTTTTTGTGTGGGAGCCCCCTTAAATATTACTTTTCTCCTGTTTTTAAGTATTTGTTGTTATAGCGGCAACAGAAAAACATCATCTGCGAAAATTTCAACTGTCTAACTATCATGGTTCACGAGATACAGTCTGATGAAGACGGACGGACAGCGGAGTCTTAGTAATATGGTCGCAACCCGAATTAACCCAACTACGAAAACATTTGCTTACTACATCAAAAACCCTCATTTTGGCTTCACCATAGTCGGATAAAAATTAACTATAACTTACTGTTCGCTTATGTTTGAGAATACTGCCATTGACGGTTTTAGGAGTTTTCTTCTGATCGCCTCCATAATCGAGTTTTCTCTTAGCTTCAGGACCAATTTTACCTTCTGCAACCACCCTTGCTGCCAGTCGCCCGCTTATACGCCTGTTAGAAAACGTTAAGTGAGATTATCATACAACATACATCTCTTGAGCTATACAAGTAGTTTTATTAACAACGGGACTAAGGCACCTGTCCCACCACCGGCGATATGCGAGCAGCGATAATTATCGCTCAATAATCGTAAATAGAATAGATGTATATTGTAGATCCCGTCCGTGTAAACAAAAGAGATACAGTATAGAGCGAGTACTCGCGCACAGCAGCGTGAACGATCCACCTGTTTTCTGTATCTCTTTTGCTTACTCGGGATCTAAATAAGTATTGACGTTTCTTGAGTGATAAAATCGCTACTCGCTTTCTCGCCTTTGGCGGGATAGGTGCCTTACCCGAATGGACATTGGAAAAATACGTTTTTATCTCCCGAATTGTAGCCGTACTGCAACGGCCGTGGTCAAGGGTGTGCGTATGTACAAATCGCCTAACTTTATGAACGTCTATAGAAATTCAAACAAATATTTAAACGGCCGATGCAACCTGGTCGAAACGTCAAGCAATTTTGAGATAAATAATGCGCGTTAATTCCCGTATAATAACTAGTTATAATCATGCAACGCGAAAGTTTAAATGGTAGTATTTGAACTAAGTTGTATGCTGACAAATTTAATATTTTCTTATATCATCATACTATGTTCATCAATGATTTTAAATTCGAATTCTACTTACGCCAATTTATGATAGGAATACTCGAAAATGAATTGACACGGCGTTATTTAGCCCGTAATTAATCATTATCAGTGATCGGAGTAAGTAGATTCAGCGAGATTCGTCAACCGTGACATAACGTGGACATACCAACTTATCTCAAAATCCCGGGATTTTAGATTCACCTTCGTCTAAGCTCACCAATATATAATTAACAAACTCTTACCCTAAAAATGTTGATACTTTAGATAGAGATTTAGCCCTATTCGCACAAACGATAGAATAACCTTCCAAATTCCAATGGCGTCAGGATTACATTTTTATTACTATTTATTATTGATGATTCGATATAACTAGAAAAATCCCGGAATCCCAGGGTAAGTCCAGGTTAACATATCATTTGAGGTTATTGATCCTAAATGGTACTACAAATGCCGATCACTAATGTAATAATAATTTTGTGACATTTATTACTACCATATTTTACCAAATAACATGAGCAAACTCGTTCTGTTGAAAGTATGATGTCATTATCTTATTCTATTCATAAATAGTCATTATTCCATTATTTTATTATGTTTAATTAAACACGAAGGTTCAATGAAATGAGTATAAATGCAGCGGACAGATTACTCAATTAATATTAAGTAGGTATACATTATTGCTGCTGTATTAATAGATACAATGTTATTCATTTTCTGTCGTAATTTTAATTAATTTTGTGCAACATAGAGAAAGTATATGAAGTAATCAACGATAACAATCATCCTGTTTAATCAAATTATGTTCATACCGTCGTTCAACGCTGTAGAGTAAGGGGGCATTCATTAATTACGTGAGGTATTTAGGGGGGGGGGGGGGCAAATCTCACGTAATATTTTCACCGGTTTATACATTAATTATTTTGCAAGGAACGGCTAAATGGTTAGATTGGGAAATTTCACGTAATAATTTTTTACCGGTTTACACTTTAATTATTTTGCGCGGAACTCGGAAGATTGTGATGTGTCCCTCCTCATGTCATACGAGCGATTCACACTTAACCAGTGTTAAAAAAGAAATCTCCCGTGAGATTAGGGAAATGGGTAAGCCAAATCTCACGATATCTCGCTAGAGGGAGGAATGGGCTCAAAAATCCACCAAAATCTCCTCCTCCTCTACCTCACGTAATTTATAGACGCCCCTTAACTGTTCAACGCAAAAAGGGTCAACGTCTTAAAAAAACTCGATCTACGCCTACAACAATCTAATACAGTAATTACATATTCGAATACTTCATGCTTTTCTGAACAATAAAGCGGTAACTACTATATTCAATCTGTTCTACAAGTATAATAAGTATGTTACATAACTAGTGTTACATTGTTAATATGTAACATTTCTCATTCCTTCTACAACAAAAAAGCCGGGTAAGTAATCAAAGTCGGATTATATATTTTGTTGGACACTACTACCAATCAAACAACAACTTGCCTCAACATATTGTGTAATGGATTTTTCACATCAATAATTTCACAACCGCGCACTGAAATAGTAAAGGAATGAAAAATATTATCTTTTTAATTTGTTTAAGTAAGTATAATTCGACAGGGATATGCAGGATGTCTGATCAATTAAGGTATCGGTCCAATTCGATTTACGTTTAAGTTACAGTTGGATCAATGTAACTCGACCGGATTGAAGTTAGGTACTTATCACTTTCTCGCATGTCATAGATATGCGACCCTAAAATGATTGACGAAAACTATTTATTATGTTTAATCGTTTTAAATACTAAAAAAAAATATATTAGTTCATAAAAGTTTAAATTTTACAGTTTAGTTACATTCAATACTAAAGAAAGGTTAAAAAACAATTTCTTTACGAAAAAATCACATGTTCGTCTTCGCCATAAAATTAAAACTACAGTAAGATTACTGTAGTTTTAATTTTATGGCGAAGAAAATAACTTTTTTTCTTGACGTAAGGCACATGGCAATACATGCAAAGTACTACAAACAATGTTAATAACAAATATACTTTTCGGAGTAATTAGGTGCCTACTAAATCATGAAATTTGAATATTCAATAACTAATTGTTTTGACGTAGGTATAATGTATATTTTTTTTGCGTTTTTAATAAAAAGAATAATTTTATAGCGACTCGATACTAACTAATTGTTTTGACATAGGTAGGTTTTTTGTTAATATAATCTATTTTTTGCGTTGTCAATAGAATACCTACACGCCCCTTTCGGGTCAGACAGGGATTAATAAATACATTATATACGGTATCATTTAGCTTAGCAATCCAGCTTGATGTTTCGACCGCAGTTGCACCTCAGTCAGTTTATGAGTGCAACCTGGTCTAAATTCATAAAACGAATACTTACATAAGAAGATCATGCAATGCAATAGTTTAAAAGTCGTGTAAATTTTTGTTCCATACAACTGCCTTTAGAATTTACAAAATAAACATTTACCTACATGATTATTTTGTATCACTACAGAAATGAGTTTAATTCGAAACATAGATAAAGACTCCACCAATGGGACTAGAATCAGGACTAGATACGTACTAAGCCCAGTAAAAATGTGCGACCTACATGACCTAATCGAATAAATTCAACTAAATTAATGTGATGGGAATCTTACCTATAAAATATCTGGACTTATATCAGACACTTCAAATCACCCTAAAATGGTTAGTACTCGCTTGTATATATCTAATTGCGGCACTACAGCATAAGTTAGTGAAGTGTCTAAACTCACCTGTCGTGTCCGTGTAGATATCGGAATTAGCCTTAGAAAAATTGATCTTACCTCTTAACAGTGGAGATAGCAGATCTCTTCAACGCCGACAAATTATTAGTGAACGTCGTCACAGCTTTGGTTGCGCTGCCCGTTATCAGTTGGCGCTTGGATGGCGGCCTATGAGTCAAAAGTACTGCTTACAGTCAATGCTTAGATTTACTTAATGAAGCCGAGATGGTATACTTGTGAGATTAAGCAGAAAGAGCTCTAATGGTCTGGCTATAGACATGAGCAACGAGTATGGTCATTGTGGCCGACAAAAATAAACTTAAGAAAACGGAATACATTAGTCCTTCTTGCTCATCGTGACTGATAATCACTATTGTTGGTTACAATGTATGCCCATAGTAAGGCACCTGTCTCACCAACAACGATGAGCGAGAAGCGAGTAGCGATTTATCGCTCAAGAAACGTACAATAGATATATTTTGTAGATCTCGTCCGTGTAAACAAGAGATGCAGTATAGAGCGAGTACTCGCCGGCAGTGTGAGCGGTCTAAGATCAACTATTAATATCTGTCTCTTTTGTTTACATGGGATCTTTATAAGTATGTACGATTTTTGAGCGATAAAATCGCTACTCACTACACGCTTTCTCGTCGTTGGTGGGACAGGTGCCTTAGGTCGATGATAAAATGATGATGAAGTCACCTGATTGGTAGACATTTTTTGACGTAATAACGTCTAATAAATCGATGACCGGCTGTACTCACGAATAAATCGTTCCGGTGACGTTAAAGTGTGACGTCACCGTTCACGTTCCGGTGACGTTCCGCCTGCTAATAGGCTAAAGTATTGTGGCCTCCGGGTGCATGTGCCCGGATCCACTAAAGCTGTCTCAAGCATGGTTGTTTATTCAATATTATCAATGTTTTCTTATAACGTTATCACCTAAAATTATCGTCTGGTAACCGACTTTACAACTACCATTTTTTTAGTGAATGAAATGACTTGTGTTTACTAGGTATAATGAAGTTACCTGTTCTTCTCAGCGGTGGCGGCGAACCCGGCGGCGGTGCGGTTCCGCTTCCCGAGCGGCGACGTGGCGAGCGAGCGGAACAGCGGCGTGGTCGGCGTCAGCGCCTGCTTGCGCGCTGACAGCTTGTTGTGCCGCTCCTGGGGGGGGGGGGGGGTCAGCCTTAAACTCTATCTTACTTTCATTTTTTTTTAAAGCAACTCTCGCAGTAGGGTGCAAGCCCTGTGTCGCGGCGGACTTTACAAACATACAATTCACGGACACAAAGTACACCCAGGCTCGGAACAGCAATATGTGAATCACACAAAGTGGTGTCCCGTGTGGGAATCGAATCCACGACCTCTTGCATAGCAGTCGGACACGCTCCCACCGCGCCACATAGGCAGCTGGACACCATATATACCAAAGTATAGCGAAAAATCACTTTAATTTAACACGTCGTGTTGTTTACTGTAATTGACTGAGTTAAAAATAGCATGGGCGTATCCAACTTATTTTTGACGGAAAAAGTGTTACGTTATTGATTGGTTGCTAAGCGAATAGCGATTGTAGCGACATACAACACAATTGGAACTAAAGATGTCACAGGCATAGTTGCTTATAACAATATCATCAATATTTACTTAAGAAGTTATCACGTAAAATTATCATCCGTAAACCTACTTCACAGACCATTTTTTTTTTTTTTTTTTCAGAGTGTTTCACACGACGACTGGCAAAGACTAATGCAATTAACACCGACCAAAGAAACTTGTAAGACTTTGACATTTGAAGCCTCCAATCACCCAAGCTCATGGTGAAGTTATTATACATATTATCAGTAGGATAAACACTCCTTAAGTCCTCATTGAGTTATCCTTGCCGGAACATGATTGTCTCCAAAAATAATATGTTAAATTTATAGTATTTCTTACATCAAACAAATCAAACAGTCGTAACGTTTGTTAAATCTATACTTACAGCTTTTCTAGTCTCCCAGTCGTTCTCCATGACCTGAAGGAGAGGCTTGCCATCGACAGTAAATGTGTTGCCAGTTTTAGCTTCATACTCAGTGACCAATTCTCGAATTTGTGCTTCAATTTTCGGTAGCTAGAAACATTTTAAGAACAGATAAATATAATCTAAGAAAGTAGCAGGACTTTTGATCAAATTTTCTCATAAACTAAAAAAGGAGAAAACCGGTCATGAGTAAAACAATCATTTAACCATGATTATGATATCATGGTTAAATGAACTAATATTATAAATGTGAAAAAACCTAGTTTGACTGTCTGTCGGTTACGTTTCAAGCCTAAACCACTGAACAGATTTAGATGAACTCCAGTAAGGATATAGGATAGTTTTTATCGCGATAACCGTCATCCATGCGGGTCGAGCTGTGGGCGAAAACTAATCATAAATAAAGAAAGCATGCAAAGTTTCTACAAATGCAACAAAATGACGCTAAATAAATACCTACTAAGGGAAAATGTTGTCAACAGTCTACTCACATTACTGGCGATGGCTTTCCTCTCTTTCTCCTCACGTAGAAGTTGTCCTCCGCGGTTGTGGTACCGGCCAGGTTCTGTCGCACGCGCTTCCAACTCGGTCATCTTCAGCCACAGATTCTTGCGTGTCACCACCAACTCGAATATGTGCCTAACATTATAAAAAATATGTTCGTCGTCAAATATATTACGTTCGAAATATATGTACGCCTAGAGACTACACTTTTGTACGATTTTTTCTTTATACATTTATAGGTAGGTACATGAATTGAGTTTGAGCTGAAAATTAAAATCTTCTATTACAGTCATTATCACGTAACAATATACAATGATAAAAGGTGGACCTCACAGTCAACAAAGTGGTCTGGCCCACTGGGAAAAGAAAAGTTGGAAGACCAAAGAAACGGTGGGTAGATGACATAATAGAAGTTGCGGGCAGAAACTGGTGGAGTCTTGGTGCAGAAAGAGAGGACTGGAAGAAGATGGAGGAGGCTTTTACCCAAAAGGGATCCATTGCAAGAACAGAATAGCTACAAACACAACACTAACATAACCATGTATTTAACTATTGCATTGTAATGGAATAAAATAAGCTTTATTATTATTATTACAGTACACATTGTTTTAAGTTTCTTAGGTTATAGACTTTCTTAAGAACAGTGAATTTTTGCGAGATATAATAGTCTCTTGGCAGATTTTAGTGCTTATAATGTTACATATTGCTGTCTGGAAGATTTTTTTAGTCATTTATAGAAAGCAAAATAAAATGTTGTCACGAACACAAATGCAAGAAGAGGTCTTAATGCCAGTTTTGGCGCCGTTAACTCATACTATCATTATTACTTACGGCCGGTCTCAATAATCTAACTATCGATGGATTTGGCTACTAGAGGTATATATTTGACATAAACTTCATACAAATATGTCAAAATTCTACCTCTAGTAGCCAAATCCATCGATAGGTAGATTATTGAGACCGGCCGTTAAAGGTGAATAGTAGAGACAGAAAAACTTTTGAGCATTACCTAAAGTTAGGTATCACGGTAGTTTTCATTGGTTCTAACTGCAGGGTCGGATCTAGTGGGGAGGGGGGACCGGGGCACTTGTCCTGGGCGCCACACTTAGGGGCGCCCGAGAACCCTAGATCCGGCACTTTCTAAGTCGTAAACATTTTCTTTACTTCGTAATTGATATAGTTGAATACTATAGATAGTTGAATACTCACTTGTGGTCGTTATGTAACTTAGTGAGCTTCTCCAAATAGAGCTCGTGTAGTGTCAACGTGTCTTCAGTGAATATGTCTTGATAATAATGCACGAACTCCTCTCGCTCCCGGCTTGAGTACATGACGGTGTCCCACATTAGCTTTATCTTTGTACGAACGTTGGACACGAATACCTGGGTATTGCAATAAATATGTATAATTATGTTTGTAGTACGAAAAATAAGTTCCCGACGTATCACAAGTGTTGTTTTGCATCGTAAGTAAATAAAGAATTTTGAATTTTACATTATTTTTTAAACCTTAACCCCATCGGAAAGAAAAAAGTATAGATTTGCTCTCTCTCTCTCTCTCTCTTTCTTTCTCAACTTACTGTAAAACTCTTTTATTTATTTTTCCTTTCCTCGGGGGCTAACGTTAAAAGATAAAGAAACTTATCAAGTTCCCTAGGACGTCACCTTGAGTAACCTATAAATTATTGCTAAGAGTTATAGTGTGAGCTTAGCGACAAAACTTATACTGGGTGGCGCAAAAGTAGTGGCACTAAAGAAAATACTTTTTTTTTTTTTAAATGACATTTTCTGTCATTCTGTTGTTGAAAATTGTGTAGTGAACAAATGTAAAATACACTGAAAATAAACATGGACCGTTTTACTCCCCAAGAACGTGGAATAATTGTGTCAATGTTCTTACGGAATAATTCATCAGTGATAAGAACACAACGTGAATTTCGTCGACGATTTCCCCACCGTCCGGCACCGATTGGTCGCACAATTCGACGCTTTGCCACACGCCTTGAAGCAACTGGCTCAACATTGGATAGACCTAAGTCTGGGAGACCAAGAACAGGCCGTTCAGCTGAAAATATCGATGCTGTGCGCGAAGATGTGGAAGAGTGTCCAGAAACATCGACGAGGCGACGTGCCACGCAATTGGGCATTTCCAGACGGACCCTGCAGCGTATTTTGGTGAAAGACTTAAAGATGTTCCCGTATAAAACTCAAATGACTCATCAGCTGCTGCCTGCTGACCACCGAGCTCGTCTAGATTACTGCCAGCGCGTCATAAACCTCAACCTTGAAGAGGATGATTTTCCTTCAAAATTGGTTATGAGTGACGAAGCGCATTTCCATCTCTCAGGGCATGTCAATAAGCAGAATACTCGGTTCTGGGGCACTGATAATCCGCGCATTATTCAAGAAACACCTCTACACCCACTAAAAGTTACTGTATGGTGTGGCATCTGTGTTGACAGAGTGATCGGACCCTATTTTTTCGAAGACGCTGGAGGCAATGCGATAACTGTCACTGGAGAACGCTACAGAACCATGTTACGTGAGTTTTTGATACCCAGTTTGGACGAATTGGGGCTGGAGCACATCTGGTTTCAACAAGACGGCGCTACGGCACACACAGCGCGCGACACTATGGACTTAGTGAGGGACGCTTTTCCAGGCCGAGTTATCTCTCGTTTTGGCGATTTTTTGGCCTGCAAGATCACCCGATCTGACCAGTCCAGACTTCTTTCTTTGGGGTTTTTTGAAATCTCGGGTGTATGTGAACAAGCCACAGACTCTCGCAGCTCTAAAAGAAAACATTCGTCAAGAAATAACGAACATATCGCAGGAAGTGTTACGGCAAGTTATGCAAAATGTCATAAATAGGGCTCAAATGTGTATCAACTCTGGAGGTCACCATTTAAAAGACATCATCTTTAAATCCTAATGGTACGAAATTTAATGGCACAAATATACATTTAAAAAATCTAAATCTAGTTTTCTAATCTAGAAAAAATGTTATAGCTGAACCAAATAGGGTCTTTACTTTTGCGCCACCCAGTATCACAAAGTTATTTTGTGTAATGTAAAGAAGCCACGACTGGGAGGTTATTAGTATATTAAAAATCACCTGTATATCAATTTTAAACTTAATGATGTTTTGATGTTGTTCGTAATTCTTAAGGATTATATTGCAGTTATTACCGCGATAAGAATGGAATTTTATCTTTTATACTATGCTCAATACCATACCTATTTTTTTATGTTATTGGCTCGATTCCTACACTCACAATAAAGTATGTTTAGTCGAGTCCTTCGCGGCACACCGCTTGATAGGAAAGATTTTAAACAGGGTGTTTATCCAGACCTGCGGGTCAATTCACGTATTTAAAGCAGTGCAGTTGCAGTTAAGTTTCGATTAAAACGGCCATTTTCGTATTTAAACAATATATATCACAAAGTTACAAGAAAACATTTTTAACAGTTTTAATCGAAACTTAAGTGAAACTGAACTGCACTACTTTAAATACGTGAATTGACCCGCTGGAAAACTACGGGTGTACGTCATTAAATTGATATCAAGCAACCGTCCACTTCGAAATTAGGAATAATAGACTAGCATAGCCCTCAAGAAACAAATTATTAAATCATGCCCATAGTTCGTGTGAAAGTAAACTGATTTGCAATCCAGTAATATTGTACTAAACCGTTAACGATTTTACATAATGCGACATAGCAGATCAATCTGTGAGAAGGGCTACTCTATAAATAAGAAAGTATTTGAATGCATAATTTGATCACATAAAGGTGGATAGGTACTGACCGATGCTACGAGGCGTAATGTAACATGTAACAAATCGAGGATTCCGCAGCCAGTGTGCTTAGTGCGAATTTGTTTTACGTTCACGATGTACATGTTTGGCGCTCCGATTGGCCCGCTGCTAGCCCTGAACCAATTAGAGAGCCAAACGCAGTGACGTTTCGATCGCGTTAAAGTAAAAACAACTCTCACTCAAAGCACAACACGTGCAAACGAATACGAACACGTGAGCAACAAGTCGCTCGCTGCGAATGTTCCACCCGCGGTCGGTATTTTAGTGATTATTTTAGTGTTATGCGATTTAGTCCGTACGTCGAACCAAAGATCCCAAAATAACCTCATCGTCAGACGAATATGGAACACGGGCGAGCAACGACCATGTTTGCACGGATTTTCAGCAAACGGCGTAACGTTACGTGGCGTACAAACTAATGTAACGCGATTTCTGCGTGTGGACGGCACTACGAGCGCTACATGTAACGCTCGCACCGGCGCTCGTACTGACCCGTCGGCTGTCGGTTTTTAGCGCAAACAACACCTACATTATTTGCGTTACAATACGCTCTCGCTCATGTGCTATCCATAGTATTCGCGTTACGTTACGCGTTACAGTCGTCTTGACTCGGCATTACGCCTCGTAACGTTCGTCAGTACCCACCTTTATAGGTACTGGGTTTAGTACAGCCATCACTTATCCAGAATATGTTGAAAGCTAGTCTGTTGTAAGTTCCTGTGTGACTGGTTTCAGCATCTGATTTACATTGATTCAATATTTTAATTTTATTCATTAGAACAGTCTCTAAGGACGTAATTATTCGTAATACCTACATATAATTAGTTTAATGTTAAACTCTAGTTAATAGTTATAAATAAAGTTATTAATATAATAACACCTAATGATTTAAAAAGAGTAGCCTATGAATTTCTTAACAGCTTTTTCCTTTGCAAGCTAGACTAGTTAGCTACTTAGGCTGTAATTTATGACATTTACACTACAAATAACCTATTATAAATTATTATTGAAATTAATAGTGTTTTGAAATACTGCCTCTGTGGCGCGGTGGGAGTGTATCCGACTGCTACGCAAGAGGTCGTGGGTTCGATCCCCACCCAGGATAAAACTTTGTGTGATGAGCACGATGGTTTATTCTGTGTCTGGGTGTTATTTATCTATAATATGTATGTATTTAGAAATATATAAGTATGTTTATCAGTTGTCTGGTTTCCATAATACAAGCTCTGCTTAGTTTGGGATCAGATAGCGCTGGGTGAGTTGTCCCGAGATATTATTATTATTATTATTGAAATACATATTTGGTTTTATGATAAAGTGATAATGTAAAGATATACTTAATTATATAAAACTCGTAAGTACTCGTATATATGCAGTGCATTGGCTGTATTAACGACTGTAAAACAAGGCGTGGCTTGTTCGATCCTCACAAAGGACACGATGTTTTTACATTGTGTCCTTTAAAAAAAAAATCATGTAACATAATAAATGTCAGCTATAATGATAGCTTCATTTTGTACTAATGATAACATGGGCCATCTCAACGGCTTAATAACTGATTGAATCAGTATCTAAATGGCGAAGATCTATATTAATTTCTTGTAAAAACAATTTTAAATGCTAATTAAACCAAAGTGTTCTCTTATACTTTTTGTTTTTTTGTAATTCTTACCTGAATCTTCTGTCGTTTAATCTGATCACAGCGTTTGATCTCCTCTTTGATAGCGGCTTCGGTCTGGGGATGACAACCGGGATGTGCGTGAAGGAAGTTCTCCCGGTAGATCTGATCTTCATCTAAGCAATCCCACAACTTAGAGAGACGCTCGCGAAGTTCTAATACCTGTGAATGCATTTTTTGTAATGGTCTGCATCATACTAGAATTGAAAACGTCTGCTTATAATCCCAGAAGATAGAACTCCCTGGAAAACTGAAATCTACACTAATAATATAAAGAGGAAAGATTTGTATTTTTGTATGTAACAAAGAAACTTAAAAACTCCTGGACCGATTTCAAAAATTATTTCACAATTAGAAAACTACATATTCAGGGAGTAACATAGACTGTATTTAATTGTCAAAAAATTAGAGATCCCTACGAAAATAGCAATAATGTAAAAAAGTCAGGGTATGAAAAGCTATGACATGACAACCGTGCAAAGCCGGGGCAGGCAGCTAGCATCTAATGTTTTGAAAGATGAATTTCTGCCCCAAAAAGGATTAGTGGTTTGAAACAATGCCTGTAATGATATACTTACAAACAGTAAAAAAACAATCCAAAGAATCTCACCCGATTATTTGTTTGTTCATATTTCTCCTGTAGATCTTGCTGGAGTTTAGAAAGCCGGTCCATGTTGAGATCAGTAACCTTGAAGTCCACAGACAGTGATGAAGTCACTATGTGTTCAAATTTGTTCTGTGGCTTGATTCTTAACTTGTCTGAAATTAATTGGAATGTATCAATTAACCTTATTGAGTTTACTGACTATCATAATTACATAATGTCGACACCTACAATGAAAATCATGGTAACTATTTTGGCAATTTTTCAGGAGAGCTGGTCAAAGATTACAAAAACCCATGTAGGTGTATAAAAAGCTTTGATGAACTTTAAATTTATAATTAATTGAGTTATATTTATTATATAGCATTTTATTTGAAAATAAAGTAGTTTTTTTTAGTTACTATAAAAACTCTACCTACATCATGTATTTATGTAATATAATAAATGTTATTTTAATTGTAACTTAAGTTACCACACCAAGTTTTCGAGAACCTAAGTACTTATGTGAATCGTTTTGTCAATCTAGTACTTTGCTGTACTACACCCATGTTAATACATATCTAATATTCCACTTCCACAATGTGAAACTTCGACACATGCTTCACCTCTAAACGAGGCATCCTCAGGATCCTGAGGATATTGCGAATCAAGTGTCCGGAGATGCCTACCTCGACACATTGTCCCATTTTGTGTTCCCAGAATTGTGTTTGTAACTAAAGAAGTGATTAAAATCACTATTATAATATCCATACACAATTTTTTTACACTCTCTAAATCGCAAACGAAAAGACTTAGAGACTCGTGAGTCAGATAAAAAAAAAAGAACTTAATAATAAATTTAGCTACGGCTGTAATTCAATTTGACCAAAAAGTGAGCTACCATATTTTTCCATACAGGTGTCGATGTTAAAAGAATAGACTAACTGATAAACTGATGATGGTAATTATCTACATCTCTGTGTATACTTTAAAGAACAAAAACTAGTATTTTTTTTAAGTATATTTTTAAGTATATATTAGTATTTCTTCTATATATTTTTTTTTGTTGGTTATGTGTCAACCATAACAAAAATATTTAAAAAAACTACTGGAACTACTAAAGCTTTGGAAAGGATATAGGTCACATTATGCAGCAATAACCCAACACATGGTCAGAGCCATGGAAAACCACCAGTAAAGTATTAGATGACATATGATCTCTTACTATCACAAAGCTTGTTATAACTGTACAAAACTTACCCATAATATCCTTGATTTCAACTTGAATATTCAAGAATATCTCGGCCCGCTTGTCTCTCTCTGCCTGCAACATCTCAAGATGCGCCTTCAATCTATCCAGTTCTTCTTCAGAAGGAAGAGGCACCTCTTGCAACTCTTGGATGGTCACACCTAGCTTGTCGGCGAGGTCACGCTGCCATTCAAATAGCCTCTCCATCTTCATGCGACGTTGTTCTACCTGTTCCCTATATCTGGTAATAGAATAAAGAAATGTTTGTAAGTCAATGGCCATTACCATCTTATGGTTTTAACTAGCTGACCGGCGCAACTTCGAAATTCCCCGTTTATGCAACATTTTTCATTGCTGCTCTGCTCCTATTGGTCGTAGCGTAATGTTTAATAGCCTATAGCCTTCCTCGATAAATGGGCTATACTACAGTAAAAGATTTTTTTAATTCGAACCAGTAGTTCCTGAGATTATCGCGATTTATAATATAATGCAAACCTTAACTGGACTCCTTTGAATATAATGTCAAGACTGCATAATAATAGATATGAAATTGTGTTATTATATATTATTGAGCACATTCTATTTAATTTATGCCTCTTTTCACATGTACAATTTATTCAGACTGCAGTTAAGCCTTGATGGTTTAGGTGTTCTTAATATCTCGACGGCTCCTGCGTAAAGCATGGAAGTTGATTTTTAACATACTTTTGGAGAACTGTTTAAAGTTTGTTTCTTACAAAATATAATATACATTCAAACTAATGGAAGTTTGAAGTTTGAATACTGTATTTGAAGCATGGAGGATATAGAGCCATGCTTGAAGCATGATCCATTCATACAATATACATACACATAATAGCATACAGTATTATTTTTTGTAAAAATATGCACTAAATAAACTAATCAAAATCGAAAAATGACATAAATCAGTTTCAATGATTTGATTTACATAGGTCAGTCTATAATAAATATGTTTATAACTCAACGACTACTAACAGTATCTGGAGGACATTGCTGTAGTAGTTATCATTCTTCTTCTTATTTTTGAGTTGATAGCAATCAAGCCGATTTGCCAGCCAATTTCTGCCAGTGTCAAATATTTATTGTACACTCTACTATATTATGACTATAGTATTTTGTATGTATTTTCACAAATGCAGAGCTGTGAAAATGATGACTGCTCAGTTTGCCACCATTTTTACAACTTGGTGCTGTCTTTACAAGAAAAACATCTTGTGAATTACACAAATTAAACCTACATGCTCTTGAACCTGCCATCAATCATGATGCAATAAAATAAGAAGGTTCACTTCTCATGCATTTAAAACTAATCAGGTAAACAGCACTTATGATCTGAGATTTAAAGATACACCTTTAACCCCAAGTAACATGAGAATTCTAATAGCAGTACTATTCCCATGTTCCAAACCGATAGCAACATATAATTTGCATGAGAAAAAGTGTGATTCTGTGTGAATTAAGATGAGCATCTTATGTCAGTAGGTTGTCATGTTGCACAACTAATTATTCTGCTTTTAACCGATGTAACATTTCTTATAGAACTTTTGTAAGATTAGATGCTTCCTGATTATGACTTGCTAATAAATATCAGTGTGATTGTGTAAAATAAGGAAGATTTCAGCTTTCAGATTTAAGGAAGATTTCTATGGAAAATTTCAGCTCCCTAGGTCCAAGGGTTTAAACTGGGTTTTTATATGTGAATTAATTGTTGTGTTGCTTATTAAGTTTACTTTGAGAAATTGGCACAGGATTTTACAGTTTAATCTTATACAAAATAAAAAAAATTAGGTCCTAATCCAATAATTTCCTTTTATATCCCTCAGCCTAAATTCTTGGACCTAGAAAGCTGAAATTGCCAGAGGTTTCTTTTATAATGTAGGGCTAATGTTGGATACAATAAGTTGAGAGAGAATACATTATACCAATATACTATAGTGCAAGTATCTGTAATTGGCTCTTTCTAATGTACAACCTAAAAGCGGTCACTGGAATGGACTGTGTCCAGCAGTAAACTGATACAGAATGATGCTGATTAATGTATTGTAAAGCTTGAATATAGACTGAAGCCATAGGACTACCAAAAAAACAGATAATGCAGTGCCATAATCTTTGTCATAATTATATTCTTTAATACATACCCAGCTATTTGTTCTTCCAGCTCCCTCTTGTACTCAACCAGCATCATTTCCTCCTTGAAGTCCAATATTGTGATGTCCACAGAAAGACATCTGCTTAACTCTTCAGTTTCTTCCTTCAATTCTGTTAAAAACCATAAACATTCATTTATATGAAGTACCTAAATTGATTCTGAATAAATCTTAACTACATAGGACTTTGCCCAAAGACGAAGGCTGGATCATCATTTCTCTTTTTCATTTCAAACCTACAAATGTAGAATTAGTTTAAACAAATTGATTAGAAATAATAAAACCATCTTCAATGTATGATTATGATCATGGTAACCTTATTATTATATGAAATGACTAAACTTGCAAGATTGTTGCAGTATCACATTGACTGTATGACAAAACTACCTATGCAACAACTTTCAATTAAATCAATAATATTAATGTACTTACCTAAAATGTCTAGATCATAAACTTTGACATATTACATTCCACAAATCTTAGTAATAACTTCACTTTTATGTATGAAATTAATTACAAAACATTATTTATTTTAATAATGTGTGCACATTATAAAACCTCCAACATGTGCTACAAAAACTTGATTAACTAAACAAAGGCTATGAACAATCTCCAATAAATTAACTTTGTAATATAAAAAAATGCACCCAAATCTATTCACTCGTTTGGTGTTGTAGTGACAATTCCGCCGATAGATACACATGTTAGTCTGATAACAGTACGACTTTTGCATCATTAGTGAAATAAATGGCAATAACATAAACAACCAAAAGACGACAAGAGTAATAAATTAAAGTCAGATCTTTCAGCAAATTCAGCCTTGAGAAAAAAGCCAATCACTCACTGTCTACTTGTCCCTGCATAATCTTCAACTTTTGTCTAGTTTCAGAGATGACATCACGATGGAGTTCCTTCTCAATCTGCACTAATTTTGTGATATTGTTCACTTTTGTGGCATCGTCTACACCAAGATGAGACCAGTTCAGCCATAACTCCTCCATCATTGATCGAATATTCTGAGATATCTCCGTGAGAACATCATTACTGCAACAAATTGTAAGGTTCATGACAATGTAAGTACCGGGCATTCAAATTTAATAGTTAAATATTAAACCTAACAAAACTTTTTTAAACTTAACAAGTCATTATGGATTTGTATACGGGAAGCTTTAATATGACTTACAAATAATGTAGTTGTTTGATTTATAAATAGATACTACTAAATACAAAGTTCTAAGCAAGTTCTATTATTTCCGGTATCCAATATTGTACCTACATGGTTTAAAATTAACGTCAGTGCTATGATATTTATAAAGTGGATAATTGTAAAGAGTTTTTATGCTTTATGACTTTAAGATGTTTATGTTTTTTTTTAATATTAGGAATCATACTTCCTAATACAAAATTATACATCCTAACGGCAAGAATTCATAGACGCCTGGTTGTACAAGAGGTAGGTAACCAAGGCAAGCCGTACAGTAATACTTACATCATAAGCAATTTAACAATTTGATATTCTGCCGTGTTATGAATGACAACTACATTATGAAAGTATTTATAAAAGTATAAAAGCGTTAATATCTTGCATGTAATAATACATTCTAAAACTTACAAGAGCTTGTTGACATCTTCGGTTGTGATCATTTTGTAGATTTTTCACTTATTTTCCTTTATCTATAGTCACATATGTTCACAAAACAATGTCTGAGTGGCAGTTTTAATAAAAATCACAAATAAACTCAATAACTCCGAAATGACCACCAACAAAAATCTGAATCCGAAATCTAACGAGCCTTGAACGTTTGTTTTCAAATTTCAATACGTTACGAATGAAAATGTCTTCTACTGTTCTGTGATTGGTCAAACATTTTTAGTATTTTTACGTTCGGAAATTGCAACACAAAGAATACTTTTTAAAGTTTTTACAAAGTATTTTAAGTGTAGTGTAGATGTAACAGGAAACATGATTAGGTCGAGATTAAGCTTATTAAATAGTTAATAAGAATAATGACAAAGTCGCGTAGTGAATAAGACTAAATAATCAATTTCACTAGCTATTACACAAAATAGGTACCGTAGTAAAAGTATCGATCACCGATGATGATGATGATGATGATGATGGTTGGTAATGATTATTGGTGACGATGATTGATGATAAATGGTGTTTTTTTTTTTTTTTTTTTTTTTTTTTTTTTTTTTTTTTTTTTTTTCTATTATGGCGATCTAATAATGTTTCCGCCAATGACCAGTCGAGACTAGGTAGACTCGTAGAGATCAGGGTTCTGTGGATGTACAAGGAAAATGAAAATGTTTAATTATAATAAGTTATATAAAATGCTTTTAATGGGAATTGAACAGGAATGTAAAATTTTGAATTTTGAGGACAGTCACAAAAGCAGAAAGTGGTTAGTGAAATTAATTTATAAGCGTATATATATTTATTTAATATAGGTTATTTTTTAGAGTTTAATGTTATTAGTATTAATATAATTATTTAACAAGTATACAAAAGGGGAAGAAACAAAACATAAGAGAGAAGTGAAGTCCGTAGGACGGGGGATAAGGTCCGTAGGTAATAGGTCATATAATGAGACGTTTCTTCTCTGGCATTCAAAAAAAATATGATTTGTTGTGCCCTCATCCAGTCCACACTCGCAGAGAGAGCTATCCTTGACCCGAATTTTAAAGAGGAAGACATTTGTACAGGCGTGTCCCAATCTTAGCCGACATATAACCGAGGTCGCTCGTTTATTGGCATCACGATATTTGTAAAACCAAGGCTTGATGGGGATATCGTGTTGGATGGCTGCATAGTGTTTGCCTTTTTCAATGCTGGTTTTACTCCAAAGCTCCGTCCACTTTGTTAACTGCCTCGACTTAGCGAGCGACATCAGGTCCTGCGGGTAGGCACGGAAGTGGTCAAGGCAGCCGTCAGATGACGCAGCTCTAGCCAGTGTATCGGCTGTCTCATTGCCTGTGATACCCATATGACCGGGGATCCAGACGAGTGAAACCTTGAGTCCCTTATTTTCACACTTAAATAGAGCATGTTTTATCTGCATGATTAATGAAGACCTGCTTCTACTGTGAAATTGGTTACACAATAAGGCTTGTAAACAACTCATGGAATCAGTGAATATTACAGTTTGACTAATATTATGAGACTCTATGTAATGCACTGCTTCCAAAATGGCTATACCCTCCCCAGTAAAGATAGAATTAATGTTAGGAGATTTAAAGCTTAAAATAATGTTGTATTTCGGGATCCAAACAGCAGACCCAACATAATTTGAATCCGCCACTTTAGATGCATCTGTGTACATTAACATCCAATGACTCCAGTGCTTATCTATAAAAAAGTTTAATTGGTTGTTGGCTTCTAAGGAATTTTTACCTATACCTAAGTTTAAAATAATGCTAGGTTTAAAAATTAATGCTTTATATGGGATTTCAAATAATGGGTTGATTTTACATTGGGATAGTGGAAAAGGGAGCCTAATATAATTAATGAAGCTGTTAAATATACATGGGTGGTCTTTGTGGGTCCAGTATGAACCAGAAGAGATGTAGTTTGAGAGTTGGTGTAATTTAGGGATCAATGGGTGTAAAGAGACTTGAAGAATTTTATATATAAATCTATCTGAGAGGTATTGCCTTCTTAGGTAAAGGGGAGGGTCGCCACACTCTACTTGGAGAGCGTTTATAGGTGACGACTTCATTGCACCTACGATAATACGAAGACATCTTGCTTGAATCCTATCTAGGCTAGTAAGAGCAGCCTTGTTACATGGTTCCAGCAGGAAGCACCCATAATCAATATGACTCCGGATCAAAGCATTACATAGGAGTTTCTGGCAGTGCGGATGGGCGCCCCACCATGTTCCTGATAGTGCTCTCAGCACATTAACCCCCCTTTCACACTTTGCAACAATATAGTTTATATGCTGAACACCGTTTAACTTATTATCCAA
This sequence comes from Herminia tarsipennalis, assembly GCA_945859575.2. NCBI lineage: Eukaryota > Metazoa > Arthropoda > Insecta > Lepidoptera > Erebidae > Herminia > Herminia tarsipennalis. The sequence goes on along the minus strand of OX243844.2, from coordinate 9,837,352 downwards.
AGTAAAGCCTAAAAATCGAATTGAGTCTTTTTGAGGAAAAATTTTGTTGTTGTAGGAGATTTCAATATCTGGAGTAGTTCTCCGTCGACTAAACACTACCACTACAGAGCTTTTTGAGATGGACAGGGATAACCCATGTTCATCCAGCCAGCTATGTAAATAGTCGATCGCGGAATTTAGTCTTGTGGTTGCCTCTGATAAATGATCCACTGAAATGTACAGGGCTAAATCGTCTGCATATTGTAAAACGTCGCAAAAAGAACTAACAGAAAGGTCAAGGTCGCTCGTATAGACGCTATACATAAGAGGGCTTAAAACAGAACCTTGGGGAAGACCCCTCCAGATAAGTCGAGGAGAAAGAAGTGACTTCTGCGAGCTAATAAGAATCGTTCTGCCTATGAGAGAGTTGTAAATAAAATTTACCATCTTCTCTGGCACACTCAGCTTTTGCAATTTCTGCCTGAGTATAGGAAGAAGTACATTGTCATAGGCAGAAGCAATGTCTAGGAATACTCCCACACAATATTGATTTCTAGAGAGTGCTATACGGATATCAGTTGTAAGAATGCTGATGCTGTCCATAGCTCCCAACCCCTTTCGGAAACCAAACTGAGATTTAGAGAGTTTGTCCCGACTCTCTAGAAACCATTCCAGTCGATTCTTTATCAGATGTTCTAAGATCTTAGCCATGGTGCATGATAGGGCTATTGGCCGGTAACTGGCAGGGTCCTGCCCAGGTTTGCCTGACTTAAGGATTGGTATAACGACCTGGGTTTTCCATTCTTCTGGTGGGGAACCAGAGTTGAACACCATATTGAGAAAATTTAAAAAATACACTTTTGTTTCCAGACTAGACTTTACAAAGAAGGAATATGGGATTCCGTCAATGCCAGGCGAGGAGTCTTTTAAGCTGCCCAACACAAGCAGGAGTTCATCAATAGAGAATGGGGAATCAAAATTATGGTGGGTTGGTGAAGTAGAACTGGGAAGAGAGTTGGCGACAGAACGTTCCGAAAAGGAAGGGGCCATAGGGGGCGCTAATCTTTGTGCAAATTTTTCGATGCATGTAGAGAAATCAGCCGATGAAGTAAAGTTGGTAGAGGCTGCAACAGCACATCTGAACCTCCTAACATCTCTCCATACGGTTGCAGGATTGGTACGTGGAGACATTGACTCGCAGAACTTCTGCCAGCCATCCTTTTTTTTCTGTGATAGAATCTTGGTAGTTTCTGCAGCCACTTTCTGGTAATTGATGTAGTTTTCGATACTCATGCGTCCAGAGTACCCTCTTTCAGCCTCTTTTCTTCTTTTACAAGCCATGGAGCAGTCTTGGTCCCACCACGGTGGCGATGATAGCCTGTTTTTGGGTGGCCTTTTAAGTGGTATTGCAATATCTGCTGCAGATAGTAAAGCTTGTTTGAAAAGGGGATATACCAAATCAACATTACATATGTTAGAGTTCAGGGGTGGGAGGTGCAACACTTCTCGATCCAAGGACTCTGAATACAATGGCCAATCTGCTCTGGAGAGGTTGTATTTCAGTCTTGGGTTAAATGGTATTTCAGGATTAGAAAAATTTGGAGGAAGGAGAAGAATTGGGAAATGGTCGCTTCCAAAACTGTGATGAAGTACCTGCCATGTGGGAAGAGATGATAAAGAAGGAGAACAAAGAGACAGGTCGACAGCACTGTGGCAATTTTGAAGAGGGGAGACTCTACGGGTGGCAGAACCATCATTCAGTATGCATAAATCTGTGGAGTCTATGATGTCAAGAAAACTAGAAGAAAGAGAATCACAAAAGTGTGATCCCCAAGAAGTATGGTGGATGTTGAAATCCCCCAGAATGACTATGGGGGTAGAGATGGATTCGAAGATGGATTTTAATGAGTTTAGTATGGAGGGGTTAGGACTTGGGACATAAACAGAGACAAAGGAAATATTCATAGCCTTGATGGCCACAATGTTGAAGGCTTCACTATGTGAAGGAATTGAGATATTAGAAAAAGTGGTAGACCTAGAGACCAAAATAGCGGCTCCGGCATGACCATCATTCCTGTCATCACGAAAACAGGCATAACCAGGAATCCTGAACAGGGTTCCAGGCCTGAGCCATGTCTCCTGGATGGCAAGAACAAGTGGTTTGTATTGGTTAATTAAGAAAATGAGGTCGGCTTTTTTATTTTTTAAGCTACGACAGTTCCATTGAAGAACTGGTGGGAATGTTATTAGTTAAATCTAGGAGCTCAGTCAGTTTCTGTTTATATTTGTTTGGAAGCTCAGTATCACTGAATCTTGTGATCATATTTATAACTGTGGATAACAATAGTTCAAGTAAATTATCATTTGTAGGTGTAGGATTTGGGGTTGAGAGGGCACATCCATTGTTGAGAGACGAAGTAGGAGTATTTGTGATAATAGCATGGGCCTGTCTGTCATAGCCAGGACCAGAGGCTGGGGAGTATAACCTACGAGAAACAGTAATTGTTTTGCGATATGAAGTCTGTGGAGGATGAACAGAAGAAGAAGAATTTTGCTGAATAGTGTGAGATGATGAAAAAGGAATAGATGAAAGAGTAGGTCTAGTTGTATCTGCAAAGGACTTCCTCACCTGGGGAAACCTTGCAGATGCCTCCATATAGGATATAGACTCCTGTGACATTGTCAACTTTATACATTTTTGACGAGCATGCTCTGGGCATGAGGGGTCTTTAGCCGTATGTGGCCCTGAGCAAAAAAGGCAAGTTGGGGTTTGCTTGGTACAAGTTGCACCTATATGGTCTTGGCTACATTTAAAGCAGCGAGGGCTTGAGCGGCATTGGTTGGTAACATGTCCAAATCGGCAACACTTTATACATTGAATCAGTGACAGGACATATGTCTCTACAGGTAGTGAATTATAAAAACAATAGACGTATGGTGGTAATTTCTGTCCGGTGAATGTGATAACAACAGACTGGGTAGGTAAATATATAACCGTGTTCTTATCATCTACTGATTTTTTGTTAAGTCTTCTGGCTCTAATGACTTTCCCATACCCATTGGGTACCTGGATCGAGTGAACAACCTCTTCTAAAGTCCATTCTACTGGTACCTCACGCACAATGCCCATACGAGTGCAGGCATATGACGGAATTGTAGTTTCATACTGCGCTGCAGTTAGGGCTGGATGGTTTATAAAGTTGTTTGCATCTGTTGCAGAAGTAAATTCTACCGAAATTCTATTTCGACCTATCTTTTTAACGCCATCATTCTTTATATTTTTAATTTTGTTTGTATGCAAAAAATGACCGAACTTAATGGGTTTAAAGACCGTGCCTGATGCTGGATTGTCCACTGTTCTCGAGACATGGACCAGATAGGGGCCAACGTCAGTTTCCGTATAAGATGTTGTCTTATTTTGAAAGTCTGGGTGAACGTACGTTGAGGTTTGGGTTAATTGTGAAGATTGCGAATCTTGAGATACTTGGGGAGAATCAATATTAATTGTTTTTTTAGTGGGGACATGGTTTTTATCTTGGGTAAGGGTACGTTTACGTTGATTCTTCGTCACTTAACCCATTTTGATCACGTGGTCCACCACCGGGATCAGGGGGCTCATTTTCCCCCATTATAAGCTAAAAATGTACTTACGGGACGGCACAAATTTTATACGGCACAAATAAGGACAACACAATTACACTGCAGCACAGAAAACAATAAAAAACTCCAAAAAAATCCTGGAAAAGAATCGAACACTTGTATCAAACACTCGACCACAGATCCAAAAAAAAAAAACATAAATGGTGTTAATGGTGACACTGATGATTGATGACGTTGATGATGAACTGTCAAGTTTGTATGTGTCAAACTTTATCGCTGATCTAAAGGGGCGTCTAAACGGGCCATTTTTTACGGCAATTTGTGGCGGCACTATTGGCAACTAATTGCTCGGCCAATAATGGCAATATGTCTGTAATTGTATGGCGCATGATCCAGTCACCTAAACGGGTTACACAACCCGGCAACAATAAAATAGAGAGCGAATGAAACAACAACAAAATTGACCGGGCAACGTTGCGGAAAATCGATTGCTCAGCGATCGTCCGGCAACCATCAAATCAATATTGGCGAGTACTGCCAGGTTGCCGGCCACAGCATTGCCGCCACAAATTGTCGTAAAAAATAGCTCATTTAGACGCCCCTTTAGGAATCGCTTTTTTTTCGGCGCTGAAGAAGTGCAGCCTCTTTACCGTTGCGTAAGAAAGGGCTGCCACAATGCGCGCCATAGCAGCCTCTATTAATCATATGGCCTTGTTATAATAACTAGCAAGTCTTAGATAGGTAAAGTAATAAAATGGGTGATAATTAGAACCGAGATTGCGGAGGCGAGCAGCGAGTAGACGCTTCGCTCCCTCCGCGCCTCCGGTTCAAGGGGAGGGGGGGGGGGGGGGGTTGTCATAGTTTTGAACTTGATTTACATACCTACTTCTGGTTTCAAATGAAATATACTTATTTTATTACTTTACCTACCTAAGACTTGTTTGATAATATAACTAGGCCAAATTATTAATTCGGACCTTTTAGTTATAATTCCTAAAATACATTTTAATTAAGCACAGTTCCTAGTGACTATGTATATCATTATATTAACCAAAATAATTTACTATAACATAGGTACCAGAATCTGATGAAAAATGAGGATTTTATAATTATGAGGTGGTAGCACAAGTTTATGGTAAATCCTAGACCTACTAGGACGAACAAGTCTTGATAGTTGTATTTTTTCATTGAATCAGTTTTCATTTTATCTAACGATTCATCAATTTCTGCTATAAGCTATGTCTGGTCCAGCAAAATAAGGGATAGCTCTAGCAATGTAAGATTGTGGTCTCACATTACTAAAGCTTAGGCTTGTGTTAGGAGTGGGTTCACGTCGGTAGTTTATTGGGTAGGATTCGAACCCGCGACCTCACAATTGCGAGACCGATGCCTTAGCCATTAGACTACCGCCGCTTCTTCTTCTTCTTCTTCCCGTTTATATACACTTTTGGAGGTTAGAAATCAGCTCGACATGCTGCCGCATTTTTAGGGTTCCGTAGTCAAAATGGCAAAATGGAACCCTTAGAATTTTGCATAATAATAATTATCATTAGTTACTTCTTAAAAAAATATTTAAGGGTTGTAAAATCATTTTTCGATTTGGGGATTCGTTTGTGAAATATGAAGCCCTAAGGTGCAAATTTTTTTTATAACGGATATAAACCAATATTTTTTTTTATTTTTTTATTTATCGGTATTTTAGATATAAATAATTACTGCGAAGCGAGAAAGAGAGAAAAAACTTGTGCGGCCTCTCTCTTTGACAGGTATTAACTACAAAGTAACGTACCTACTCTCTTCATAGAGAGTGGTCAATTTCTGAGGTTATGGCGCAGTCCTGGTCTCTATGTCAATGGTGTTGGTATTAAAAAATCTTTGTCAATTCATTGGAATTTTTATTTATTGTCGACCTATATTCTATCTATCTACTACTAACTAGTATTAACCATTGGGTTAGTACTAGTTATTATTATATAGAATAACTATGGAGTCACCAGCTGAGCAATTTCGGGGAGAAAAGGTCGAATCTTCGTCTTCTTCCAAGTGTCCAACAAATGATACCCATCACAAGATAAAAAGTTCCTTAAAAATCTAAGAAACTAGAAGTGTAACTAATATTCGGTATTAAAACAATTAATTACACACATCAAAAGTGTCTAGGGATCAACATATATTTTTGCAATAACTTTTCTCCTGATTGATTTTTTTTTTTTATTTCTTTAAGGATTCATCAAATAAAGTGTTTTCGTTTGTCACAGTAACGATAAACCAAGTCACCTTTGCATTAATAAAGAAATTTGCCATTTTCCTAATAAAGGGATTTTTGACATTTGAACCACTAACATTAAAGTTCGAAAAAAAGACTGAAATAACAGTTTTCTTTAAAATTTTATTGGGTAACTTAAACAATTAATAATCCGTGTTTCTACCGCGAACACTAACAACACAAGAACATCGGTTTGGCATACTCAAAATGAGTTCATCCAAATCACGCTGTGGAATGGCCGCCCATGTTCGTTGCAACAACAAAAAAAGGTCTTCTTGCGACTGGATACCCTCCATATTCGGCAGAGCTCTTCTCTGTAGCATATCCCATGCATGCTCAATCGGGTTCAAGTCTGGCGACTGAGCAGGCCCGGGCAGGACATTGATGTTAGCTGCGGCGAGAGTCTGTCTTACAACTCTTGCGGTGTGCGGTCGTGCATTATCATGCATTAAATGAAATAAGGGACCGATTTGCACTGGTAGAGGAACGATGACGTCTGATACAATCGTCTCAGCATAAATTTGAGCGTTGAGGTTGCCTCTGATCCAAATCAACTCAGTTCTTCCGCCGATCCAAATACCCGCCCATACCATGATGGTTCCACCACTATAAGGATGGACTTCCTGGCAGGATTTTAATCGCTGTTGGCGTCCAGGGGTTCTCCAGTGTCGTATACGTCTTGTATCCGGTCTCATACCAAAACGAGACTCATCAGAAAAGCACACGAAACGCCATTGTTCTTCTGCCCAATTTCTGTGTTCAAGAGCCCATTGATATCGAATCCTACGATTGTGCATTGCTGTAGGTGGTACCCGTAGCGGTCTTCGGGAATGAAGGTTCACTTCATGCAAGCGGTTTCTGACTGTTTGGTCGCTAATTAAGTTCCCTGAAGAGTGATGAAGCCTCACGGCTAACATCATGGCGGTTATTGTTGGACCTCTTCGAGTTAAGATTTGAATGTATCGGTCTTGTCTCCGTGTGGTGCAGCGATACCGTCCTCCATGGCGCTCAGCCACGGTACCAGTGCTTCGGTAACGTGTCCAAAGTCGACTGATAACACTCTGACTTGTATTCAGAGCTAAAGCCACAGTACGTTGCCGGGAACCAGCTTCTATCATTCCCACGGCTCTGAGCATTTCTTCCCTGCTTAAATGACGTCGCCGCTCCATAATAACGTTGGTTTTAATCAGTAGTAGGGAAACAGTAGCACTAATAATGTCTTCAATGCGTTGTATGTTTTTATAGGGAAAATATTGACAGCTGATTTTCATCTTTTACTCGAATTTGATTCACAGTTCCTGATTCAAATTATGAAATGCACCAAAAAGGATCCATATAAATTTATAAAATCATAAATTTATTACAAAGCCACATCTCAATCTCAAGAAATCCGCATAAAAATGCTTGATCCCTAGACACTTTTGATGTGTGTATTTTGTAAAATGCAATTGGCATTTGACTATAGTTTATTATTCATTTACCTATTATTTGATTTAATTAAAAAAAAAATGTCAAAGATTTTCATATTAATAGATTCTAACAACCTTGGTTAATGTGTCACAGAGACATTTAGGGCGGTAGATGTTTTTATTTTGTCATTTTTTTAAATATAAAATCCAACATTAAATGCACAATATTTATTCAAGAATGGTGCCCAGAATGTGGACTCTCTTTTCACTCGTAAGTATATAAATTTAAGTTTCATTCCAAGATTTACATATGAACCATTTTAAATATTATTATGTGTATAACAACGACTATTACTAATTTTTAATAAAAAAGTCTAATGACCGTAATAAACCTAAATTGTGTAATTATTATTTGTTGCTATTTAGTTTAATATCATGTTTTCTTTAATTCTTGCTATAAGCGCCTTAAGAGTACGGTGACCATATTTTTCTGCAGAATTTACAATGTTCGTGTTTGAATAATAAAACAATTTAAGTTTTAGTTAAATAACTAGTTTTAATAAATCTTAACCCGCTTTATCTTTTCTAACCAAAAAAGTTTTATCATACTTATGTTTACAAAATTACGTTTTAAATAACCTAGTTACTGAACTGTAATTTAACGAAACTCAATTTCCGTACTTTTGAAAAATGTAGGTACAGTTCAGTCGATATTGAAATAAATGTATAGATAAGTTCCATATTAGTAATTATCTCGATATTCAGCATTTTTCTATAAAGTAGTCAGCTCCGTTGCTCTAAATTTATTTATTTTGGAATCTCCAGGAGTACAAAAAACATGGCCACCCTATTTACGAAAGATAACACTTAGAAAGAGATGGAGAGGACAATTGTATTTTCAAGGTCATATCGTTTCACTTTTATGATTCTCGATTATTTACTTTAACTCCATGTTACCATTAACGAGAAATATTTTGTTTTTTTAGTGGCTATCCATATTTTTATTTCTGAAAAGATTTATTTATTTATTTTTATTTATTTATTTTCAAAACTTACAACTATCATGACAGTAGAACCAAGACGATAGCGTGCTTAACACACCTTTTTATAGTAAAGTAAATAAACATAGCGCGTAGTAGCTTCAATATTTTAGCTTTGGCAGCCCAGTTTTAGCCCGGCTTTTTTTTTTCCCTCTTCCAATATTAATCGGTAGAGATTATGGCTCGCACATTATGTTCATACGCCAGTTTCAAGTATAATTTCTTTCTAGTTTTCTTCTTTCAATCACAAAGCCTCGTTCTTGTGCAGTTATCACGTATTTCACTTTAAACGCGGAGCTGTAAAAATAGCGACATGTCAGTTTGCCGCCATTTTACAACTCCCCGGGTTTTTTCAAAATCTGGATTTCGAGACTTGCAAAAATGGCGGCAAACTTATATGTCACTATTTTATCCGTGTAATATATTTGAATGAAATACGTAATAGGTAAATGGACACGAACGAGACTGTGATTCAAAGAAGAAAACTAGAAAGAAAATAAACTTGAAACTGGTGCGAACCATAATCCCTACCGAATAAAATTAAACTAAAACTAACCTGTTGTAATTGGATTTTTTAATTTTTTTGCAACTTTGCTATGAACTCAGACAGACGAAACTTCACATAAGTAACTAATTTTGATAAATAAAATTATAATTCTGTGTGCAGTTCCATTCTAATACTACGTACTTTGGTACTTATAACGATCGTCATTACGATCGATATAAGTTATCCCTCAGTCCGGTGAGGGACAAAAGGAATTTCGAATTTTTGCTTTATTTTTATATCAGTATGTCCACCCTTAACAATGATATGGTTAAATAAATAATAATAACAAAATTTATTTGTATAAAATGTAGTGGTTACATAGATGGTATAGGTACAATTAATTATAAGCAAGATACATTCCGCCCCAATAGCATGCAAATACTATATAGGGTAGTTGACTATAATTCAAGACATTATATATTACTATGCATAATTTTTTTTATATGAAAAAACATTAATATTTTATATAATAATTATTAAGTAGATTTACATATATTTCAATGCAATTTGTAGTGATAGAAATTAGTTGCATTTGTTTTTATAAATTCATCTACAGAAAAATAACTCTCCATTGCCGCAAAATAGAACAAAATTTATGGTAGAAAAAAAGAGGTGCCACACGCCACTCACCATAGATTATACCTACCACTCACTCTAAACATCTCTATTCGTGGCACAGCCATTTTTAAATGGGAGTGGGTGTGTTATAGTGTAGATAGATATTTTACCCGCCAACAGGAAGGTATCGTTTTTCGAGCGCATGCAGAATATATAAGTCTATTTCTTTGTCCAGCCCTACAGCGAGCGGTTTCTTTCCAAAACGGATAACGGCTTGTCGGATTTCATTCAACATGATAAGCTGGCTTCCTATGTTGTGCATTGCGGACGAACGCAGATACTACAGTAGTTCGCACTGAACGCGACGCGACGCACCAATGGGAAGGGTATCGTCCGTGATAGCCCAGACACGTCCGTACGTTCCACGCGGTGAAAAACGGGGAAAAAATTATCATTGGAGTCGAACCGGGGGTTTTTTTTTTCACCCGATTTCCCACCTATACGTATTGTAGATGGTGGCGAAATTTAGCTTCGTATTCTAATAATATTGTAGCAGTTTTTCATTGCATGAAAATACGGACGTTTTATATAAATGAAATCTAGCTAGATCGATTTATTGCCCCCGAAACCATCTCTATACTCGATTTCATGAAAATCGTTTAAGCCGTTGCCGAAATTTAACTATGTACAAGAATTGCTCGTTTAAACCTATATTAATGTAACCCCCTGTGTTAGACATTTAACATAATCTAACACTCACCAAATACCTTTTATTTTGGAACCGCAATCTTAGCCACCATTTGGTATTGTTGTTTTTGGTTTGGTATTGGGTAATCCAAATGAAATGAGAACTGTCATTGGAAAATATCCAACGTGTTTTGTAGTTGTTCTTTCTACGCAGGCAACACAACCTGGTACCTTTTCTATGGAACCCTTGGGTTCCGTGGTGCGCACTTTGGGAAACCCTGATGTAACAGTTGATGGGTTTGTTTATATTTACAAAAATATTTTCTTCCTTTACGAGCGTTTAAATAAAAGGTTGTTTTAAAAAATATATATTTTTTAACTTTTTACTAGTTTATTTGTTATTCATTTCTAAAACTTACAAGTTTGTATTCAAAGCCCACACAAGAACGCATAGAGAGTGCAATAAGTATGCATTTAAAGTGAACACTGGCGATGGCGGCTGCCAGGCGACAGCCAATCAAAAGATAACAGTAAGTCAACTCCACTTTTTTCTTCCGACTTAAATTTTACGATTTGTAGTTATCTAATACGAAATAAGCAAAATAATTATGAAGTATAAAATAATACTCGTAGTTTCTCCTAGAAAGTTTATAATAGCAAGCATCTATTGTAATACCTACTACTTATTTATAACAGTTAAACACTAGGAAAACTAAAACGTATTACAAAAATTGTACAAAACACATGTGCACTCACTTCTTTATTCACGAAAAATAAATTGTGATAACAATAAAATAAAATTATTTTAAGTTATATTTTAAATATTAACATTTGTTCGTTCGTATTCAATTGACTTAAACCATTGCGAAATTTGTTTTCTAGGAACCATTTAATTTAGTTGATTTGTTATTTTAATGCTGTTATACCTATGGCTGCATACATCAAAAAGGAACATTGCTTCAAGAAAAATACGCCTGGACTTGAGGTTCATTAGATCGGTAGGTAGGTCAAGCACTTGTAGTGCATAGATTTGAGGAATTTACAATGTACAGATTACAATAAATCTTCATATTTGCTATAGCCAAATATCAGCCAATAAAATCTATACCATTGCATCGAGGAGTGAGGCAAGGGGACGTTATTTCCCCGAAACTGTTCACAAATGCAATGGAGGCTATGTTCAAGACGCTGTACTGGAAAGGGCGGGGCATCAACATCAATGGCGAATACATCTCTCACCTGCGATTTGCAGATGACATCGTCATCATGGCAGAAACGCTGCAGGACCTACAGCAGGACTAGAATGTAAGGATGTAAGTAAGGAAAAGTTCAGATAATTAGTTGTTAAGATTCAATTTGAGACTGGTATTTTCAGGCACCTTTTCGCCTCAATCTTTCAGGCGGAACGTGAACTAACGTGGGCCGTCCTCTACCTCTCGTCTGTTCTTGGTTTTCATCTTCTGAGAATCCATCTGTATTAGTATATTCTGCAATCAAACTGTCACTTTTCATACTAACTTCGACCCAATAGACTTTATAAAGGTCATAATAATTGAACCTTGGGTTCAATTATTATGACCTTTATAAAGTCTATATATTTTGGAGAATATTAGCCCTAAAACTACGAAATAATTGATTAAATATAAGTGGAACCCATTAATTAACAACTTTTTGTATACAAACATATTCGACAGTCACGGATTATCATAAAAAAAATGCGATTTACTTACCACGTCTTCGTAAGTCAGCCATACTACCGTCCGTTTTCTTAAAAAGTACGTCTGTCAAACATTAGCCAATGGTAGCATACCGGAAACAGTTGCCTAATATTTCGTTCAAAAATTCACTAAAATTTAATCTTAAACCGGCGTGATAACAAAAATCTATATAGACTTTTTAATATGACCTTCTAAAAGGCCCATGGGCGGTAATTAAAAGTTACTAGAAAGTAGTTCTGGGCTGGAGTCGCCATGTTTATTTTGGTTTATCAAAAGGCGCTTGGGTGCCACGAGGGTATGGGAGCCCCACATAAGTATTTATTTTATTATTTTGGTAGTTGTTGTAAAGCGGCAACGGAAAACATCATCTGTGATGATGATCCTGAGATACAGCCTGGTCACAGACCGATGGACAGTGGAGTCTTAGTAATAGGGTCCCGTTTTCACCCAGTAATAAACCTTAAACATATCCTACCCTACCACGTCAAACCTACCTTAGGGCGAGTTCCCAGTATGTGCTCTAAGGGCAACCTAGTCGTCAATTTGTATCATTTGACAACTTCTGATTAATTTAAAGTCTGCAAAGTGAAATTATGAATGTGATATGCAAGTCAAGCTGTTTGAATCGATCGTTCTCACTTCTTGCCAAACAATTTGTTTTAACGTATCTAGGCAACATATTTAATTTATAATTGCCATTAAAAAAATACCATCATGACACTTAGCAATTAGTTATATTGATTTATTATAACTTTTAAACTTACTAGCTAGTTGCATGCTATACTATTACACCATTCCTAAAGTGAGTTCCGCGTAACCTAGAGGTCCCGTAAAAAGTCAACAAGGTTCCACGATATTATTTACGCATTGTATATGCTGGGGAAAATAGTGAGTAAACAAACTGTGCTGACGGCTTATTATGGGTATGTTGCGCCCCTTCTTAAGAATTGGGTTATATTCAGGGGCAACTCTACAGATAGAGATTACGTATTTAAAGCACAAAAAAGGTGCGTACGGGCTATATGTAATTTAAAACCAACTGACAGCTGTAAACCGCATTTCGTTACTTTGAATATCCTCACGCTTCCGTGTATATGTATATTAGAAGTCGCACTGTTTATAAGGAAAAATATGCATTTGTATGAGACACTAAGAAGCAAAATAAATAATTTCAGCATTAGTTTACCTAAGAACAGGACCGCACTATTCAACAAAAGCATATTTTGCATGGCTCCACGTATTTATAACTATTTGCCTAAACATATTTTGAGTACTTTTAATATTAATGTGTTTAGGAATGAAATCAAAATATTATTAATGCAAAAATGTTATAACTCAATTAATGAATATATAACTGACAAAATATAATCAATTATTTATTATTTAATATTATTAAATTGTTATCAATTTGACATTAATTCATAGTTTGTAATTATAGTATTGATATTATTTTGAAGATGTGAGTGTAAATTGCATGTAATATTTTATATTTTATTTTTGTATTTTTTATAAACGATTATGTTAAACCAATCCTGCATACCGAGACGGTGGAGCATGGTGAAACAACTATATTTAAGACCCATGTATCGCAAGAATAAAATGATTATGATTATTTATTTATATATTTAGGTTGTTAAATAATACCACATTTATAAATAAGTACAAATATTATTTAAAAAAACGCCAAATAGGTATGTAATGAGATATATTATAGACTAGCTGACCCGCGCAACTTCGTCTGCGTAAATGTTCCCCATTTTTGGAACATTTTTCATTACTGTTCCGCTCCTGCTGATCGTAGCGTATATGGATAGCCTCGATAAATGGGCTATCCAACAGTAAAATAATTTTTCAATTCGGACCAGTAGTTCCTGAGATTATCGCGTTTAAACAAACAAACTCTTCAGCTTTATAATATAAAAGTATAGATTAAAAAGTGGAGTTCAATAAAGTTAGTCTGATGCCCTAAGGTAGGTTTGACGTGTTTCCATACTCTTAGGGTTCCGTACCCAATCGGCACGAAACCCTATTTGACAACTCCAATTTTTTATGTTTTTGACAATGTTTACTGAAGATTGTTTTTTGAGACACAGAGGCAATAGCTTGCCTTTTTATTAGTTTTAATTGTTGATTGCAGGCATATCGGAAAAGAAAACTCTTCGAAGGAATCTTCCGATATGTCTGCAATCAACATTTACAACATAAATGTTGAATTATAATTAATTAGGTTTTTTTTTTTTTTTAATATTAGTAGATATTAATTGATTTAATTATAATTATGTATTTGCATTTCTAAAAGAATGAAAAATGTAATGTTAGGGAAATATTATATTTTTTCAGTCTACTTATATTTTTTTTGTTAATATGTACCAATTTCAGACATAAAAACGTATATCGAATCACCGCTAAATTCATTTTCGTGTGTCATCGGTAAATGCGAGCACGAAGCGACGTATAGATTGTTCAAAACACTTTAATTCGATTCCACAATCACTAACACTTCACTTATCATCAATTTTTCACTTGCTAGTGTTTGTAAAATAATAAATTTAAAGATTCTAAATTATATTTCAGTAGCGGGTTAAAGGCACCAAAGTTTATAAATTATTTGAACTACACTCTCTGTACCGAATTCAAACCCGCAAAATATGAAAAAGTAAGTTCGTATTTCGGTGGAGTTATTAGAGTCTACACTCTAATAACTCCAATTGACAAATAGTGCAATTGACTAAACACCTCCCAAATGATCCTTGCCTCTACAGAAAATCTATTAACTTTCTGCCTCTCCGCTTTACTTCGCCAAACCGTAACTCATTGTTTTTGCTTAATACCTAATGCGATCGTTTTGTGTGCATAGCCGCACAAGCATTTGTTATTCTCAGCTGCTACATAATAAAACGTAACAACACAAGAACCATGAGTCGGATACGGATGAAACAATGAAAGTTGCTTTTTACGGGAGTCGACAAGAAATCTTCACTTTACATAATTATGTTGTAGGTTTATTTAAAGTTTCTGAGTTTGAATAGCATTGTTTTCTTTGGAATATTTTCTAATTGTATTGTTTTTGCTGGAAGACAATGATCTCGAATATATGTGGTGCCTACCTATAATTATGGCCATATAGGGTTGTTACGATGTCAATGTCATTACATAATGAACAATTCACCTTGCTACAGTCCTCAGAAAATCAGTGGCAGATACCTAATCTGTAATCTATACTTATAATAAAAAATATTATCTCTCTCTCTCTCTCTCTCTCTCCATTTATCAATGGAGAGAGAGAGAGAGAGAGAGAGAGAGAGAGATAATATTTTTTTACAAAAAAAAAAAAAATGTGCACTATTTTTGTGCCTAGGTACTGTAAGTTTAGATAGGTCCCTTATACAAATATATACTGGTAGTAATTTAATATATAAAAATTAAAAATCACGAAAATAACTCGACTTACCCGACTTTTTTGTTTGGAAATGAAGAAGATAGAAAGAAAGCAAGAAAAAATATGAGTGGCCTGATAGTCTAGTGGTTAGTGACCCTGACTGCTAAGTCTGAGGTCGTGGGTTCGATCCCCACCCAGGATAATACTTTGTGTGACGAGCACGATGGTTTATTCTGTGTCTGGGTGTTATATATGTATTTAGAAATATCATCAGTTGTCTCGTTCGATAGTACAAACTCTGCTTAGTTTGGGATCAGATGGCGTGTTAGTTGTCCCAAGATATTATTATTAAAAGAAAAAAAAATTGTCTGGTATGGCTTAAGAAAAAATAAAGTAAATACAGGGTGATTTGTAATATACTAATAACTTCCCTCCCGCTCGAGGGTTCTTTACATTACACTAAATAACTTTGTAATATTAGTTTTGGAAAATACTTAATATATTAATCCATTGTATTTAGAGTTATGACCTTAACCACCTACAGACTATTTTACTGGAGTAAAATCGTTGTTTATTGTGAGGTAGGCCCTAAACAGGTTTAGGGTAGTAGAAGTTGCAGTGTTTCTTTGTCAGGACAAAGAAATATCGATTTTACTCCTGAGTCTCTCAGATGTGTGGTAAATGGTTGTATGACCAAAGTACGAGTAGGTGGCGTAGGGTTAATTATATTTTTTTTTTCAAAAATATTATTACGATGTTATTTGGTGTAATGTAAAGAAGCCAAAAGCGGGAGGCTATTAGTATATTTACCAAAGTAGGTGGTGAAGGGTTAATTTGTATTTTTATTTCAAAAATAATATTACGAAGTTATTTGGTGTAGTGTAAAGAAGCCAAAAGTGGGAGGCTATTATTATATTGAAAATAACTCTGTTTATAATGCCCAATTTGGATTTTATTCCAACCTTTTTTTGTGCGTAATGCAACTTATGAAGGATAAAGTTACGTTTACTTATTTACAATATAATGTAATATATGAAACAGAGCGAAAATTATATAAAATAAAATTGAGAAACATTTACGTATGCATCAACACAGGCGCTATATAAAAACATTAATCGATTTTGCCACAACCGTTTTTCTTACTGCATAAATGCGATCAACTTATGCTATCGATCAAATTGTTTGGTATGCAGTTATGAAGTCTCAGTTTATCAATTAACGATTGCTCAGTAACCGTCGTCGACAGCGTATTACAGTAACAGGGGCGCAGATTATAGACCAACTGCCTACAGTTACGTAGTTACAATGAGAATCAAGTTGCTTAATACAGGTATTATAAGGTCTTAGTGAGAGCGGGTAGTAGTTGCGCGGGCTCTTTAGGACACTTCTTTCGGTTTCTCCTTGAATTCTAGTTACTTCATATTATAGGTACAAAGAACCGTTTCCAGCAAGATATATGTTGTATCAAGTTACCTCGGGAAAATTTTAATCGTTCGCGTCTAGCGGGTAGAGAAGAGTAATAAGAATAACTACTGATGGGCATAGGTAGTGCCATTTAGGATCAGTGACCTCAAATGCTATGTTAACATGGACTTACCCCGGGTATGAGTTTGATAATTATATATAGGTGAGCTTAGACGAAGGGTGAACCATAACATTTTGTGATGAGGTGGTATGTCCATGATATGCAACGGCTCATCAATAATAACTGTTGTTATGACCCGTCCATATTTTGCACTTTTCGAAAGATAAATAAGTAATTTTACAATGTTTGCATGTTTATAAACTTGATATGGGGGTAAGGTGCAATACTATATTAAAGGATAGATACAAATTATATTATTAAAAAGTTTGAACATGAGACAAACTAAATCAGCCTTATTGGGTACAACATAGTAGGAGCATCTACTTGCAGCAAACTATATGTGCTGTAGAGATTTGTATGCATTTTAACATTGTGACGTCTGTTCTGGTTTCAAATAATTTACTTTTAGTATTTATTTTGATGATTATAAATACTAAAACAAACTAAATAGTTCACCAATATATATTTATGAAGATCATTTAAAGGCATATTATTACTTGGTAATGTGCTTAAATATTGGCCAAAGTACATCCAGTATGTACTTTGGCCAATATTTAATCTTCATGATCTTCATAACGAATGATTAAATATAAAATATAATTTCTGAAATCCAAATATAGAAAAGAATGACCTCTATTAGTCACGCAGAATCTTTACTTACAAGTGTGTATTTATTTGTTATATATTACACTTCTATACCCAATATTATTATTATGATAATAAAGCTTTTTGAAATGTAAGTACCTACTTATTTTATTTATTTAAAAAAAAAAGACGACTTCAGCATTAGGGTACAAGCCCTGTGTCGCGGGGGACTTTACAAACATACAAGTCACGAACACAAAGTACACCCAACAACAATTTGTGGATCACACAAAGTGGTGTCCCGTGTGGGAATCGAACCCACGACCTCTTGCGTTGTCTGTTTGTATAAAGTTCCGTGTTGTCAGTTTGTGTTGTGAGTAATGCCCGCTTCCCGCGATCTATCATACAAAAGCCGGTTAATAAGTACGCGCGATGTGATATACAACGTAACTGAGGTATCAATTTGTAATTATTTTATAGGTTTTGCTTAGTTTTGTATATGTAATACAAGACATTCGAGGTCTGCTCTTGTATTATGTCAACACTGCCGTTATTTTATCTTCTGGAACGTAGTTCCTTATCGCACGCTTTTGTTTGTGGGTTGAGAGGCTAGACGGAAAAAAGTGTTGCGTTTGGCATCGATCTAAAATCTTTTATTTATGATTATGTGAAGCTAGAATAAGGAGGTGGTGTTATATAGGTTGTTTTTATTGTTGTAAATGGTTGCATGTCAAACTGTCAGGCTGTGTGTACCATTTTTAAAATATTATGTACTTCCAGATTTTTTAAAATTATAAGTTAATACAAACACATAAAATATATAGCAAAAGGAACTACGTAAAGGTCGTTAGGCGCATACGCGGTGCGCCTTATTCGCTCTTTTTTTTCATTTTCGCGGCAAGCGCGCGCGATGTGTCATAATCTTGTCATAATGGTAAATAGAGAGCTGCGCTTAGAAATGCATGAACGCGCATGCGCAGCGGACATCTTTGAGCGCACCGCGCATGCGCCAGTACGCGCGGTCTTGCCGCAAAAATGAAAAAAAAAAGAATGTGAATAAGGACCCAGAGCACGGCAAACAGACAACTGACATACATACTTATATATTTCTGAATACATTATTTATATACATATAGATAAATTACTACTAGAATAAGCTGTCGTACTCATCCCACAAATATTTATCCTGGGTATATTTACACAACCTCCGGCTTAACAGTCGGGGTCACTAACCGCTAGACCTACAGCGATTATGCTGTTTCAGGAGCATTATCCTGACACTCCTTATTGCACATTGGCTCTTTTTACCCGACTACGGTGAAATAAAAAAGGAAGGGTTATGTTTTAAGTTTAGCAGTTTATATGTAAGTTTGTATAGATCTGGATCGCGCCATCCATTTCAAATAAAAAGTAAATATTGACTGCAAAGCGAGAAAGAGAAAAGCTCGTGCGGCCCTGTCTCTTAGACAGGTATTGTCCACAAAGTAGAGTTGTCTCTTTCTAGAGAGTGGTCAATTTTGTTAGGTTATGGCGCAGTCTAGGTCTATACGTCAATGGTTTGTACGTATTAACGTATTTTCTATGATAACGCTTAAACTACTAACCCGATTTTGATGAATAAGGTGTCATAGGCAAAATTTTATTATGATGAGCACGTAGCGTATGGTAGACATGTAAATAGGGTATTTTTGCTTATTATTTTTAAATATGCTGTGTTTTGTATCAAATAAAAGGCTTTATTAAATAAAAAATCATTTGATACCAAACATCTTGCTAGGTTTGTTTGCATTAACTCTATAATTTCGTAGTATCACCATGTCTATATCTATACTTAATAGTATAAAGAGGAAAGATTTGTATTTTTGTATGTAACGAATAAATTTAAAAACGTCTGGATTGTTTTTTTTTTTACAAATAAAAGCCACAATAACGGGGAGTAACGTAGACAATACTTTATTGTCAAAAAATTAGAGACCTGAATGTAACTTAAGGTATAAAAACTACGGCCCCGACTTCGCACGGGTAATACCCGTGTGAAGCCGGGGCAGGCAGCTAGTCTCTTCATAAAATACAATGAAATAGTAGAAACGTCAACATAATTTCGACGTTTGTTATTGACAATAAAATCTCTATGACAAGAAGTAAACAACCAATTGAGATTCTGATCTCTCTGCAATCACAGAGAAATTTAGCTTAGAAACAGTCTAAAAAGGTTGTCGTAGTCGGGTATAAAGTTTTTGATAAAACTTCCGCTTATTTAGTCTAGTGATTTGATTTAGCACCAACAGCGAATTAAAATTAGTCAAAATAACTTGTTTTTTTAGAACTGGCATACCCAAAGACAAAGACATTTATTCGCTTAAAATACATTGTTATGTACAACAAAGGTTATAAGAAATAAAAACAATATATAAAATAAAAAAAGCCGCCTGGACAAAAGATGGAAACAAGATCCCTTACATAATTCAAACATCATCCCCTACATAATACATCTCGATGTTTTTTTTTTATATAATACTTTTTAGTGGTGTAATATTAATATGTAACCGAATGAACAATGAAACAACTAACTTTTATCACAGCTGTTGTCAAGTATTGAAGATTGAAAAAAGAATGGTTGCTAACTAACTTTTTTAGTATTACAGTCATAATCAAGTTCTACCTTTTAGAAATACTTAAGATTAGCCTTTTAATTTGATACTACTAAAACAACATTTTTTTCACACCACTTTATTTTGACATCTCACAGCCGCCATGTTTGTTTTTTTCAAACGTCACTTAACTAAGAACACTTGAGCAATCAAGACGAATCTAACGACGTCTTAATTGTATAAATCCGTTCAGTGGATTGTAAGGTATCAGGTAATAAAGAAACAATATATAACATACATACGCGCGAAAAACATAACCCTTCTTTACTCTCACTGTATTTACTTTTTGCTAACTTGGCAAATCTTTCTATTCTGAAATCTTGTCACAAGAACAGCATTTTGTAACCTAAATTTATTTATTTATTTTATCCAACATAGACTAACAGATAATCTAACCATATAAGTTTTAAGATAAGTACATGACAAATTATTTAGTATAAATTTATGAAATTATACAATAATATCAGTTTTTTTTATAATTTTTTATGATACATAGTTACATTTATTCTCAGTAAATGAATAAAGCACTTTGACTTACTATTTTGTACGGCAATAAGATGCCAGAAAGATACTCGTACATGCTTACAGTCGGATACTTAACCTGTTTTTTGAGGCATAGACGGCTGTAATTTTAGAAAAGAGTCACTAGCCTCAGCATCAACATCTATGAATCTGACAGGTGCATTATTGCTTAACTTTACTTAACGATCTTTCGGTCTGCTCGGCTATCACTTAATTACAAACTGCCCAATTACACTCACGTAGGAAGCAATAAACAATCAACATTACACACAGAACAGTTAACAAATGTAAGAATTACAAATACCTACTCGTACGGCCTTTAAAGAACGCACAAATCATTATTACTACATACAAGCGCAGAGTAAAAGACATCAACGCGTGCTTGTGTTCGAGTAAATTTACCTTTGTTAAACTTTTTGTTAGCTAAAACATTTATTACTTAAGTAACTTTTTGATTTACTATAATATATAGGGAACTTACTAGACAACACAATGTTTTGATTAACGTCAGCGAGATAATGGAGTCGAAATATAGTTTATTATCCCCTTCAAAAAAGAGATTGATTTATTAGTCCTGTTGTCTTGTCTAGTATGTGTATTTTTAAAAGGAAGTTGGCTTTTAGCTGTGTTGAGAAAAATCCATTCTATACATAGAGAGTTAATGAGCTTTTTATCAGACGTGTTTGAAGGACACTAGGAAACAAAATAACGTTGTCTTTATGGGAAAATATTCTTAAGAATTTAATACTCAACATTTAAAATTGCAATATTTACATAAAATTTTACTTTATGATCTCCAAGACTTTCAGCTGTGTTAATTGATTATAGACTATATTTCAACGCAAGCAAATTTGATAACAGGTTGGCAAGAAATAATGCTGTATGCTGGCCTCTTAACCCTTTCTTGCAGAAACAAATGCTTATTATTTAAATTAATGTGCGTAAAACCACTACAACTCACGTGATGCAAGTAGTGGCTTCACTGCTCAAGATATATCTTACAACTAGTTCTATATTCAAGATCAACGGTCATTAATCTCGACTAATGTTTGTTGTCTGCAGTTTGTAATTTATCTCGTATCTATTACTAAGAGCAAACAGCTATTAATTATGATGAATTATGTGTTAGTAACAATTTGAGGCAATTATATACTGTGAATGTTATTTTATTCTGTATCAAAGATGAAATATAGCGTTGGATCAAGAA
Organism: Herminia tarsipennalis; assembly: GCA_945859575.2. NCBI lineage: Eukaryota > Metazoa > Arthropoda > Insecta > Lepidoptera > Erebidae > Herminia > Herminia tarsipennalis. Next base: position 9,815,619 of record OX243844.2, on the reverse strand, counting down.
GGTTAAACAACAATGCCGTGGTCAGATTCGCTGCACGATAAGTTACTCTATGTGCATTAGAGATTATAGCGCATTTAAAGCGGCTGTAGTCTTATGGCTAAGGCATCGGTCTCGCCATCGTGAGGTCGCGGATTCGAATCCTACCCATTATACTAGCGTAGTGAACCCACTCCTAACACAAGCCTTTGAGCTTAGCTAGTAATGTGGGACATTTTTATAAGAAAAAATATTCACCTAGCTCTTCGCCGCGGCTTTGCCCGCGTGGATGTCAACTTTAACTACCCTCATACTAGATTCTACTCTACTTCTACTCCAACTATCTTCATACTAGATTTCTTCTAAATCGGTTCTGGGGTTTAAGCGTTAAAACGTAACAGACAGACTGTCAGAGTTCCTTTCACAAGTTTGGATACTTTAGTAACAAAATTTTAACTAGCGAATGTTTTGTCTTCGTTTTTATTTCAAATTCCATTTCAAAACAAATTTTAGAACATATTCGTTAATGATTAAATAACCCCCCTTATTCATAATAAACAAATAAATTGCTTTTAAAAGTGTAAACAAATTACCCAATTCAAAATTTAGGTCAGGTTTCATTCATATTCTTTAGGCCTTCCCTCACCGTGAGCATGCTCCTGTAATATAACATTTATGATTCTAATTTTCGAAGCAATCATTTCATTTTATCATTGATGTTACAAGTTGTATCAAAATATTACAGATTGTGCCATTACAGGTTGCGCATTATAATGCTCGCTTCTTCTCCTTCACTGATGTAATGTTCGGATCTGTAACGTTACATTTGGTTATTTTAAAATAGGTCTAACCTATTCTTAAGCTGTAGCGAGGTAATAGCGAACACTGTTTCATATTTCAAATAAAAAATGTACTATTTCCAGCTCATAAAACAAACGTATAACGGTGATAATTCAATTACAAATAAAAATGAAAGTTAAATGCAATACTTAAACATATTTGTATGAACACGTAACTATGTTACAGAACCGAGACTCGTGGCTCGGTTCCGTAACTTTAGGTCCCCAATTTAAAGTATTTTCAAGCAAAGTAAACGTCAAAACTAATGAGTACTGCTCCCATTAGATTACAAAACAATGGTACTGTATTGAAAGTATGTTACATTACTTGTATCATTTGTGTGGGATTGGTATTCTGACCTATGTATGAAAGTATACCTAAAATAATTATATTTTGAATTGTTTTTAATGTTGCGCGATATTTATACATACGCATTAAAATAGAATATTATCAGGGCTTAATCGTGTAAAAGTTTTAAAGATAGATTCTTTTATTTTATGTTGAATTATGTGTTAGTAACGATTTGAGGCAATTACGAATATTATTTTATTCTGTATCAAAGATGAAATTTAGCTTTGGATCAGCAAGATTATGCAATAATGCCGTTGTCAGATTAGTAGGCCTACGAGTTTTTTGGCAGCTTCTTCTCCAGCTTTTAACATGGAACTGCCGCCTAACCACTTTTTTTTTTTCAAACAATCTTAATTTTATATTTTTTTAGTACCTATGTATTAGTTTGACGTTTTCAAATAATCATTAACCTCGCTATACGAAATAAAGAAATTTGAGTTTGAGCTGTAAATAAGTGCCTCTATGTGCATCAGAGATCTTATTAAGTTATAAGTGTTGTACCTATGTCTTTCTACGTAACGTATATTTATAACTAGCTTTCGCCCGCGGCTCCGGCCGCGTGGATGTCGGTTATCGCGATAAAAACTATCTCCATGCCATAAATCTTTTAAATCGGTTTTGGGGTTTAAGCGTAACAGACAGACTGACAGAGTTACTTTCATAGTTACTTTAGATACTTTAGTAACAACATTTTTGTCTTTGTTTTGAACCTTTAATTTACCCGACGTTTCAATCCAATTGCACAGATCGCGGTCACGAGTCGACTACGACACGGGTTAGTTGCCCCGCGAGGATGAGCGGTTATATTTCAAGCATTAGTAGCGCTGGCGAAGAGACACATGTGCAAGAGGTTGTAGATTGAATTCCCACACGAAAAAGAGCTTTGTTAGTTTCATAAATGTTGGTTCGAAGCTTATACTTAGTGTCCATTAATTGTATGTTTGGATAGCTTCTTGTGCATGTCACAGGGCTGGTACCTACTTGGGTACGAGCATTGTCTATTTTTTTTTATATAAGCCTACTTCAAACTACATATCTTATAGATATGAAGCTATGCAAGTATCAGAGATCTGAGGTCTGAAGGCCAAAGCATTCAAACAGCTACCCGTGATGACATACGGTGTCGAGATGTGAACACTTACGGTTGGGCTAGTCAACAAATTCAAAGTTTGGCGCAAGCAATGCTTGGAGTATCTTTAAAGGATAAAATTCGCAACGAGGTCATCCGGCATACAACCAAAATTAATGTTGAGGCGTAAATTAAACGAGGCAAATTTCCAGCGGTAGATCGATACAGGCTGCATGATTGATTGAGTTGATCTGATGATGAAGAAAAGTGGACAACTTTATAGTAATATTTATTTAATGGCTTATAAGTACATCCTTCGTATTTGTCATAGTATAAATAAATTCATTTAGTTTGTTTGTATTTTACATTTTAAAACAAGGTAGGTATCTACTTAATTAAAACCTACTACCTGCTACTCGAGGTGTTTTATATAAACGGTTAATCTTGTATTTAAAAGATGTAGATTGTAAGTATATACCAACGTAACAGTACAGTCGACTACAGGAGTCACGATCTGGTGCAGGCACGATCATTTTTGGACTTAATTTTTTCCATCAATAAACGAATAACTTTTATACCCTTTTTTTAAAATAAATTGGTGCCTACTAATCATCCTTTTTTTAAGTTTTAGGTCTTTTTTGATGGATGCTTTGGCTACGAAAAGGACAAAGGCTTTTTATTTTTCAAAATCAATATTCACGCGAAAAGGAGTCGTGAGAAACAACTTTAGTGACGTATATTTAACGACTAACGTCAGTTCAACATTACTGTCCCTAGACAAATATCATTCTATTCGATTAGAGTTTACGCTAATCGAATAGAATGACGTCATTGCGCGCATAACACTGTATAAATAAGAAAATTGATAATATAAGATTAGTAGTTGTGCGATTCTATTCGATTAGCGTAAACTCTAATCGAATGGAATGCCAGTTCAGTCAAACCAAATCGTTTTGTGTTAGTGTAGTTAAAATTTAACTCACTTTAACACGTATTACCTTCTCATAAGCTTACACGATTTCAGATGAAACATATTTTTTTACTAGCCTGTTTTGTCCCACGGCAAAGCAAACTTTTTGAACTTTTTTTTTAACTGTTTTTTTTTTAAAGACGTCTCCCGCAGTAGGGTTCAAGCCCTGTGTCGCGGGGGAATTTACAAACATACAAGTCACGGAAACAAAGTACATCCAGACTCGGAACAATATTTTGTGGATCATACAAAGTGGTGTCCCGTGTAGGAATCGAATCCACGACCTCTTGCGTAGCAGTCGGACACAGTCCCGCCGCGAAATAATATTGACTGGCGTGTTGGTCTAGTGGTTCAGTGATCAGTGCTAAGCCAGAGGGTTCGATCCCCACTCATGATAAAAAAATTGCGATTAGCACGATGTTTTATTCTGTGTCTGTGTGAATATGCAAGTATGTCATTAGAAATATTTAAGTATGTTTATCAGTTGCTAGTTGTCCTAATACAAACTCTGCTTAGTTTGGATTCAGACGGCGCTGTGTGAGTTGTCCCAAGATATTATCGTTATAGGTAAGTACCAAAAAATTCGGACTGTTTTATTAATTTTAAAATTTGAACAATTCTCATTGTACCGTTATTATTTTAAACAACTTCTGTTGTTGACCATACGCAGCTCGGCGCCCCTTCACTTAGTATCTCAAAACGATAAAATCGATGATTTTGCCGATTACATTCCGCTCAATATGTTCATGCTCGTACATATTATTATCAATATTATGTCATTAAGAACAACTGCATACAGATCCGTGTTTGCCTACATTATATATTTTAATAGATGATCTTATCTGCAAGAAGTTATCATTTGATGATGCTTAATCACCATAGGAATCGGTTGGTTAATTTCTTTATTTATTTTATAGTAGTACCTGCTGAGGTTTTCTAGGATATTCCTGCCATATGCCGTTTGACTATATAAAGTGTGAAATCTTTTTTGTCAGATCAGTATTCAGTAGATAACTGCAAAGAAAATGAATTTTTTAACACCAATTAGTATCTACCTACGGCTTAAAATGTATTGAAAATAAGTAAATGTAAATTGTAAGAATATATTTTTAAAACATCGTTAAAATAAAGTATTTAAAAAAAATGACTGAGAGAGACTTCCAAAGTTACCTGAAAATAATGTAATAATCTATACGCTATAAGCACTTGTCCGGACTGACTGACTGATCACATCAACCCAGAGCCTAAACCGCTAGGGTTACAAACCTGAAATTTTGGCAGTTAATGCCTTTATGTTTTAGCCATTCGGACTTCTAAAACTTCTCTCCCTAAGGGGGTAATAAAGGGTTAATGAAGGTTATAGGGAAGGCAAGTTTGTATAAAATACTGTCAGTTTTGAAGTTAGATCGGTTAAATTTCATATTTGGCTTTTTCATTTAAAATAAAGGAACACATGTTTGTATGTTTTTCGAAAATCAACCCTGATGTTAAAATAGGGGTCGCAAGTTTGTGTCTGTTATTTTGAAGTTAGATCTGTGAAATTTCGTACTCGGCTTTTTGACATAATATAAAAAAGAACACGGCGGTTTTGAAATTAGGTGTGTGACATTTCGTTCGTTTTTCGTTTAAAATAAAGAAACACATGTTTCAGCGTCTAAGGAAATTCAACTAATAAGGGGCTGTAATAGGGTTTTTTTAGAACTCCGTCAGTTTTAAAGTTGGATCTGGGAAATTTTGTATTTGGCTTTATGGCTGTAAATAAGGAATTACGAGTTTAAGCGTTTTGATCAAAAGAGATAAATCAATCCTCCAGCGGGTAAAATCAACTGAGCGGGTGACAGCTAGTACTTTTAAGTACACGAAATTAATCAACATTTATCTGAGGTTGGTGCCAGTAGGTACTTGTAAGATTTGTACTAAAATTTTGACAAACATGATTGAACTCTTTGTGTTTGTTGACATTACAGATTCCCTTTTTTTATTTGATAGGTAGTAGGTACAGGTAGGTAGAGATGTAAGCCAGCCCCTCAAATTTACACGTTTCCGTACATAATTATCTTCCAAACTACTTAACCGATTTTGATAAAACTTGCACTGTTCCCTAAGTTAGAGTAAATATGAATTATTAAAAAAATAATTGTCACAGTATTATTTTTAGTCATTTTTTTTATTTCATACTTTTGTTTAAGAGCCCTAATCGATCATAATATGTGAAAATCACGATCGAATACATAACATACTTTTTTAAAGTTGGTCCAACTGAAATACAGTAATTATCTGTATTTCAGTTGGACTTCAATCGTACAATGGGAGTAAAATGTAAAATTTTATTTATCCCCGCTATTCCTCAGCCTATATGGTTCTCTAAAACCAATAACTACGGTTCTCTAAAAACAAAAACTACAGTTCTCTGTTAGGATAGTTTTCAGTTTGACTTTGAAATACACATCCAAAAAATATAGGCACAGATCACTTACTCTTTTTGTTTAATGTTATGGGTTTATGCAAAGCTTCAATGCGTACAAAACAAAAAAGATAGATATACTCGTAGCTTTCCAATTTATGATCTTCGTCGTTGCAAGATATCTTGATTAAAAAAAACAAAGGATCCATTGTTTGATGCGTGATGAGTATTGTGTGAATGTGTTTTGAAACAAAAACTGTATCAAAACATTAAATGCGTTTACTTGCGAAACTTCTCTACATGTTAAGACTCGGGATTAATCAGACGATTACGTTACGATTACGAATCTTGGTAATCAAGAAGTAAATAATTGTTACGCCTTAAACCAATAACACCGAATTGGACCTTTAATATAAAGCTTATCATTTCATGAGGTTACAAATATGCCGTTAAACTATAGGTAGAGGAAAGTAACCAAATATGGAATACCGTTTTGCTTTTGATGGCTAAAAAAAGAAATATTCCAAAATAAAACATATTTGTTCATGAAAATTATGAGTATTGCGCGTAACATCGTGTATGAGTAAATTGTAAATGAGATAGAAGACGTTCTATAATTGTGTCTAGAACTGTTTGCTTCCGAGAAATGACAGTGTTCCATATTATGGACCCTATTCCACATTTGGTCACTTTCCCATAATGTTTTCACTTTACCGAATGCGACAAGATGAAAATGACAAGGATAAAAATGCAAAGGATCCATCTTAATGCCGATAAATTTGCGAAGAGAAGGTATATACTATGCCTATACCTACGTGGCTATGTGTATGCTACCATCATTTATAAAACTTTCACAGATTACAATCATCAATAATTGCCCAAATATTATCTCTTTATATCCCTTAACTTAAAATAGAAATACATTACTTACAATATTGTAAAAATATAATAGATATGAAATAGACTGGATCTCACTACACAGAGAATCCTAGTGTGAGATCCAGGGCTTTATTACTATCTATTTGTAACTTTTTGAACAATTAATCATTTTTATTTTATTTATCCAGCCAATCTTACTCGCATTTTGTGCATTCAAAAAACGTGCCGGGGTCACGGGTAGACTGAGTCTACCACGGGCGTTGCAATACGGTCGAAACGTCAGGCAATAAACAAAGTATTTTACCTTATATAGTTTCATAATGTATAGAAATCGCGAAAGTTTATCAACATTTATATTCAAAAAACAGTCCATATTACATCTCGAATGTAAAAACTCTGGCTAACTGTTGTTTTCACTCTCAGTTTCATATGGCGTGGACGCCGGGACAGCTCTCACGATGTTTTGCGGATGATTGTAGAGAGTTCATAAACTGCATTGTAACGTTAGAATGATAGATAAATACTACAAATAGACATCTTACTGAGAAAACGAACCTCTTACTTATGTATAATCGTAAAGCAGCCTTATCTGGTTATGGTCTTAATAGAGAAAAACAAAATTAAATATGAATTATTATCACTTAATTAATTATGTTTTTCTTTGGAATTTGTCTTACTTTTTTATTTAATTTTGATTCGTTTGTTTTATTTTTGAGTTATATTTATGTTTTTTTTTTAAAACATTGTAGTATTTATTTGAAACTTGTACCTATTCTGTAAAGTTGTGATGTATGGTGCAACAAATAAATGCTTCTTTTCTGTATTCTTAGCAATTCGTTATGAAAATTATCGGGGCGTAACTACTGTCATATCAGCTGTATCTATATTATTATTATAAAGCTGACAAGTTTCTTTGTTTGTTTGGTTGAGCGCCATAATCTTAGAGACTACTGGTTTGGATTGAAAAAATCTTTTATTTTTATTAATGGGCTACCCAACCCGTGTTAGCCCATTAATAAAAATAAAAGTTAATCGAGGTAGGCTATAGGATATATAAAATCACGCATAGGAGCGCAGTATCAATGAAAAATAATGCAAAAACAGGAAAAGTTTACACGTTTTAATCGTTTACGATCGAGCGAAATTGTAAATTTGAGTGACAAATTAAATGTTTCGTCCTTTACATACCAGGGCCCTAACAAATTTTGATACGGGACCTGTCTAAAGTCTAAGTAACGCTTATGAACAACAAACAAGACAAAATAGAATAGAATGATTCTACATTTATGCCAAGTTCGCAGAAAATGGTAATAAAAACTCATAACTACTTTTTTTTTAATTGTTTTTTTACCATAGGTATATTACTAAGGCAAGCGATGCCTTTGGTAGGTATAGCATATATGCATTTTTTTCAGAATAGGTTATATATTTATAGGAATTATTTATTAAAGTTGAAAAGCTACAGCCTAGTGGAAAAAATAAACACAAGTTTGTTGCTTATCTCTAGTCTGCAATTTCAATTAGACCTAAAGGCAGAAAGGTTTACATAACGTGCGTAATAATAATAATATATTTATTTACATAAAGTGTATGCACATATAATGGTGTTGATCATATTGTTAATCCCTGTACAATCTACCATAATATAGGCATGCAAAACACAGAAGATTAATTTGAGAAAAAAGTTCATCTAATGCTTAATCATGGTTAGTCAAATTAAAATCTATACTAATATTAAAAAGCTGAAGAAGAGTTTGTTTGTTTGAACGCGGTAGCCTCAGGAACTACTGATCCGAATTGAAAACTTATTACTTCACTGTTGGATAGCCCATTTATCGAGGAAGGCTATAGGCTATTTGACATCACGCTACGACCAATAAGAGCGGAGCAGCAATGAGAAATGTTGCAAAAACGGGGAAATTTACACAAACGAAGTTGCGCGGGACAGCTAGTTAATTATAAATTGAAAATGTCAAGAGTTAAATACAGTTTAGAATAATAATAATAATATTATTATTATTCTAAACTGTGTGTATATAGCTATTGATTTTAGGTAAATATACTGAGAAAAACTAATATGTAATTTATGCAAAAGTTTATTGTATTGTACCCATAGTGTAACGGCACAAGGATTAAGTCCTATGATTTCTATGAACAAAGCACGTAGATACCTACCTATTGCAGACTATTTTCACACTTTAAAGCTGTAAAAATGCTGACAGCTCAATTAGTCGCCATTTTCGCAACTCATTATTATGTTTAGTGAATGTAAATGAAGTAAGTCTTTCAAATGTATAATACCTAAGTTAGCTTCTTTAAGGCTGAGTGAAATCCAGATTTTTTTTTATCGATATAACACAAAAGTATACCATATATTATTGGTAGGTATCTTATAATAAATCCCTATTCCATATGGACATTGAGAAAGTATTCTCTACACGGTGAGGCTTTTGAGATTTGGTTTGTATTGGTTCTGATTGGTTCGAATAAAGTTCCTGTTCTATTAATGTATCCATGTATCCTGATGATGATATTTTTTATGTTCCCAATTAAACATAAAAGAATTAGGTATCAGTCAGTTACAATGACAATTCTACTTTTTAGTTTAAAATACACGAACAGTTGCAAAATAAAACTTACTTGTGATGCTTTTAATAAGATTATGAAAGGAATATGAAAATATGAATTGTCCTCGTTCTGAATATTATGTTTATACTTATTTGTTTAATGCAGTTAGTTTTTATTTCAGAAAGTGAAGGTCAGACACCGGATCCGACGAGAATATTCTTCTTTATTAAGTCGGTACTATAGATTTGTACCTTTTAGGTAATTGAACATTAAAATGGAATGTGAGATTCAAGTCTCAATCAGAACTAAGCAAGGAAAAATCACATAATATTCATAGAATTAAATTATTTTGGTGCTTTGAAATTATGATTAATAATTACTTTTGTGAAATATTGAATCTACTTAGTCCACTCTATCATCTACTTACTTACATTCTGGTATTTTTTTATCGAGTTTCTTTAAAAAGTACCTGGTCCTATATCTTAACTTCTACATCTTATACCTTTGAACGAGCAATTCTTGTTTTCTTACTATATTATATATATTATTTGTATTATATTCTTGTTTAGATAATAAAAAAATGATAATATCTTGGGACAACTCACACAACGCTATCTGATCCCAAACTAAGCAGAGCTTGTACTATGGAAACCAGACAATTGATAAGCATACTTATATATTTCTAAATACATACAAATAAAATCGATCTAGCTAGGTTTCATTTTTAGAAAACGTCACTAAAAAAAACCGAGCGAAGCTCAGTCATCCAGGTACTTTCTACTAATATTATAAAGAGGTAAAGTTTGTTAGTTTGTGTGGGGTAATCTCTGGATTTACAGAACCGATTTAGAAAATTCTTTTACCAATAGTAAGCTACGTTGTGAGTGTTAAAGGCCCAACGAAGTGGACACGGATCAGCTAGTTATTCATAAAGCTTCTTAAACAATGTTCGTAGTTATAAATAATAATTAGAGAAAACTTCTAATTATCTAATAATGACTTCATTAATATTTATATTTTTGGTATATTACATAATAAAATTAATTTTAATAAACTTGTATATAACTTGTAACATAACTTAAATGTATGTAAGCTATTTGTTTATTAGAAATTTAAAATAGTTTAATCACAAATTATGAACATATAGGACGTCGAGTTTATTCAGTGATACATAATATGCAAAAGAAACTTAGACCAATTATGCAAATTACTTAGCGCGTTCGTCTATTGATTACCGAAGAATTACGCGTAAATAGTACACATGTTACGAGATAATTATGGCAAAATATGTTAATATTGTCTCTATCGTACGTTTTTACCATATATCTCCCAACAAATTTCTACCTATTGTTCTAATTTAGACGCTGATAGACTGACAATGCGGTGTTCGACGTACACGTAACTGCAAACAGAACACTCGCACACTTCGAGTGTTGAGTGAAAACGAGTATAAAAGCGATGCAAATTACAAGTGCTGGCATTACCTACCACCCTCTCGTGGAGTAAGGTGCACCACTCATCCACTGCAGCAATGAAGTACCATGTGCGTAATTGTGTTGTACTTACTAACCGTTGTGATTCTCAGTGCCGACCACAAGTCGTTTATTCAGTGCGTTCGATGGGCGTCTTCATCATACGATGTCTAAACTATCGTGATCGCGCTAATTGGACTGTGCTGAATACGTTAATTGATCATTATACTTACCATTAATATATTAATTAAACAATCAATGTCGCAATCTATTCGAAACACTGATTTATGAGCGAATTCAGTGAAGCATCTATAGGAGTTATTCTTCCTGTTACGTTAGCAACAGTGGTTCAGTTTTATAGGAAGTAGTTTGTGTTACATAAATCAGATTGTATATTCTTCGAGTTGGTGTCAGCTGTGAAACTGGTTTCGAGACAGGAGACTCGATTTTATTGCCTATTCTTGGTGTATAAATTGATAGACCCACATCCGCCATTGCCTTATCGTTATAGTAGGCTTTTAATTGATTACATAAAATTACACAACCTGCAAGCTCCAGTTTCTTTTCTTTTGTAGGTAATTTATGCTTCTAACTGAAAATTAATTTTCAATGTTTTCTAACAGATTTTCTTGGGTTTCCTGGCCGTGGCTGCAGCTTACCCGGGACTCGTTCATGAAGAACCACAATTAGAGGAGAAATACGATTTCGGACCAATCGGCGAGTCTGGACACCATCATCAAATAGAACATGAACACGCAAAATCACATCAGTCGATCAAATTCGAACACTTCCATCCCGTCCCTGTTTACGTGAAGAAAGAGCACAGTCATTTGTTGAAGCACCCGCTTGAAAAGGGCAAGTCTGAATCTAACTTGAAGCTTATCCACCCCGAGACTGAGCACAAGCATGGAGGCGGTCTTGTCCTTGAAGATGACAGACACAACACTGACCATTATGCCGCTGCTTTAGGTCATGGTGGATTCGAGCACGGAGGTTTCGAACAGGGAGGTTATGAGCACCTCTCTGGAGGCTTCGAAGGGTATGGTGGCGGTGAGGGACTTAAGGGTTACGCCGAACTGTCTCACCAACCTGAAGCCGAGGGACACTACTTCGCGGAAGCGGGACATGGACATGCCTTCGCTGATGCCGGCGAAGGATACAAATACGAAAGCTATTAACTCGATTTAGTTTACTTAAACCAAGGGCATACATAGTGTGGAGCTCACCCTCCACCGTCTAAAGCAACTTTAGGTCTATCTCTTGCCTGTTATTTTATCGCGTAAGTTTAAAACCATGAGACTTATTTGTATTCAGCTTACGTGTTGCAGTAGAAAAGCGTCGTAGAATCAAAATGTACCTGACTTAGATTTAATTCTGAAAACGTATTTAGGAAATCTGTATTTAGGTTGCTATCGTTAGAGATTCACGTCATTACGCGGCAATTAAATTATGAAATGTTAGAAACAGTTCCGTTAGGTGTTAGAAAGTGGCCGCATGATGTGATTCGAGTTGATCGACTGTTTGTGTGATTGTTGTGTTTCTTTATAAATATTCTCGCTTGTTTCTCGTATTAGTGATTATTATAACTTAGGCGATCATTGATTGAGTCCCAGAGAAATTGTGATATTAATAAATGTTGTTATTATATAAACAGTTGTCTTTATTTTAAGACTATTTAGTATGATGTATGAGCATAACACTGCATAAATTGATTCTACCCTCATTTGTTCCACTAGACATGTTGTTGTACTACAATTAATAATTACAGTAGCGTATCATGTAAGTGCTACTGACCATCTATCAGCTACATTGAGTGATTTATACATAAAAAAATATTCATCACGTAATGAATGAAAAACACGTAAACGAGTTCAGGTTTTATATTCATTTATAGCAAACTAGAATTGATTTTAGATCTTTTGTTTTTGCTTCATAACAAACAAAACTGAACAGTCACGCTTAAATTAAATTAGCTAGCTCTGTGCCTCCGTTATGTAAGGTAATAGCAACGCAGTGTAATTATGTATAGGAAACAGATCAGTCTAATCAAAGTGTTGAAATCAAAACATATTGTTTATTAAGTAAAGAAATTGTGAAAGGAGCCGGTGGCGGTCCGTATTTTACGATATTGCAAGTTAGTTTGTTAGTCACGATATCGGCTGTGTGTACTCACTCAAGGAAATAATATTATCGATACCTATTACTTATTCCACCTACATTCGTGATGTAATTTTCCAAACGATTTATTTGTCTAGACACATTTTATGGACTCCTTTTGCTGTCTAGTTCCTTGTTGTTTGTCATCTTTGATCTATCAATCCTCGAACATTATTAGATAACACACGCTTTGAATTTCCTTGAAAATATTTTTATTTGGTTACGTAGGTTTTGTGTTTTCGGAATGTTATTACATCTATTATATATAAAATTAGAAGCTGACTGACTGACATATCAACGCAGGGCCTAAACTATAAGGGTAAGAAACTTGAAACTTTGCACACGGGTTCCTTAAATAACGTAAGAGAGCACTAAGAAAGGATTTTTGAAAATTCACTCCCTAAAGAGGGTAAAACGGGAGTTCAAAGTTAGTATAAAACTTTACCGTTAAAATATTTTGATAACAATCTGGCAATAACGCGGGCGAAGCCGCGGGCATAAGCTGGTTCTATATATTACCAAATAGAAAACGAACCAATAATCAAAACATAGTATTCAGGTACGTACCTACCTAATAGATACTAAGAAAATTCAGGGAAAAAGGTACAAGTAGATACACAGGCACTCTTTGTGTTGATTTATATAGATTTGCATAGGTAGTTGTAAGATGATTTTTTAACCTGGTGTGACCACTAAAGCCTTATTTTTGATTATAACTAAAATCCAAAGTAAAATAAACGTTTACATTAAACTAGCAATGTGAAATTGTGGTTCCCACATTTCGAATATATACCTAAACAAGAAAAAAAAATATAGGTAATATCGAAACAATTAAGAAGACTAAAAATTAATACTGTTCCTCATTATTCACAGGAGTTTGTCTAAGCATTATTTTGATTACTAATTGAATTCGTTCTAGTTTTATGTCGCAGGCACGTTACTGTTACATCATAAAAGCTAATGTTTACCGCAACATACTTCTACCGCATGACATACTTTATGCTCGTTTCGTATGGAAAGATGTTTCGAATGATTTTTATAACTTCCTTTCGAAATATGAATAGTGTTAAAACATTACCTTGACGATTACTTTTGCCGTATTTTTGAGTGAGTTAAAATAAGTCTTTGTAAATTGGTGGACAAAATGCTTAAGTCAGAGGACCTCTTAATGATCTAAAATGTATTTATATATTTTTTCTAAATTAAGTATACAGTCCGAACTGCTGAAAATTGGTAATGCATTTAAATTTTGGTGATTATTAAAACAAGATATCAACTTACAACTAAACTACTAGGTACCGTCCTAAGTAGGTAATCCATAAAATAGTACCTATGCAGTACCTACGGTTATCGTACTTGCAATAATATATGTAGTTAAACAGAGGAAATCTTGCACAAATTCGAAACTCAATCTTTAAATCAAACGCCAATTAAAATCGTAGAACCATCAAGTGACATCAAAGTACCTACCTATTAAGAAGTAGGTCAGTTACCCATAAATTCAATCTCATTGTAAATCGTGAGCTAGCACATTCTAAGCAATAAATCCCTCATAATTATTAAAATTACGTATACTTAAACGGCAATGTAAAATTACGCATAAAAAATATACGGATTATGTAGGGCGATGCGATGTAGCAATTTGACCGATTTGCGTAATCGTCGAATGCAGATCTTGTGATTTTTAAATGACACCTCAACTTCCTGGTCAGGCATTCCGTATTCACACTGTAGGTGGCATCAGCTTTCTATACGAATGCTACTATGATATACTTACATACAAGATTCTGAATGTATTTTGTTACTGCCCGACGGAAGGAAAAACAAACCTTCCTATACGGAAAAAAATGTCATATTGTTTGCCTAGTTGGTTTTAATTTAAGCATCGTTAATTAATTTTGATGAACTTGTGTGATAAAGACGAGAATAATTTGTAAGTAAGTTCTTTATAGTTGCTTACCCAAGAATTTAATATATATATAGAACTACTTATTGGTAGAGTATCTTTTGATTAATACAATCATCGTCAACAGCATAACTCACAAATAAAGCAGGTAAGAAAAAAAAACTAAATAGAGAAGAGTTAGAAGAACAAAAACATGAAATTAAGAAAATGTGACGATCTGCAACCAACCACTTAACTTAAGTAGTTAAGCAAGGAATTAACCAAATGAGGGCTACCGTTTATGTGCTCACCATTTGGCGCCATTGTCAAAGTTGAAGTCATATTTAAATCATATTTAATAACTTAAAACTGTGGCGAATAAATATCAAGCTTGCCTGCGTATTGCGCAGTCTCGTTTAATTCGAAAATAAAAGGAGAACATAAGTTTTCGAAAGATAAAACAGAGACAGTTTAGTAAATATGCGCCAGTTGTACTTTTAAAGCACTGACCCGTAACTCATATTTACCACAAATCATCTAAGGTATTACAAAATATTTATTCACAACATAGTCTAAATAGAAATAAACCCACGTAATCCATTCACAAAGAATGAAATTTGACATTTCAGAGACCAGACTTTACACAAGCGAATTCACACGCGATAGAATTGGAACTTATTAATATTTTAAGAATTATAAACGTTAAAAAGTGAAAAACTGTAAAGTGACCGAAAAGTAAAAAGGTTAAATGAAAACAAGGTAATGCTGCATCACAAAACGTTTTATTTTTTTTGGTAGTCAGCATTACAGAACACATTCGAATTATTTATCACTACAGGCACCAGAACGCATCACAAAATTATGTATGCAAAAACGTAGGTACGTTCAAACATAGCATTAAAATTTCATTTAAAAAGGCGCTAGATGGAAGTCACAGTCAAATACTACTACTTTAAACAAACGCTGGAAAGCGCCTACAGATATTTTACTAGCAAGTATGCTCATCACATTCGTAAGCAGACTTGAACAAAGGCGTTAAGGTATTTAGCCGCATTCTACATAGTTTTAATATTCATAACAACTTATTTTTAATTAAAACTTAATAATAAACAACACTTATTTATCTAATATTGCACAGGAATCACAATTAGTAGGTCGCAATCAAATGCTCCGTTTTTCATCGGCCTCAATTGACGTTATAGGCGCCTACGCTCAGAATTCTCGTTCGGAAAACATCAATTTGGCCGATGACAAGACAAGTCTTAATAATGAGAACACTTCTCCAATTGAAATGAACACGTGGCTTAATAAGGAATAAATAATACATTACCTAATGTTCCCATATGTGTCGTATTACAGCCAACTTGTCAGATTGGTGAATGGGATAATTCGCTGGCAATTCATCATCTCCTTGTACTAAAAATGGGAAGTCAACGAAACCGTTTCTATGAATGAGTTCCTCCCTTTCAGTTGGCACAGGTTTTACTAGAGCAGCATTTTCTGGCTGTAGTACTGGCACTGGTATTGGACGCTCAATACCAAATGGCACTGGATACGGTTGAGGTATTCTAAATTCAAAATGAGGAGGAACGTGTAGCAGACCTGGAGTACGTACCGGAACCTCAACACGTCCTTTTATCTCCAAAGGTGGACGCTTCAAAGCATTTTCCTTAGGCGAGATTTGAGGATTTTGTTTTTTAGAAATCTCCTCCAAAGCTAATTTTTCTGATAAAGCATTTTGTTTTCCCAGATTTTTATTTAATTTATCAAGCTCTACTTTAAATTTGGTACCATCGACATCGCCTGAATCTTTAAGCTGCCGTAGTTTATTTTGTATTACACGTTCGCCATTCACCAGTTCTGTTTGTCGTGCAATACTTTCAGTTATTTTTTCGTGTTGTACAAGAGGAGCCAATAGTGAAGAGTATTGATCGTTAATTGTTGCAGTTGGAACTACTGATGGTGTAGGAGAAACGTGAGGCGTTTCTTCTTGTTTCTCTGTTAATGATCCTGTATTTACATCTACTTGATCTTCCAAAGATGTTTGAAATTCTAAGGGAGTTTGAATATCATCAGATTGACCTAATATGGCTGACCCCCTCGTGATTTCAAGTATTTGAGGTTTTCGTTCAAACGTCACAGGTCCCTTATCATTGAAAGAGGATTGAATTTGTTCAACTGTTTCAATTGGCTGTTGAACTCGCACTTGCTCTATTATTGAGGTGGGTGTTGATATCTCGATGAACGGTCGTATGTTTACCGGTCTTTGAATTTCTTCGTGTCCTTGAAATTCGAGGGGCCTATACGGTGTCTTAATTTCTAAAGGCCTTTGAATTTCTTCAAACCTTTGCACCTCTTCGTGTTTTTGAATTTCCACGGGCTTATATGGTCTATGAATTTCTGCTGGCCGTTGAATATCTTCATTTCTTTGAACTTCTTCTAATTTTTGAATTTCCAGGGGTCTTTTTGATTTTTGATTATACTTTAGCCTTTGAATGTTACGCTGTCTTTGAATATCCAATGGCTTATAAATTTGTTGTTGTGGCTGAACCTCTTCCAATTTTTGTATTTCTACGGGTCTCTTCGGCTTTTTAATGAACTCTAGTCGTTGTATGTTATGGGGCCTTTGAATATCTTGGGGTTTGTAAATGTCTTCCTGTGGTTGAACTTCCTCTAGTTTTTGTATTTCTACGGGTCTTTTCGGCTTTTTAATGAACTCTAGTCGTTGTATATTATGGGGCCTTTGAATATCTTGGGGTTTGTAAATGTCTTCCTGTGGTTGAACTTCCTCTAGTTTTTGTATTTCTACGGGTCTATTTAATTTTTGACTGTACTCAAGTCTTTCAATATTATGGGATATCGGAATATCCTGCGGTTTGTAACTATCTTCCTGTTGTTGAACCTCCTCCGTTTTTTGTGTTCCCACGGACTGCTCTGATTTTTGAACATACTCAAATCTTTGTATATTAAGGGGTCTTTGAATATCTTGGGATTGGTAAATCTCTTGTTGCCGTTGAACCTCTTCAAATTTTTGTATTTCTACTGGTTTTTGATTTTCCTCTTGACTTTGAATTTCTTCAGGCTTTTGAACATCCAGCACATCAGTATTAAAATACGTTGGAGGTTCTGAATTTATATCCTGGTAATAATATCCAGGTATCGGCTGGGCACGATACGGTTCAATTTTAAAACTTTCGACTTCAAAGTTAGGTAGGTAACGCACGTATTCTGTTGAATAACTCTTGGTTTTATTATTCTTTTTCTGTACATATGTTGTAGCATACTCTTGCTGGCGACCTTTTGGAACATATTTATATTTTCCACGAGGTTTTTCAGTAGTTTTCTCCGTGGTTTGAGCTGCAACTGTGAGATCTTCATTCAACTGTTGAATGTTAATCACTTTATAAAACTCATCTAGGTGTTCAATGCCTCGATTGACATCTCCATCCGTAGAGGTGGGTTGACTTTGACTTTCAGTATGTTCTTCAACACTTTGCTGATGCTTTTGCTGTAGAAAGATATTCTCAAACTGTGGAAACGGTCTAACGATAGCCCCAGCGTCTTCTAAAACTTTAGCTTGATCAGGCGTTAAGTACAAAACAAGTTCTTTCATTTCTGTTAGGCGACGATCAGGTGCGGGAGTCGATGACTCCCTTTGTTCACTAGGCGATTGAGAATTGTCGTTCGTTTCTCCACTTACAAGGATTAGAAGTAGAGAGGCTATCAAATACCACACCTAAAAAGGAAAGTAATGTTATATAAATAAAAAACCGGCTTCGAATTAGTGATAGATGTACATAAATTGGTTATTAAAAAGTTATGAATTCAAATTTGCTTACCGAGGTCCCCATGGCTACAAGATTTTTTAAGCAGCCTGACCGTACGGTCACGGATTCTCTTCTGCCCTGAAATTTATACGAACGACAATTTTATACAATGTGTTATTATATAAAATAAATTATTCTAAAAGATGCGTAACACACGAAGTGTTACGCGTGTTTGGAAAAGATGTCATCAAAATGCAATTATCATTAAATTAATATTTATCAAAAATGTTAATACAATGTACTTAATTAATTCAGTATTATCTGCTATGAGCTAAATAATACAATTAAGCTAACAAAAATGGTATATTTTGATTTTGAATTGATTAAAATGCCTTTCTATTGCCAAAACTTACATGATTGGAACTAGGAAATTTAAGATTAACTCCCATTTAAAAAATATTTTAAGAATAATTATATACTTTACAGCCTCAAAACTGTTACATGTGTGGCTTAATAGTAGGGGTTTAAAATTAGCATTTGTAGACCGTCCATTTCGCAATATTTCTGCAAACCTGAAAAGCATCCCTTTTTTCAAGAAGCTCCCTTCCGCCCATGCCATATAATAATAAATATGTATATATTATGTACCTTTTAAAGAAACCGTTTCAGTTCAGTGACCGCATCGATAAAGTTATTAACTATATGTTTTTTATTCGATAGCAGCAACGTGCAAACGTTGAGTGCACTAACACGAATTTAATAATGACTTGTAACTTTTTACTTCTCTCCTTTTATATATTCATTTCCGATGCGACCCCACGACGTAACCTATCGGTGATTTACTTTAATTAAGTCCCTATCTTTGGAAAAGTGGAAGGTTGTTATGATGATGGTGGATAAATATTTTGAGTTCATTTTGCACTCCGGTTATTGGTAATTAATAAAAATAATCTTTTCATTAGAATAATAACAAATCTGAAGTTCAATCTATTAGCTTGAAAAACTTTTTTTGAGGGTACATCCCCTTTAAGTAAAGTGGGGATGTTATTTTTACCTCTTTACCCAATTGTGTAGGGTATCATTAGATCTTTTAAAAACGTTTATGGGTTTTGAAGACCATTTTTAGATTTAGGTATCTGTTTGTGAAATGTTTAGCTTTAAAGTGCAATTTTTTGTAAGAGTCAAGTGACCCCTGCCGGCTAAATGGTTGATGTTGGGTATGTGAAAAAAACACAGTAGTAGTAGTAGAAATTATTAGGAAAAGAATCACAGCTAAGTAGGCTTTACAAGTTTACGGGTACCAAATGAGAAGTAAGAACATTTTCGTACAAATTCCATTGAAAATGATTATTAACTTACACCACGTTATTCAGATGGGGGAGGGGGGGGGGGGAGTTGGAACGGAACCTTACATTGTGCGTGGCCAGATATGCACTACTGATTTTTTTGTACTGTGTTAGACTGGTGCCTAAACTTATCAGAATTAATATTTAATCATTCGTTACAAGTACTTTGGCCAATATTTAAGCACATATAGTTTTTACCTTTGTACCCACTAAGGCTGATTTTGCTTTATCTCATGTTTCAATTTTATGATAATACAATTTGCATCTTATTGCCAGGTTCTTTTCTCCGGCTTTACCCATTGTTTGCGAACCTGGCATTACGTGTACATGTAGAATCCCGACGTATCACAAGAGTTGTTTTGCATCCTAAGTGAATAAAGAATTTTGAATTTGGCTCGAAGCTTGTATTTCAAGACACCAGGCCTCTTATTTAGGTTGTTACATTTATTATATTACAATTTAGTTGCTAAGAAATATTGTTACTAAGCATTTTACATCCATTTCGGCTTTAGTTTATGAAGACGACCTTAAATTACTCTTTTTACTAGCCAATTATCTCGGGTCCATCCATAAATATTAGTTTCGATGTACCTACCTACGTATATGTTGATACCGAGTAGGCGACTATCTATCACAGGTTTAACAATGAACAATACATAATAGCAAACCAATCAATTTTTGAAGTCATATTCAATCAATCAATTACGATTATCACACTAATATTATAAAGGCGAAAGTTTGTGAGGGTGTGAGTGTGTATGTTTGTTACTTCTTCACATATAAATGGCTGGAGCGATTTTAATAAAATTTGGTATGGAGTTAGCTGACACCCTGGATTAACACATAGGCTAATAAACCGCGGGTTACACCGCGGGGCACAGCTAGTATTTCAATATGTCTCACAAGTTATATCCAGCTATTCACTTACATTAGAACATTATAAGTACCTATTGTAAGCGATACAGATATTAAGGTGTTTCATGTTAATCGTTTATTTTTAACTTGTCATTGTTACTAATGATTTAATATTTGGGTTTTAATGGTGTTAAAATCATTATACAAATAACCCTGGTCAAAACGTACCTGGAAGCGCCCAAATAAGCCACGTACTTTAAACAAATGTATTTTTTTAACTGTTAGAATAAATAAAAAGCGGCTCTAAAAAGCCACAAAAAATACTTTGGTTTACATGTTGTACTTACGTATTATTTAAAACATGGACGTTGGAATGCACCCTTTTGATAAGTCTAATTCGCCAGTATCAAGTATTTATTGTACACTTTACCTGCACAAAGACGCGATCTTACGGATTTAGTATGTTTCATATTTCATGTTAATTTGTATCATTTCATGTATTAAATATAGAGCTGTGAAAATGATGACAGCTCAGTTTACCGTCATTTTTATAACTTTGTAAATATTCCTTGTTTGTTCTCCTACATTGACGACTTTGCCCATAGTCATGGATGGACTAACGCAGCTCCTTGAAGCCACCAGTGCTTCAACGAGCTGGCTGTTGGTTAATATTTAATTAAATTAAGTTGATGTTGACACAAACCACAGAGGAGTTAAAGTTATTATTAACTATTTCGTGACACAAACAGTATGTACGACGCGTAACGTAAAATAATTACGCACATTAGACCCAGAGCTTAATTTATGTGGACCAATGCGAGTATGATCACGCCTCTGGCAAAGAATAGTAACTATTACTGTGTACCTATGGAAAGATCTAATCTTTAAGCATTTCTTCTTGCTATAGCGTCCTTTTTATCGGTTTATTATAATAGGTATTTTAAAATGATGCCCTATGCTTGATTGATATAAATTTATGTCAATGAAAAATTTGGCAAAATAGACCTAGTAAGCTAGGCAAAAATCATCAAAGTCCAAGATGTGAGTAAGGGCCCATCTCCACAAGCGAGAGAATCGCGGCGATTGCCCTACCATCGTCGGGTAGTGTCTACGAACAAGCGATTATTTCACAAGTGTATCGTACTCGTAACGGAATCGTCACTTTTTGTTAGACAGCGCGCTCGCTGCGAGAGTGCTGCGTTCCGCGGCGAGCGCTCGGCGATACCTTGACGTTTCTTTTGCACTCAGCCACTCGTCGCAACCCCGAGATCAAATCGCCGTGTGGAGACGCGTTCTGAGAGAGGGTATAGAATAGACGTCACGACTATAATATCGCCGCGATTCTCTCGCCCGTGGAGACGATCCCTAAAGCCATGCCGAAGTTTTACAAAAAAGATTAATTGGATAAAAGTGTGGCATCATTATGTTTTACCCGTCGAAATCCTATGCGATGAACGATTTCAATATCCGAATTTCTGCTAATTTAAATCCTACTGTACCGTCTAATGACTACTATATCTCTATCAAATATAATGTGTATCTACTTAGGTACCTACATAGACCATATGGACCAGAAATATTTTTTTTTAAGAAAAATGATCGGACTCAAATGGAAATATAAAGAAAGAAATGATTAGGAACATCACCGAAAGCAAATTTCGTTGACTTACTCCTATGTTTTAGTCTATATCTCTGGTGTTTTATTATCTAGGATAACCTTTGGTAATTATACTGTTTATTTTAGGCAAAGTATAAAACTCTTTTTAATATACAGTATAATTACCCCATCCAAATTGCATTCGTAGTTTTTAAGATAATCGCAAACATACATAGGGATCGAAAAACATACAAATTAATAAAATGGATGGTCTGTTTGTTATTTCAAAATAATAGCCTCTTACTAAATGCATTTAATGACGATTCTCATAACAAAACTATATTAAATTTTTTTGTCTGTCTGTTTGTTCCGCTTGCTAATCTCCGAAACGGGTGTACCGATTTTGTCGGGACTTTTACTGGCAGGCAACTGATGTTATAAGGAGTATTTATTTATTTATTTATTCGGAAACTCTACAGCTTTTTTTATAAATCGAAAACATTAGGTAATTAAAAAGATATTATGCAATCAGCTTGAACTGATTACATTTACAATCTCTAAGCTAATTACAGAATTTCACAACATGCATTACAGATGAACATTATAAATCACTTTAGATGACCTAAATATAATTAGTTTTGCAAATAAAATTAAATACTGACAACACAAATAAAATATAAATTTAAACCAATTGCCTTAATCAAGTAAAATAAAATTAAAACAAATGAAATCAAATCTATAGTAAGTAACTTAGGGTTTAAGCAGCTCTGCGTCATCACGCAAACGAAGTCGCGGGCACAGCCTAGTACATATATAAACGTAGATACTAATTAATGATTCATGTGGCATTAAGCTATAGTAGAAAAAAAAAAGTAGATTCTATAAAACTTACATGCAATATTGGTATAAATATATTAATACATTATAAATATATGTAAGTAGACTAAACATAATACTGAACAATATTTCAGTATAAAATCAATGTCGATTATTAATTCTGTGCCAAATGATGTCATATACAATATATTTTGGAGGTAGGTTCAATGACCGCACCGGGGCGCTTAAATTTATGGATCTAGATTTAAATAATAAAGCTGCGCAGCACACTGAGCATTTTGTTACGTATTTTTTTTGAGTAACAGAGCTTCAATAGCCTATTCTCTCTTTATAATTTTAGCTATGTAGTTCTCACACTAACTACTAGCAATATATAGGACTTTTATATTTACGTTAAAAGCTTGTATTCACGCCCACAACTTTATCAGCGTCAATTTTCTCCGTTTTTTTCGCAACATTTTTCATTGCTGCTCCGCTCTTATTAGTCGTAGCGTGATAATATATAGCTTATAGCCTTTCTCGATAAATGGGCTATCTAATAGTAAAATTATTTATCAATTCGAACCAGTAGTTTCTAAGATTATCGCCTTCAAATAATCAAACTCTTCAGCTTTATAATATTAATTATAGATTAGCATAATGGTAAATGTTATTAGATAGGTAGGTATGTATCGCGACTAATCCGCTTATTACACTACACTAAATCAGGGTCCCTAAATCCTTAAAAAGAGCGGTGTAATAAGAGTTAGGGCCCTAATTCTCTAACAATTTTTTAAGATTACCTTGATTTAGGGCTCTGATTCAGAGTAGTGTAATAGCCGTTTAAATGACCAATCCAATCTAATGTATAAAAATCGCGAAAGTTTAAAAACAATAAGGGTAAATGTTCAAACTATGCATTTCAAACCGTCTAGTTTCACCGTACTTTCTGTAAATACAACAATTTTCGGGCAATGCCCTGGCGATTGCAACAAATAGCTGTCTTCCGAAGAAATACAGGTTTACCTCCGCTATCTGATTTGTTATTACCAGATATTGTAAAATTATTATAATATACTGTCTACCTTTACTTTTATTTTTAGATTTTGTGTGAATTAATAAGTACATCGGTAGGTATATATATGTAAAACTATTAATATGCTGCACCCAAAAGCTCAGTACGATATGTCAAAACACACTTTGTCGGTAGAAAGTTTCGCCTAAATCACCCTTGATCGACTGAAGTTTTAACGAAAAAATGCTTTACTGAAGAACGTTTCACCGAAAACACTGTTAGCCGACGGTTCGTTTATTGGTTCCTTCACGGTTGGTTTTACAGTTACTTGACAGTTCAGTAAATACGAAGAAATACCTAAGCCTATTCTTATAGTATTAAAATGTTAACTACTAATTGACGTTGTTGCACTAACCATACAGTATTCATTTAAATAACACTAATTAAAATGTGACCTTCTTTTAGTACCGAGTGTAGTAGGTACTATTTATTACTTGTTGCTAACTAAGTGTGTAATACAATAAATGCAATTGTAAAGTAATTGGGAAGAAATGCCTATAAAAATGACTTCAATAAGTGTGTAATATTGGAACTATGTTGGCTTAATAACAAGTGTTTTATGTCTCAGTATGAGCAGACTATTGAAGAATCCTGTGCGGGAAATGCTTTGTTTGCAGATATGGTGAAGAAGAATTCCAACAATATAGTACCTACGCCTAAATAATTTAAGCGCTCTTGCCATCTATCTACAGGCCAAGCAAATAACTAAACAATCATCAAGCCTGTGTTATCATGAGCACAGAAATAAAAGACGACGCTGCTAATCTCAAACAGGCTGCACAAATGTCTTTGTTCGGCCTTACCGCCGGCGACCCTTACAAGCGCAAACCACGAATGATTGTTGTTGAAGAACCAGATTCTTTATCGGAAAAGGTTGCCTAACCTTCCCTGAACAAAATATAGACGATATAATACCTTCAATGTACATGGATTAGTTTTTGTCTCTACAAAATTAAGCCACAAATCTGGTAAAAAAGATGCGTCGACCTGTAACTTCATAGTTGAAGTTCCAGCACAGATTAGGAAAGTGTTGGTTTCCCAAGGCACATTATTTATTAACTGGACTTCCTGTCTTGCCCGTGATTTGCCACCAATATGGGCATGCAGCTAAGTCATGTAGAGACACTACCCCAACATGCGGCCATTGCGGGGAAACGGGCCACTCGATGAAGGAATGCGTCAAGAAACCGTACTCGCCGAAATGAGCAACATGCCGACGATTCATTAAGCCGCGAAGTCATAAACCAGGCGTTGCCGAGTGCCCTGCCAAAAAGCTGCGGAATATCGCTACATAAACACCGTGGACAATGAGGGCGCCTAGAGCGCCGCTTCGTACTTCAAGCATTTCCACACCGTAGACTCTGTTCAATTCTACATATCACATCTGCTAAAGGTCAAACTTCCGTACGTGACACTTGCTTCAAATTCCTCCATTACTCTACTATCATATTATGAAAATAAATGTATTACAGGTAATAATCGCATGAATAATTTAAGGTAAAATACCTTGTTTATTGCCCGATGTTTCGACCGTATTGCAACGACCGTGAGCAAGGTATGTTAAGACCCGTAATACATATATTTCCATAAAAACAAATGCAAAAGTTTATCAACATCTACTGTCCTACTTACGATTTATTATAATATTAATTCGACCGCAACAAAAAACAATAAATAAATGTAAATAGCCTCGAACACGATGTATGCAAAGTCAACTTTAGCCTACTTTTTTAAAACTGCTGATGTAAACTATTTTGAACATAATATTCCTATATATTTAGTATTTTGTTTGTTTGAATTTATATTATTTATAGTCTATTATATAAGACTAAAATTAAGCACTTTTACCGCCTGTTATACAGGTTTTACATAGTACAGGCTCCCATATACCTAGTCTGGCCATAAATACTGTTACAATTAAAAATAAGAAAGATATTACATTTGAATTTGGAATCTGTCATTTTTATACGATTGTTCATTGTATTTTCTAATTTTGGCGCCAATACATTGTACAATATTTTGCTATATTAAAATGGAGTGGGGTGATAAAGAAAACCGAATCGCTGTGATTGCATTACACAAAGTTGGTATGGAGCCGAATGTAATTTTTAAAACTCTCCATACGCTTGGTATTAGTCAAATGTTTGTGTACCGGGCTATTAATAGGTACAATGAGACCTTCTCTGTTTGTGACAGAAAAAGATCTGGCCGTCCACGTAGTGTTCGTACGAAAATGGTGGTCAAAGCAGTAAGGGAAAGAATTCGAAGAAATCCTGTCCGAAAGCAAAAGATTTTATCTCGGGAGATGAAGATAGCACCCAGAACCATGTCACGCATTTTAAAAGATGACTTAGGACTTGCAGCCTATAAGAGACGCACTGGTCATTTTTTAACTGATAATTTAAAAAATAATTGGGTGGTAAAATCGAAGCAACTACTGAAGCGGTACGCAAAGGGAGGTCACAGAAAAATTTTGTTTACGGATGAGAAAATCTTTACAGTTGAGCAACATTTTAACAAACAAAATGACCGTATTTATGCTCAAAGCTCTAAGGAAGCTTCCCAATTAGTCGACAGAGTGCAACGTGGGCATTATCCGACTTCAGTGATGGTTTGGTGGGGTGTTAGCTATGAAGGAGTGACTGAGCCATATTTTTGTGAAAAAGGTATCAAAACATCGGCACAAGTGTATCAAGATACCATTCTTGAGAAGGTAGTTAAACCCCTTAACAACACCATGTTCAATAACCAAGTATGGTCCTTCCAACAAGACTCAGCGCCGGGTCATAAAGCTCGGTCCACGCAGTCTTGGTTGGAAGTGAACGTTTCGGACTTCATCAGAGCTGAAGACTGGCCGTCGTCTAGTCCCGATCTTAATCCGCTGGATTATGATTTATGGTCAGTTTTAGAGAGTATGGCTTGCTCTAAACGCCATGATAATTTGGAGTCCCTAAAACAATCCATACGATTGGCAGTGAAGAATTTTCCCATGGAAAGAGTGCGTGCTTCTATTGATAACTGGCCTCAACGTTTAAAGGACTGTGTTGCAGCCAATGGAGACCACTTCGAATAAGCTTTTTATATTTTGAATTGTTTTTTATTTATGTATTAAACTAACACACTGTAAAAGTAATAAATATTATTTGCAATAAAAAAAAATGTTTTTTCTTCGTAACAATATTTATGGCTAGACTAGGTATTGAAGCACTAGCTTTCGCCCGCGGCTCTGCCCGCGTGGATGTCGGTTATCGCGATAAACAACTATCCTATGTCCTTCCCCGGGACTCAAACTATCTCCATACCAAATTTCGTCTAAATCGGTTTAGCTGTTTTGTTGTGAAAGCGTAACAGACAGACAGACAGAGTTACTTTCACATTTATAATATTAGTATGGATGTAATTATTATATTAATTTGATATTCCCTTATTTTAATCCATACTAATATTATAAATGTGAAAGTAACTCTGTCTGTCTGTCTGTTACGCTTTCACGCTCAAACCGCTGAACCGATTTAGATGAAATTTGGTATGGAGATAGTTTGAGTCCCGGGGAAGGACATAGGATAGTTTTTATCGCGATAACCGACATCCAC
The DNA here is from genome assembly GCA_945859575.2 of Herminia tarsipennalis. Taxonomy (NCBI): domain Eukaryota; kingdom Metazoa; phylum Arthropoda; class Insecta; order Lepidoptera; family Erebidae; genus Herminia; species Herminia tarsipennalis. The sequence goes on along the minus strand of OX243844.2, from coordinate 9,787,999 downwards.
GCGGGCGGAGCCGCGGGCAAAAGCTAGTAACGTATATACTGCAATCACATAATTATAATAATTAATAATTTATTGACATAATATTCTAATTGTTACCGACATTTTGATTGTAATAAACATTTATTTTTATACACCTTCTTAATATATTATACTAGCTTTCGCCCGCGGCTCCGCCCGCGTGGATGTCGGTTATCGCGATAAAAACTATCCTATGTCCTTTCCCGAGACTCAAACTATCTCCATACCAAATTTCATCTAAATCGGTTCAGTAGTTTGAGCGTGAAAGCGTAACAGACAGACAGACAGACAGACAGACAGACAGAGTTACTTTCACATTTATAATATTAGTATGGATTACTCTTGTACTTAGAATTAATTTGTAACTGTGTATTTATTATATGCGAAATATTGAATTATGAATTATTACGAAGAGTTGTTATTAATACCTTAAACAAAGGAATAATTACTGATTACTTACTATTAATATCAATTGGTTTTATCGTAAACTAGGCTTGTAGCGAGCGATAATTTATAATAAATTAATCTATTGAAAGTAACATTGAAGCTAATTTATCTATCGGTGAAGCAAAAATTGATGTATATATTAGAATTAGATTTGATAGATGTAATCAAGATAAATACTTTCGATTCAAACATTTGCAGATCCAAAATACGCAACTACACGCAACATACGGCGACAGATAAAGAAGTAGGGCGGCAACTCCGAATTTGTCGATGTTGCAAATCAGAGCTTTTAACAGAGCTATGCCTAAAACGTCAACCTGCACTAATTTCTTATAAAATCATAGAACAGACCTTTAAACAATATTGTAAAATAAAACGGTGCATTCAAAGTTTCTGTTATTTGTCAAAAACTTTCTTTAGAACTTAGCTTTAGATGGTAACTTTAAGGCAAATATAAACAATAAACATGCTAGTAGCTGGCACACTTGCAACTAGCTCTGCTTCAGAAGAAGGTATTAGTAGCAAGTAAGAACAAATTGGAAAATATAAATCGTAATAATAAACATATAATCGCTTAAAAACCTGTATTTTATTCGAGCAATTACGAATAATTGTTACGTAGCTTATTACTTAAGCAGCTTTTCTATCGATACATTGATAGGCCGGAGATATCATGTTTATTAAAAAGTATACCAAAATATTCCACGATATCTAGGCCTTATTATGTTGTAATCAATAGTTTCACATCTGTTTTGGATTAGCATAAATAATGAAATGGTATCTATTATATAATTTAATTTCTCCTTCATCCGATTCGACTTAGCATATTCTAAGTAGATTAATCATGTTATGATTTGAGATTTGTATTTGCATATACAATGTTAAAGGTGAAGTGAAACAATTGACAAAGATTTCCATTAAGCTTTCACAATTTAATTAGATTGTCAGAAGATCAAAACATCCATGCTATTGGAGATAACTTTGGAAAATACCCAGTCAAAATGATGTCAAAAGAGTTACGTAAAAGAAGCTAAAGAATCATTTTGTTATTGTGATTATATTAAGCGCTTAATATTGTTTTTTATTAGGCTTATACTCGTAAAATTTTACTAGCTGCCCGCCCGACTGTGCTCTGGTGTGATTATTTCGTACATTTTCTTTTATATAAACCTAGTCCTAAAAATGACGAATACAACAAAAAAAAAGAATTATCCAATTTGATGCAGTCGTTCTGAAGTACATACATTTCGGAGATTAATTTCTATTTCAATAGATTACCGAATGCGTTCAAATTGTTTCCAAGAAGAGTTTGATGATTTGAGTAGAGTTTGGGGTACTTATAAAGTACCTACATCTGTAAACATAACCCTAATCCTTCGAAAATAGTTATTACTACACTAATATTTTAATAAGATTAGAGATGTGGAAATGTAAATGAAATACAACATATCAATTGTTTATCTATTTATATTTCGCCTATTTACAGGTACAAACTAATGACTATCAAAGTATTTACACTTCTATTGACTATTTGGTATGATCATGACTGATGCTGGTAGGACACCAGCTGGTTGAAGCTCAGCAATTGCCTTACCAGCAGCAGCTCTTCTTCTTGTAGTGGGTGACGTGCTTGATGATGTGGAGTGGGTATGGCTTCCAGACAGCTACGGGGACCTCGACGTGCTTCTCAATGGGAACATGGATCTTCTTGATGACTTCGTATGGCCTCTCAACAGGCACATGAACTTTTCTGATGACCTCAAATGGGACTTCCTTCACTACCTCATATGGGACTGGTCTCTCGACGGGAATGTGCTGAGTCTTGTACACGGGGTATGGTACATGCTTGACGACGTCGACGTGCACTGGGTAGGGCTGAGGTACTGGTACCTTGACTTCCTGGCGAACGGGCACAGGGACGGGGTGAGGTACAGCTACCTGGACGTGGCGAGTCACTTCAATTGGGATACGACGGATGACATTCTGAACAACAGATTGGAGTTCGTATCTGGTAGCTGCAGCAGACGGGCGACCAACAGACACAGAAGTACCGATAACTCTTGGGGCACCAACAGTAGCTGTGTTACCAATAATTTGACCAGTAGCCCCGGGAAGAGTAGAGTCGAGGAGAAGACTGCCTTCGGAATATCCACCGCCGGATGGAGCTGGACCAGACAGGTCACCAGCAGGAAGAGGTCCAGGACCAGAAGCGATAGGTCCAAATCCACTTCCTGAAGGAACACCATAAACGGGTGCAGGTCCGCTGGGAATATTTCCAGGTCCAGAAATAGAGCCGATTGCTCCACCGTCGAAATGATTAGGGCCAGCAATGTTGCTATCATGGGAAATACTAGCAGCTGCAATGCCACCAATACCTGGCAGAGATGCTCCGGATGAAATAGGGCCGTGGTCTTCGACCACAGAATGTTCAACTACTTCTTCATGTCCATGGTCATGATGATGATGGATCTGCGGTGGAGGAGCCGGCGGTCCATAGGCTTGAGAAGGTGGTCCAAAGGAAGCTGATGGAGAATGTAAGGCTGATGACAGGAATGAATCGGAACCGGAGTGGCCATGAGGACTGGAGTGTTGTCCAGACAAATATCCAGCGTTTGTGCCGTACACTAACGCTGACACGAAGAGTGCCTTCACCTGTAACAATTGATTGATGCCTTAGTATGTGATTGTAATAAGTGTAAACGTGATTTTTTTTGATATCATATCATAGGTACTACTTACTACAAATGCCATGGCTTTTAGCTAATCGCTTTTAAGCCAGCCAAAAATGAGCTAGTTGTTGTCCCTTCCGAGTGTCGGTTGGTTATGCTTTGACATCGGACGGACCCACATATTTATACAACTCGCTCGGTTCAACAACGCCTATGAATACATTAGAGTATTATTTCGAACGGACATCGCTATGTCCTATACGTCACCGATGCCAAAATATAAATTATGTTAATTTTTGTACTGATCTCGATAATATGCCGTTTTCTATGATTATGCAAGGGAAACTATCAAAGGTCTAGATGAAACATCTGGCACGATTTCGATATTTTGCATAAATATGTGTGAATTTAAGCATTAAGGCTCAAGGCTATACATAAATAGTTAATTAATTTATTACTTATAAGAGCCATACCAAATTTAAAACATTATAATACTTGAGTGTCATCTTCTAAATCAAATGTCCGACGTGTTTGATTAATATAAATATGAATTTATTTTATTTACTTATATATTTTATATTTAAGTAAGTAATAGATACATAAAAACAAAAAACAAAATAAAACATTTTTCGTTTCATATTATGTGAAATTCATGGTAATTCTCCCCACAGGCAGGCTGACCTAGAAAAAATCAGGCTGCCCATGGACTTTTAGTTATAAAAGTTTCATATTATTTATTAATTTCCCATTTATTATATTATTATGTGTATAAGTATTTAAATTATTCGATTCCGAGATATTTAAAAAAGAAAATTCCTTTGAATTTTTTTATATTAAAAAAAATATAATAAAAAACCTTTATTTTTTTATATATAAAAAGACAACCCTTACAGTGGGGTAAAATCCTGTATCACGGGGGACTTGATATAAATACAATTCACGGGCAATACACCCCAGACTCGGTAAAATAATTTTGAAGTTTTTAATATATTTTTTGTTTTCTTTAAATTTTCTATTGACAACCTATCAAACACCACGATTTATCTTTAATGAGATTTTTATACATGTTTTGGAAATTAAGAACAAAACAAAGTCGCTCTCAAGTGATGATATTTATTTATAAGCATTAGTAAATCATTTTTAATAGAAGGTTACGAATTGAACATACTCAATCCTTTGAACCGAGTAGCACGTAGACTGCTTATTGCCGTTGATGAGTTAACTTTCAGAATAATAACTAACGGCCGTTTTCAATAATCTATCTATGGCTTCTAGAGATAGAATTTTGACATATTTTGTATGGAGCATAAGTCAAATATATAGTAGCCAAATCGATAGATACATATAATAATGAAAACGGTCGTAAAGCGTTAATAACTGAAGTATTTAATCCTATGTATTATATAAACACATCATTTTACAGCTCCGAATGTAACGTATGAAAATATGAAATAGAGTAGGACTCCTCAAGACAGAGAAAATACTAAATGTAAATGTATACAGTAATAAGTATTTCTGTTTAGTAAGTTCATATTGTGTGTTAAATCAATATGCACCTGTTACACCTATTTCTCTACCACCCAAAGGTTGACTAGTAGAAAATGTAATTGTCAGTAACTCTGGGAAGGTTTTAAATAAATAAAAAATGTACAGTTAAAGTGGAAAAATATTTTGACACTGGTAGAAATTGGCTGGCTTCATTGCCCATAAAAAGAAAAGGAAGAAAATACAATTTTTTTTATTATGTTTTTTTATTATGGTTTTGTCCCGACATTGAAATTAAATGAAATGTGGAATGACTTGATCAACAATCTTAATTACGACACTCCAGCGACATGATTGTTTTTGCAGTCCAAGGTGATATTTTACATAAAATATTTCCAATATTTCCAGTTTCATTTCGTTCGTTGCATGACTTTGAGTAAGAATATTTTGCATGTGGTGAATATACATAAAATCCTAATGCATATGTTATAGCAAATGCATACGCGCACTGTTTGATTGCGGTGTACGTAAAGTATAAGGCACCGCTTTATATTACACAGTGTGAACTAAACGTAGTGTTCAATTCTCTTTCGTGTTAACATAAACATTTTTATTATTAAACTTTATTGGAAAACAAACAATTACAAAAAAAGTACAATAATCATGTTTTGTTTTATACTAAAATATAGATAAAAGTGCAATCCAGGTCCACCATATTTCCACAAATAGTCAGATTCATATGATAGGTAGGTACCTACTACCTATACCACCTACTTTTGTATGTAGTGAAATTTCAGCAGCGGGTTATCTAGTTAGACAATCTACGGTATAAGTACCGATTAGGTACTAATAGCCCGCGCGAACGGGGGCATGCGAGGTGCGCTCAAAGATGCCCGCGCGCATGCGCGATGCATTTCTAAGCGCAGCTCTCTATTGACCATTATGACAAGATTTTGACAGTTAAAAGCGCGGGCTTGCCACGAAAACGAAAACAAGATAGTGAATAAGGACCCTGCCATAATGCTTAATCTTATTACGGTGTGGTTAAAACGTTTTCTTGTTCATGAAGTTTCAGCAGCGGGCACTGAACGACTTAGATACCTTTATTTGAAGATTTTTGAAACTATTTCAAGCAGAAGTCATATCTGACACTGAACTAGAAATTAAAGGCCACGGTAGCCTAATGGTTAAGGCATCGGATTCGCAATCGTGATGTCGCGGGTTCTAATCCTACCCATTGTACTTCCGACGTGTACTGACTCGTGACTCTTAACTAATTTAGCTAAGCTGGAAGTTAACGGGATTGCTAGTAATGTAGGACCCACAATCCCACATAGCTAGTCATCTTATTTAAATAAAAAATCATTTTTTAAATAATTTCAGATGTAGATAGACAGAAATAGACATCCTAAGTAAATCAAGGTCTAAAATTTATTGAATTCGAGTTGGAATTCACTGTGTGAACTCCATGTGGCTATTAGGACAATGGGCGTACCCAGAAGAGGAGGATCGGGGAGTTGAATTCCCCCAGAAATTGCACAAAGGTACATTGTACACGTTTGTGGTTGGGCACACCGGGGTTTAGTGAATTGTACCAACGAACTATCCCCAAAAGAGTACGAGTAGAGGATTATCATAGTTTTTTCATTCACTTTCGCCTGGAAATAGGGTTTACCTACACATCCATTGATTGCTGTCTTGCTTATATTATTTTATTGTGACAAATTGAGAACTTCTTTTTAGTCGGTTAGAAATAAGTCATATTCTCAACAATACAAAAATAATAATTTTTATCCTATAGAAACTTTTAAAAGCGAGCTGTCATTATTTTCAAAGCTCCTTGGTTGTCTTAAACCATCTAAACTTAGACGTCTGAAAATGAAACTGACAAAAATCGGTTTTGTCAAGTTTACACGTATTTTATATGAAACCAGTTGACTCGCGTAGCTTCGTCTGAGTGCATTTTCCCCATTTTCGCAACATTTTTCATTGCTGCTCCTATTGGTCGTAACGTGATGTTATATAACTTATTACCTTCCTCGATAAATGGGCTATCCAACAGTAAAAGTTTTTTTAAAATTCGGACCAGTAGTTCCTGAGATTATCACGTTCAAACAATCAAACAAACTCTTCAACTTTATAATATTAGTATATATAGATATAAACCCAGGAACAAGCTTACAAGTTACTCTGACTTTGGCATCGATAAATAGTGAAATTCGAAAAATATTTACAAATCGAAAATCAAACAAATTAGTATTTACAAATCCTAAAAGGTAAACGTACTAAAATAAAAAAAATAATCTAAGTATTTCATTCACTATAAGTACTGCAATATTTCAGTTATCTCATTTCCTGTTACCTCATACAACTTTCCTGTAGATCTCATCTCATCTCACTCATCAATGCCCTTTCTGATTACGTCACCAAACGTTTACGACATTACAATATTTTGCTCTATAAATCACCTCGTAACCCCATTCCTAGTCATTTTAAAGTTGAAGCAATCATTACATAAGATAGTATTCCCTACATTAGTCAATGTACTTTCGCTATTATAAGTAATACTTAATCAGTTTTGTTTTTAGGATTCTGTACACAAACGGTGTCAACGGACCCCTTTTAGCCTGTTACTAAGGCTCCACTGTCAATCCGTCCTTCTTTCTGGTACAGGTATTGTCAATGAATAGTTACTGCTACTCTTAAGCAAAGCTTGTAGACCTTATGCGAAGTGTTAAATTCTATAAGCTTCTATAAGTACGAATTGCTATAGCCGCTATTAAAACAATACTTTTATTAAGTAACTTAGCATTTGAGCACTTCTAACGTGAAGTTCTCGGTAAACACTTTAAGTGTTTGATATTTTTTTATTTCAATAATAAAACAATAGAGACCAATAAGCCACGGGAAAGAATAAGAAGAAGACTTAGACTTGAACTTAAATAGGCCAGTTATGTATGTTATAATTTTTTTAATCTATACTAATAATATAAACCTGAAGAATTTGTTTGTTTGAACGCGGCAATCTAAGGAACTACTGGTCCGAATTGAAAAATTATTTCACTGTTAGATAGCCCATTTATCGAGGAAGGCTATAGGCTATATAACATCACGCTACGACAATAGGAGCGGAGCAGCGATTAAAAATGTTGCAAAAACGGGGAAAATGTACGCAGACGAAGTAGCACGGGACAGCTAGTATATTATAATAATGTTATAACTTATAATACAACAAGTGTTTTAATTTTTATTTTACAACCCAAACCTACGTATGTACGTTATCTATACCTATGCATATAAAATTTAACTAGCTATGTGGAATTCACTCTCACACATTACTAGCAATCCTATCAATCCCTCCAGCGGCTTGTGTTAGAAGTGGGTTCATGTCGGTAGTATATTGGGCAGTAGCGAAGGGTTAAAAAAATTCTAAGGTAACCCGACACCATATATCTATCTTGATAGACACGGTTCTTTAGACCTTAAATATTAAGTAACTACAATTCAAAGAAAGAATGGTGTTTTAAGGACCCTACGCCACTGATATTAGGTAAGACTCGAAACCGCGACCTCACGATTGCGAGCCCGATACCTTAACCATACTACCGCCGCTTGCCTTATAATATGTTTTTTTTTAATTAAGATATCGTTTCTTTGCATCTTTATCCTTTTTGTTTCATATAGTTAATAGTTTTTGTTGACGATTATTAACACTTTTTTCCTACTTAATCATACGTTTCTAATAATTTCACCTGTTCGTGGGAATTCGTATGTTAATAAGTCGCCAAAACTAGAGATCAGAACCGGGTTTCCGGTTTGTCGTTTTACATAATATTGTATATCAAACATATTGACCTACTTCCAAATATTTTATAACAAGACAAGTTAGGAAAACGCTATAGGAACTTGTTAAAGAATGAATAATTAAAGTAAATACTGATACATAGTATAATTAGTGCATTTATTAGACATTTCATTTCACCTTAATTACTATAAATGTCCGCTGAATACCTAATTAATAATGTTAATTATATAAAATTGGATATTTTCATAATATTATGAAACAAGCTTGAAATATTTAATTATAGAAAATTTATCCTACTGCAATTTTAAACATAAATTAGTTAGGTACAAAACAAAGATATACCATAAATATCTGAAACTGCAATAGCGATACTGATTGAAATTACTCTTCATTTTTAAAGTGCCAATTTTCAAGATCACGCTGAAGTATCGACATCTCGTAACAAGCAAGCGCTTTAAACGTAGCAGGTGTTACGCCATAGGCAGTTTGACTTTCAGAGGCACCGCCTACAACATTGCTGCTTAGTAGAAATTGCCTTCTTGATCATAATTCATACGTATCAAGATAATAAACTTTAATTACAAAGTAAAGACTAAAAGTAAAGTATAGCTGAATCATCACCAGCCTGTATTTTATTTTATATTTTATTTTATAATTTATGAAAACTTACAGCTAGTACATAGGTTGTGTTTATGAAAGATATTACCTAAAGGCCAATTACAAGTTTTCATGCATACATTACTATGTGTTTTCTATATATTGGCAGACGACAACATGCAAATTAATTTAAAAATAAAAAAACAGAAAAAAGAAAAGGAACCTAAATACAAAAAAATGAGAAAAATATATACTCATCTTAAAACAACATATTTTACAACAAAGTAATTGGATACAGACAATAATGCTGCTCTTCAACGTTCGCCGAAGAAAGCATCAGCCAATGTTTTCTTTAGCTTAGACACTTTAGTACCTAACTAAATAGGTCAATGTCTTCAAAGTCCTCCGATCGTATCGGTCCACTGTTCGACATACATACAGGCCTTATTCAATTTACACCGCAATACCCGATCCTATGCCTTTCGCATCAAGTGACCTTCTTTCCGTCATCGATCTATCTGGCTGGGGGTCTTTCTTCATAACTTAGGACTTAGTCCGGACGTGTGTCAAGAGATACATATACTTCTACAGTAAAATATTTAGACCTCAAACCCCGAGTAACATTGAGTCGTGCTGAAAAATACCTATTTCTGTCTCTCTATTCTCCTTTAGGCGACAGTGACAACATGAGAGTCAGGGTCTTAAAACATAGTAACATTTTTAGTATTCGGCTGTTTGAAATTGGCTCTTTATGTTAGTTACACTGTGTCAGACCTTATATATCAGACTTCCAATGCTACACCCCTGAATAACGAAATACTTGTTAAACAGCTAGATATTCAACTTCTAAACAACAACATGGTGGCTGCGATTGAGATTTACTTTTCACTTTTAAGTGATTCATAGTATTACGTAAAATAACGACAATTTATCATTTCTATGGCGACACCTAAAATCAATCGAAACCCACGCACGAAATAAAAAAAAATGGCTATAAAGTCGGACGATAATTTTACTTGTTAACGTCTTAAGAAAACATTGATGACATATCGCCATTCGCGTTGCTTAGCAACCCATCAATAACGTTAGTTTTAATTGTGTCACATGTCGCTGCAATCGCCATTCGCTGTTGCTTAGCAAGCAATCAATAACGTGTCTATTTTTAGACACTTAATTGTATGTGCCATTGGCACGTCAAAAGAGTTAACGTTACCTATCTCCAAGTACCTATTGTTTACTTGAGTTTCCTTTATCTACCGGTCATTTATCAATTCCGGCTGCAATTTGTTTTTATGGATCGATCTAGCTCTGAAATAACAATGTTTTAACTTATTCTCAACTTTACCCGGATTAACTTCCTTGCTTTTGTAAGTAATCACATATGTACTCAAAATTGCCCTGTATATCCATCTAAAAACGGAAATCATTATATAAATACGACTCGAGTAGGCTGATTTGTCTTGAATTTTTAAGTTCTCAGGGACTATTGTTGTATGAAAGTAAATTTTGGATACTAAAAAAGTCAAATTTTAATCGAGTTTTTTGCACAAGTTACCAACTAACTTGTGGGAAAATCTCAATTAAAATTTGAATTTCCAATTTACAACTTTCAGACAGGGTATGTCCCAAGTCATGTCAAACAATTTTCCTCTAACTATTTCTGTTAACTATCATAAAAAATATCAATCAAAGTTTAGACGGTCCCAGGCTAGTAGAGTAGTGATCAAGTGATTAAATATTACTTGACAAAGAGAAAAAGCTCGTTCTTGTGTTACCGCCCTTACAGACTGGGCGTTTCTGACGCGCCTACCAGTTCACTTTATAAATGTGTTTACATTTTTAACATTGCGACGAAGACATTTAGTTAGTCACTAAAATTCTTATGTAGAAATTTCTCTATAGACTTTCGAAAGTGTGTCCTTACGCCATCCAGTAGGTATGGTTCTTTAATTTTAATTTATGTAGATGTGGCGGTTTGTTACACTTTGAACAGATATCAGTCATTTTCTTTCAACGTAAACCTACCCCGTGTCATTTGAATCAATTAATGTATCAGGAATACCACAATCCGTTCCAAAACTCACATCACTGATGTCACTCGAAAAGCTGGCACTTTGAAATGGGACTGGGCTAGACAGGTGTGCCGCATGTCAGATGATTTTTGGGCCAAATGAATCACACTTTTGACTCCACAAAATGGCAAGCGACAACACGGTTAGACCTCGTCGGAGATGGCAAGATGAGTTAGAGTCCTTCGAAAGACTGACAGAGAGAGGTGGAGAGAGAGTAGGGAGGCCTTTGCCTGCAGTGGGACAATACAGGCCATTAATAATAATATATGGATGTGTATGTATTTGTTAGCAATACTGTGTAGTCAATATTTTGTATTAAAAATATAATTTTTGTCTATTTAGATGTACGGGGCGGTAATTGAGCAAAGAGGCTTATTGTTGATATTTTGCTTAGTCAGTTTCAGGAAGAGAATAAAGTAAAAGCACAATTCTTTGGATATTTGTTTTAATAAGTAATACGCTTTATCTATTTACAAAGCAAAATCGAACATACTGTAAGTATGTTCGCCTAAATTAATGACTTAGTTATCACCCTAGAATGCAGCCTCACGATGAGCTATGAAGCTATTTTATTTACAAAAGACCGGACTAGGAGTGTGTTGAATTACATGTACAATACGTATTTCTTTGGTCGGCTGACGAGTGTCAGAATTACCAGCTGGACCAGCCGTGGCCATGACCGTGGCTGTGGTGTCCGTGGTGCTCGTGGTGCTTTACAACCTTGTGGTGGACGGTCTTCACAACAGGCACAGGGTAGGTCTTCACCACTGGTACGGGCACCTTGATCAGTTTCACGATAGGCACCTCAACCACCTTCTCAACTGGAACTGGATGGTCGACGTGCACGTGGACAACCTTCTCGTATGGTACCTTAACGATCTTCTCCACGGGGTATGGGACGGGCTTGTCAACTTTGACGTGTTGGATCTTCACAACTGGGACGGGCACGTTCTTTACAACTGGAACCTGGACGGGGTAGGGCTGTGGCACGGGGATCTCGACGCGCTGAGGCACTGGTACAGGCACGGGTTGAGGTACTCTGTGGGTCACCTCACGCAGAACCTGGTAGGGCTCGTCACGGTAACGGTACTGAGTAGGAGCGCCATTGTTGTTAGCGAGACCGTGGATTTCATCAATCACAGGAGCTTTGGGGCCTGGGGGAGGAGCCTCACCGCCAGGAGCAAGAGAACCGAAACCGCCAGGTCCAGCGAGGGCTGGTCCACCGATAGCTGATCCACCGATTGCGGGTCCGAAACCGGGACCAGCTAATCCACTGGGGCCACTTAGAGCAGAATCACTGATGAGTCCACCACTGGAATGTCCGAAGTCCAAAGGACCATGAGAGATGGCAGGTCCGTGTGAGAATTCAGGTCCATGTGAGATCACGGGTCCATGGGAGATGGCAGGTCCATGAGAGATGGCAGGTCCGTGAGAAACGATAGGTCCATGTGAGATGGCTGGGCCAGATGGATAGATAGGTCCATGAGACGAACCACCAATTAGACCAGATCCAGAAAATGTAGCCGAAGGCAGGGATCCAGCAGGGAAGCTGCTCGGAGAGAAACTAGATGAATGATATGAACTTGGTGAATGAACTTCGTGATGATTTCCATGGAGATAGCCGGCATAGCTATGGCCTACTAGGATGGCTAAGCATGTTAATTTTATCTGAAAAGATAAGAAAGTTTATTTAGATACCTGTGTTCAGGTTTGAGAATATGTGATATTATTTTTTGTACGATCAAATACTCACAAAAGTAGCCATTGTGATTAGCTAATCGCTGGCCACTGAATTAAAGTTGTGTATAGTTCAACAAGCCAGGCTTGTTTGTGTTGAGAACTATACTTCCATCATATTTATATCGGTGTCGCCCGTGGGCCTCGGACAACGTGCTATCGAGATCGAGAGTAAAAAAACTGGTTTTCAAATCGTCTTTCCTTTTCTAACGGAAACAAGAAATACTACTGAATTAATTATGCTCATCGATTACTTAATGCATACTTAGCTGATCATGGAGCCTATAGCCAATTGGTGCTATGAATATTATAGCGATTTTCGTCAAGGTGACATTGGTAAAGTTTCAATTTGGAAATTATATAAAATGAATAAAATTCTTGTGAAATTTAGAACAAATATGTTATGAAAATTAATTTTGTCATGTCTAAAAATAGTAGACATAATTCTCTGATATCGTAACACTTATAAGATTAATTACAAATGTCATTGAACGCTTTTTTTATTAACGATTTATATGGACGTCTTAAAACGATTTTCCATAATTTGTTCATAATTTAGGGGGCTAACTCTATATTAAATCGAAAAAAGTACTAATGATAAAGCATCGAAAGTATTACACTCTTTCCTAATCTTTAAATGTATCTATCTTTATCCAATATATTAAATTAAGTAATTGTAAATCAGTAGGTACTTTTTATTAGATTACAATTATAAAGTTGGGTTCCAATCCAAATAAAAATTAAGTTATACGTATTTAGTATATCGGTTTATACGGCGTGATTCAAATCTCTTAATTATCGGGTACATACCACACCCACTTGTAATAAATTCGTAAGTACTTCTATTCTTAGCCGTAGCTACGCATGATACTTTTTATTATATAATTAGTCAGGAACTTAAGTTGTACGCTATAGTGTTACACTATGCAGATTATATATCTATAAAGCCCCATTTAACTCAAATCAAAATCAACTTTCGTTTTCGTTTTCGTTTGGAATAATGATTATTTTCATTCAACCTTTGAGTATTATTTTTATTAATATACCTATGCCACTTGACATCAAGAGAGTCGTTTGAAAAGAATTTTCATACAAGTATGGCTCTTGAGGAAAACATAAACTAAGAAATCAAACAAAGAAGTGGCTTATTGTTGGAAAACAGATTACCATGAAGCAGAAACACCAAAAAAGGACGGCTAGATTGACTAGCACTTTGAGATTAGAAGATCGATTTTTGGATACTTACTTTGATTTTCGTATCGATCGCTCATGATATACTCGTTCTTACCTTATTATTACCTACCTTTAAAGGAGCAATTCTTGTATATAGGTATATATAAGAAAAATATATATAATCTGAATGTCTTCAACGGCTCCAGCGATTTTCATGAAGTTTAGTATGCAGAGGGTTTCGGGGCCGATAAATCGATCTAGCTAGGTTTAATTTTTAGAAAACATCGTTAAGAAAAAACGTACTTGTATTTATCGGGGACGGTCATGAACTTCTCCGTCCTGTGAAGATCATTTGCATGGTAACGCCAAATACCTATATCATACCTACCACAAAACACCGACTCTTGGAACACCTCCGTAACTAAATGTTCCGAGACTCTATGTCAATAGCGATATCTATGTGCAGTTTGCAGAAAGCTTACTTTCTTTACTCTTTGTGTTTTGTGCATGCACTCAAGATTCACATTGTCTTTTGTTTAACTGATTCTACGCTAGGCCATTACCCATGATTGTAAATCAAAATTTTTGCAACAGATTACTAAAGATGTCGCAAATGCCTCATTTGACTTAGATGAGTAAATAGCAGCCTACTTTCGAAGTAGGGTGTGTGCTTGTGGATTTGTGGCATGATTTATGAGGTCTATTGAAGCACTTCGGTGTCTCTGAAGATACCGAAGTGCTTCAATAGACCTTCAAATAATTAGTTCAGATGTACGTAACCTACCATTGTTGTCACCTTTTTTAAAATTTATTATGGAAGCAAGGAGGAGCAAAATCATTTGTTAAATAAGTAGTAAAATTTGGGCTAATTTGATTCGTTTTGAGGAATCCGTAGTCTGTATGTTATATTTTAAACGGAATTAAAGATGAAGCCAGGTTGAGTGAAAAAAATGCAAATCTGTTATAATTCTTCCATGTCATGTCCATCAATGAATGCATGCAACATTAAAATTTTTATTCAGATATTTAGTACTGAACGACAGATGAAATTGATTAGCCAATTAGAAGACCAATGCGTTTCATAATTTGAATGTATCGTAAATGTTTGAAAAGCTGCTCAAGTATGGGGCCTGAGCAGAAAGCGAGACGCACGCGACATCTACAACAATTATTATTACATTTTTACATTTGACGCATCATAAGGAATATGCGTTCTTAAACGAAATTATTATTACTTTAGAGCAAGAATTCATTTTGTTATCTTCAAATGTGGCCCAAATCTTAGTAAATAGCTACTGTGGTCTTTATGTATGAATATGACCAGGTGAATCAAACATCTAAGAGCTTTGTTGAGGAGTTATTATACTGTCACAGGGTTCAGCGTTCTAATTAACTCATTTTCAGAAACACAAATAAAATATTTAATGCAGTCTTTTGTGCAAGTTGCCCTAGTGGAGTGGAGAGGTGTATCTGAACCAGGTCTTACGTCTCTCTCTTCATTATATACTTTAGTTTCAGTTTGTCATTGTATGTATATTATTACATTTTTATCGAGTGTTTATATAGAATCAATAAAAATATTATATAAGTATATAGTCCTTATGTATGTATGTACGTATTATAATACGTATGTTACACATTCGATTAAATGTTGATATAAAAATATACTAAGATTTTTTTCAATCTACAATCTATTCGTACCATTATGTAATTTCAGCATTTCGATTACAATACTTTTCGCCATCTTCAAGATAATTATTTCAAAAAAATCGAATATCACACAGATTTATGGCGAAATGACATTCCTTGATTGCACGCTAGAAACAAATGATATTTTGCACTGTGGATCCCGTAGGAGATAATGAAACACAAAAGATTTTAATATTATTTTTTTTAACATTAAAACTTACAAAAAATCAACAATATCATCAACAACAATATTTTTTCTTATCACAATAACAAAATGAATAAAAAGACGTTTTACACACAATATTTACAATACATTAGATAAACTTGTTTTACTGAGACTTATCGTTACAAAATACATTTGAATGTAGTCAAACATAATTAGACTTAATACTAATCATTATATAGAACGTTTTACATTACAAAAATAAATGCCAAAAACTTTACCAATTTTTAAAACAAACATTATTTAAAAATATCTCATCCAACGTAACTAAAATAAAAAAACAGCAACTTACAAATAAATTAAATACAATAAAGAACATTGTACATCAGTTCAGAGAATATATTTAGGCTATCAACTACATTTGTATAGTACTAGGCTAAACAGTCGCTTCCTCGACATCGGTGTCAGATTTTGCTTCAGCGACACGAGGAGGCGGTCGCATTAATATAGGCACAGATGTCTCTAAACTTTCAGGTTCTGCACCAGCTTCAAACAACGGTTCAGTCTTAATAACCCGAACCAGTTTAGGTTTGTGTAAACGCCGTCTGCGGTTATGTCTATTTTCCATCTTCATATGACTACCCCTAGGTGAATGGTGAGGTGGAGGAGGTTTCAACAAAGGATAAGGTTCGTTGGTATCAGATTTAGGATGTTTTCTTTGATAGGAGTGTCTGCCTGACATCAATAAATTAGGATGTCTGTGTCTCTCTCCAACTATTCTAGATCCTGATAAAAAATGGGTTTTGGGTCTATTTTCCTCAAAATTATTTTGAAGGACGTCGCTCCCTTGTGCTGTAATATCGGCCGCAGCGCTAACCTCTCTTTCATTTGCTGTATCGTCTTGTTCAATAACAGCGCCTATTGGGTAGGTATTTGATGCATCAGCAATTGGTATTATACTTTCTTCCTCTTCCTGGCTTCGGGAATATTTTTGATACGGGTAGCGAGCATTATTATAAATATCCATGTAGGAGCTACCGATCGCACTAAGTCCTTCATTTATTGGGGCTAAGTTTCCATTATTTTCGCTTTTGAACAGATGCTGCAATTGTGAATTTAGATCTAGTTTTATTGGTAAGGGCTTTGTGTATTGATCTCTTAAGGTCAACATATGTGAATCGTCTACAGTGGGTTTTCCTTTTAGCAACTCTGCTACTAGTTTTAGATCTACATTAAAAGGGTTTGCTACCTTAAATCCATTAATAGTCGACATTAAACCGCCTGCCTGACTATCGATTTCTGGCTTATTGATATTCATTAACGATGGTTTATTGAAAAGCAGTTTGTTTAATAAACTATTAGTAACATCAATCTGGTGACTACCGACATTTTGATTGATTCTCATTGGCAAAGGTGTGGGTATATTCCCTTGATCGTAATTTATATTATGAAACTTCAAGGCATCGTTAGATAACCCTTGGGTTAATTTGTACGGAATGTCACTGAATTTTAAAATGCTAGCTATATCTGTGGGTAATTGGTTATGATTTCGAAGTAGCCCTGGTTCCTGAATACTGGATGCCTGTAAATTGTCCTGGTAGTTGTTTGACGGTTGACTTAAGTAATTAAGGCTCTGAGATGCACCTGAGTAACCTTGGTTGTAATTATTTTCTTGGGATTGTTGCTGTTTGGCATAAATATTAGACCCCTCTTGCTTGTAATTGTCTACTGATGAATAGTCATCGCCTTTAGTCTTTATGTTAAACCCATAAATAGTATTTTTATCTTTATAATACGAATCAGTTACCGGTCGTATGTACTGTCTCATATTTTGATCTAACTGATCTGTTCCATAGTTATTCGAGGCGTACCGGCTATTGTTGTCTAAGTTTGTTACCGTTTTTGGATCTGAATTGCCCACAACGTTAGAAACATCTATGGGAACAATATTTTTCAGCGCTTTATCGTGGTCGAATGATTGTTTTGGTTTATTATCTTGATTATCTCTAGGAGTTGATAAAAAGTATGGAGACGATGTTATAAGATCTTGCGAATTACCATACGAATAGAAATTGGAATTTGAATCGCCGTATTTATTTTTTTGTTTATCCATCTGGTTATAGTATAACCCTTGGTTATTAAAATCTACAGTTCCAACATTGCTAGTTCCGTACGAGTTGATATTTGAGTATTGTTGTGATTGCTGCTGATATTGCTGTTGTTGTTGTTGTTTAAAGCGTTCATGTGCTTTAGCTGCAGCGTTTGCAAATTCTTGGTCCATGTTTTCACCTGCTGATTTTGATATTTGGTCGTAATTGTACGGTTTGCTGGTGTCTATGTGGAAATTCATTTTACTCACTGCTGAACTATCAGATCCTCCTGTATTTAATGGTGGATACCTAGGATAGCTTGCAGCAGCATAAAGATGATCTAGCAAAGGCCTTTTACCGTTTAGTTTCCAACCAAAATCACCACTAGAATAAATATCTCCTTGACTTGTTTCATGTTCTAAGTCTCTTGCCTTAAGTTTTAAATTATTCAAAACTTGGTTATTAGGTTGAACGTAATTAAGATACATATTATTTGCTGCAGGCGCACTACCGATGCGGTGAGTTTCACCATTGTCACCGTATGTTTCTATTCTTGAATCTTGTTGATTGTTTTGGTAAGGATAATTTTGATATTGATTGTAGACACCCTCTTGTAACGATTTTGGAGCTGCATTTGTAACGGTATTCACATTATTTTGCCACGAGTCCCGCAGTTGATTCGAATAAGGTGACGGTGTAGTTGTTGTGGAATAATCATTTTGATATTGTTGTACATTTATTGGATATCTACTAGAAGAATAATCATTATTATCATAATTCACTGGATTGTTGCCCATCGTCGATGTAACTCTATTATTGTAATCTGGTGAACCAGTTTGCATTATCGATAAAGGAGAAGACACGTACGACTGTTGATTTGGTGAGCTGGAGACGAATATTGGCGAAGCACTTGACACATAAGAAGGTTGGCTACTATATTGGCCATTGTTTAAAGGGGTTGATAAGTATGAAGGGACCGGTGATGCAGTGCTTTGAGCATTATCTAGAAATGTATTTGGGGTACTGTACAGAAACGTTGGACCATGTGACGCTTTGGGCTCTAAAGTTAATTGATTGTTCTGTTGATTATTATTATTATCATAATTGGGTGGTGGAACTGTTGAGTACTGCGAATACTGTGGCTGCGGTGCAGGCGTGGCTGTATATCCTAAATTTGGAGCCGGTGTTGATATTTGTGTTTGTTGATAATATTGATTTTCTGCTCTGAATTGTTGGAGAAATTCCTCCGGTGGTAATGAGTACTGTATCGATGCATACTGGTTACTAGCTCCGTTGGCGCTGTCTTGTGTCTCAGTGTTTTCATGTTCCCTTTCCGTTTCTTCAACTTGATTCTGGAACGGGTTTTTAATTCTGTATACTTTTTTGTTTCTAGTGTACGGTGACCGCTGACCAAAATTGACGTTCGTATTTGAATCATCATTTACTTGGTATTGCACGCTGGGTGAACTAACAGTCTGGAGGTTGAGGTCTCTTTGTAGTAAATTGGTGTTGAAAGAATGAGCGTTTCGTAGTGTGTTCTTTTCATCGTTTGCAGCTAACTGTTGTAAGCGCAAAAAGTCTTGTTCACTGAAACCATCTTGACAGCGTATAGTTGTTATTATTTGTAATATGACTAGTATCCATATCTGTAATAAAAGAAAAATACATTTTCAATCAACTTTATTTTGTTATTTATTCAAAATGACTAATTTTAATTTGATGGAGAGGTATAAGAACATATGTTGTTGCATATGCAAAAAGTAGTACCTATATAAATTAACAAGTTTTAAAGTATGCTGCACTTGTTTAGAAATTAACATGATGGTCACTTTGAATAAATAGAAAATCAACTACCTACCTATAAATACCATCTAATAGTTCAGCATTTTTAGAGAGACAACTTTCGATTAAAGGACTTGTCTACTCACTATCTGACCTGTTAAGTTGGTTAACTTGTTCATCAAGTATTTGTTTTCCCTATAACAGGTATGCAAGATTTTCCTTTCAACTTTCAGGTTAGTCACCAGTTATCAAGGGTCAACCCGCCTACCGATTCTTACCATACTGGCGTCAACCATAACCGCTTTTAATTTGCAAACTAATTGACTTTATGTACTTTCACTACTACTATTTTGAATTTGAAATTGATTTTATCTTATACTAGTTTATGTTAAAGACTGTAAATCTCATAAAACTTGCGAATACCGGACAAGGCCTGAAAGTGAAGTTATGTATCGAGTGCAGACTCAGGACTAAATTAAGACAGTGACAGAGAAGTGAAAATAATGAATTTACATATTCGTACGCAATTATTATTTGAATAATTCAAATATAAAATCGATAAAACCGTATATTTTATGCACAGAAGCAGTTTAGTTAAATAAAACAAGCTAAATACGCTTTTATTGTACTATATTTGACTGGCTCGTTGGTTTAGTGCTTAGAGACCCTGACTGTTAAGCCGGAGGTCGTGGGATCGAAAAGGTACATATATATAATAATAATATCTTGGGACAATTCACACAAGCTATCTGATCCCAAACTAAGCAGAGCTTTGACTATGGAAACTAGATATAGAAACCAGACATACCAAGAACAGCCATTTATCACACAGCTGAGAGATCCCGGATTAAAATCGATGTTTCTAAGTCAGGATTAAGGCCACAACCTCACAATATACAACGATTTTAGTCCCGTAAATTAGTCTGTAGGTGGTTAAACTCCAAAAACAACTGATAGGTGATTAAGGGTAAATAAATTAAATGTTTTCCAAAACTGAAATTACAAAGTTATTTAGTGTTATGTTAAGAAGCCACGATAGGGAGGTTATTAGTATATCATAAATATCACCCTATATATCGTACAAAACACCCTATATATCGTTTTTCATATAAATACAAAAGCTTTCTATTTTTCATTTGATATTAAAGTGTTATTGTAATTTGATTACTAGACATTTCTTGGGTGCTAATTTCGTTGATATTTAAAAGCCTACCTATTATTTCCCCGATGTTTTCATTGCATTGCACTTGCACCGATCAGAAAGGTCGACTCTATTATGTTGGCACTTAATTTTATAGTTAACTAGCTGAGCCCCGCGGTTTTACCCGCGGTTTTACCCGCGGTTTATGCCTAGCCTATATGTTAATCCAGGGTATCAGCTAACTCCATACCAAGTTTTATTAAAATCGCTCAAGCCCTTTAGACATGAAGAAGTAACAAACATACACACTCACATACTCACAAACTTTCGCATTTATTATATTAGTGTGATAGTGTGATTACAGAGAACAGGGATTGGACGTGGGAAAACGTATACTTGGTGGGTTAGCAACTGTTATAAAATTCTAAAGCTATTGAAGGTTAAGCTGTGTTGTGTTGACTTCTTCCAATTATTTCCAAGTTAATTTCAATTTATTTAATATGAAGATAAAATCCAAAGCAAATTACAATTAGTGAAACGTGCATAAGTTGTCAAATAAATTTCTCTAATCATTAGACAATTTCACTAATTAAAATAGTGAACAAAAATATGCCTAATCCCAGTAACACAATTAATTAAATAACGCAAATTGTTAAATGAATCATTAACCAATTTCTCTAATTGAAGTTTGTAAACAAAAAAATATGCTTATTCACGTAATTAAGAGATTAATGGTAATTCATTCAGTATTCAATATATCATTTGACATGTGTAGGTCGTAGTCGCAGCGTGCATGCGTGTGCAAGTAAATCACCGCGCGGGCGACGACCGTGTGGTATGCGCAAGAGTTGTTTGCGAGCGCGCGATAGTGAGATGCGCCTTCTCAGCCGTGAATCGCTTTCGTACATTCAGGAGTTGGATTCTTTTAATTAACTAATAGCAACTCATGAGTCGATTCCCCTGGAAAATAGAAGAAAGTATTTTTCTTTTTTTGTGTTTTCACAGAACGGTACATACCTAAATGTAGATATCTATATATTTTTCAACATCAAAATTAGCATAGATTAAACCTTATAGATTCTGCTACTTGCCAGTGAAAGTTCCAGGCTATTATAAAAGCAATAAATCTGCAAACCCCGTAACAGTATTAGCTAGCGTGCCCATTCATAACATTCGCATACATAACATTCATAACGAGCCCAAAGGAAACAGTGTGACAGAGAAACGCGGAAACGATACCTTCCAAAATTCAAATCAGACAAAGTCCGTCAAATGAGTATTTTATATGCATACATCACAAGTTAATATATAAATTATACATTATATGAGATGGTAGAATAGTATAACTATTGATTTACGTTAAAAGGAGTCGTGAACAGATTCACACAATAGAAAGTTGAACCTAGGAAGACTTGTTGGTGGGAAGCTTTCAACTCGTGACCATTATGCATGCAGGATAATGTAGAGAGCTAAAGGGCAAACGTATAACTTATCAGCCCACGTCTTAGATCGGCTCATCGTAATAGTGTGTAATTACTACACAATCACTAGTGCTTATGAGCTAAAGTTTATGCGAAATTGACGCTTAATACGAAGATTATCTGTAGTTATTAACCGAGGGATTTTAATAGTATCAATTTTATATGAATATTATAAAATTATATATACTACGGGTCTTAATCGCGTCAATAATTTAAGGCAAAATACCTTGTTTATTGCTCGGCGATTAAGACCCGTAGTATATATAATTTTATAATGAGTACAAATCGCAAGTTTATCAACATTTATATGAATACTAGCTGTGCCCCGCGGTGTTACCCGCGGCTTATTAGCCTATGTGTTAATCCAGGGTGTCAGCAACCCCCATACCAAATTTTATTAAAATCGCTCCAGCCGTTTAGACGTGAAGAAGTAACAAACATACACACTCACACACTCATAAACTTTCGCATTTATAATATTAGTGTGATTTCACTATGTCAACAGATTTTCTGTTTGTCACCATTAACTCTTTCTTTTAAACCTTTTTGTTTAGATACCATATTTTCCGCAAGATGGCTCTAACTTTGTATTTGTCTAGTGACAGTTAGCACAAGCTTGGCTCACTCCTGACTGATTTTTATTATTTTTGTTTAGGTACATTGCTCTATGTACACACACGAGCTTTATTTACTACAAAGCGAATGAATATTGGCAAAAAATACTGACATTAAATCGATTCTTCAAAATAAATTACAAAACCATTACGACTAACGGCCGTTTTCAATATTCTATTCATCGATCTATTTGGCCACTAAAGATAGGAGATATTTGACATAAGCTCCATACAAAATATATCAAAATTCCATCTCTAGTAGCCAAATCCATTGATTATTGAATACGGCCGTAAATCATAATTACCTATCAATAATTTCCTTTCTATATAACTATTATAATATAAAATGACTAAGATTACGTCCCGATACATCTCTAATACGTGATTTATCTGCAATTCTATCTTAGCAACTAGAGAAACGTGAGCAAACGAAGCTAAATAACCTTTGCAGTATGCTAAACCCGATGAAATTGATAACCTTACTTCAGGTCGAGGTCAGCTCAATTTGATGCCAATTGGCTATAATGACGCATCATCAACTTAACGATCGCAAAGTAAGCATGACGCTCGACCTGCGAATGCAGTCGCTTGTTTGTTATATTTGAACCAACTGCAATGATATATCTCTTGGAGAGGTATCAGCTATTGCAATCCTAGTCTTCCTTAGACCGAGGATATGTGAAACTTTAAAAAAAAATGCTATTTTTTTACTTAACTCAAAAATTATACACCTAGTCTATTTCATTCTCACAATTGAAACGAACCGATTTTTTTTTTCATTTTTCTTTATTTGGGAATAAAAATGTAAAACCAATGACGATCAAATGAAGTCAGCTTCAATGTCATTTAAATCTAAACTAATATTATAAAGCTGAAGTGTTTATTTGTTTGTTTGAACGCGGTAATCTCTGGAACTACTGATCCGAATTGAAAAATTATTTTACTGTTAGATATCCCATCAATCGAGGAGGGCTATAGGCTATTTAACATCACTCAGCAGCAATGACAAATGTTGCAAAAACGGGGAAAATTTACGTAGACAAAGTTGCGCGGGACAGCTAGTTTTATTATATTGCTGAAAGCGGTTTAAGTAAAATATAAAGTAACTGGATTCACAGTAAATTAGAATCATAAATATCGGAATTTACTATGTACGTGACAAAGTTTATCTGATCTCGTATTTCAGTATATATTTTATTGCTTGCCTTCAATGATACGTAGCGCCACTTAAACCGTAAAGTTCTGAGAGAGTTTACTCGTAGACTTTATTGAACGACTTCTAGTATTGATATTGGATATCCTTGAATAGATAAGAGGTAAAAGTGTCGTTTGTCAGATGAAAATTACGGTCAAAGACATGTATCGTGTTTATTACTCCAACCATCTGCAAGCTTTGTACTCGTATGACGTTAAAAATAGAATAACTCTAATTAAAAAATGCTCATTATTTAATTTATATTTTCAGTTTCACTCATTCGATTCTTTTACACACCTACTAGTCCTAGCATACCAAATACCTCAAACACCCTTCTGAAAAATATTAATAAAAACCGCATTGTATAATCAACGAAAATGGCATTTAAAGAGGAATAGATATAGAGCACACAAACCACATGACAAGTTTGACGATTATAGTATTAAATCTATATTAATATTATAACTGAAGAGTTGGTTTATTTCAACGCGATAATCTCAGGAACTAATGGTTCGAATTGAAAAAATATGTAACTGTTGAATAGCCCATTTATCGAGGAAGGCTATATATTATCACGCTATGACAATTAGGAGCGGAGCAGCAATGCGGAGCAAAAATGTTGCAAAAACGGGGAAAATTGACGCATACGAAGTAGCGCGGGTCAGATAGTAAACTATACGATGTAGTCTGTTCTAGGCTCCAACAAAGTATATAATGCATACTCTCCTTATATGGATAACCTGTGAACAAACCATAAAAGACACAACATAGTCTGTTAGTCTAAACCAAAAACATATCTCCTTACAATGGGCCTAAATACATATTGAATGTATCACGGATTTATGGTTCATGGCAACTATCCTAATGCGGACGACGACAAGTCAGTGAAATTAATTATAATTTATTACAAATACAACGTTAATAATCTTCATATTTTATGTGACAACAGTGCCATGTTCAGTAGGTACCTACACAATTGGAAACCTAATAGGTACTTGGTATACAAGCCTATCAGTTAAGTTCCCAGCTTAAAAGGTCATCGAGACATCTGGTATTGGGATGTTCTTCGTTTCTCTGCCCTCACCGGTCACGGTTTCACCTACGGGTGCGCAGGGAAAGTGCGCTTCTGAACATAGTATGTCGCTTTTAGCACTAACTACCTGTATAGACAGGCTTAGAGGTCTTTGACGTAGCGTGGGAATAACGACAGGGAAGCTGATTGGCGAGAAATGGCAGTTCTTTGAAAGTGTAAGTTAAAGGCTTCTACTAGACTGGCTGCATACGTGCAGTGATATATGTAAATGGATTCTAATAGTTTATTTAGTAAACTAACTGGTTCATCTTAATGCTGTTATAAAGTTGCTAGTCAGCAATGAAAATAGTTTATCGATAAATACGATAGTAAATAACTTGATCTTTCGACAAAGAAGCACAGATTTTATGCTCGTCAATAAAATTACCACATTCAAGCTCAATATTCTAAAGCCAGTTAAATGACTGAATACCTACTGAAACGATACTTAACTCGAAGTCGTTCTCAAATGTATTGCTGTCGCTATTATTCACCTGTATGAGACAGAGACAGCATCTCTTCTTCGCATTCGCTTCTTTCATGAGATTTATCGACGTCTTAAAATCGATATGCATTTTAGCATTAGGCCCTAAAACAGGTGAATGCAAAGAAGTTACGATTGGTTATATATGATTTCAACGCCATTTAAATGTAATGGTTGTTGCTATTTACACGGTACTTGGTTTTAATGAAACTTGATAGTTAACTCTCATCGGACTAGTATTTCTCTATGGTTTATTTTTGTCGTTATATAGATTGCAGTAAATGTACTAGATAGGTTTATGGTTATTGTTTTTATAATCTGATTATCTGGTGTAATGAAAGTTAATATTTGAATGAAACGCGAATTCAGTGGTGGGGCACAATACAAGCTCAAAAAAAAATAGAATGACAAGCTATTAAAAACTATCCTGTATTCTGTACTAGCTTACTAGCCTGGAAATAAGCTTGTTTTGTATACATGAAGATAGACGCACTATAGCACTAGATTGCTATCCTGGAAAAACTAGCCGCGTGTATCTCTGTCAATAGGGTTATGACATTTCTAGTGCAAAAAGTAAAATTCACCTTAATTTGTTGGGTTTGCCCTAACCCAAAAACTACATAATTATTCGCGTTTTTTATTTAAGTATTGTAAGTCCGCACTGTTTTTAACCCAGCGGGGTTTTTATTGGTTTGATTCCAATTCATCATCATCATCATCATCATCAGCCTATCGCAGTCCACTGCTGGACATAGGCCTCTCCAATTGCACGCCACTTTGTTCTATCTTCGGCTTCTCGCATCCAGTATTCATCCATCCAAAATAATAAATAAACATCCAGTATAATGATTCCAATTAATACTTTTATACTATAGGTACTTTTAATGAAAGCAAAATCAAATTTAAAAGTTTACAATTCACATGATTTTTTTTCCTCTTCCCTCCGATATTATTCGGTAGGGATTATGGCTCGCACATTCAGTGCATAAGCCAGTTTCAAGTATTATTTATTTCTAGTTTTCTTCTTTGAATCACTAAGTCTCGTTCTAGTACAGTTATCACATATTTTAAGTATAATTTAAACTGTTTTACACGTTAAACGCGGAGCTGTAAAAATTGCGACATGTTAGTTTGCCTCCAATTTTAGGGTTCCATAGCCAAAATGGCAAAAACGGAACCCTTATAGTTTCGTCATGTCCTTCTGTCTGTCTGTCTGTCTGTTCGTCCGTATGTTACAGGCATTTTACTCGCTGTTTTGTAGTAGTTGCTACTTAGTTTGATAGCTAAATAATAATAATAAATATTTTTAGGGGGGGCACTCGGCGTTTTTTTTAGGCAAATATCAACGTGTGGCACATTATTCGACAGGTATTTTCTGTCTAAACTAAATAAATATGAAAAAAGTCACAAAGATAGCGCTAAATAAATACTTTAAACTAAAATTATTTCGGATAAGATCGGATATACCGTCATTAAGTTAACAAAAGGGCGTAACTGTCATGAACATACGCTCTTCTGCTGATTAAATTTTTCAAAACTGTGGAACCCTACACTGAGCATGGTCCGACATGCTCATGCCCGGTTTTTTACAACTCCAATCACATGATTCTTGCGTGATCAATTAGTGCGAATCGACTACTGACCCCAAAAAAGGTGTCCATATCATATTTAGCAAATAACCAGAACGCCTATTATTTAAAATCTTCACGATATAATAATATTATCTACAGTGCCTGAGCCAGAGCTACGAATTTTGCTACGGTTTCTATCGTAAATATGATCCGTAGCATCATATTTTGATATTTATAAAATCTTTTCAACTTTTCTGGTCAAACAGATAAATATTTATAGTTATAAAAATAAAAGTTTTGAAGGTGAAAGGCCTCGCAAAATATTTGTAAAATATATTGCAAGCTTTCTACGCTACTCGAATGTTATGCTATAGATTTAGTGTTATAGAGATAAGAAATGACCTAATACGAATGAAAACCATTGCACTAATCGATGACTAAATATATTGTCAAAAACATCGAATTTGCAATTTTCCAATACACTATTCGATTATGAAATCAAAACTTGGACTAAGATGCCATGATACCTAAGACACACTGATGTGTAACCAAATTGAAAAAGTCCCTTCGTTGGTGTCCATAACATAGTAAGGGTTATCGTTAACCTCGTTTTTATTACGCAATATAACATATATTTATGTCTAAGGTTTATGGCAGCGAAGTAGGACGTCTCAATCTAAACGGGACCGCATTATGTAACACAGATAATATCTTAGAGAAAGCGTGCCAGAGAATTTATTGTTTGGAGTTTTGAACGAAAACATATGGAAACTCACTTTCGTAATTATTTAGTTTCGGTAGTTTGATTGTTGGTATTGTGTTTCAAAATATGAGACAAATTATGTGCGTATTTCGGTGTCTGGTCGGTAATTGACAAACACTTTGACGTTACATAAGTCCATAACTTATGTAACGAAGAAGTGTTTGACCAAGTAATGAATATATTAATTTAAAAAAAAAACATTTTGATGACAACTGAAAAATTAAAAAAAAACCGTTATTGCTAATTTTGTACGGGAATTTTCTTTACGGATTACATTTTAGGTGGTAGATACGAATATTGCCACCTAGTTTCATATAGAAACAAGCTGCTAAGCAATCCTTACATAACATTATGAAAACATATTTAATTAGATTAAACCTATTCGTAGATCTAGTTTACACTCCAAATTTGGTGATTAAAAACAAAATATCGTAATATTGAATGCATATTCAATTAAATATGAAGCAAAAGTGCATTAGCAAAAGTTATCATATTAGTAATACTAAAATAAAATATTGTATTTAAAATGTTTGCAGGCAATAATTACCTACTTCCCGATATTAAAAACTTACGAACAATATATACGAGTGAAAAATAAAACGAATTATTACTATTTGACCAAATCAAACTATCACAAGCATGACAAAACACGACATAATACCAACCGCAATATGTCATTGGTTTCAATTTCAGTACGGACGGCATAAATTACAGCCTTTTTCAAGCAAATTCATCAAACGCGCCAAGTTTCACTAGCATCTTCATTAATCATAACTGAGTTAACAAGAGAGGTTGATAGTAGGAACATGACAGGCCGGTGGAACGCTCGAGCTCGATGACAAAGCCGCTCTATCATAGGCTATAATTCTAAGCTAATGCGTTTCTTGAACCCCACTAATTGATACTGCATGTGCACATTGAAGCGAAGAGTAAATTCTGCGGTAATTATCTAATCGTGCGTTGCAGTGATACGATTTTGTAATTAATTGCCTAAGCGTTTTCACTCAGATCAGGCATCAAAAGACGTGTATATAGGGCTAAAAGAGATCGGTATTTTTGGGGAATCATTCACTCACCGATTAAAAACAAAATATCTACAACTACCTGACCCAAATAGCTGAATTTATCAGTAAGGTAGTTAAAATTAGGAACATGTTAGCTAAGATAGAATCTTTGTAGATATCACCCCTAAGCGAGAAAACGGCTAAAAATTATGCTTTAAATTTCAAATGATTTTTTAAGTGGTTGTAATAAGCATAGCGATTATGCCTACGTTTTATTAAAAAATAAATAGGATGCAAATTCTGTATCAATTCAACTAACGTATAAAAACTACAAAGAGACTCGGGGCCAAAATGTAAGAATCTCTTAGAGCTCTGTCTCTACGGTGGGCCTAGTCTTTCTTTATAGAGGTTACAACTCTGTTCTAGCAAGAGGATTGATTTTTTACCACTTTGTCTTATTTCTTAACGTAAGACGTTTATGTAGGTTTGAAATCAACTTTCATTTTTAGTTGCCCTTTATTCCATACCAGTAGTAAATGGGCTTAATTTGACAGACTAATATTAATCAAATGTTCTTGAGCAACTTTATTTATTTCTTGACACTGCGTTAGAAATCAAACATATTATGAATGAAGAGAATAGTTACGTTGACTTCACAGTGGGGATTTTTATAATATTAATTATATTATGTAAGTTAATGTTTCGATATTAACGTTTTATGACGACTTTGCATCTATATCACGTTTGCTAATAGTTAATCGTTTACACGTAAATAAACATTGTACTTACGTGTAAAATATTCATGAGATTTGAAAAACATTATAATGTATTTTCAAATCTTATGAATATTTTCAATTTATTTTATGGTCATAAAGCTTTTTATTAGTGTAAAGGGCAAAAATATTGCTAAATCATAAAATGTGGTAATAATAACGTCTTTCATGGATTTTTTCTTCAAGACTCTCATAAATCTGCCAACATACTAATGTATATTTCACCATCACCCATCCATTGTGACGTGATGGAAAGACAAACACAAAAGTTTTAGAAAAAAAGAAAATGGCATTTATTAGATATATTTCGGGACTTAATCGCATGAATTAGTTAAAGGTACGAACCTTTTATTTACCCGACGTTTCGATTGCATTGCACCGATCGTGGTCACGAGTCCCGAAATATATCTAATATCTATAAAAATCGCGAAACTTTAAAAACAATAAATGGCATTTAATTCTGCAAATTATTACAGCAAAAAAAATTAAGTACATATACATACACACATTAAAACTGTTTTAAGCAGTCGAATACAGTTCAGCATATATGCCAGACTCATGACTGATGCTTTCCACTTATTTTAATATATATTTATATATTCGAATACTTATTCGAAGGTTGAATTAAGATTCGTATTGTCATTTATAGAAAAGTAGGTTATTCCACTGTTCCATAGTAAATGATGTAACTATATTTTTTGACACATAAAATAGTTTAAAAATGATTTATATTCTTTTTGTAATCGTTTAAAACCAATATCAAATTATGAGTTCTTTTAAGGCTCCAAAAGGAGTGTTAAAAGGCAACACACCTAAAAAGACTTTCTACGAATGTGTTCACCTTCCGTATTTATATACAAAATTAACATACACGTTTTGTTTATTAAATTTTGATGCAAATATTTTACATAAATCTACCAATTTTGTTACGACTTCTCTAAGGTGTCACTATAATAGAAATATGAACATGATATCACAATGTCTACAAAGCAATCTTGGCTTTTATCAAACCATTGACAGTTTGGTGGTTGCTTTAAACTTAATAATATTTTTGAAATTCATAAAATATTACGTAAATGACATACACCTATTTTACATACAACTGTTGGTATTTTGAAACAGTGTTGTGATAAAATGTACAGTGTAGAAGAGTATGATTTTATAAACATTAATATTTGAGAGAAACTTAAAAATAAATATTATAAAGATTAGAAATATATTTTTCAATAAAACTTCTTGAGATAGATACCGGATAACATAAAATTCTATCAACACTGTTATGTAAGTATAACAACGCAAAATTTATTAGGTACTTAATGGTTCGATTTTGATAGAAGATACCACAGACTCAATCTACATTAAATAAGAACAGGTTGTAACTAAGACTGATACGTTACATTTTTACGTTACGCTATTTATTATTACGAAGAAAAATTTAAGAATTTCACAGGCCACTTACACTAAACACATATAGGTATCTAACATTTTAGTCAAGTGTAGTCATCTAAAAATTATTCTATGATACAATATACATGACTAAGTTCAATAAAATATTTGCTTAATTTTTACGTCATCATTATGAATCGGAGACTTGGCGGCGGTTCCAACTAAATTAATTTGAATAAATTATGCTGAACAAAGCGGCTCTTTTGAATAAATTTATTATGAACACATAAATCATAGGATTACAGTTAAACATTTTAAGGGTAAAATACTTACGGTTCGTAGTACGGACAACATTTTGAAGTAAATTAGTTACGACACCAATAAACACAGTTCAACACAACATAGTTCATTCACAAACACCGTAGTCCAAATTCCTTTAGGGGTTGCAATTGAGGGTTAATGCGGCCGAGTGTTGGTTCTGGCGCTGGTGAAGTGAAGTTCAAGGCTAGTTTGTGTGAGGTTTATATACGGGGGTAGCGGACCGTAGAGGCTTCATAGTGTGCGTGTTGCATCGGTGCAGTGGGTGCTATGTCCACGCGGGTGGCTTGCACACTACTAAGTGCACAACCGCTTCTCAATCTATGCACGTCCCTTCAAAACGTTGCTTGTTTGATAAATGACGCTAAGATTTTTTATGTTGTGATGTCTTATAGATATATTGTTGACAGCTTTTACTTGTGACTACGTATGTACATATATTGAGCAATCAATAGCAAATCATTTTCTGGTTAAAATCTCTTAAGTCATCTGACTCTGACTCTGATGAATAGAGTTACTATATACTATGAATATTGCATAGCGTATTTGTATACCATTATCTTGATTTTCATTGCTATGACAAACATTTGAATAAAATTATATTTGGTTAATAGTTTCCCTATGCGTGTTTATTTAAGTTTGGTCATGGTCGTAACAAAAACCATAAAGATGCATTTCAATATAAAGATTCTAAAATTAACTTTTTTGTTTGCAAAACTGTTTAAAATTCTTTACGAAATAACATAATGAAAGATTCGTATAATATTTCTTCCCATATGTACGAAACTGCCTATTTGTATAATAAGTTGCGATATTATAATTTATTATGAATATTGACCGAAGTCGATCTTGAATAAATCATTTTGAACAGTTGGCAGTTGAAGGGTTATGAATTTATGATACCTATTTATTTAATCATAATTTATTGCCATACAAGGTAATAGTGAAATAGTAATGTTAACACATCACTGTGTTTCGGTTGAAGGGCACTGTAGCAAGTTTAATTACTGGACAAATAAAACTTACAGAAGAATGTCTCAAATGCGGGATGGGGTGTCATTCACATTCAAACAAAGATTCGGATGATACTATTACTGTAATATACTAGCGTAAAGCTGATCATCAGGCTTATGACCTGCTCGTTCCTTCATTTAGTCATATAAAAAAAGTATCTGCATATTCAGTTAATCCACTTAATAAAACGAGGTTTACCTAGTAGAAAAATAACGATTAACATAGTTTTTATGCTGATTTGTCAAGCCTTCGGATTCCGGAGAAATCAGCTTTAACTTATGTCTGAGTCATTTTAATATAGAAGGTTTAATAAATCATCTTATTTTAGAGCTGAGTACCTCGGTGGAGAACTAGGAGTGTGCAATAGGTCATGGGTACGATTCACCACGGGTGAGGGTGGATCACTATATTATGTGATATGTTCCCCGTACCTCATAATCTGATATGGCCTCATTCATGATCCTCGATTACTACCCTGGATTGTTTCAAAGTCACTCTGAATATAAATTACTCTTAGACACAAACTAAGAGTAATTTATATTCAGAGTGACTTTGAAACTAGTCGACATCGAACACGGCGAAAAACTACTACGTATAGTTGGAGGGGATTTTACTGCATTTGTTTTTAAATTATTTTAGATTAAAACTATCTATGGAATTAAATTTATTAAAAAAAATACGTCGCTTAAGCAAAAGCATGTCAATACAAGGTCGGGGCAAAAGTATTTTCGTATTTTTCATACAAAGGAAAAAATATCTTTAGGTTAGTATAATTTTTTATTAATTTATAATACCTATATTTGCCGGTTTGATCGATGACTTGTTGCTATCTTGTGGGTAGTGCCATGATCCCATTGCTGTAAAAAATTTAAGATTTTTGAACAAAAAAAGCTGGCAGGTAGTTTTCACACTGTTCTTTTGAGGAAGGGCTTCCTCAAAAGAACACAGAAAGAGTTCTGACGTGACCGAAACAGGTAAAAATCTGATGGATTAAGATCAGGACTATACGGAGGATGCATCAACACATCCCAGCCAAGCTCTCTCAATTTTTGCTGAGTGGCTATAGACGAGTGCAGTCTGGCGTTGTCATGATGGAAGACCACACCCTTCCTGTTCACCAGCTTCTCTTAACCTCATCAGTTGCTGACTGGTAGAGGTCATAATCAATAGTTTTACCCGCCAGCAAAAGCTCACGATTCTTTTACAATCCCACCTCACACACAGCATCACTTTGTTCCGAGTAAGACTGGGCTTTGCCACGATCTTTTTCAGACACTTTTATAGTAAGTGCCCCATGTTTCATCACCCATAATCAACCGTTTAAGAAAAGGGTCGGAATTGTTACGTTTTAATAAAGAATCGCAAACGGAAACACGTTGCATTAAGTTTCTCTCAGTGAGATCATGTGGCACCTAAATATCAAGCTTTTTCTTGTACCCAGACTTTTGTAAATGACGTATAACTGTTTTGTGATCAACATCCAGTTCTTCAGCAATATGGTAACTACTAATATGTCGATCTTACTTCACTTTTTCAAAGATGGCACTGATTTTATCCGTTATAGGGTGTCCAGAGCGAGCTTCATGCTTCACACTAAAATTTCCAGACTTAAAACGCTTGAACCACATTTGTGCTACTCGAATTGATACCGCATTAGGTCCGTAAACCGCACAAATTTTATTCGCGGCGTTCGTCGCATTTTTACATTTTTTGTAATAAAACTTAAAAATGTACCGAATTTCTTCGTCACATACGTTCATTTTGCTTGCTTGAAAAACAATTGACAAATGGCGGGAACTATATTTTTTTTATTTATTGCACCTTCAGAATGTCAACATTTAATGCTATAAAAACTAGCCAGTTACATTCAGGACAACCAAAGAGGTGAAATTACTAACAAAACATTCAAAATACGAAAATACTTTTGCCCCTACCTATAAAAATCATTTGATGTTATGTAGGTATTACTGTTGTACAGAAAGAATATAGTCAAACAGAAGTCCATCCTGTTCAGGGATCAGCCCCGAAGTAATGGTTCTTCTCGCTAGCTAGTTGTTTTTCAATATTTTTTTATACAAAGGCGAATCCAAGTGGGAAAGGATCAATGGGGACAACAACTCCTCTCCTCAGATCCATGACTGAAATACCGTGCGATTCGCACTAGGCCGGTGTTGTATATAGTTAAGTGCACTGTGCTTGCCTACTTATTTTCAATGAAAATGAAGTTTCGATCAAAATTTAGTTGGTAATATACAGAGTTAGCAGTGGGTTCCGACTTCTTTCGCTTATTCAAAAATTAATGTGAATAGTCTCCGTAAACTTAAGAAATTTAAAAATACGAGAATTTCGTTTTATAGAAAGAATGTAGGTCTACTGTACCTACAACTATTATTTTACAAACTTTTAAATGGTTTTCAGTTATTAACAAAGTATTATTTAAGATTCGTGAACTGTTTGTTTTCCTAAAAATGCAAAATAGATAAATTACAATCTATACTAATATTACAAAGCTGAAGAGTTTGTTTGTTTGTTTTCGTTAAACTACTGGTCCGAATTAAAAAAAATCTTTCACTGTTGGATAGCTTATTCATCGAGTATAGAAGCGGAGCAGCAATGATAAATTTTGCAAAAACGGGGAACCTTTGCGCAAACGAAGTTGCGCGGGTCAGCTAGTATTGGTATAATTCTTAACTCATTTTATAGGTATGTACTTATGTGATGTACTCGAGTGCTTTATGGAACGAAATGATTTTTGTATAATTTTAGGGCTCCGTTTCTCAAACGGTAAAAATAAATTAAGGGATAAGTTAATTCCGTCTGTCTACCTATCTATCAACACAGTTTTTGAACGCAACATCTCAAACTTTTATTTTAATAAATATACCTGCGCCAATATAACTTAATAATGCACGTTATTGATTGATTGCTAAACAGTCACGTAGCAACGGTCACGTTATTGATTGGTTGCTAAGCAGTCACGTTATTGACTGGTTGCTAAGCAAGGCGAATGACGATTCTGCCTACTGATAGGCAGAAGTATTATGACCGTCGGGCGCATGCGCCGATCCACTAAAGCTGTCACAGGCATGATTGTTTATTACAATGTCTTCAATGTTTTCTTAAAATTATCGTCCGTAAACCGAATATACAGTACTATTTTTTAGTTTGGGTCGGGATTGCGCCACCTATCCTGAAGATGTAACAAAATAATTCCATTTAGCAAAAAAAGTACAATACGGAATCCATAATGACCTTCTAGCCGACACAAGTTTTCTTATTGAAGTTTTTATACGACCTACATGTTAAAGCTAACAATGTATTGCTTTCAACACTTCCGCACAGGCCACCTAGTTACTTCCAATTATAGTAACCAATTTTAGTAAATAATATTTGAACTTTGAGTAGCGTTGTGTCTTCACGGAACATTAACATTTCCACGCCTAAGGCGAAACCAATCGCGTTAAAGGGTACCTTTAACATTTGTTTTGTTGTTACGTAATGAAACTGAATGAGGACTTTTACATTCAACGATAACTTTTGTTAGCTTTTGATTGAGATTTTTAATAAAATTAATGTCATATACTTAACTGAAATAATCTTTCAATAAATTATTGATATTTATCTGTTTTTCTAATAAGTAGCTAGCATATTCTTAATTTAAATATGTTATTTGTTTCGAATAAATACGTTAATTAAAAGGGTACTCAGCAACTATACGTTGCTGAGTACCCTTTTAATTATCGTATTTTTTTTTTATATTTTGATAATATAAAAAAATATATATTTCTTTTACATTTATAAGTGTTATGTACTTAGGTATATAAGTATTTTACTTTCCGTATTTTCACAATTTGATATTTTAATTATTTTTTTTTTCAATCAATCAAAGATGTGTGAAGAAATCTCTACGGACCCCACTCCTACGGAGGCACGCACAAGAGGCTATATGTTGCAGTAGAACCGACTAAAAAAATCACACGGCGTTCCGTCGCAATAACCAGTGGCGAACTTTGGAGGTGTCTTTTGAGGACTTAGTGCCTCTACCAACAGCAGTAGCGTCCCGCGCGTAGACTGGGTCCTTAATAACTATGTTTTTTTCGTTTGCGCGGCAAGCCCGCGCGATCTGGCGCATGCGCGGTGCGCTCAAAGATGTCCGCGTGCATGCGCAATTCATTTCTAAGCGCAGTTCTCTATATACCATTATGACAAGATTTTGACAGTTAGAAACGCGGGCTTGACGCGAAAACCAAAAAAAAGATAGTGAATAAGGACCCTGATCGCGAAGTTTAAACAATCCCATAAAGTTTCCTATCACGCACCACCATTTCCCTGTGTATAAGTTAACAAAGCTATCTGCGCATCTAGAAAGAGAAACTATTGTTTATAACACTGATTCTCAGATTATATTTCAGTTGTTATACGTATTGTCACATTTCAAGTATTGTTCGATGTGTTTCCTTCCATCCAACTGACAATTAATTTACTAACTAAACAATAGTTTTATTTAGTTTACCTTTTTCTCTCACCTTTCCCTCCAAAAACATTTTATTATTGTAGAAAAGATTACACCTATGGTTACAGAGGCAGTGTTGCGAAGGAATTCGAAAATATGCAATTTATTGGCCACAATGTACACCCAGGGTCCTTAATCACGATCCTTTATTCGGAACTGTCAAAATCTTGTCATAATCAGCTGCGCGGCAGACAATTTTAAACGCGCCGCGTATACGCATCAATGTATTTGTGAGCAAACAGATTTTGACGGTTTCACATGGACTTGCCGACTTGCTTGGATACGGCAAAAATATCATGACTAAGGATCCAGATTCGAAACAAATAATTACGTTTCGCACAAAGTTTTGTCACGTTTTGGAATCGAACCTATAAACTCTTGCATAGCTGTCGTAACCACTCCCACTGCGCCTTCGAAACAGTCTAGCGTTCCAAATGTGTATATACCTATATGGTTACAAACCCTAAAAGTTTTCATTAAATCTGATCCAATCCTGGTACTACTGGTACAGTAACGCAAAATGAGTTCTTAAAACCATTATGACTTGCAGATCACAAGTCATAGTTTTTCCCAGCAATACTCGAGCAGGGCAGGTTCATTAAAATGCAGTATATCGCATTTCTTACGATATTTTAATGCAAATATATTCTGCAGGGCAGGGGTAAACTAGCTTCATGTTAATGAAAGTGTAGCCAATCACTAGTAATTAACTTTAAGTTTCAATGTTCAAGAAACGGGTCTAAAGTTTTCTCCTATACGACGAAGGAAGAAATCTTTTAGGCCTCCCCTTTTCAAAGTATGGTAGATTAACTTTTAAACACTTTCGCTTATCACCATGGTAAAAAGCATTGCGATAATTGCATTAATTGGTTATGCTAACTTCAAGCACAAAATACA
The DNA here is from genome assembly GCA_945859575.2 of Herminia tarsipennalis. Classification (NCBI taxonomy): domain Eukaryota; kingdom Metazoa; phylum Arthropoda; class Insecta; order Lepidoptera; family Erebidae; genus Herminia; species Herminia tarsipennalis. The sequence goes on along the minus strand of OX243844.2, from coordinate 9,750,046 downwards.
AAGAGTATAGTGGGTAACCTTACAAATGGTAGGTGTCAGCCATCGGCCGTCTTGGTCGGTATCACAAAGTGCCAGTTATTCACCTGTAAAATATTAATGTTAACGCATCACAATGTAGTTATTAGGCACATGGGATTTACGAACTAATGCCTCAAATGAGGAGCGCGGTACGGTGACATTCAGATTTTTGCTAAATTTGGCTGGCACTGATAGCCACTGGTTAAGAGCTTACGACCTGATCATCTCTTCATTTCATTCTAATAAAAAACCTTTATAGAAAGAGTCGGTCGACGCGCGTGCACATTGATATTACTCAAATATAGGGATTCTTGGAAGCTTTTAGAACAAAGGGTATGAAACGGTCTCGAATTAACCGTTAAGGATGTCTATGTACGTTACTTGAGTGGAGCAGGTACGAATAAAGATTACCTACCTCTCGGCATTTTGTGCTTCAAGTGATTTGTAGAGGAGAGAAAAGACACGGTCAAATCAGAGCATTCTGATTGGTGAACTGCAGAATAATGCCTACAGATTCCAAACCACGACAACTTGCGCGGCAGTCGTGCACACTTGCACTTCATCAGCAATCGAGCAAGTTACTCGTATGATATAACCTTATCTTATTGAGTAATTTATTATTATCTCTTTACAGCAATTATTTGTTTATTTTTATTTATTGTTGCGGTAAAAGAAACAAACAGTATTTTGACTTACAACTGACAAACATAAAATAGTAATACTGTCACCAATTAACTTTCCAAATTAAATATTCATCCATAGTAGTCCAAGTATTCGAACGGCAGCTAAGTATATAAATTAAAATTACTGTTGAAACAAGAACATAAATAACCACTTTTGGTCATAACAATTACTCTTGTTGACATTATCGAGGGCAAATAGACTATGTTATAAGAAGAAAATAATAATCCGTGTTATTGCTAAGAAAGTGTCTAAATTATCCTTAGCTTATGATGAATGTTGAAACGGGAAGGATTTAACAGCACGTTATTCAAAAAGTCACATGTTTTAGAGCTTAACTTTATAAGATAATTAATATAAGATTAAAAAAAATAATACTTTATGACTCATTCTTTACGGTTTAAATAGAACTGGTATTATAAATTTGTTGCTAAGACAGTACTATTAGGATTGTAAGAAAAAATCGGGTCACTAATTAATAATATGTTTTGCAATTCAAAAAATAATAAAATAGAAAACCTTTTTTATCAGGTTCAACTTCCTAACCAACCTAGAACACCTTCCAAACCAACTTCACTAAAACAATAATACGGATTAACTGAATTAACTAACAAATACATTACCCTCGTTCTTACGCAGTCGGATAAAAGGTATAATACTTCATAAATTATTATAAATATAAAAGACAAATAATACTAACAAAAAATAATAATAGCAAAAAAGAAAAATTACTAAATTAGTACTAGCATTGGCGGATACCGAGGGGATTTCTGGGTTGAAACCCTCTTTCCTACTCCCCTAATTGCAAAAAGATAGGTTTGTTTACAGTACATATTGGCTGTGTTTAGTCAATTGTATCACCTACTCTACCTCCTTCCCTCATCTAAAGATCCTGGGTACGCCTCTCAGTACTAGGGTTATTTATTTGTACATCTATACTAATACGAGTATTATAAAGCAGAAGAGTTTGTTTGTTTGTTTGTTTAAACGCGCTAATCTCAGGAACTATTGGTCCGATTTAAAAAAACTTTTTTTGTTGGATAGCCCATTTATCGAGGAAGGCTATAGGCTATATAACATCACGCTACGACTAATAGGAGCGGAGTAGCGAAGAGAAATGTTGCAAAAACGGGGAAAAATTCCGCATACGAAGTTGCGCGGGACAGCTAGTTAAATATAAAGTAGGTACTCACATACTCGTTTTAAAGCCTTCTGCGTCGTAAAAATCATTCATATCGGCTATATAGAAAGTGTTTATTCCTAGATTAATACCGCATAAACACGTATAATGTCATGTCAAGTAGGTTGTAAATAGCCTATTTGGTTAAGTAATATAAGATAACTAGCAATGTGGGTCGTACATTACTAGCAATCTTGTTAACCCTTTCAGTTAAGCTAAATTGCTTGTGTTAGGAATGGGTTCACGTCGGTAGAATAATGTGAATATTCGTATGTGGGCAAGAATCCTACACATACTAACAACCAATGTGACCTCTCGATTCTCGCCACGAAATTAGTTCGTTTATTGCGATATATTCATTACAGTATGTAAAATATATTATTACCTACCTACTACTACCTTATACTTTGCGACCAAAAATATAAAATTAATAAAAACCGGGCAAGAGCATGTAGGACAAAAATAAATGCTGTACATATGAAAAAAATACAATCCGAAAAAGTGCCCCAGCAAAAGAGCGTAGGTACTTATCTACATGGCACTTATGTCCTTTTACTGAGAAGCGCAGTTTTTCAGCAATAACTCAAACACGGTACCTGTATCCGATAATGTTGAAAATAATTTTAGTTAAAAGTATTTTTTTTTAAATATAAAGGGGGCTATCTTTTTAAACTTTTTTTGTTTTGTATTTTGGACATTTTTTGGAGCTAATATAAAGGGGCTATCTTTTTAAACCTTATTTGTTTTGTATTTTGTAACTTTCGGGCGATTATTTCCGAAAATATTAACTTAATCAAAAAAGTTTTTAGAAACCTTAAAATGTTTCTAAAATACCTGTCGACCGATTGTGTGACACACGTAGATATTTTCTAAAAAATAAATGTCCTTTTGTTGACAAGCGCAGTTTTTGGGCAATAACGGAATTGAATCATTTTAGTTTATTTTTTTTAGTTTTTGGTGTTATGGTTCAAAAGATTTTTGCAACACAAATTTTACCACAATTTTTGCAACTTTTGGAAAAATATTCAGTTAATCAAGAAAGTTTTTTAGAAACCTTAGAATGATTTTAAAAGACCTGTCAAATAATGTGCCCCATGTTTGCTAAAACAATTTTTTAGCGTCTGTAAAATATAGATCAGATCATCAAACTAAGTAGCGGCTTATAACAAGAATAGGTGTCTTCTGTGCTCCAAATTTTGGTAATATTATTAATTGTGTTTTTAGTAAAATGCCTGTGACATACGTACGGATACACACACAGACAGACGGACGGACATGACGAAACTGTTAGGGTTCCTTTTTTGCCATTTTGGCTACGGAACCCCAAAATGGAACTCTTTTTTTCTTTCATATTTACTTAATATCTTTGCATTTACCTACTGTTTCACAGGTATTTATTGGTGGTACAGTCTCATCTATAATCATGCTTTATGAACGCTCATATTATTGTAATGAAACAAGTGCGGTCATAACAATCAATAAATAACTGTCAATTTTATACCTATATTATTTACTAACTGACCCGCGCTACTTCGTCTGCGTAAATTTTCTCCGTTTTTGTAACATTTTTCATTGCTGCTTCGCTCCCATTGGTCGTAGCGTAATGTTATATAGCCTATAGCCGTCCTCGATGTGCTATCTAACAGTCAAAGATTTTTTCAATTCGGATCATTAGTTCCTGGGATTACCGCGTTCGTTACAAACAAACAAACTCTTCAGCTTTATAATATTAGTATAGATTTGTTCGGGGTTAACGCAAAAACTACATAACAAATTCTATTTAAATTTTGGGAGCATAATCTCCTATGTCCGGATTTAGTTGTAGGCTATATATATCATCAGTCATCACGCTACTTTCCTTAGGACCTGCAATAGCGTATCTTTCTGACGCAAGCGAAACCGCGAGCATAAGCTAGTCAAATCATAGTATTCTTCACCACTGCCCTGAGTCATCATCTGCAAAGAAGTCATTTACCTACATTAATTGCCTTCATTTATTCGCTTTTATACCTCAAGCAATTATCTGCAATTATTTAAAACTAGCTGTCCCGCGCAACTTCGTCTGCGTAAATTTTCCCCGGTTTTGCAACATTTCTCATTGCTGCTCCGCTCCTATTGGTCGTAGCGTAATGTTATATAGCCTATCTCGATTAATAGGCTATCCTACAGTGAAACAATTTTTCAATTGGGACCAGTAGTTACCGCGTTCAAACAAACAAACTCTTCAGCTTTATAATATTAATTTAGATTTAAAGCGAACCAAAACGCCTACTAAATAAGAAAGACAGAAGCACGGACAAGAAGGTTGCAATAACATTGAATTTTATGCAGTACCACTGAATACCTTATCAATGAATTATTATTTATTACCTGCATAATTACTACCTACCTCAATATCTCGTAGAGTTCGTAGTACCTACAAAGTATTTATTCAAACTTGGAACAAGGCAGGTAGGTACTATTTATTATCTACTTCTACCTGCGGGCCAATTCAAGGTTCGTCGAACGTCAATAACACCGATGACTATTATCACAGATGACTATGCAAGCAAATAACATTGCATTTAATACAGGTATCTAACCAATCCTCATATGCGTGCAATCATTCACGTAATGTATGACTCTTGCACGCATTTGAGAGACCGCGGGAAGACATTGCCGTCCAGCAATCCACAGTGGACTAGTGGCTAGTTACCGCTCTCATATAGGAGACATGTGTCCCAAATTATGGTGTGATGTAAACCTTATAAATGTGTATTATAATAGGCATACCATAATATTTATAAGATTTCCCCAATGTCTTCTGCCTCACTTGATTATGGAGATTTTAATGCCAAATCCCTTACGTTCCCTTACGGTTTTTCATACATTTTTTATCATACAATTGGAAACAAAATCTGACAAACACAACAACAAAAATTAGTCAAATAGGTCTTAAAGTTCCGAAGTGATGCGTTGACTTGACATTCGGTAATTTTTTTGACGTGAAAATGCACTCACGATATAGTGTCTAAAAAGTCACGTTATTGATTGGTTGCTAAGCAACGCGAATAGCGATGTGTCATCAATGATTTCTTATGACGTTATCACGTAAAATTATCGTCCGTAAACCGACTTTACAGACAACCATTTTTATTTTGTAATTAGACTTATACCTAGATGTAAGCGTATGTGTATGATTGCAAAGCTAATGTAAGAGTTAAGTGCCAAGTATTACAACCACTGACTCAAGTAACTGTAACCTAACTACAATTTCCTATCATATTTCCTTTAACGTAACAAGAAACCTACTTGTATTTATAAATATTTACAAGTTTAGTACTTAACTTCAATATCTAAGGAAAGTAAAAAAAGTTTCCGGTGTTATTAATTATTAATAATAATAAAATTATACAACAAATACGAACGGATGATAATAAATAATTAATAATAATACAACAAATACGAACGGATGTAACAAAAGCAATAATTAGAAATATTGTTAACAATGTCAATCAAATATTGAAAATTTAAAGTCAAATTTGTTTTAAACTTAGGTATATATTTTTGCCAGATGATTGGAAACCGATGGTCTAGTGTAAAGAAGAGTCAGGGAGATAAATAGTCATTCAAATGACTATTTATCTCCCTGACAATATTAAAAATCCTACAATTTGTGAGGATGAGTGAATGTGTTGCTCGTAACTTACTACTAAACGGATGATACTAACTTCTGATCGGATTTTGATGAAACTTTATAGTACTTTATTGTAAATTTTAAGTAAGTTATGACTGGACTGGCCTGTTGGTCTAGTGGTTAGTGACCCTGACTGCTAAGCTGGAGGTCGTGGTTTCGATTCCCACCCAGGATAAAACTTTGTGTGATGAGCACGATGATGTTGGGTGTTATTTATTCATATTAAGTATGTATGTATTAGGAAATATATAAGTATGTTTATCCCTTGTCTGATTTCCATAGTACAAGCTGTGTTTAGTTTGGTATTTGATGGCATTGTGTGAGTTGTCCCAAAATATTATTATAGATATTATACATATAAGTGCCAATCAATCACGATTGAGGGACGACCTTTAAACGATTATAACTTTTGAATGGTTAGGTACTTTTACAAATAGAGGCTGTATTTACAATTGTGTGAAAACTTTTATTAAAGGTTGGCGCATTCAAAACTCAAATTGGACATGTGGTCCCTCAATGGAAATACCAACAGAAAAGCTAGTCTTCAATATTGTTCAAAGCGTTTACATGGAAATGCACGAAGCTCGCTACATCTGAACACAGACAATTTGTACGACATTGATATATTATATTTTTGACAGATAACAAGTGATTATTATTAAATGAGCGACGGAATTTAAGATATCTCTTTATGTCAATTTAAAATGTGATTGAAGATGTCTCTTGTAATAAGTGCTTGCTGTCGGTATATTCACGTCATGTATAGAAACGCCTGTATAAAAAATATTGCAAACATTGTAATCAAGTTTTTGATACTACAAAGTTTTTTGTTAAGATGAGACGATACATTTATATTATTGCTGTCGTCAAGGAATTCGTTCGCGTGAAAATTTTGCAAAAGAAATTTATACCACCGGGAAAAAATATTGAATGATAAACATCCATCCTTACATCCAAACTTTGTCATTTATAATATTAGTATAGATTCGTAGGTACTAAGTCCAAAATATTTACTTTGCAGCTTCGTCTGACCTTGTTCGTATCACGTAATTTCGTTTAATCCTTTCAATATAGATATGAGGAACGAGTGTACCTGCGTGTATTAAAACTAGGCATGTGATTTATGCATTAACAAAAGACGAACTAAGTCAGTCAAACAAATTTCTATATGTTTGGCTGATTTTTATATTGGCACGTATTTAGTTTTTTTTAATAAACGGCATTTAAGTAGTGATATGGTCAAAAATTTAAAGGAATTGTGGTTTTTTTGACAGTTTCAAATATTTAACTCTGTATGAAAGACGCCCGAGGTAGGTCGCACTAGTATTCAACATATTTGTTTATTAGTCAATCAATATCCTATTGAATAGATAGGAAACTCACATAAGCACACGCAGGTAAGCCCACTTCAACGAAAAGCATCTACATATATCATGTCAATTACGTATTAAATACAATAATAATTATTTAATTATTTGTCAATTAATCATTGTTATCAAGTGAAAGCTGTAATCCAAAGGACGTGCCAAATTGTTAATTCTCATAATCACGCCAATTATAATTATATAGTATTTAGGTAATTTTAGCATTCATGTGTTTTTGAACATCTATCTGAGGATCCAGCAATTCTCACTAAAACTACGTAGTGGATTACGGCCGGTACCCTCTTTCAAAGAGGAGGCATAAAGACCCTGCAGCATTATAAATTTGATTTGTATCAATATCATAAATGTTCTCTGATAAATGGAGCCGTCGGTTAAAGAGGTCTTGTTCTGACTCTGACTGCACAAGAAGGAGCTACCTAACAATGCTAGCTAGAGCTAGATAATCATTTTCAAGTGTACCTGTCTTTGTATAATAATTATAGGTATAACATTTCTTTGGCATGCCCTACAACCCAAACGTCTTCACAGGTTTCATGATGAGAATTCATCTATTGTAGGAGTGACATAGGCTTTATAAGTTTTCATAACATTGTTTTTTTTTAAATTTATTTATCACATTTTTAGTAAAAATGTTTACAAAAATATTGTCATCGACAAACTGCTTACGCAGTTTGTATGCGTTTGCTCTTTACACAATATAATTAGCATAAGATCTAAATGCTACCTTTATCTACAACTTTTACAGTACAATATAATAATATGTTTAAGTGCAGTATTTATATATGTAGGTTTCTCAAATAATGTCTACTTTTATAATTATTTAATTACAACATTTTTACTTAATCTAACAAAGATTTTATCATTTATTTTAGCTTATGTTTACATTTAATTTCCTTGTCTTCTCTTCATAATGTATATTTATTGCATAAGGGAACTATAAACTGGCAAGTTCTTTCCCAATAAGCGCCCATTTTAAAGCCTAACTTAACTAAATCTCCGCTAACGACTTCCCGCACTTAAAACTGCAAATTGTAACACCTACATAAATCGCTATCATTTACGCCTTATCAAACAGAGTGATAGTAAAAGGCCCAGAAGTTCCGTCCGGTCTCACTTACAAACAGTCGATACGATGCTTAATGATAGGTTAGCAAGCCCAGCCTTTTCCTGATTCCTCAAACAGGTACTTTTGATTCCGGAAAACGCGGAACTGAGCCGGGAAATGAGAGTGAAATGTGCACACCTACTCACCCAACCCCTTAGAGATAAAGAATATCGCAGTACAAGTTTTTGTATAACGAGTATCAAGTAGCAATTAGTAGGTTTTCCTGGTTAAGCTTCTTTATCCAATTATAGTCGGCGAGTTTGTAATAACAAGAAAGTATCCAGTCGTTATGCTGATATGTTTCATACCCTCTTAGTACCACAGCCATTAAATATTTGACTTGACTGTCTGTTTGGCGTAGTGGGAGTGTATCCGACTGCTACGCAAGAGGTCGTGGATTCGATCCCCACCCAGGATAAAACTTTGTGTGATAAGCGCGAGGGTTTATTCTGTGTCTGGGTGTTATTTATCTATAATATGAATGTATTAGAAATACTTATATATATATATATATATATATATATATATATATATATATATATATATGTATGTATGTGGTTTTGAGTTTCAGTGTTTGAATTTGTACTAACGTCGCGTGAGTATTTTTTCTCATTGATAATTTTTAGCACACTTTTATTAGCTCTATCTGTACCTATGTAATGAAATATTTCAGTAATAATAGTTTCACCATATGTTCTGAGGTTTTTACCTACAAAAGTAAAGCAATTAGGTTCATATTTAAGTAGTACCTACTAATTTTTTTATTACTTTTCACGATTAGATTAGAATTTTTGACCTGTGATAGGTATTTACTATCACAGGTAAAAATCATACGCCGATGGTTAAGATCGGACAAGTTATGGTCATTTTACTTTTGTGGTATACTAAGATGACTAAATGCATTATCACTATTTAAAAGAACTTAATTTTGGGTTTTTTATTACACTCGATTTAGGGATCCGTTTATGAAACATTAAGCTTTAAAGCGCATTTTTTTATTAGAGTCAATTGTTCCCTCCTCCTGCCAGCTAAATGGTTGATGTTAGGTATGTAAAAATTCACGATAGTAGAATATTTACTTAGTGAAATTTAAAGGAAACCTAGCACAGCTAAGTAGGCTTTACAACTTAACGAGTAATAGCAGACCAAGTTAGAAGTAACAACATTTTCGTGCAGATTTCATTGAAAAATACTTTTATAACGTTGTTAGTAGTATGAAACAAAAACAACAGAAAACCCACTTCTTAAGCCGCATTATTCGAATGGGGGACTACGGAACCCTACATTTTGCGTGGCCCAACATGCACTTGCCCCGTTTTTTGTCAGTTCCTAAACTCTGTGCACTGTGTGTATTAGGCTACCTTCGACCTAAATTAGATCATAGTTCATTATTTTTACCCGACTGCGCAAGAAGGACGGTTTAAGTTTTTCGAGTGTATGTATATAAATGTCTTTGGCAAGCCTTAGAGCCTAATGACTGACTTGATAGGTTTAGCTTGCGAGGTATCGTTAGATTCGTCTCAGTCGTAAGTCATACATCAAAATTTGATAAAAAAATGACAGATTTTTGATGTCATTTTTAGTTAAATCGGTTTTTTGTTTTGTAACTTTTTATTTTATAATATAAAAAAAATGAAACTCAATGGACAAGCCATTTTTGCGTGACACTGGCAGTAATGTAACCGGTAAATGCCCCCCCTCAGACACGACGGAATGTCCTTTAGACAGGCAGGCATTTATACCGTGATGAATCAAATGCACCCCCTTCCAGTCGTGCAAGCATGCGTCACTCATCACCGGTTGAGTCAAATGTTGCTACCCCCCCATAACAAAGTTCTGTGAATCCACGCCTGCTCTGTTCTCGTTACACCTAAGACCAAATCTATACTAATATTATAAGGCTGAAGAGTTTGTTTGTTTGGTAGAACGTGATATGATAATCTTATGAACTACTGGTTGAAATTGATTTTAGTGTTGGATAGCCCATTTATCGAGGAAGGCTATATAACATTACGCTACGACCAATAGAAACGGGAGCATCAATGAAACATGTTGCAAAAACGGGGAAATTTGACGCAAACGAAGCTGCGCGGCTCAGCTAGTACAAGATAAACTAGGTATGTATACATTGAATACATATTCCCTACTCTTAACTTGCACCACTTTGCTCTGGAACAATGCGCAAAGTGACGATAACATTCAATGCAATAATCTGTCACGAACACACCATCCTGACACGTAACAAAATGTTTAATCCGCTTGCAGTTTATATTTCCAGCGATCCGCGCAACTTCGTTTGCGTAATTTTTCCCCGTTTTTGTAACATTTTTCATTGCTGCTCCGCTCTTATCGGTCTTAGAGTGATGTTATATAGCCTACAACCTGCCTCAATAAATGGGCTATGCAACAGTAAAATAAATTCGGACCAGTACTTCCTGAGATTATCGCGGTCAAACAAACAAAGAAACAAACAAACTCCTTAGCTTTATAATATTAGTATAGATACATATATTGACCTCTATCTCTACTCTCTCTACTTAAAACTTATTAGGTATTTAGCATTAAAACGCAATCAACAACTCACTTTATTAAGTTATTTAATTTATTACTTAAACTAAGCAGGTATACCTATCCCAAATTATTGCACATTAATTAGGAAGAATACACGACAAGTAATTTTGTAATAAATAACAATTATTAAAATAATAAAAAAACAACAATCACACTTAATAAAAACATTGCTTACTGAATAAAGCCTCTATTTCATGCCTCTCATAGCTTCTGATACAAAATACTGAGAGTAGCTACAGAGTAAGATTCACATGTAATGATTACCTACTTTAACAACTACCAACGTGATTTGTTCATTAATTTAATCAAACATTCTAAAGCTCATGCAATGACTATTCTAATTTAATTGGCGACATTAAGAAATTTATCATATCAAGACAGTTACATCGATTATAGGATCTATATCGATTAGACTTTTCGATAAAATATCAAATATTGTAATTATTTAATAACCAAATTCAATGCCCGACAGTAGTTTGGAAAAAAAAACACTCTGCTGGCGGTTATAGCATTGACTAATTTGTACATATAATTTTAAAAGGTACATAAACGCCTATATTTACATTACCTTATTGTTTTATAAACATTTGTATGTATTAAAATCTAATATAATTTACTTATTTATGATTATGATGATGATGATGGTGATGATGATGATAATCTCTTCTTCTCATGTCTATCACTACTTTTATTCTTTGTGAAAGACCCATGAGCTGAATCTGGCTTTTCAGTTTTGGTGACCATACGTTTTGGATGCGAGTGATAATTTCTCGGATATGATGGAGGTTTCTGTTTACCTGCAGGTGGAACATAATGGCTTCCAACTGTGTATTCTGCCTCTGGGTTATAATCTTGGTGAAGTACAGTTTGGCTGTATGATGCAGATACTGGCTGCGAATGAACATACGATACCCTTTCAGTAGTTGGATTGTGAAGGAAGGTTTGTGGCACCATTACGTGGTATGGCATTCTATACTTCGGATGCGGCATTGGAGTTACGTAACTAACAGTTTGAACCATCGGCGATGTCTTCTGCTTCCCAGACTTGTAATGTGTAGGCAAAACTGTGGCTATCGTGTGATCCTTGCTGGGATAATTTTCAGTGAGAACCAATGCGTGATCTGATTCTTGTTGTTGCTGTTGGTATGTATATTTCTGATGTCCATTCGAATCTTCTTGTGATATATGAGATTCTGGTGCTTGTGAAGGATACGCGGAATGATCCTCTTGCTGATTACTCTGAATGTAGTATTCCACTTGTGAATCCTTCGAAGATCCGTAAGATGGTGGAGCAGGCGAAACTGAAACTTCATATCCAGCCGGCAGGGATTGAGAATTTGTATCTTTTTGTGCACCATACTCGGGGGCAACAGTATTGGATGAAACATATTCTGTTTGAGCCTGTGGTGCTGCATACTCAGTTCCTGATTGAGCCTGAAGCGCTGCTGCATATTCAGCTCCTATTTGTGCCTGGCGAGCAGCATATTCAGCTTCTATATGCTCGTGAGAAGTTGGAGTTTGAGATGCAGTATATTCAGCTGCTGCATGTGATTGAGGTGCAGCATACTCTACTGCTGAATGTGTATGAGGTGAAGAATAGTCAGCTGTTGCATGTTCATGGGATACAGCGTAATTAGCTGCTTGTCCCTGTGATGAAGCATAGTCAGCTGCTGCATTCGCTTGGGGAGCCTCATATTGAACGCCGTGACTAGCCGAATTTTCATACCCAGCTGTTACCTGTGCAGGAACGTCATATTGAACGTGCGCGTTAGTATCGTGAATACCAGCACTCTGATCGTACGATGCATGCCCATTTTGTACTTCCTTAACACTGTGTACATGTTCTGTTTGTTGTTGGTAACGTGTAGAAGGTAAATGGAATTTCTGGGAAGATACTGCTGACTGTGGCACATATTGATAGCGATATTCATACTTTTGAGGCATTGATGGATGCTTATATAGCGTGTGTCCTTTTGGAGCTGAGTAATGGTGCCTCATGTAGCTAGACGGATATCTAGCCATTACAGGTTGTACTGCTGAGTATTGTACCCCTGAACTATGGGACTGAGTATATGATGGTTGAACATATGGATGAGCATAATGTTGAGGTTCATACTGTGACACCGATGAACCTATAGAGCTCTCAATACCTCCTGAGGACAACGAGTTTGAATAAGCCATAACCTGAGGCGCGAAGTTGTAACCAATCTTTTTAAAATATTTATTCACTAATTCTTGTAAGTTCAAGTTATTCAAATAATTTGATAAAGGATAATTATGTGGCAAATTAGCGTATAGTTCAGCTGTAGGATTTGAAAGTGACGAACTGGGTATTCTCAAGACTAAAACAGGAACAACTTTTTGTTCTATATGAGAGCTTCGCAAATGATCTTGGGTCAAGCCAACATTTTGATATTCAGGGTTTTTGATAAGTTGTGTAGGATCAACTAAGTAATTCGACATTACTGAAGGGAATTGTCCACTTAGACCTGAAAACTGTTCACCATTATATGTAGTATATAGAATTGAGGGTTGTGATGAATGAGAACTACCACCACCATGACCATGTGTAGAAGTTGAAGGAGTTCTAAACTCTACTGCTGGCTTCTCGTAATGATATGCTGGTTTTTCTTCCTTGACTGGTACCAACTCAAAAGCCTGGGAGGGTTGAATTTCGACACTCGTTTTTACATGTTTTCCATCAGGTTTTTCATAATGATGTACTGTTTGATAAGTTTGTACATTTCCAACAGGATTATCTTCCTGGGAATAAGGATAAATCATGAACTTCCCCTTTTCTTGAGAAGGTTTACCGAAATAAGAATATGTGTATCCATTATTGGTTTTGTATCCATATCCAAGATTAGCATCGATAGTTCTTTTGCCTTTTGTTTTCGTATCCGTGTCATTTACGATTTCGATAGCAATAACCGCAGGAAAATGTCCTGGAAGTTTAGATGCAGCTGAAGTTTTTTCTGTGACATCATCAGGTTTTTTTTCTTCTTTAGGCGTATCGTTTTGTATACCAAACTTTGCTTCTACTTCTCTTAAAAATTTCTTTTCGTCTGCAGTTAAAGTTGTGTTAGATTGTTTAGTTTTGGTTTTTATCTCTGATTTGTATTTCTTTGGGTCAGGGTCAGCGCATATTGTTGTTAGCAGCCCGCAAAACAGTATCTGAAATTGATAAAAATAATTATTAATATTATATAATAAAAGACTATCAATCGGAAAGTTATCTGTCCAGACAGCTTTAGACTAATTAGAGGATTGTTAAGAAAGATTATGGTGATGATGTAAATATTATAAGTTATTGTAAACATCATAAACAAATTAATTGGTAAGTGTTATATAAGCCTATATTTTATCAAATTAAATACCTCTCTCAAGAATAGTGAACGAGATTATAAGTAATTATATGCATTATTCTGTCTAAGAATGTCCAAGTGTATAATATTTCATTAAAAGTGGCATGCTAGACTATCACAGTCTCCACTCTCTAACCAAGAAGTGCAATTAGGTAACATAACATTATTTTCATTTCTAAGATTGAGTAACTAAGTAAATCTTCTGAAATTATACCATCGCAATGACTTCTAACAATCACCACAAAACACATCCGCATATAAATGCATGCTCACAAATATAATTTAAAATTTCTCCGATAAACTTTCCATACAAACTTTTTTGAATATTAATGTAGATATTTGGCAGAACATTCAATTTTATCTCAATCGTAAAGTTGTTTTTCAATAAAGAAATATTCGGTATTAGGTTGGTAAGTATTTATCGTTCCTTATAATCTGCATCTTGCATAACCATGGTTTTCTCGCACGCGCGTCAGTGCTTGCGACCCGTGTGGCTTGCTACTTTCCACGACCCCGAGACAACAAGCGCACTGATTAATTGCCAGCCTTTGCATGAGGAAGTATAATTAAAAAAATATGCAACGCTTAATTTGTGTGCTTAGTTAACGATTACTCCACTGTCTTTGTTGTCATCCAGTCAACACTGCTTATTCACAAGTGATAGGTCATCTAAGTATTATGTACAAAATCTTCCTGCTACCGATGTAATAACCATTGATGATGTTTCAAATGTGTAATATACAAAGCGACATATAATTACAGAACATCGGGCACGTGCTAATAGAGCAATAACGTCGAAAGAGTCGTACGTTCGTGTGGTAAACGATGCAATATGAGATGAAAGTAATCGTTGTATCGTCTGAGCCGACATAAATGTGGAGAGAAAGTTCTTCAGACCAGTGTCCAGATTGCTAAGGATTACAACATCGAACAATAATACGTTTCCTCATTTCTCCTTGACTCCTGTTCAGGTAAGATAACTGTTATTTACGCCTGTTTCTTATTCGTGATTATTTTGTTTCGTTGTCTTATATTTTCACGTATTCCTTGTATTAGTATATTAACTATATATTTTATTAATAGGTGAAAGCAGACAAGACTAAGCCGTACTTAGATATTTTCTACTAAGCGAAATAGTTGTGAAACTAGGTATAATAATGGCATTACAATAGGTATTATACAAAATGATTCTAGCAATAGCAAATGGTATGTACCTACACGTTTGGTAGTTGGCCGAGCGGTACCGGCTTAAGTGCCACCCCATCTTTCCCCTTGGATGTCGTCAAGGCGTCTAAGGGATTTCGCACTAGAGGACGGCAGCAGCGTCTTCTGCGTACAAGCCTTACTGCGATCCTCAACCCGCCCTTCAGGCGTGATAATTATGGCAGTTACCCCCAGGATATTTATGTAGGTTCTACTAGGGAGCCTTGTGCCTAGAGTGGGACATATCTGGGTTGATATGATGCACACGTTTGCAAACGTGTTGTAAAGGCCGGCAGTCTTTACAACACGTTTTGACAGCCCCAGTCAATGTTTAAATACCACGATTACACTGTATTCACGACTACTTGTAATAAAATTACACCTCTCAATAAATCATAATAGAGACGCCTCATAACCCATGTCACAATGTGGGTACATTTAATAGATATACTTGTTGCGTGTGTAATCTCGAATATAGTTATAATACTAGTTATCAAGTATGTCGATATCTTTCACTACATAACACAAAGTTTACAGCGTTTATTTTATGACTTATAAAACATTAAAGTCTTTGTGGAGCAATGCTAGTTGTAAAACTTTTTATTGGTTGGCTTTTGTATACGAGGTTCAAAAGGCTTTCGAGTCGTTTCTTCAATCTATAAGTTGTTTCAGGAGTTTTGATTCCGTAAGATAGGTGGGACTTACATCTAATCAATTGGAAAGGGACTATAAAAGCTTTTTTTTTTTATATTGAACCGACTTTAAAAATAAATACAAGGTACCTAACTAAAAAGCATATAAGGTAAAGCATAGAGGTACAACACCAAAATAATAAATAAATATTTTAAAATTAGGTAAGGCTAAGGCCGGCCGCACTTTACAAGCGTTTTTGTATCATACATAAACGATATTGGACGTAAGAATTGAACGCGAACACTGGTTCTGTTTTTCTCCGTTGAAATGTCAGTAGTGACTGTGAACCGTAACCGGTAACATAACATGGTCGTAATTACTTCAAATATATTAGGTAATTTTATTAAAATTCTTGCCATACCTTGCGTTGAGGGTCAGTGATATGTTTTATCACTTTGATCCCATCAACATTTGCATCCGTACACCAAATTAATATTTTTATTCTATATTCTAAAAACTCCGAGAGAATACGAGGCACCGTAGTACCCGCACTTGGAGAGTTGGGTTCCTACGTTTTCGTACGAGTATAATTCGTAAAAAAACGCATCTAAAAATAAATTTAACACTCTATTAATTAACACAAGTTCATGTTTTTAACTTTCAAGATACTGTACAAGTTGCATATGCTGATTTTTTTTGTAAATATCTTGTATATATTGTATTATTATAGATGTAATTTAGAGTAGTTTTTATCATTGAATTAGCAAGTTACTTAATTTTATTATAAATATATTCACTAAAGTTGCATATGTACTTTGTATTAATAATTAAAAATTAATAAAAATTACATATGCCGTAAGCAACTGGTACACTTATTACGCTTGATATTTATTGGATTGTATAACTATTTATTTTGTTATATTGTGATGAGAAGTAATGTCAAGTTTACTCATTTAACCAACCGCGAAGTTTTTAAATTGGTAAGTATTTTATATCAATAGGAAAAAACAAGAGATAGGATTATTTTGGCTATGGGGTCTCGATCAAAATATTTGGAAATTCCTGGTTTAAACGTTTTCGTAATGGGAACTTCGACTTGAAGAACGAACACAGCGAGTTAAGAACTCGTTTTTTTCACGTCGTTTTTAGTACAAATTGGCAATTTCATACTTTAACCCTTAGTATACCTAATAAGTAATGGTATATCATAATAAACCTATTATTCACTATTATGTACCCATAAAGAAATTCAATCGAAATAAAATAAATTTTTTGATTGCAAAATTTGCACTATGCATTTTTTTTCTATTCTTTTAAAAATATTACAACGTAAGTTTTTTTTTAAATCTAATCTTTGTCAAAATAGTGTATCTGTTACTATGAATGTCCGAAATTAGTAAATCTTTAGATACACTGGTGTATATCGACATTCACCAATTTCAATGGTGTAACTCCGATTTTTTTCCTATTTTATTTATTTATTTAAAACTTTATGCACAAAGTTGTACAAAGGTGGACTTAATGCTAAGAGCATTCTCTGCCAGTCTACCTTAGGGTGATGTAGAAATGGAATGTGTAGGTGCAGTAACCTAATTGTAAAATAAAAAAAACTTCCTATTATTCTTACATAATACACAAATAAAAATAGCTAGATCGAGAATATAAAATAAATACTAAAATACATACTTACAAAAATACATACATACATATATACCTACTTACATAACTATACAATAGTATACATACTTACAACAATACATACATACATACATACATACACAAATAAATACATAGATACAGACAAATATTTATGTTACTAATGTTGTGATGATTCAGCTGATCCATCAAGGAACAAAGTGCGTACCTTCCATTTAAAATTAAGGCGATTGGGTGCCATCCTAATTTCGGGGGGCAGGGCATTCCAGAGAGAAACAGATTGAACTATAAAAGAGCATCCGACGAATCCAGAAGAATGAGCAGGGCATAAAAGAAGTAGATTGTCGGAAGATCGAAGATCTCTACTGTGATTTGAGTGCAGGTACTGAAAGTAGGAAGTCAAGTAAGAAGGGGCAGTAGGAGAATTAAGAATAGAATAGAGTGTAGTGAGAGCGCGTAAACTATGTCGCTGGCGAATCGGGAGCCATTTAAGTTATTTTATACACAATATGTGTTAATGTAACGACACCCCTGTGATTACTTCAGTCTGTAAGTTATGTTGACTGTATTACCGTTTTACCGTTTTAAATCCCATCTTCTCCGGCACACAAGTAACGCGTGAAGTCGATGTGGGCTGTCATAGTTTTAGAACCTAATTTAGTACATTTTGATTTCAATATAGAAATCATGAATGACCGAAATCCGTCAATAAAAGAATAAATTTCGGACATTTACCAAAAATCTTGGTGATTGTCAACATACACCAGTGCATCTTAAGATACACTACCCTTCGAAAATTCACGGTAGCACATACCTATACATATTCGGTGTAGTTCATGACTCAGCCTATTGCTGCAGCCGCATTAAATAAAATCTAGTTAGAATGCGTTTATGCTTAATTACTGTCGCCACGCAAGTCACTCTATGATAGACAACAAAATTAGTACTTATCAATAAATCACGCAATTTTCACTCGTTTAACAGTATTACATTCGATCTAATAGACTGTTTATATCAATTTAAGAATATCTGAATCAAGATTTTATCGGTCTTAATAGATTTAATTGCTTGTACATTTCAAATAACCCTTATTGCTGTCTTATCGTATATACATCATATTTGATGATTGAAACAAATGCGTTATTGTTAAAAGGCGAGCGTGACAAAATTTTGTTAAAATATAAACAAATATACAACATTATTTTTGAAGCTCAGACATCCTAACAAGATTTATGATCCACTATGATCACCCGTGTGATGTCACCTGGGTGAACAAATCCACATCGAAATTTGCTTTCGGTGATGTCTTTGATGTACATTTGTAGGTGGTTCGTTTTTCTTAAAAAAAGTTATTATAAGACAACATCGAAAGCACTCCGTACACATCCAAAATCACGTGAGATTAGGGAGGGGGTTAAGCTAAGTCTCACGATATCTCAGTAAAGAGGCAGTGGTCAAAAATCAGCCAAAACCACCTCACGTAATTAACAGGAGTCCCCTAAGTTCTAATGTCTTTATCATTAGATTTGTGTGAATAAATTTTTTTTTTATTACTCATTTTATTATTGTAAATTATCATTTAAGTGGTTATAATATTTGATTATGTTTTATTGAATTGTTTGTGTATTATTGCTTATTAATAGATGCAGATAGTGTAATAATGATTTAATATTAAGTTAATTTTCTACACAAATGTAAATTTGTTAAGAAATAAATGTCTTATGTCTTATGTTTTATGTCTAGTATTCCTTGCAGTATCGTGCTCCCTGCATCGCGTAGTATGCAATCCATGGTTATTATTTAAAATATGTGATGATAACTTTCCTATCACTTTGGACTATTAGAATGAATAAATCATTAATTAATTATAAAACAGAACATTGCCCAAAAATAATGATTCTGAGGAAATAGGATCAGGTTTGCTTTAAACGTAGAAGAACGTTTAGGACATGTTCGTATTTGAGATAACGTGCCTGGCATATTAATGTCTTCTTGTTTGTTTGTATTACTCCAAGTGACCAATCATAGAAGATACTAGCAATAAGCAAAGAAGGAACATATTTGAAGTGTACAAACAAACACAAAAACATGCGACTCAAATTTGGTCTTTCCAAAACTTTTCTGTCAATAGTTGTATTAAAAAGATTTACATTGTTTGGTTCTTTTTTGTTCACCGACGTCTCTATAGAAATATTTTATCATTTTCTTTTTTTTATGGGTTTTAGCGAGCGGAACGCGGCCACGCAAACTGCATTGTCGGAGACAGCCACCAAGTCCTCCTGTGTCTAGGTGATTGGGCACAAATCAAATCAAATCGAATGGGCATGGCTCCAAATGCAATTCCTTAGTTCCTTTGAAGATATCACGATAACAAAAACGCGCTATGCTATATACTCTAACAACTGCAATATATTACTCCTCTTTAACGAGAAATACTAGAAATAGATATAAGAATGTATACATAGTGTGTGGTGCATCATGACTGTTACATAAGACTTCGACGGCAATAACTCAACGTGACTTATGCAATAAGCAGGAATTTATAACAGAAAATATGCGCATATATCATTATTTAATTCCGTATAAAACGGAAATCATAATATCAGCGCATCTCTAACGTCAGTTAAGTTTTAAATTATGAAAGAAATTGTAATTATCTTATTCATTAGAAGTTGTTATTATGATGAATATTTTATATGGTTTTTATTTGATTGTAGAGAACGAGGAATAGATTTCTTTGGCCTGCTTTGTAGACTAAAATTGTCTATAGCCTTGAGTCTAAGCTAAGAAAAAAGGTGGAAAATATTTATTAAAAAATGCATGTACATAAAAAAATAATTTGTTTTTCGCGTTTGTACGATTACATCTTTCAAACAAGGCATCGAATTTTGATGTCGTTTTCACTACCAGGTAGATAATTGCTTCCAGGTGGATGGATTTTATGTATATTACATGCACATTATGTGCATAGGTAATAAAGAAACCTCCATGCAAGGCAGGACCGGGCTAATAGTAATTTATATTATCAGTTTATTTTTTTAAGCTATTGCATAGCTTTTATCGCGGGCATTGAGCGCGGCGACAGAATCAAGGAAATCCGTAACGAAAATAAAACCTAACACCCTATGGTATGTACGACTGTACGAAGCTCACACGGATCGAGACGAGCTGCTCCGAAATCGGACGAATACGTAATTTTCTTTTTGACATGACAACGTCTTATAAGTCGATGACCGATGGATGCACGCAGGAAATAGATTCACGGTCCTTCCCGGTCCATCATGTATCGCCTGCTGAAGTATTGTGGCCGTCGGGCGCATGCGCCCGGGTCCACTAAAATTGTCACAGGCATGGCTGTTTATTACAATGTCATCAATGTTTTGGCGATTGCAGTTAGTTACATGCGATACAATTTACAGACAACCATTTTTTAAAAAGACAACTATCTCGTTAAGTTACAAGTACTATGTCGCGAAGGAATTTACAACCATGTAATTCACGGACACAAAGTATTCGGAATGGGAACAACCATTTGTGAATCACACAAAATGGTGTCCTGTGTGGGAATCGAACCCGTTAAACATTACGCAGTAGTCGTACACACACACTCCCACCGTGCCACCGACAGGCAATCAATTCCTCAAGCCTCCTTACTTAGACTGGTTTGTAATATGAATGGTAAGCTTCTTATAAGAAGTATACTACAGTGAATTTATATCAAAATCTAAATAAATATACATTGCTGGCTTGGTGTTACTTCCATTCAATACCCTTACTCCAACCAGCAATGTATAACGAATAGAGATAACGAGTAGAGTTTGACAGTCTTAATTCAGTGTAGTGTAATAAGCGCTTAAGTGTACTATTTTTTATTTAGGTACACTTGCTTATGACCGTGGCTTCGCCCGCGTGGATGCCAGATTGTTACCAAAATGTTTTGACGGCAAAGTTTCATACTAACTTTGCACCCCCGTTTAGGGGTGAATTTTCAAAAATCCTTTCTTAGAATCCCTACATTATAAAAGGAATCCCTGGGCAAAATGTCAAGTTTCTAACCCTTATACCTAGTCCGGTCATAAGTTCTGTTACAAATTAAAATGCATTTTTTTTTAATGAATGAGAACTAAACATTATATGTCAATATTTAATAAAGTCTGAGCAAAAAATAAAAATAATATTCTATTCAAAATGCCCACCTTTGGCTTTTATACAGGCCTTTAATCCACGAATCTATGGATTTACGCACTGTTTCCATGGGAAATTTCGCCACTGCTTACTCAAGAGATTTTTTAAGAGACTCAATGTCGCCGTGTCGTTTAGAGCAATCCATGTCCTCTAAAACTGGCAATAGTCTAAAGGGTTGAGATCTGGGCTAGATGAGGGTCAGTCGTCAGGTCTTATAACGTCCGGAATATTGGTTTCAAACCAGGCTTGGGTAGTTCGTGCCTTGTGACCAGGTGCAGTGTCATGCTGGAAACTCCACGGAATATTTTTAAAAAGCGTATGGCTGAAAGGTTTCACAACACGATCCAGGACTGTCTCTTGATACACTTTGGCTGAAGTTTTTACTCCTTTTTGACTTTTTGTGAAAAAGGGGTGAAAACTTGAGCTTTGTGACGCCTTGTTAAGACACGCCCCACCAAACCATCACTGACGCAAGATGATGACCATGCTGTACCTCTCCGACCACTTGAGCAGCTTCTTTAGAACTGTGAGCGTACACTTTATAATCTTGCTTATTGCAGTGCTGTGAGTTTTTTTTTCATCGGTATAGAGGATTTTTCCGTGATCTTCACCTGCGTATCGCGAAGGAGAGAAGGCGTTTTGATCGATCCACTCCCTTTAATCGTAAAGGTTGATTTAGGGTATGGCCTCTATATCGACTGTAGGGACAATATACCTACGTAAGTGCTTAGGTAAGGGATACTAGCGCTGTAGAGGCGGCTGCGCCCGCCACGTAAGTCAGTCGTGAATAAACGCAGCTAACGTGAACACGCACTTGGTTTGATTTACATACCCAAATAATAGTGACCTCCACCCAGTCATATACATATAACCTAAAGTGGTGACTTCCGACGTGAGTTGTGTGTGTAGTATTTTTTGGCGGTATATTGGGTTAGGACTATGGCTACCACGGGCGTAAATCAACCTTTGTTTCAACCTACGATCCAACCTGCAATTCAACCTGCGAGTCAACCGGAAATATGTATTCCGGAGCCGAAACTAGAGCCACGTGCTGAAGACGTGTCAGCGCTGGCTAGTATATCAGTTTCGTCGCGCATACCAGATTTTTGGACGGACCAACCGCGACTGTGGTTCGTTCAATTCGAGGCTGTCGTGGCAAACCAAAGGCTAAGCGAGGCTTCGAAACAAAATTTAGTCATCACGAAGCTGAATAAAAGCGCAATCCAACAGGTCAGCGATTTACTTTTAGCGGCACCAGATACGCGTAAGTATGATACGCTGAAAGACAGATTGTTGCAAGTCTTCGAGGAATCGGAGACTCGCCAGTTCCAGAAGTTGCTAGGGGAGATGGAGCTCGGTAACCAAAAGCCGTCACAGCTCCTGAGAAAAATGAGAGATTTAGCACGAGCGAAGATACCAGACTCCACCTTGCAGATTATGTGGAATAGTCATCTGCCGGAGGCAGTCCAGGCTGTATTAGCGGTCACGGAGGTAAAGGAGTTAGACAATCTAGCCGTTGTAGCTGACAAGGTTATGGAGGCAACCCGTCCAGCGGAGATAGCGATGGTGATGCCTAGCCCCATTCCCAAGGACAGCAGCGCAACGTCCGATCTAGCTGCCATAGTAGAAAAGCTGAGCATCGAGGTTGCGGAGCTGCGTCGAGAGCGGCAACCACGACGCACAAGGGACGGGTATCGTCGGTCAAGGTCGCGCACGAGAGATGTAAGTAGAAATCGCAACGACCCCGAGTGGTTGTGTTATTATCATTATAATTTCCGGTCGAAAGCTACTAAGTGTGTAGAACCGTGTAATTGGAAAACGTCTAAGAACATTCACCCGACGGAAAACTAACGTCGATACAACCTGTGGCGGAGGTTTGTATCAACGCGTCAAATCGCCTATGTGTTTTAGACTTAAATAGTAGACTAAATTTTTTAATAGACACTGGTGCGAATGTGTCGGTAATTCCGGTTTCTAAATTGAATTTAAAAAAAAAACTCACGAGTGACGAATATAAACTTTACGCGGCGAACGGTACCGAGATAGAGACTTATGGTGTGCGAACTTTAACTTTAGATCTTAGTTTAAGAAGAGCTTTCCGATGGACATTTATTGTGGCGGCTGTTAAGCAACCTATAATAGGGGCAGATTTTTTAACCCATTATAAGTTGCTAGTTGACTTAAGCGCGCGTAGACTGGTAGATCAACTTACTCGTTTAAATGTTATCGCTTCAGTCGTGTGCCAGGGCGAGTGTGAGTCGTCGATTAGAACAGTATGTAATAATAATATGTGGCATGATATATTATGTAAATATCCGGATATTACCAGGCCGGTCTCCTATAAAGATATTCCGAAACATTCGGTGTGCCATCATATCGAAACTACGGGGCCACCAGTGTACGCGAAGGCGAGACCACTTCCGCCGGATAGATACAAAAAAGTAAAAGCTGAATTTCAAAATATGTTAGATTTAGGAATCTGTCGGCCATCCAAAAGTCCTTGGGCAAGCCCACTACATGTGGTTCCCAAGAAAAATGGTGAAATTCGTCCGTGTGGGGACTATAGACGGCTAAACGCAATAACAAAGCCGGATCGTTATCCCATCCCACGCATTAACGATTTCAAGTATTTAGTGGCAGGGAAAAAGACCATATTTAGTAAATTAGATCTAAATAGAGCATACCATTTCATACCCGTTGCACCGGATGATATAGAGAAAACCGCAATCATAACTTCTTTTGGGCTCTTTGAATTCCCACGTATGACTTTTGGGTTACGGAATGCAGCCCAATCGTTCCAGAGATTCATGGACACGATAGTGCTACGCGGTTTTGATTTTGTTTTTAACTATATTGATGACGTGTGCATAGCAAGTGATTCAGAAACATTACATAAAGAACATTTGAATGCGGTTTTCCAAAGGTTCAACGAGTACGGTGTCACAATTAATATCTCAAAATGTGTATTTGGGGTTTCAAAATTAGACTTTTTGGGTTTTGAGGTGTCAGCGGACGGCGTTCGCCCGCTAGATGATAAAGTAAAAGCAATTGTAAATTTTCCAAGACCTGAAAATATAGAACAACTGCGTCGTTTTCTCGGTATGGTTAATTTTTACCGTTCGCACATTCCGAGGGCAGTCGATTACCAATCGGTATTAAATGACTATTTGCATGATACCAAAAAGCGAGACAAAACTGTGATTGAGTGGACCGAAAAGGCCGTCGAGGCGTTTGAAAAATGTAAGGTGAGCTTAAAAAGCGCGGTTACATTGTCATATCCATTGCCCGATGCTAATTTATCTCTTATGTGTGACGCATCAAATACTAGCGTAGGGGCGGTCCTACAACAACAAGGTGATAACACTTGGAATCCGCTGGGATATTTTTCTAAGAAATTAACGCAAACAGAAATGAATTACTCTACTTACGACCGCGAATTGTTAGCGATATTTATGGCCATAAGATATTTTAAAAATTTAGTAGAAGGTCGAAAACTAACAATATTCACGGACCATAAGCCACTTATATACACATTTAGTAAATTAAACAGCGATAAGGAAAGTCCCAGGCGGATACGCCAACTTTCTTATATAAGTGAGTTTAGTACTGACATTAGGTATGTAAACGGTAATCAAAACGTTGTAGCAGATGCCTTATCTCGGATAGAGACAATAAATTGTCCCACAGTTTTAGATTACGCAGCGTTAGCAGATAAACAATCCTGTGACGACTACTTACTGCAGGTGTTGCGAGCGTCAGATAGCAACTTGCAGTTTAAACAGTTTTGCTTACCGGACTGTGAGAAACAAGTTTATTGTGAGGTCTCATCTAAAAAAATTAGACCTTATTTAACCGAAGATTTTAGACTAATAGCTTTTCATGCAATACATGATCTCAGTCATCCTGGCATTAAATGTAGTAAACAGATGATTAAACAAAAGTTTTTTTGGCCAAATATGGATAGAGACGTCGCCAAATGGGCCAGAGCATGTCTTACGTGTCAAAAGGTTAAGGTTAGTAGACATACTGTTTCAGGTGTAGGCAATTTTGAACGGGCCGACCGTTTTCAACATCTACATATTGACATTGTCGGACCTTTGACGATATCATCTGAGGGCTATAAATATTGTGTGACTCTAATAGATCGCGCTACGGGTTGGCCAGAGGCCGTACCTGTCCAAAATATCACAGCGGAAACCGTAGCTGGGGTAGTATTTGAGCGTTGGATCTCTCGTTTTGGGTGCCCTTCGAAGCTTACAAGCGACCAGGGTAGACAATTCGAGAGCGATCTTTTTAGCAACCTCATGAAGTATTTAGGCATACACAAATTCAGAACGACCCCCTATCATCCACAAAGCAACGGCATGATAGAACGTTGGCATAGAGCACTAAAAGTGGCTCTTATGGCGCGTTTACGATGCAACAAATCATGGGTAGACGAGCTTCCGATTGTGCTATTAGGACTGCGTACAGCTATCAGAAGTGATAGCGGAGTAAGTGCAGCGGAATTGACCTACGGTAAACCGATTCGATTACCGGGCGATTTTTACGACGAGACCAAAGTAGATATGTCGGATTCGGAATATTTACAGTTGCTTAGGGATACCATTAACAAATTTAAACCCAGACCACCGAGCCATGGTAATTCACGGTCATTATTTGTGTCTAGCGATCTCAATACGTGCAAAAGTGTATTCATTAGGAACGATCTAATGAAAAAGTCACTTCAGCCACCATATGAAGGTCCATATAACGTTGTAAAAAGAGAAGGAAAGACTTTTATTATTAAGATAGATGGTAAGGAAAAATGTATTTCTATAGACAGGCTCAAACCTGCCTATACAATTGATATTGATAACTGTAGTGCTAATATTAGTCCTAAATTAGAAGTTAAAAATAATAGGTATGTGAGTTTTAATAACAACGAGGACACTTCTAGTAAAGCTTTAAATCATAAAACAACGCGAAGTGGCCGAGTTATCAAAACACCGCTACGTTTTGCATAATATGCAACATGAGTAGGGTGACGCAAATGTTACTTATAATTAATTGTATGCATTATTGCGACATAATGTAATGTAGAATTTTATGTAAATGTAGGTAATATAGTTAATTTTAGTTAATTGTATATTTTTTTTAGCACAAATACAATTTGCAACTAAACATGTTTGTATTGTACCAATGTGTCAATTATGCACCAATAGAAACCACATGTTGCGAAACATTTTTATTACTTCACGAGCTTTCATTATACACGTAACATCGTAGTTCAGCATTAGTCGAAATGGGTTCAACTCAAACCAAAGAGGAGCATAACTCTGGCAATAGCCTCATTGCCCAAACAGTTACAAACAACTTTAATCAGAAATTGGACAACGTAGTTTGTATTATCATTGCAATGGTAGTCATTTTATCCATTGCTATTGCATATATCGTGTGGCGGCGCTGCAAGTATACGGCAAAGTCTTGGGTGCGCAAGCAAGCTGCTAGCAACCCAAATATGGTCACCGTGCAAACGTTGCCACAGCAGCAGGCACCGGCAGCCAGCGCACATATGTAAGCTGTGCAGTGATTGTGTAACTTGAGTGATAAGATTGTGTTTCGTGACATGTGTTTTATATGTACTCTTAGTTATAACTTTCTTGTTTTCTTTTAAAAAGGGGGAATGGTGTAGGGACAATATACCTACGTAAGTGCTTAGGTAAGGGATACTAGCGCTGTAGAGGCGGCTGCGCCCGCCACGTAAGTCAGTCGTGAATAAACGCAGCTAACGTGAACACGCACTTGGTTTGATTTACATACCCAAATAATAGTGACCTCCACCCAGTCATATACATATAACCTAAATCGACGATAAGCACCGAGCTTCAGGTCTTGTTTTATAATATACGACAGAGTCCTAGCGGGAATCTTCATTTTTCGCGATAAGATTTTTTGCTTCCTGGTGGGATTTCGAATTCTGGCTTTACCAGCATTAACAGTCTTTGTAGTTCTAACAGCACGCGTCCGCCCCGATCTTCTATGGTCTTCGACTGAGGAAGTGTTGTTGTATCTGTTGATAGTACGATATACGAACATACGGCTGATACCAAGCTTTCCAAGTGTCTGGAATATGACCGACGGCTCCATACCCACTTTGTACAAGGCGATCTCCGCAATCCTATTTTTTTAACACCCCAATCCATATTTTAATTTATTAATGAACACGAAAAAATATGTGAAATGGCGCGAAATCGAAAGAACTTTTTAAAATAATAAACGCGTTC
This sequence comes from Herminia tarsipennalis, assembly GCA_945859575.2. Classification (NCBI taxonomy): domain Eukaryota; kingdom Metazoa; phylum Arthropoda; class Insecta; order Lepidoptera; family Erebidae; genus Herminia; species Herminia tarsipennalis. The sequence continues at coordinate 9,722,122 of OX243844.2, read as the reverse complement.
CAAATTCAAAGTAATTAAAATGTTGAAAAAAAGAAAAGTTTTTATGTAACAGTATTTATGGCCGGACTAGTTAGTTTAGGCCCTGCATTGATATGTCAGTCAGCCAGTCAGCTTCTCCTTTTATTTATATATATATAGTTATAGATAGATAGAACTACCATAGAAAAAGTAAAAATAAAATTGCCTTTTTAAGCTTTAACCAATTCTTCTAATTATTTGATATGTTTTTAAGAATTGATATTTATATATCCGACTTCTTAAATATCGAACGATTAATATTGACGGCCAAGCCATTTTTGCTAATTCAAGATGTAACTTTCCAGACTTTAACGACAATCCAAGAGACAAAAGCTTCACACTTATAATGGGTATTTTATTGCAATAATTTCTTAGATGTGTTCTTATTAACAATAGAATTGATTCGAAAGCAAGCCCACAAAATTATGGTCAATAGATTATTCTTATAAATTCAATCAAACAATCGACCCAAGTCAAAGTTTTGCCAAATAATTTACTTTTGATAAGTCGTAAGTACTTTATTCTCTTAGGTTACAAAATCTTTAATACGTTTTTTATGTCTTTTTTTTAAAAGATAACTAGGAATGAGTCATTTTTCACATTACTAGCAATCCCGTTAACCCATCAAGTGGGTTCACGTCGGTAGTGTAATGGGTAGGATTCGAAACCGCGACCTCACGATTGTGAGACCGATGCCTTAGCCATTAGGCCACCGCCGCTTTTTAAATGGATTAGTGTGGAAAGAATATCAATGACATCAATGTACTGACTTTTTAACTTATTCGACTGCTGCATAAGAGGTCGTAGATTTGATTCCTAGACGGGAAAAAATGTTTCTCTGGTCTGGGTGAACTTTGTGTCCGTTAATAGTATGTTTGTAAAATCCCCCTTGACACAGGGCTTGTACCCTACTGTGGATAGTTGTCTTTTAGACAGGGTGATTTTAAAATACTAATAACCCCGCCGCTCTTGGCCTCTTTACATTACATCAAATAAGTTAGTAATATCAATTTTGAAAAAAAAAATGCAAATTAACCCTTCACCACCTACCTACTTTTGTTATACAACCATTTACCACACATCGGAGAGATCCCGGAGTAAAATCGATGTTTCTTTGTCAGATTTAGGCCCTAAACCTCACAATAAACAACGATTTTACTTCAGTAAAATAGTCTGTAGGTGGTTAAGGTTATAACTACAAAAAACAAGTGGTACGTGATTAATGGTTAATATATATTTTTTTTCCAAAACTGATATTACAAAGTTATTTAGAGTTATGTAAAGAAACCACGAGCGGGTAGTCATTAGTATATAACAAATCATCCTCCTATACATAAAAATTAATACGACTCTTCGCTAATATTAGATCAGCAACTTAATCCCTTAATATGCTAAGGATTAGATTTCAACACCGAACTGAGGAAGGCCTCCGACTGCAACCATATTAGGTCTCATAGTCCTACTACAATCCTAGTTAATGAACTTAATATTCCTATGATCTTCATGAGAATGTAATGTTACACAATATGTTACACCACAATCCGCCTACCAGCGTTACACCACAAACTAATCATCATTAAACTGCTCAGACATAAATACAACCGTTTTTCAACAAATTACAGTAACTTTTTTTCTTTTTTTAAAAAGATAACTAGCAATGTGAGATTGGGTCCCACATCACGAGCAATCTTGTTAACCCCTTCTAAGCTACCGTACCGTCACTTTAAATACCTAAATATATACCTAAATATTATTAAACATTTCCTATTTATATAGAAGTATAAGCCATCATTGAAACTGCATTTCACTTTATGTTTTTTTTGCAGAAATAAGTAGCGAACAATTATACTTCGTTTGTACTGCAAAAACATAACCTCCTTCTGATGTAGTCGGCTAAAAATACCAGTTCTTTATTGTTCTACAATATATATTATGTTAATCATTAATCTAGATATTATATATAACTACCTACTCGCTAACCATTATGTATATTTTTAAACAAGTGAATTAATCACATTGTAATACTCGTATATATTATACTAGCCGACCTGCGCGTTTTTGCAACATTTTTCATTCCTGCTCCACTCCTAATGGTCGTAGCGTGATGTTATATAGCCTATAGTCTTCCACGATAAATGAGCTACACAACGGAAAATTAATTTCTCAATTCGGATCAGTAGTTCCTGAGATTACCGCGTTCAAACAAATAAACTCTTCAGCTTTATAATATTAAGTATAGAGTAGATTTTTACCACGGCCCGCGTAGACGGCGGTTAACCCGTTGACCAATTTATCTTAAAAACTATGATACTTCTTCAACCCAAACGTAACAAATTGAACAGGTATGGTCGTCTTCTCAAAAGCCTAGCCAAAGCTCGCATGGTCCCTGTGCATTATTTCAGCTGGTAGAGGTTGTTCTCTCACCGCGCCTCCGGCTATAAAACACCCCTAAGGTATGATAATGTGAAGTCAGGGTGGCCTAACTCAGTTTCGCCATAGTTTTTTAAAGTGATATATATATATATATATAAAACTATCACAAGGGCTTTTCCAGAGACTTTATTAATTGTCAAGGTTTTTAGTATACTCAAATGCCTATTAATTACTTGCCCTGCGATCTTTTGTTTTCCTTTTCCCTCCGACAATAATTGGTAAGGATTATGGTTCGCAGATTCGGTGCATACGCCAGTTTCAAGTTTAATTTCTTTCTAGTTTCTTCTTTGTCTTTGAATCACAAAGTTTCGTTCGTGTCCATATTTTACTAAAACGCGGAGCTGTAAAAATAGCGAGATGCTAGTTTGCCGCCATTTTTACAACTTTACGTTAGTACTTTAGGAACCGATAGAGTATCATCTACTCTAGGTACGTCTACTGATAATAATCGGATCAAGTTTTGACTATAATTAGTGAATTATTTTTCCTAGCTCAAAGCAAATTGATACTATGATGAACAAATATACCTAGACTGGCCAAAGTATTAAGTACAATCTAAAGACTACATTACTCTTTTTCGTGAGTTAGTTTTATTAATTATATTGTTACTAGGTAATACTAATAACGATAGCATTCTATATTAATCCGATAGCAAAGCTTAATCGTTAATGCAAATCAGGAAGTCATTGCTAGCAGTAACATTCACTACAAACAACATCCACTAAAGGATATTCCACTCATTAATGCACATTCCAAATACCATATTAAGAAACACACTTGAACTTAGTAAGTTACTACACGATTATATAACTAAAACAACATTTACCAGTGCGTATAACCGCATCTTGCACGAGACGTCACTCGCCGCCGCACTTTCTGTCAAAAGAAAACAAACTTATCAGATCACAACACTACACATCACATACACTTATCACTATCACATCACTAGTTATAAGTAGGTACCTGTGTGTTTTCTACAGCAGGTATATGTACCGAACGGGTATATACAAAGCAATGGTTCAGCGAAAGACAACGCTACCTTCTTTTATACCTCGGAAACATTCCCACGAGATGCGCATGAGGCTTCGCTTGACCGAAAGCGCTCACTTCGCTCACAAAATACATAGCGACCGGCTGGCAGGTCAACGCCAAAATAACACACACATACGCGCACGTATGTGAACGTCAACGTGCGCAGTCTCGGTTGACAATTCGACCGCGATCTGTGTACGTTCGTGTCTATGTGTGGGTGGGCTTATTTTACCTCGTTGTAGGAAGCCAGCCTTCTGTATTTTGTATTTTGTGCTTCACGGCACAGGCCGTATGTTGTACTGCCAGAGGCTTCATGCAGTCCCCTCGACCAACTTGACTGCGCGCTTTCACTACCTACTATGCTGCCAATTTAAGTGGTTTATTGATTTTTTGGACTATTACTTTCACAATGTGCAAGTTGTTTTGTTATTAATTTTGCAGTGCTGTGACATGATAAATACATTAAATTTGAAACGAGTTATGCAAAATACAGTAACGGTGAACGAAAAAAAACTTGATTAAACCGTTAGTACTTATTACCTACTTATCCATACTATCTAATATAAATAATTCAAAAGTGTGCACTGCAACCAAACTGCAAAATAAACAGAAATAAACAAGTTCTTAACTTAAGCAAAAATACTCAGATTTACGACATTTATAGTACTTTTTTTACTTGAACAAAATGTATATTTGGACTCAAAATTGTAAAAGCTTGCTGTTATAAAACTAAAACAACTTTATGATTATGCATCTTAAAAGCGCAGCGAATGAACAGTTATATGTGCTGCTCATATTTTTTTTGTTCTATTTTAAAATTATGTGTAATTATTTAAGATAATAACAACACATAATGCAGAACTTTACTACCTACCTTAAGGTATAATAACCTGATACATATTTTAAAAAACGCTATTCAAAACCTCCAACTAAATAATGATTGTCTCAAAACTCTAGTATAGATTTATAAATCTATATAAATCTAAAAGTGACAGATATACATAACTCCCAGGGACAGACAAGAAAAAAAAGGCTGCGATATACTCAGAGTTAGATGAAATCATTTCATAAGGGTAAGTACTATGCTGCAGTCAGGTTTATATAATGATTTGTATTTAGGGATCATTTATCCTAAGTACATATTACTAAAAAAAAATCCTTGTCAACGCCCACCTTGGGACCTGGAAAGCCCATGTTTCACGAGACCGAGTTTCTCTAAATCCTCTCTTAACCGTTGGTAACAAAGTAGACACATAATAATACAGAGTAGCTAGGATCATCATAAAATGTCATTTGTAGTCATAAATTTTTTGTAGTTACCTATTTGTGTCTAAAAGCGCACTTTAATTTGGAGAATGAATAACAAGCCGCGGTTGGTGGCGCTTTCGATTTATTTGCATATTAGCAGTTAGACTGAATGCGTGACGTTAACATTGCCTAAATTGTTTTTTTTAATATAATTAAGTCGCCATTGTAATCTGGAACACGCGATTGTAAAAAATGCACACAATAATAGTCTATACATATTTATATTATAGATACGAGGGTGGATTGAAAAGTTCGCGGCCTCAGCAAGAAAACAATATAAAATATAAACAAAAGTAATTTTATTTTTCCACGTAATCTCCACTTAACTCAATGCACTTCTTCCATCTGGTTTCCAACGCCTGTATGCCGGTCATAAAAAAAGTTTCTTCAAGGCCTTCAAAAAAGTCACCCACCGCGGTTTCAACCTCCTCATTTGATGAAAATTTTTGACCTCCAAGGTGTTTTTTAAGGTTTGGGAATAAATGAAAGTCCGAAGGTGCCAAATCAGGGGAATAGGCGGGATGGGGCAGTAATTCAAAGCCACAATCACGAATTTGAGCCATTGATTCAACAGACGTGTGAACGCGTGCATTATCCTGATGGAACAACACTTTCTTGCTGAGTAGTCCTGGCCTTTTCTCTTTGATCGTTTCACGCAAATGACGTAAAAGGGTGCAGTAATAAGCAGAGTTTATAGTCTCACCTTTTGCAAGGTAGTCCACCATGATGACACCCTTAGCATCCCAAAAAACTGACGCCATCACCTTGCCAGCTGACAAAATTGTTTTGGCTTTTTTTGGAGTCGGTTCATCAGGTTTTTTCCACTGCTTGGATTGCTGTTTTGACTCTGGGGTGTAGTGGTGTACCCAGGTTTCATCCATTGTAACAAATCTGTCCAAAAAATCTTGTGGATCAGTCTCAAACATTTCCAAACTGTCGCGAGAAATCGTGAGCCGTATTCGTTTTTGTTCAACTGAAAGCAATCTGGGGACCCACCGCGCAGAAACCTTAGAAAATCCAAGTTCATTGACTATGATGTTTTGTGTTCGTTCATATGAGATGCCAATAGTGTCAGCAATCTCCCTGATGGTCAATCTCCGATCTGCCAATATCAGATCACAGATTTTCCCAATGTTTTCTTCAGTCGTAGACGTCGTAGGCCGGCCGGAGCGAGGGTCATCTTCAATACTCTCTCGTCCGCGTTTAAATTCTGCAACCCACTTTTTCACAGTCGTATACGATGGAGCAGATTCCCCCAATGTTGTTGACATATCTTCGTGAATCTCTTTTGGAGTCAGTTTTTTTTTAAACAGGTATTTGATGACCGCACGTTGCTCAATTTTCTCCATTCTTTAAAAACGCTGCACTTAGGCTCACAAAATTCAGTCTAATTTAAAAACAGATAATGCTATTGTGACAGAATTTTACAATGTGACAACCAGAGAGTAAACAAATCGAATGAGGTCAGTTACATTCAAATAAGTCAAGTATTTATGTGGTAGGCCGCGAATATTTCGATCCACCCTCGTAATATTATGGGAATAGTATAGGAAAGATTTGTATTTTTTTATGTAACGAATTTAAAACTACTGGACCGATTTCAAACATTTTTACACCATTAGAAAGCTACATTATCGGAGAGTAACATAGACTATATTTACTGTCAAAAAAAAATAGATATTCCTACGAAAATTGCAATAATGTAACTCAAGGTATAAAAAACTACGAGTTGACACCCGTGCGAAGCCGGGGCAGGCAGCTAGTCTGTCACAAGGCCAAGCTATTCCACAAAATTTATTTTAAAAAACGCAGCTACAGCAGCAATAGTGTTCCTAAATATATTTTCACGGCAGAAAATAAGAACTCAACATCTCAAGACTTTTACAAAACATACACCGAATTTCATGTTCCGCTACGTCAAGTCAAACTAACAGTGGCTTTATTACGAGTATTTTCATAAGCATACTGAGGGAACGCTCCAATAAGTAATAATTCTTTCTCAATCAACCGCATAGCTATAATCAGATTTGATATTACGCTTAATTGGTTTTGAGAGTGCACGTCCTCGGCTGTCACCTCTACTTTTATTTTAAATGGCCGAGTTCTTTTTAGCCAGAATATACAATCATGTGTCCTCATAAGTTTTGTGGCCAGATGATTTCTGTGTCATTCAAGTCTTTTTTTATAGGCCATACAAGACCTTTCTATTTCTTCCTTGACTGTAGGAATTTTCAAATACTCGTGCTCTACTGTGTTCCGTGTGAACCATGGTGCATTGCTCAAGATCTTCAGTACTTTATTTTGGTAGCGCTGGATTATTAAATAGGTTGTTACCTACTGAAATCTAATCAGTATTTTTTAAGAAACGTCAAATTTCAGGTTTGTTTGAAATACAAGCACGTGACGTCATATTTTCTATGATCAAACGATTTATTTTTATTGTTTCTTTTGATGATCAAATTTCATTAAACTTTGTGAATGAACATATTTTTTTAAAACGCATTACAAGATATTGTTATATATTGTTAGTAAAAAAGATTTATTGTCATAGTAGTCAAATATCGAATAAGATCCCTTAGATATATCTAGAGTACCTATTTAATAATAACTAGCTGTCCCGCCCAACTTCGACTGCGTAAATTTTCCCCGTTTTTGCAACATTTCTCATTGCTGCTCCGCTCCTATTAGTCGTAGCGTGATGATATATAGCCTATAGCCTTCCTCGATAAATGAACTATCCAACAGTAAAATAATTTTTAATTCGAACCAGTAGCTTTTGAGATTATCGCGTTCAAACAAACAAACAAACAAGCAAACCAACTCTCTTTATAATATTAGTACAGATTGGTAGCAGCATTACTACCAATATATTGCCATGTTCTTTTCTCCGGCTTTACTTATTGCTTTGCAAACTTGGCATTAAATTATGTACCTACGTGTAGAATCAGGATTTATCACAAGTGTCGCTGTTGCTTACTAAACGAATAAAGAATTTTGATTTTTAGCGAAATCTTTAAAAAAATAAAACCTAATTTTTTTATAAACTTTTTTTTAGTACATTATCTCCTCGTATTATCTTTGTAATCGAATCATATTTTTAGGTTTCCGTAGCCAAAATGGCAAAAAACAGAACCCTTATAGTTTCATCATATCCGTCTGTCTGTCTATTTTTTATGAAATAGGTATTAATTTTTTTATTGCTTTCAGTAGAGTACCTACCGTGGCGCCATCCACCTCTCGCGAGGATCCCATTAACAACCTCTGCATCCAGTATAACTTCAAAACGTCTAAATTGCTAAGGTGTTTTATACCAACTACTTACTTACCAACTACTACAACGACCCGCGAAACTTCGTCTGCGTAAATTTTCCCCGTTTTTGCAACATTTTTCATTGCTGCTCCGCTCGGTCGTAGCATGATGTTATATAGCCTCGATAAATGGGCGATAGCCTCAGGATAATCAATATCAGAAACTACTGGTCCGAATTAAAAAAAAATACTGTTGGATACAACAGTAAAATATTTTTTTAATTCGGACCAGTAGTTTCTGAGATTATCGCGTTGAACGCGAACAAACAAACAAACTATTTTTAAGTATTTTAGATTAAGAAATAAAATGAAAATAACTTGAAGAAAGATATAACAGGAACTTAAATACACACGGATAAAACATAATTATCACATGAAATCATCTTTCCATTGTAAAACATAACAGTTTAGTTTTATACTACCAATATAATTAGCAATTTGCGTATATGAGTGTTTAGTATATAATTACATTCACTGTTAGGTAAGGTAATAATATTATAGGTTGTTCAATTTAAAAGCTTGTTTAATTAAGTAATGAAGTATACTGACAACAACAATAACAGTAACTTGTTACGCAAAACGTTTCCACATCAGCAAACATTCCATTACACATTTCTCTATTCAATACAAAAACATTTTTCTTTCGTAATGTATAACAAAAGGTTTAAAAATCTTTATTTTTATTTAAATGAAGCAAAGGCAACACTTCTGATAACTCATTGACAAAATTTACTTAACAAGGTAATAAAAACTCTATTTTTCAAATAGGTAATGGAAAATGCAGACCTGAATGTCTCAAAAAAAAAAAAAAATAAGATATGACATCGACCGAACCGTGGTATATATTTGGTGAACTAGCTGTCCCGCGCAACTTTGTATGTGTAAATTTTCCCCGTTTTTGCAACATTTCTCGTCGCTACTCCGCTCCTATTAGCCGCAGCGTGATGTTATATAGCCTATAGCCTTCCTCGATAAATGGGCTATCCAACAAAAAAAGATTTTTTTAAATCGGACCAGTAGTTCCTGAGATTAGCGCGTTTAAACAAACAAACAAACTCTTCCGCTTTATAATATTAGTATAGATTACGCTATACGCTATTACGGGAGTAAGTAGGTACCCTATTTTATAGTGCTTTCAGACGCGCGGGAAGTAGCCCGAAAAGCAACATGGCGAGTAACCATATCACGCTTGTGCTCGTTGAATGTCGTTTTGATCGGAAGCGTGTAAATGCAGTGGGAACGTTATATGGCTGATTACTTTTATAAATAAACTAGCTGGCCTGGCAAACTTCGTACCGCCCCGTTATTTTTTATCATTTTTTTACGTTAGTACCTTCTACAGCGTATTAGAAAACTAAAGAAAAAAGAATGAATGAAATCGTTAAGTGGTTCTTTAGTAAAGCCGTGACCAAGGGAAATAGGGATTCATTTATATACCTATTAATAAGTTTTCAAATTCCCAATGCTTACTGATTGTAAATTTAAAATTACTTAAGTTTTTGTTTTATTTTAGCTATATTGCCGGAATGAGAATTTTCATCATAAGTGAGGAAATCCGCAGAATTGCCAAGATCCCTGACATGGTCCTAAAAATGGTCAGATTTAAGAGGCAGTGGTCCAGGTACAGTGCTCAGAGAACCGATGCTCGAAGAGACCGAAGCATTCTTGAGTGACAACCACAAACCCGAAGATGCAGCGCGGGTAGACCTCATAACCTCAGACCTCGACGACCTTAGGGTCGCGGGAAACTCCTGGATACGGGGGGTGCTTAACCACTTGTTATGTTGTTTTAGGGAGGTTTATCTTCAACAGTGAACGTATTTCGGAAAAAACAAACGATTTCCGGGATATTGCTTACACCATTTTACTTACGTAACTCAAGCAATTGCAGTATATTAGCTAAGATATTTATGTCAATATTACTAAGAAACAGAGCAACGTACGTAAGAGATGACTAAACATACTACTTGACCGAGTATATTTATATTCGGTCAAGTGGTTCATAATGGGAGCATGTTTTGTAAGGCCATATCATGGTGTATCACTTGAGTAATAATGATAAATATTTGACATCTACACCTCATCAAAGTTATAGGAAATTATGAAACTCAACGGCTCTGTTATTGCTATTACTAACTATATCGCTTTTAAGTTAGGACAAGAGTTAGGAGAACAGGGACACTTGATACTTAGGGGATAATTATTACAGTGATTTCATAGACTTGTTGTAGACCTGTTCTTATTTAATACTAGCATCATAGGTAGTCTATGGCACATATAGATTTCATTCAGCGACATCAATCATAATTTAAAAGTTTCATTGTGGGTGGTGTTTAATGTACCTATCTGTTGTCATTGGTGATTTTATTGTAAGTATTTAAGTGAATATTTTACATATATAAATATTACATATTATTTAATAATGTATAATTAATTTGAAAGAACGCGAGTTTCTAAATATTCAAAGATTATAATGATTGTTAAAGAAATACTGATTTAGTAACCTCAATGTAATTGGGAACACTTGATCGTCTTAATGAATGATGTAATGCACAGATTAGGTCATAACACAAATAAATTTGTTTGTGTTTTATTTTACCTTGAGATTGAATTCGGGTTAGATGTGGTTATCTAGTTTGTAGAATCAGGTATCCATCAGGAAGATTTGTATAGTGAGGAACAAGTATCCCAGAACATTGGACACGTAGTTATTTACAAACCTTACGTTTTTTCTTATAAACTGCATGATTTTTCAATAAATGTTAATGGTCTTTCCGTGGGCAATTCCTAGATACAATCTGTATACTTTTATAAAAATAAATCCTTAAAGCTCTTTCAGTTCTTAAATGAATGCTGCAAGTATCCCTCTTCTCCCATATAAGATAATATACAGAATGATTTGTAATAAAACCACTCGCTCGTGGCTTCTTTTAATAATACAGTATAGAATTATATTATCTGTGATAATACGAGTACTAAATAACTTTGTAATTTATGTTTTGAAAAATATTTAATATATTAATCCTTAATCACCTACCACTTATTTTTAATATAATGACCTTGACTACGTAGACTATTTTTCTGGAGTAAACTCGTTGTGTATTGTGTGTAGGCTCTAAACCTGACAACGATTTTACTCCGGGTTCTCTCAGATGTGTGGTAAATGGTTGTATGACAAAAGTAGGTGGTAGGTGGTGAAGGGATAATTTGAAATATTTTTTTCAAAAATTATAATATATTCCGAAGTTATTTGGTGTAATGTAATGAAGCCAAGCGCGGGAAGTTATTAGTCAAATAAAGAATCAGTCATAAAAAGGATTCATGGTCACCTTTGCAAGCACTGTCATAAAAGCAAATGATACCAATATTACGTAGTAAAAGTTAGTATTCTTTGCCAGTACTAAGATAATGATTTCACACACAATTTTTGTCTTAACTCAACTATTACCGTTATGACAAATAAGACGGACGTTACGACAAGCAGAATAGTATTATAAGAAGTCATTGTATTGTATTGTATCCGGATAGAGACCGGGATATAATGCCCGGCAGTCGCTGCGACCTATAAGATCTTTAAAAGGATATCCCCAAGATTGAATCTAACCATGAAGTCGACTATGCATCTTGTTCGAGAGAACTTAAAGTCGTCTAGTGTGATTATGAGTATAAGACTGCGGAGTGGAGAAACGTAGAAATAATATCCAATACGATCTGTCCAAGCGGACAGCAGGCCAATTCACGTATTAAAAGCAGTACAGTTGCAGTGCAGTTGCAGTTAAGCTTCGATTAAAACGGCCATTTTCGTATTCTTGTAACTTTGGGATCGATCACAAAAACGCTTGCGCACCGTACTAGAATGTCGTTATTGCGCTCTCGAGACGCATAATTGACGCAAGCGTTATTGAGATCGATCTCAAAGTTACAACAATACAAAAATGACCGTTTTAATCGAAACTTAATCTGTACTCTTAAATTTAATCTTAATCTGTAATCGAAAGTGCTTTAAATACGTGAATTGACCCCCAGATCGCATTGGTGACTGGCTTACGTGAATAAAGCCCTAAAGTTGGGCTATTCAATGTGAATAAAATGAACTCACTGTGTTCAATTTCTAAAAAACATTAAATAATTGCAATAACATCTCACAAAGAAACAGACCATTAATTTTGATTTTGAAACTGTCGAAAGTACATTTAGTCAGTTTATCTATCTAGGCATATATTCCAAATGTATGTATTCAGTTGTTTCAACCATCTTCGCCCAGTTTCCGCGAGCATAATCGCGAGCTTAATTGTTTTAATTCAGATTTTTGTAATCTCTTACTTTATTAATTACAGCAATTATTCAAAACATGTAAGAAATTAATGGCTTACGTGTTAATACATAACACGATGTTCTGTAACTTTTCACTGCATTTTGTCCAATTTTTATGCATTTTGCCTATTTTCGCAAACATCATAAAAATGAATATTCGGTTCAATTGTTACGAAACAAAAATCGCGGTAATCGTAGTTCGTATGTACTCGCTCGATAATACCACGAAACCAAGTTTTTTACGGAAACCATATTTAAAAATATCACCACTCTTATGATTAAAACGAATCTATTGACATCTCATGTTAAAATCTGCCACAGAGAGTTTATTTCTCATTCACGCAAAACGATGTCTGACCATTTCATCAAAATTTTATATGACTTTCTTGACTTATTTTCCTGTGACCCCTAGATGGAGCAGTACACAGTGCCCCACCATCCCATTCAGTCTTGAGCTTCGTGCTTCATGAAGCGCGATTGCGCGAAACACTTCCATGTACCGTATGTCAATATTTCGCAGAATTGTACGTTTACCTATGATGGAATGATGCAACAATAAAACGTGGCTAGATAGTTTATATGTAAATTTATCCCAAGATTACTTAAAGAATATTCCGCTATCGCGTATCCATAGTTTTGAATATCTCTTCTAATATATAAAATTCTCGTGTCACAGTTTTCGTTGCCATACTCCTCCGAAACGGCTTGACCGATTTTGATGAAATTTTTTGTGCTTATCCGGTATCTATGAGAATCGGCCAACATCTATTTTTCATACCCCTAAGAGTTTGTTTGTTTGTTTAAACGCGATAATCTCAGGAACTACTGGGCCGCATTGAAAAAATATTTTAATATTGGATAGCCCATTTATCGAGGAAGGCTATAGGTTATAACATCACGCTACGACCAATAGGAACGGAGCAGCAATGAAAAATGTTGAAAAAACGGGCAAAATTTACGCAGACGAAGTTGCGCGGGTCAGCTAGTGATCATCTATATTCAATACCCACATAAAAAAAAATACGATGACTCGTTGACCTTACCGAGATCATGTCAAAAATCATGTAAGTAGGCTTTCCATTCCCTAGTCCATAAATTTTGTAATACAATTTATGGCAGTGAGTTTCGGTCCTAAATCATAAAATATGTACGATCTCAGTACAATGTCGTCATTTATCTTGTTGCGTTATTATGATGTCCGAACATTTCATAACGTTGGCTCGCGTGTAACGAATTCCATTCTGTACATCAATAGCTTGTCTAAAAACTAGTGCAATTCTTTTCCAAGTACTCGTATGCCAATTATTCGAATAACTCAGATTTCTAAGGCGTGAACATATCATCAGGTGTTTAGGCAAGCACCTGTAAAAAATGGACGCCATATTAAAAAGGATTACGTCTATTACATGCGCAATTTTGAATCTAAAATAAGGTAAATGACCAAAAAACTAAATATTTCTACTAAATCACTAGATTTTGCACGCCATTTTATTACTAAGATTGTTTCAGATTCGTTCCTTCTTCGCACATGTGCAATTTAACAATATCAAATTAAATGTACATTTTTTATTGCCATCTTTATTTTAAAAAATATGGATTTCTGCTTTATAATTTTCTTTGTACTGACTGCTATCAAAACAAAATATTTTATTTTAACTATGCAGAAATATGTCATGAGGAGATCTGAAAAAATATGTTCATCTATAATTTAACGTGTTTAATTGTGGTTTTTATTGTATTTTTATCATGATTAGAAATAATAAAAGGAAATGATTTTTTCAAATAAAAACGTGACGTCATATGCTAGCATTCTATACAAACCTATTGGACGTTTCTTGAAAAGATACTGAATTGACTTCAGTCAAATACCTACCCTATTACAAAAACCTACAATAAACAAAAACAGACAAATCGGTAAAGTTATTTACAATCACAACACAAGTTATAACTCTCATATTGCAACTATTATTTTTACATTTATTACGATAATGATATTGTTATTATTTATTAATATTCATTCCCATAACTTCCAGTAAAAACCAACACATCATTGTGTTGCAATTACACATTACAAAAGCAAAGCACTTTCTTCATCGCTACCTTAGATTTATCTTCCAAAAAACTATCACATCTTGATTTAATTACGTCCATCAAATATGCAATCATAAATTGAATCTAAGGTACAAAATATAACGAAGATAAAGACAATGTATCTACATCACGCAAGAGTTCTTCTAACATTCAACCATAATGTAAATTCGGAAACAATTGAGGGAATTTGCCCACTTGTAATAATGTTATTGCAGAGAAAAGTGACAGTTCGCGTTAGAAATTAAGTGAGGTTACGCAACAGTATAAAACAATTAGCTCGTTAGTGACTTTTTAATTATGCGAAATTGTGAGTAAAATTGTTTTTTTTTTTTGGACAATAGGTACACAGCAAGAACGAGATTAGAAAGATTTGTTGTATAAATGTCGTCGACTTAGTGTAAGATGTTTGCAAAATATTGGAGATCGCATGAAGAAGTAGAAAAATTGGTATCTTTAATAACTTTCATTTTTTTTTTTATTTGGGTTCATGACTCTTGATACTTTTTCGCCATTCAGGTCGTCTTTTTTTGCTTTATTACAAGCTCTGCTTAGTTCGGTATCAGATAGAGTTTTGTGAGTTATCCGAAGATATCATTGGTAATATAATAATATCTTCGGATAACTCACACAACGCTATCTGATCCCAAACTAAACAGATCTTGCACTATGGAAACCAGACAACTGATAAACATACTTATATATTTCTAAATACATACATATTATAGATAAATAACACCCAAACACAACATAAACTATCGTGCTCATCATACAAAGTTTAATCCTGGGTGGCCATCGAACCCACAAAAACTTTCTATTTTTTAAATTATATTGTGTTTTTTATTTCTTTACAAATTATACTTCCTGATTCAAAGACTATCAGCTTGTAATTTATATTGTACCTACAGCTTAAAGAAAACGTTGAACTGGTGTCTATTTTTTAAATTACACCAGTAGGTATTATAGATGCACAATATTATTTTCATATAAATATAACAACAAACTTAGACAATATTTACATTCGTAGCGACGAATAAATGTAATTTTTCTTATAGTAGGTACTTGTCTTAGTTTTTTTTACCGCAGCAATTTTATATAGCGACGCAAAATTGCTGTGTAAAATAATGACGAGTATTTTTTTTTTAAATAAGATGACTAGTAATGTAGGATTTTGGTCCCACATTACCAGCAATCCTGTTAACCCTTCCAGCTAATCTCAATGGCTTGTGTTAGGAGTGGGTTCACGTCGGTAGTATAATGGGTAGGATTCGAAACCGCGACCTCGTGATTGCGAGACCGATGCCTTGTTAGGCTACCACCGCTTCAATGATTCAAAATGTTTACATTATAATTAATAGCTAAGCAGTATGAATATAACCCATATAACTTTCATCGTTAGACTTTAAACTTCCTGCAGTTATGGCATTCAAGAAACATAGGGAACACGTTTTTCTAATATTTCCTCTAGATTATAGCGTTTTACGACTTTCCTGTAGTACCTACTAAAAGCTGCAATATAAACGCATACAAATTCAAATGCTTATTACAAATGAGCCCCTTGTACCGTCGTTTTCATTAATAAACCGCAATTCTTTAATAATAATAATAATATCTTGGGACAACTCACACAAAGCTATATGATCCCAAACTAAGCAGAACTTGTGCTATGGAAACCAGACAACCGATAAACATACTTAAATATTTCTAAATACATACATATTATAGATAAATAACACCCAGATACAGAATAAACCATCGTGCTCATCACACAAAGTTTTATCCTGGGTGGGGATCGAACCCAGGATAAAACTTTGTGTGTGTATCCGACTGCTACGCAAGAGGTCGTCTCTTGCGTAGCAGTCGTATACACTCCTACCGCGCCACAGAGGCAGTCAATCATATAATACAATTGCAGAACAGGCAATAAGAATTTATAATAAGCTACCGAATGAGCTAAAACCTCTTAATTTATTTTTGTTTAAACAAACTATTTAACCTATTTCTATACTATAAATATAAAATGTTACCCACCTCAATTATAGAATTTGTTAAGTCATTATAATGCTCTGTATTTTATTTGTTCAATGTTCCTTAATTAATATAGTTGTACATTAGATCTAGTAGAATATAAGCACTAAAACTTTGTTAACACCACTAATGTACTATATATGATTCTTTCTATGGTAACTAGTTTTTGCAACAGGAGCGAAAAAAAGGAACACCTAGACTCATAGATCGACCCTACAGCCTTGGTAGCGTCAGCCCACAAATGAGATTAGAAACAGAATGTAACCTTCATGCAACGCGTGCTCGATCAACTGTCATCTCTTAGCCAGAGATTTCTAAGCCATTCAAATTATCACCATCTTCTTGCCCGTTACTCCAATTATTTGGGTACGCAATATGTAGCTACTTTGCTTCCATATACTAGGCCATGCAAATTATACAAGGTTATTTTTGGTATAGTGCAAAGCTCAGGTACCCTAACAAGATTTTTACTTTAAGAAATCATATGAAAATATTGAAAACTTGCAGAGTTAAAAGCCATTATAGTTGTCGTGTCATCGTGTGTTCTTCTCACTATCGTCCTCATTGCGTTCCGTCGCGTAGTAGGTACGTAATCCATGGTTATTATTGAAAAAAAAGTGATGATTAAATTTCACATCATATTGTGAACAGGATTAGGACTGTTAGAATGATTAATGAATTAATTAATGATTGATAAATTAATTAATCAAAAAATACAACATGGTCCAAAAACAACTTCATTGGAATTTGTTACTGATTCTGAGCAAACAACTTTCAGGTTTGTACTATATCAAGAAAAACGTTGTATAAGCAACTAGCTGACCTGCGCAACTTCGTCTGCATAATTTTTTCCTGATTTGGAACATTTTTCATTGCTGCTCCGCTCCTATTAGTCTAAGCGTGACGTTATATAGCCTTTAGCCTTCCTCGATAAATGCGCTATCCTACAGTAAAATGTTTTTTTTTTTAATTCGGACCAGTAGTTCCTGTTGTACGTTCAAACAAACAAACTCTTCAGCTTTATAATAATAATATAAATAATGTCTAATGAATGACCGTGCGTGCTGAACGTTTTTTATGCCTCCTGTAAAGTTAAATTTTTGATCTTATATAGCTCTTTATTTACAAGAGGCTGTTTATATAAAGATAACTAGCAATGTGGGAATATAGTCGCAATCCCGGTGGAACAATCCTGTTAACCCCTCCAGCTAAGCTCAATAGCTTGTACTAGAAGTGGATTCACATCGGTTGCATAATGAGTAGGATTCGAACCCGCGACCTCACGATTGCAAGACCGATGCCTTAGCCATTAGGTTACCGCCGCTTTATGTCGTTAGTATGCATCGCAAATGCGTGATTGCAAGATGTCAAGACGTCTTATCCGCATTAATCTCAATGCTATTCGTTTTTGTAACATTTTCTTTACTTATATAACATTGCATGATGATGTTTTTTCTAGTTTATAGCAATACTTTGAAGTATATAATGCTTACGACCGCTAGCTAGCTATCACTCAAAATGCGTACGTAGACGGATTCGACGGCCGACTTTACTGACACCAAAAAGATAATTGATGTTCGTGTTACATCAATTCTTCTTCGGATTCCGGCTAAAGTTCATAATGTCAATCTGTCTTAAAATTGTAGTATCCAAATAAAAAATCAAGTTGATTAATGTTCAGATGTTTGTGGTAAATCGGAAATGGATAAATACCTATAACTTTTTAAGAAAAATTAATCGATTTTAAGGGAAGCGTTATAAAAACAAAGAAAAATATGTGATTGAGCATATCATCGATTAATGAAAATTACCTAGTCTATAGTTCTGGTATCTTCTACCTAAATTAGTATCACAAGACAATTTTCCAGACAAATATCCATCTATATATATATAGTTTTCTGGGAAGATTTAATGCACATACATAATTATGTGCATTAAAATCTTCCCAGAAAACCCCCATCCAAATCATATTAGTAGAGAAAACCATGAACATATTTACAAACACATATTCTTACAAAGAAGTTATCATGTCCACATTTGTACACAAAAAAATCAAAAATTCTTTATTCACTTAGGATGTAAAATAACTCTTGTGTTACGTCGGGATTCTACATGTACATGTAATGCCAAGTTCGCAAACAATGGGTAAAACCGGAGAAAAGAACATGGCAATAAAAACTCGCAGCCACTCTTTTCAAATTGGCAATTTTACAATGTTTGAATGTTTATAAACTTAATATGGAGGTAAGGTGCTGCGACTAATATACTATACAACATGTTAAAGGACTGATGCAAATTGTATTATCAAAAAGTTGAAACATGAGATAAACTAAAATCAGCCTTAGTAGGTACAATATATCTACTTACAACAAAGGTAAAAACTATAAGTGCTGAAATATAGGCCAAAGTACTTGTAACAAATGATTCAATATAAAATATTAATTCAGATATCACATTAATGAAATTGTAGGCATTTTAGCTTAAACCAATCCAAATATATGGGTGATTTTTAATTATCCGTAATGCTATGATAAATTATGTTTCAGAGATATTTAGCGTTCACTAAATTGTGAGATCGAGTACCAAGCACGCTTATAACATCATCAATTAACGTTAATTAAGAACCAAGATGATATAAGTGCTAAGATTTACGACGATACACCTGTTCAACGCTCTCGATCATTATGATGTATGATTGGTTTCATTATTTCTGACACTGTTTCTAAGAATAGTGTCAGAAATAATGAATTAATAAAACAAGAATAAGAGAATTTACATATCAACCCATAAGATGGCCCACTGCTGGGCACGGGTCTCCCCAGTAGAACCTACTAGTATGTAGATCCTGGGGGTAATTGCCATAATCGCCACGCTTGGCGAGCGGGTTGGCGATCGCAGTAAGGCTTTAAGTACGCAGAGGACGCTGCTGCCCGTCCTCCGGGGTGAAATCCCTTAGTCGCCTTGACGACACCCACGGGTAGAGATGGGGTGGTACTATTCTTAAGCCGGCACCACACGGCAAGTAAGAGAATTTGCAAGATGCATTCCCGAGTCCTTTAAAAAAAAAATCACTACTAGTGCAGGTACTGTACCTATTAACAAACGTATTAATCCTAAAAACTAATAAGCATAAACATAAAAATCCCAAAAAGTATATATAAACCTTTTTTTTATTTTAGACATGATAACGTCTAATAAATCGATGACCAGTACGAAAAGTCTCTAAAAAAAGTCACGTTATTGATTGGTTGCTAAGAAACAGCGATTACAGCGACATGACATGCTATACAATTGGAACTAACATTATTGATTGATTGCTAAGCAACTCTAATGGCAATATGTCATCATTGTTATCACGTAAAATTATCGTTTGTAAACCGACTTTACAAACAACTATTTTTTTAACTAATAAATGACTCTCTTTTTTTATATAATTTACCTCATAAAACGATAAGGTGAGGTTAACTTTTTCGAACAAAAAAAGAATCATGAAAATTCGAATTTCATGATTGTTGACAGTAGTAACATTTAACTCTTCTACGAGTAGTTATCCCCACTGGTAGAGATAATTTTATATTTTTATTTGATACCTTTCTAAAACATAACAACAGTAATTACCCCGTCGATCTACAAAGCTGAGAGGAAATCTTCTATTATTGGCTGCTTGCATAAATTGATTCAAACTGCAATCAATGATGATCACCACTGTCTTCCTCCATTACATTACAAAACATTAACACCTACATTACAAAGCACAATAACGTCCACAATAGAGATATTTGCTATACCATAGTAATCTTCATTGAAACTACCAATCAATGTAGGTACGTAACAGTTAACTAAATGACGAAACCTGTAGCAATTATTATGACCTTAGAAGTAGGTATATTAAATCATAAAAAGTTACAAAGAGAATTCGTTGATATAGTAGTCTTCTTTAAAAAAAACCTGTCTTCAAAGTTAAACTTTAAGATGTATGGTATAAAGTAGATTTTGCAATGAATGGTAGAGCAGGTATATAATGGATGATAGTACGCGCATAGAATATGATCTACAGATTAATTCGCGAAATCATTGCCTAATGATGTTTCGACGTTGGTGTAATTATGATATAATACCCATAACAATTGTAAGATTCATACGCCAACGTTCTTCGATTTTGTTTCGACGTATTCATTGCAAAAGTTGGAGGTAGTTTAAAGCTTTACAGTAAATTTAATTAGAGTATTGTTCATTGAAATAATTTATATGTCACTTTAGAAGACCTACTTACGAGTAACATTTATTCATTCAAAGTCAGTGACTTGTTGACATAGTCCTACTTAACCTAGCAAAAAGTGAGACTATACCTATATAAAATTCCTTGTCCGGACTGATTGACTAATCGATCGACGCACATCCTAAGCCGCTGATGGTAGAGACGTGAATTTAGAGGGATGTTCCTTATGAAATGTTGGCATCCGATAAAAAGAAGGGAACTTTGGAAATTCCTCCCCTAAGGGACTTAAATAGAGGTTGAAAGTTTGTATAAAGCGCCGTAAGTTTTGAACTTGCGTTTTTGGAAACTCAACCCCTAAGAGGGCAAAATAGGGGATCCAATTTTGTATGAAACTCCGCCTGTTTTATAGTTAGATCTATGAAATTTCGTATTTGGCTTTTTGGTTTAAATAAAACCCATGTTTCATTTTCCAAAAACGCTATTTTTCGAAAATCAACCACTAAGGTGGTAAAATAGGGGTTGCAAGCTTGTATAAAACTCCGTCAGTTTTGAAGTTAGATCTGTGAAATATTGTATATGGCTTTGTTGTTGTAAATAAAAAAACACGGGTTTCACCGTTTCGATTCAGAGCAAAAATCAACCCATAAAGGGGTAACGGCATCCACACGGGCAATGCCGCGAGCGACAGCTAGTTATGTCGTATAATTAATGTACAAGAAACCTATAAGCGATAACTTATAGAGTTTTGAATATAAAGACGTTATTTGATTTATAATCTGCCTTGCCAATTCGATAGCTTCCGACCATTTGTTTTCATTGGATTTACATAATATACCTACATGTGCATAAGTAAAGAGATTTGAAAACTTTTGAATATTGTAACTTATCCTTGCGGCCTTAAAAAGATAAAAAAAGTGTTATGTCGTATGTATGTCGTCTAAGATTTGACAAAAATTGTCCGCACAAAACAAAATTTTATTATGCCATAGAAAATAATGTATTTGCTAAAATGTATGTAAATCAAAAATAGAAACAATAAATAAGTTGCAACTTATATTACATAACATTTAACTTTTTATCTAAACAATTTTTTGTAAGAAATTTTAACAAATTTATTACGCGTATGTTGAATTCATGATATATCCAAAACGTAAAGGTATCCAAATTTCTTGTGCACAGTTTTACCCTCCAAAAGAGCAAAAGTTAAATATAATTTTCAATCTCAACATCAATCAACATTTTTATTATTCAATCAGTATATTTCTATTCACCGCTAGATGTACGCCTATCCAAATTCACTACACAGAAGCCGGTTCGTCAACAGACATTATAATTTATACAATCAACATGCTGTGCCTAATAGGCATCGACTACTACATTTAATTAGATAATGGTTGACCAATCATTCGGATATGGTCACTTTATAGTCATTATAAACATAATTTTTACGCAATGTTAATAAAAATATTGTAGTTTAGAAACCACATATGTTCATGTAATGTCCGGCACTATTTTAGAACATTATAATTTATACTCATTAAAAACTCGTCAGAAATTTGAAGTTAAAACCAGATATTTTACACGACAAGGTGTTAAAAGGGTTTACCTTCTGCGGGGTTGATTTACGCTTTCTTATAGGCACTTAGATTACTTGCCTGCTTTGCATAGACAAGTAATCTAAGCGCCCAATTACCATCATACACATAATAACAGATATGGTTCTGATTCGATGATTGGTTTCACTCATGGCTACTTCTTGAACTCCCGTGTCATTTGTGGTCGGGCTTTCAATTCATCGAGCTTGGCATCAAGAATACGACTCTAGTTACCTTAATAGCTTAACCTTAACCCATGTTTAATTTTTGTTATTTCCGAAGTCTTTTAGTCGCCAACCGGCATCGTTAGACATATACCTATCTCTTTTTTTAATCGAATCAAATGTTGTACATTGCACAGTTACCTTGTTGATCACACATCAGGTGTAAAATAGGTAACTTAGAATCTACACCTTAAAGTTACATGAGCGTTACGATCTGATCTAATGCAACATGTAAACGTTAATCTGAGGCAATGACACGGTATTTAAGATCCGCGTGAGGTTTCAAGCCCGACTGACTTCGATGACCTGTACAAGATCTGTAGGTATTTCAAAGAGAAACTTGTTGTGTAATATTCGAGGGTTGATTTTCGACGTCATACAACTTTTGCATGAATTATCTGAGAAGTTATAATTCGACAGAACATTATTTATATTTCACAAGCCTCATAAGCAATCAGATTGTGACCACGAACGATTCGAACCGAAAATTATCTTGTGACTTATGATTGTGCTTAATCCCATCTGGAATTACTTATATATTTTACTAGCTGTCCCGCGCAACTTCGTATGCGTGCATTTTTCCCCGTTTTTGCAACATTTTTCATTACTGCTCCGCTCCTATTGGTCGTAGCGTGATGTTATATAGTTTATAGTCTCCCCAATAAATGGGCCATCCAACAGTGAAAGAATTTTTCAATTCGGACCAGTGGTTCCTGAGATTACAGCAAACAAACAAACAAACTCTTCAGTTTTATAACATTAGTAAAGATTTATTCGTTGCCGAGTTTTAGTGGCGATTTAATATCGATCCTTAAACTGCATTCAATTGCATAGCTTATTTTTTTTGTCTGCTTCATTATTTTTACTATTTTGACGACTCGAGAGAGCAGATTCTGTCGTCTTTTAAAACTTGCAAATCTATAAAAAACCTCTAAGTAAATATTTCTAACAAAAAGTGTACGATAAGCAGATGACTATTCATTAAAAGAAACTGCTACTTTCGCACTTAAATCAACTACTTTTGTCATTTCATTCACAACGACAATACGGAGGCGTTTTACAACACTTGATCTCAGGTCTCTTATTCATAGTAACATCATAACATCGTATTTAGTAATAAAAAGAGAAAGTACCTACAAGTAGCCAATTCAATAAAATATGATGACATAAATAAAGTTCTTAGTTAATACGATCATGTTTAAATAAAACTTTCATTGAAGCAGTCAACTAAATTATAATAATAATAAATAATAAAAAACTCTTTATTCACTTGGCAAAGAAAATACTACTCTTGTGAAAAGTCGATTCCACATTTACATGTAATGCCTGTTCGCAAACAATAGGTAAAGTCGGAGAAAAGAACGGGCAATAAAAACTCGCGGCCACTCTTTCTAAATTGCCAATGTTGACAATGTTTATTTGTTTATAAACTGTATACACAGGTAAGGTGCTGCCACCACTATATTATACACCGTATTAGAGGACTTATTTATATATGATAATGAAATACATGCAGTCTATAACTGCTTAAATTTCAAGTATGTTGTTACAATACATACTTGACCAGGCAGAAATTAGGCTTTGAAAAGGTTAGATTTCCATAAATGAAACTAAAAAAATAAATTAAGATGGGTATATTTTTTTTTTCGTATAGGTTTTATAATATATTTTATTTATGTAAGATTAGTAAATAGATACCAAAAAATAGCTTAACTCTTTTGAATTTCAAAACTTTTGTCTGCTGTAATAACTTTCGTTATAAGGAAATAAAAGTAGCACACTTGGTATATTTAAATAAGAATCTAAATTTTTTTGTTTTAAATAAATAATCATTTAGTTCAGCGTAAAATAAATTTACGTAAACACTGTTTAATTAAATAAGAGTTATTACGTAATATGAGATAGTGAAATTATTTAAATTAATTGCAGATGCATCCAGCCATCTCATTTTAATCTTAATTAAAAGAAACAAAATAATTTTTGTGGAAGAATTGTTTCTTTAATATTTTATATTTGTCCGTCTGTCGCATGAGTTTGTTTATTACTCCTTGATTATAGAGTTCTTATAAACCATAGCGCTACCTCCTGAAGAGCTTTTTTTTTTCTTTTGGAAAAACATCAATTATACAATACTTGTTACATCTTAATAACTAGCGACATAGGTTTTTACAAAATCCACGAAATTTTAACTTTTACTTTAGAAATAAAGTAAATATTATGTTACGTTTAATTCTTACGTACTAAGTTTTAACTGTTATAAATATTTATTTGAATACTCAGTAAGTTTTTGGGCAGTCAATTATCACTCTTTTAAATATTATTTATGCTAACATAAAAATATCAACATTAACAAAATGTTCGTTAATATAAATCATGACCAATCTACGAAGAGGCGCAATTTAAGACGTTATTAAATCTATTTAGTATTCAGTCAACTCTTTAGTCTCAGACTTTAGCCCCTGTCGCCACTATTTACCCGTTTTTTTAAAAACAACTCCTGCATTAGGGTACATACAAGCCCTGTCTCGCGGGGGACTTTACACTTTACAAACATTCAATTGACGGACACAAAGTGCATCCAAACTCTATACAACAGTTTGTGTGGGAATCGAACCCACGACCTCTTGCGCAGCAGTCGTACAAACTTCCATTATCTGTATTACTAAAAAAAAAAACAACAGATTGCACTCCAGGAGTGCCGGCAGAAGTGAAAACTTGAACATTACCTATATTACATACTGATGAAATGTGAACAATATTTTTCGAGCTTACTGACATAATAATAAAAAAATATGATCTAATAAATCACAAATCGAAACACCAAAATCAAAATTTAAAAAAAAAAAAACCGGGCAAGAGCATGTCGCACCATGCTCGGTGTAGGGTTCCGCAGCCTTAAATTATTGCATCAGAAGAAGAGCGTATGTTCATGGCACTTACGCCCTTTTGTTGAGAAAAGCAGATTTTCGACTATAACTCAATGACGGTATATCCGACGATGTCGAAAATAATTTTAGTTTAAAGTATGCGCTACCTTTGTGATTTTTTTCATATTTTATGGTCACACGGTTCAAAAGTTAGTACACAATTTATGCAACTTTCGGAGCAATTATTTCTAAAAATATTGACAGGTTATAAGAAACCTTAAAATGTTTTTAAAAGACCTGTCAAATGATGTGCCACTCGTTGATATTTGCTATAAAAAAATACTGCTTCTGTATATACCAGAAGCTGATTTTTTGTATGGAGTGAAATATTTCTTTTTATTATTTAGCTATCGAACTAAGTAACGACTACTCTACAAGACACCTTTTCCCCAAATTTAATCAACATTCATTGTGTAGTGTTTGAGTAAGATGGCTGTGACATACAGACGGACAGACAGACAGACAGACGGACATGACGAAACTATATGGGTTCCGTTTTTGCCATTTTGTCCACAGAACCCTGAAAAGGCATCCTTAGCACCGCTATCCCCAACCAGGTCCTCGCCAATCACGGTCCGCTATCCCAAAACCATACTGAAAACTTAGTTTTAGAATAGCGGAACTTCGTTGGCCTCAAATACCTACCAAAAATAGCTACCACCTCTCAAAATACAACAGGCAAGTTGAATCATAAAAGCACTATAAGAAATAAATCACATAAAACAGAAACATCAACAAAAACTTGCTTGTTTGCATTTTATGTTTTTTTGTTGTTGTAAAGTATTCTATAGTCAAAGCATGTCGCGGTCTACTTTCTCACTTCAGTGAGGAGACTGACCCCTAATGTCTGGTGACCGATACGAACAACGAAATGCATTGTACTACTTAAACACTGCATCGTGACGTGCATCTAATGATAATATAACCACACACAATAAAATTATACCACCTGATGTTCATCTTTTAATTGAAATATCATTTGCAGAAATTAGACTTACTTGCATCATATAATCAGATGGTAAGTACGCAATATACTTAAATAGGTACGAGGGGTACATGTGTATTCATAGATTATATACATTGTGTACGTATAGAGTGAACAAAATGATTTCATCAAATTTTTAATCTCATACATGTGACAGCGAAATCAAATTATCAATTTTTATTTTTCTTACAGAGACGACTCCCGAATTTATACACCCGATTTTCATACAAGTCACGGACACAAAGTAGACCCAGACTCAGAATTGCAATTTAGCAGTTTTTGTAGCAGTCGGACTCCCACCGCGCCACAGAGGCAGTCAAATTTGTAAAAAAAAAAAATATTATTTAAAAATCAATAATAATTGTCTCATAACCGATTTCGGTTACGGCGGCCTATCTCATTAGAGACTAGCCAACTACGCAAGAAATATTATAGGGATTCTGTCAGCGCATACACCCGTATGCGCTGACAGATTCCCTCGTTTTCATAGTCCGATGGGATGGAAATCCGACACAAACGCTGAGAGATTAGGCGCAGGACTGAAGGCTTAACGTGCTCTCCGAGGCACGAGGGGTGACAATGTTTGAAAACGGTCACCCATCTGTGGACTGATAGTGGTGACGTTGCTAAACCTCGCAGATATCTCGATCTGCTCGGACCCCTCTAACATATTAAAATGTAGATACTAGCCATTCAAATATTTTAGTACGCTTTTTTAATTCTCTAGCTAGAGTATTAAAAAGACCTAAAAACGCTCCGCGTAGGTATTTTCATTTTTTAATAATACTAGCTTTTTGGTTGTATTTACGTAGACAGTGCAATAAAAATTGTTACATTTCGCAAAAGACCATCAAATTTGCAATCAATTTCGATTAGTTACAGTATCGATATAAAAACGAGAATGTGAATTACTAGCTCTAAGGAGATGGCTTTCTATGATATTTTATTTCAAAGTAAACGAATAAAATATTAATTATTTTCTATCTTCGGTCAAACAACAACTCACGAACACAGTTTAATCTCATTTACTTTTACTTTTATTTAATTATGTTAATAAATTGATTCTATTCTACTTCTAATGCAAATATATTGAATATTAAAAATTTCTTCATCTAGTTTAAGTTAGGCTAGGTCGGTTTTGGTAGGTCGCCGAAGATATAACAATTTCCGGCGGCCCGTCCATGAATTTAGCGAGTACAGCCGATTTCGATGTAATACCGTTATAACAATCGACGCACGAAAAAGTGTCACGTTATTGATTGGTTGCTCAGTAACGGTCACGTTATTGATTGGTTGTTAAGCAACAATTAATGGTAATTGCAGCGTCATGACATGTGATGTGATACAATTGGCACTAACGTTATTTATTGGTTGCTAATCAACGCGGAGGGCGATATGTCATCGATCGTGCCGTTTCGGAGGAGTTCGACCACAAACACCGTTACACGAGAATTTTATACATAAGAAAGATGTAGCAAAAATTACCACTGAAATCTCTTTCCAATTGTTTTATTCTTTTTCTTCAGATTTAACAATCTGAAGAAAAAGAAAGGATAGACCATGAAAGACATGAAGTTTACAATAAGCACGGAGTCTGACGAACGAGACGAACTTTATGGTGTAACATGCACTAGAACCCAAAAACATCACAATTCCGTCAAATTTAATCGAAATCCGTTTCTGTTTTATTATCAATAACATTCATACATCCATTTATAATATTAATAGGTTTTTATTAGTTATTGATATTGGTCATGCATGATATTTTTTCAAATTGAAATTCTTCATAACATTACTCTAAATTATTATGATAGTTAGCACATCGTAAAATCAATTAGCAAATGGACCGTGTCCATAATTGACGGTCTACACATAACTTCATCAAACATTTAAACAAATTAAAAATAAGTAAATTATTACCGCAGAAATATTCCTAAATTGCTTTGAATATTTTAATTAATTGACGCAAATTACTGAGTTATAGCTACTTTCCCCGTCATAATTTGAGCTTAAAACACTTTGATGTATTATTCTTCTCATTAACATAGAATATAAAAATAAATAAATCAAAATATAGGGGAAAATTGGGTAAATTTGACACCAGATTCACTTTTCACTGCTAAAGTAACTATTGATAACTAGATGACCCGCGCAACTTCGTCTGCGTAGTTTTTCCCCGTTTTTCGTAGCATGATGTTATATAGCCTATAGCCTTGCCCGATAAATGGGCTATCTAACAGTAAAATATTTTTTTCAATTCAGACTAGTAGTTTTTGAGATTATCGCGTTCAAACAAACAAACAATCTTTTCAGCTTTATAATATTTGTAAAGAAAGTCTGCATCAAGGCTGTTTTAGCATTACGAAATTATCTGAATGTACTCTGAGAACAAGATTTGTAAGTATGTAAAGCCACCAGCGAGATATACCTACATTACGTATCTAGAACTACATCATAAAATGAGAAAAACACTTGGTACAAATTAGCCGCCCTTCCTCAATATTATTTTATGAAAGGTGTTACTATTTGTATTTCATCACATAGACGCACGCATCTTTAATAACTGTTTGCTACAAATATGCAAATTTTTATGTCAAAACATACCAAACTACACCAGGTTCATGGTAAGTTGTGTAATATCTAATTATTTCCACGTTCTTTTAACCTATTCAGTATTATGTTTATTGTGATTACATAATTCTGATATACGGGTATAATTATATATCTGTCATATTTGAGTCATAAAAGTAATAGGATCTATAGTTTTATAAGTCTAAATAAGATGAGAACTGTTTACTTAGCGGTTATATAACTTATAATCAACACTAGTAGGTTTGGAACAGTAACGCAGTAGTAACGATTTCAATTTATGAGTAGTGGGTTTTAAAATACAAGCAAGCAACCACTCACTATATTATAAGATTCGATTGCAATGTTTTCTTTCTCCGATTTGTAACAGTGGGTACATATGAAAACATTGTAAGAAAATTTGGTCATACAACCAAAAGTTTAAACTGGGCCTGCGTGGCCAATTATTCCCGTTCCTACTCTATCTTTGAGACCCTGTACCTATCAGTAGTAGAAAATTTATAAAACTGAATGTGTTTTTCGACTGGATGCAATTATACAAAGTAGAGAGATTAAACAAGACATGAGTTGATGACCAACTGAAGGCGAGAGAGCCTAGGTAGGCAGAGTGAGTCCGTACGACAGATGTGGTTGTGCTTTCGATTCGCCTATATTCGTTTGTTCGACAATGTATACACTTGCTGATCACGGGATTCCACGATATTGACAAACGGTATCCATCTTCTCGGTTGAAATTGACATGTTCCTCCTGGAGTAATAGTGACGGTCAGTGGAGACCTGTGATTTATGTAGTTCAATCCAGTGATCGGTTCCCTCATCCAGCAAGTGTTCCGCTATTGCTGACTTGTTTGTCTGTCAGTTTTTCACAGCCGCGATATGTTTCTTAACCTTTTCCGCTATTGTACGCTTGGTTTGTCCGATGTAGGAACTACCACAGCTGCAATGCACTTTGTAGACGCCAGGTGTCTGTAGAGGAATTGGTTACATCCATAGGAGTACGTAGGTGCTTAACTACCTTGGAAGACTGACTGGCCTATTGGTCTAGTGGTTAGTGACCCTGACTGCTATGCCGTAGGTCGTGGGTTCGATCCCCACCCAGGATAAAACTTTGTGTGATGAGCAAGATGGTTTATTCTGTGTCTGGGTGTTATTTATCTATAATATGTATGTATTTAAAAATATTTAAGTATGTTTATCAGTGGTCTGGTTTCCATAGTACAAGCTCTGCTTAGTTTGGGATCAGATGACGTTGTGTGAGTTGTCCCAAAATATTATTATTATTATTATTGGAAGGGAGATTTGTGGAGGATTAATATACTTACCCCATAGGACATGAACTCTAGCATATAATCAGCATACTTGGCTTGCCTATCTCCAGATGTCTTTAAACAAAACTTCCTAAAACAACTGTTAACATTTGACATTTGAACCTTTCTTTGTAAGGTCAAAGGCTAATCACCTTAACGTACAAATGATGTACACATTTTTTTCTTTAGAAGACACGTCACGAGTATTTTTTTCCAAGAATCAATCAATGTTGGTCCCCATTAAAATTATCATTGATTCATGAAAAAGCTAGCAGGCATGATGCTTTCGAAAAGTGAATTTCAACTTTAAACTGGCCTTCAAATATTTGTTTGAGTTACAAATATTTAATAAGGTAAATACTATTAAATTAAAGTTGATACAAATTTTTGATTACACCCAAGATTTATAAGGAGGCATGTGGCATTTATTAAAAAGGGTCATCCATATCCGGATAATAGTCAACTTCCTTTACCTCTCAGATCTCCCGATCTGATACGTTTCCGAGAGTTATGGACCGCTCTAATAAAAATGGAGATGGCTTTTTCCATGCTTATTTTTTACATGCCGTATTTTCCAACTTCAAGCTATTGCTTGAAACTGGAAGTAGGACGTTCAAAAAGCTAGTCATCTAATATGAATATGATAACAGAATGACCGAAGATTACTTGAGAGCCTTAGGGTTACTTGTCGCCTACTTGTGGGTATACTCGGCCTAATAAAATGTCAAAGCTACTGAATGGTATGGTAAGTTTTTTTAAAACCTTTTAAACTGTTTAAAAGTATCTTTAAACTTAATTATAAATGTTCAAATTATCATATTAACTCAAAAATTATGCAAAACCGTTTACTTCAGAAAACCTATACCCATTATAATACCATATCCATAATTTTCTCCTATTATATAATTAATTATAATATGTAAGCCTCTAATTTAATTAATTAGGGCAGTTAAACCGAATTTAACCTTTTATTTAGGTACTCGTACTAGCTGACCCACGCAACTTCGTCTTCGTAACTTTTCCTCGTTTTTGCACATTTTTCATTGTTGCTCCGCTCCTATTGATCGTAGAGTGATGTTATATAGCTCATAGCCTTCCTCGATAAATGGGCTATCCAACAGTAAAATAATTTTTCAATTCGGACTATTAGTTCCTGAGATTATCGCGTTCAAACAAACAAACTCTTCAGCTTTATAATATTAGTATAGATTAGAAACCCGTTTATCAACGAGTAAAGATGTGATTTCTTTGAACACAATCTAATAGTATGACCTCAAGTCTTTAATTGATAAAATATTGGAGTTAATTGTTTTGAACCTAGAATTTCAGATAACATACTTCAATCATTACTTGTATAACATTAATTACCGCATACGAGTACACACATATCAACATGATGTACCACTGCTGGGCACGGGTCTCCCCAGTAGAACCTACTTATTCCTGGTCCTGGGGGTAAATGCCTTCGCCTGCAATCGCCACACTTGGCGAACGGGTTGGCGATCGCAGTAAGGGTTTAAAAATACATAGAGGACGCTGCTGCCTGTCCTTCGGTGGGAAATCCCTTAGTCGCCTTGATACCCACGCGAAGAGATGGAGTGGTACTATTCTTACGCCGGTACCACACATCAAGAGTTCATACACAATAATAAATATGTTACTAACTCATCCGTTTTGTAGAGTGGAATAAGATTTAATTAGGACGTATTGCTAAAGATTTTACCTACCTAACGTTGTCTAGTAACACTTACAAGATAAAGAATAGCTGTTTTCTTTAGGTAATGTAATATAAAAATACTGCTAAGAGAAGACGTGTACTTATAATGGAAAAACATACATATAAGTACTTATAGATGGAATTATATAAGGTTAGAACTAAAGATGTACAAAGCATTCAACTTGGAATAATTGAGATTTATATATGTACATATAAATTGCCTGTCATAAATTTATTTATTTACTTTTAGAAAAGCTTCCAGACTAATAACATACTATGCTACTGTGTAGGTAGTTAAAATGTTTCTAATAACAAGCTTCCACATTTAGCAACTATGTTAATACCAATTTAAAAAAAAAACTAGCCATACATAATTATATATACATAGCAAAAAATTGTCATAATGGTCCAAGGCTGCAGTAAATACATTTTCTATCTTTTTAATACATGCCATGATTATATTCACCGGGCGTCTTAGAGCACACATCAATTGAATCCACAATAAATGATCTCAATTTGCAACAAATTACAAGATTCCAATTTCAAATAGTTAAAAACACTATAAACAACGTAACAGTCAGAGTGGCGAGACGCAGACGCACGCTAATAGTCCCTGCTTTTCACTTTTTCTCAGATGAGGCATCTCATTTAGTTTAGCATGCATGAATTCGGGTGTAATAACCGAGGCGTGTTTGCAATGAAATATTTATGAGCATGTGTTTGTACGATCTCACTTTATTGTCACACCACGCATCTTATATAACGTTGTTCCATTTTTAACAACGAATAAGAATCAACAGTTATGATTTATAATGGGGAATTTGCGTGTACACATTATAGATGTCCGATGATCCGTCGTGTGGCGATGGCGGATGTTAATTTTATAAATACGGTAAAAGTTAATTACTTACCTACATACCCTTCTTCAGTTTTATTGACGTGATTGCAAAGTATCCGATTTGATTTTGTCTAACATACGGTATAGTGTTAGCGTAATGATCATCAAACAATAGACATACTCAAATAAGGCAGATGTTCAGAATGCTTCTAACGGGAACCTATACTTACAGACTAATTTCTTATGAGCACTACACGGAGGTAGCACGTCAATTATTTTGGTACAATTGACTAGCTGACCCGCACAACTTCGTACGCGTTAATTTTCCCCGTTTTTGCAACATTTTTCATTGCTGCTCCGCTCTTATTGGTCGTAGCGTGATGCCTATAGCCTTCCTGTATAAATGGACTATCCAACACTACTACTTACATATTATGATGCAGCCCGAAGAAAAGACTATTGAGAAATCAATCAATCAGTGAATGTAAAAACGTTGACCCTAATAAATCATGGAGGAATGGTCCCTGATTTCCAAAAAATGAGCAGCTCTGCGTGCCTTGTGAAGCATGTTAAGCTGATGACCCTGTTTCCGTTCCACCAGACCATAAAACCTATGAAAATGAGACATTAGATAAGAAATGGAATGCAGCTGTGTTTCATATTCACTTTTGCACTATTTTTTTATAGTTGACTTATTTCCGTTGAAATATCTCGGCACAACCAAAACACGTTGTAGAGGATATTATCTATTATATTATTGCATAATTAATTACATATTAAAAAGTTTGTGTCTATTGTAAGAGGAAGTGAGTCTCCTGTCCAGTGAGAACTTTGTAGCAATTAACTTAGATTAGATCTGTGACACGCAGTACCTACCTAATCACTCAGTTGTTATCTTGTGGCACCGAAAACAGAGATTTGAAAGAACACACTAACAAAGTAATAAAAAGATTATAATAATTTTGTTTCTAAAATAAAATAAAAAATAAAATAAGCCTTTATTGCTGAGTTTACAAGTTAAATACCTTAATTAATTTTAATTCTTATGTATCACTATGGATCGTTACTTTTCCCCAGCTTGTCCTTCGACATAGGCCTCCTCTAAAGATTTCCACGTATCCCTGTCCCTCGCGATTCTCATCCATTCTGGACCAGCAGTTCTCTTTAATTCATCTTCCCAGCGTTTTGGTTGTCGCCCTTTGCTCCTTTTCCCATCTCTGGGGTACCATTCTGATATTGTTTTTGTCCATTTCCTATTCCTCTCTCTTAACATATGTCCTGCCCATTGCCATTTTATTGTTTTGCATATTTTGCCCGCATCT
Organism: Herminia tarsipennalis; assembly: GCA_945859575.2. Lineage (NCBI taxonomy): Eukaryota > Metazoa > Arthropoda > Insecta > Lepidoptera > Erebidae > Herminia > Herminia tarsipennalis. Next base: position 9,687,869 of record OX243844.2, on the reverse strand, counting down.
TTAAATTTAGTTATTTTTTTAATATTTTCTAATCTTACCCTATCACGTCTTTTTACCCCAATTACACTTCTTTCTATTCCATTTTGGCATACATTTATTTTCCTAGTTAGTTTTTCCGTTAATGTCCATGTTTGGCATCCATATGTTAAACATGGCAAAATGCACATGTTATATACTTTCCTTTTCTGTTTTGTTGGCATGTCTTGATTTTTCATGATTTCGCTTAGAGACCAATATCTTTTCTATTTTGTTTCTATCAAATATCAAATGTCACAGGGTACTGAGTGGTTTAACATTCATAGATTTATCAATAAAACGAATGAAAAATCATCAATTACTCGAATAAATCTCCGTAACAATATTCAATATCTCGATTTATTGCGTATAATCGATTACTTGCTGCGTGTAAAGTATTGCGTCCAATTTGTTATATTCTATTGTATGGAAGCCACCAATAACGACAGCATATTAATTATATCATACTTTAACAATACGCGAATTCCTTTAATCGATTGCAACGGTCAAACAATATTAATCGGGATTATCTGTCAGTACTGAAAGAAGAGCATGACAACAAAAACTCTTTCGCATTTATAATATTTAAGTACGTATTCATTAGTTGTACAGCGGTCATTTCAATCAATGATTAAGTATGCTGAGTGATTAATGTGTATCTATCATAACATGACTGTGGCACAGTTCATAGGTGCTATGTTACAAAGTACCTATATATAATACATTTTACATAACAAGAAATAATTTGCTGATAATTTGCATGACATGATTAATTGGTCAATGATCGGTAGAATGCTTTTTAATGACGTAATGTATAGCTGCTAGGCATTCTAAGCTTCCTACTTATTATTCTAACAATAAAAAATGGTAAGTTATTCGCTCGTTAAATTATCAAAGATATTTAAAACAATTTGGCATTTTTCAGCGCCACTAAGTAAAACAGGAACGCTTATCCCAGTATTATATTGGAACCAACTTGAATCTTCAAAAAGGGTAAGGTATTGTCTGCTGTACGGCAATACTAATTAAATTTCTACCATTGAATACGTAGGACACATGTGTTTCTGGGAGTCAGCCAGGTCCCCAGTACTCCCTGGTACTACATCTGACTGTTAGATCGACCAGAATGACGTTTCTGTTGGCCATACTTTCTACTGTCGATATATTTTTTCAGAGCACCTATTTCAAGACATACCTACTACCTATATACTGTTTAAAGGTGTTTAGTTAAATCATTGTTATAGGTATACAATTCTTGCTGGTACTGAAACAGAACTTTAATATCATTACGCATTTTAATTAACCGGTGTCTTTGTTAACCGGTGCGAGTTTTATTAACCGGTGTCTTTTTTGTCTAATACGTAATGTTTTTGGAACCTTTCCGAAGTAAAACGGTGACAACACCGACTACTCACCAGAATGTCGTCTTAGTTCAACCACAACTAATCCCACGTTTAACCAAATCTATACTATATAATATAATATTATAAAGCTAAAGAGTTTGTTTGTTTGAATGCGGTAATCTCAGGAACTATTGATCCGAATTGAAAATTCTTTCACTGATGGATAGCCGATTTATCGAGGAAGGCTATAGGCTATATTAATCAATCTACGATTAATATATATATATATATATATATATATATATATATATATATATATATTTATATTTATTTATCCAACTTATACTAACAGACAATCCAACCATACAAGTTTTAAGATAAGTACATGACATATTATTTAGTATAAATCAATGAAATTATACAATAATATCAGTTTTTTTTTATAACTTTTTAGATACATAGTTACATTTATTCTACTCTAATGGTACTAGGAGTGGCAATAGACTCCAAGTACTGACAAGCTGCAGTCAGAAATCTCGGTTCCCTATAATTAAATATATCTACTGTTTCATTACTCAATAGAAGATTGTTAATGTGAGTGAGAGCAAGGTAAAGTGGACTGGTTGAGAGGATGATAGTAGAATTAGGTACCGAGAATAGCGGGCGCTGCCTGGGACGGAGTGTCTGCCTGATGGGTGGCGGAACGTTAAGTGAGATATATTGTAGCAGTGGGGGATTAGTTAGGAAACCACGAATTAGACGGAAGAAGTATTTAATAAGAGCTAAGTTTCTTCTAACTTCTAAGCTTTGATATGCGACCATGCCCAACACAAATGATGTGGGGTACATGTACGGGTAATAACCATATAATTTCAAGTAGAGGTAACGAAGAAAGGCTTTTTGAACTTTTTCTATTAGTAGTGTATAAGTTTTTTCATGTGGATTCCAGATTACGCTATTCGTCTCTAACAGGCTACGGACATATGAATTATAGAGTATGGTAATAGCCTGGCTGTTGTCAAATATCTTTGTTTGGCGTAATACAAAGCTTAGACTTTTGCGGGATCTGTTACAGGTATTAATTATGTTTTGATTGAAAGTCAGGTGCGGGTCAAAATGGGTTCCAAGATCGCGTATTGTTGAAACTCGTAGAAGTGGCTCGGAATTTAGAGTGTAAATGGTGTGTATATGTTATGGGGTTTTGTTATAGGACATTACGGCACATTTACTGATGTTGAAATTAAGGCCGTTTACAGTACTCCAGTCATGGATATTATTGATATCTGTGTGAAGTTTGGTTGTATCATTTACGTTATTAATTGTTAAGGCGA